>CM057337.1:498441983-499086482 GCA_030015575.1 Agapanthus africanus | reverse complement strand
AATACCTACAGCCTGTGTGATACCGAACACCCAACTCCTCTACTAATCAGTCTCACAAAACCCGTTTGCGAAACTAATGCGTCCGAGGAATAGCCTCAGTGAGTGGATCCGCTCAGATGTTTCTTTCTATGTCTCTCTTTATCTCAAGTTCGCGGAGAAAGCCATCTCCCGAAATGAGCAATACCTGTCTTAGAATATGTCTGGATATCTGATGGGACCTAGTTCATAAATGAACTCCAAATCCAAACTTCTTAGACTGTATCGTCAACTGAACTTAATCAGTATCCTGCGCCATGCCTCCCTCAGTATTCGCTTGGACCACCTGTCCAAAATACTGCCCCTCGTCAGAGGGAAAACTATAACTCTAGCAGACACTCTGTCATCCAGGTCACCTTGGAAGCCTGGAATGATAACTGTCTCCCAAAAGAGGATTCCGTTATCATATCCCTTGAACATCCACTTATGTTCTAAAACAGCTTCCGATCGTTTCTCCAGGACTGGATTAATATCCTATGTGGAGAAACCACTGTGTGACAACCAAAGTATAACCGACCGTAGTATAGGAATTTCACTTCCTAATCTGTGTATGTCATCCAAATACCAGGACATCACACCCTACTACCTTCTTAACAGATCCATCCCCTATTCTGATGAAGTCAAACTTATGACTGTCACATCAGAAATAGATGATCTATCTTCGCTATATCTGCTTTAGTCTATAAATAGACATAAGCTACTTATCCACTATACTTTCGCTTCTCCCACTGACTATTACAACCCTCTGGCAGAATAATATACACGTACACTTCCAAAGCTAGTTTAGAACGACGCTATACTCATCCTCCTGCTGGGTCTCACAGTCTGGAACAACATCAATGGCAAGTCTGGGTAAACAAGAACCTCCCTATCACCATCCTTGAGGCTACCGGAGTACCTCTCGGGTGTCTGAGGTTACCCACCATATCTGCGGAGTGGCCAATGGAATGTCAAACCAAGATTGAATCTTTAGGTTCTTATCAAATTTTCAGTAATCGTTCGCGGTTCTGGAATCACTTCCAGTTCTACCATACTCCCACTACTGTTTTCTGAAAAAAATTCCATTTTCATTAAAACCGTGGCGAGTCTATAACAATATCACTATTGATCTTCCAGATGGTAGAAAGTCAACCCTCGTCATAGCCCGGGTCAACCCACAAACAGCCATTACAGAAACGTGCCATGAGTTATCCAGAGTTTGGTTTTAAGCATAAGCGGACAACTCCCCGTACCTTAACATAGTTAAGATATGAACTATTCTATATCCAATATAGAAATAGAGGCACTGATTTAATTGGAACCAGATTCAAATCATGCAGCTATCTACAGTGCATGTCTACTAAATGGAGAGAGGTCGATCAGCATTACTCAACTTAGGAATGCTTCCAATTATGAGTAACCTAAAAGAGATGCATGTTCTCTTAATCATTACTATTAACTGAATACCATTCACAAGTATCTACATCTTCGATCACCTTGAAGAATCGCGATACTTGCAATACCTGTTTCTCTACTTTATGCATATACCTATAACTTCTCAAAACTTGGACCTTGTGTTTCTACGAAACACTTGTCTAAGAACTAGTGAAGTCATAAGTAAAAAGAATATAGTACGAGGACCAACCCCTCTGTCCTAATGGACACTGGACAACATAAAATGTTAGTTATATGTATGCCCTAGATGCCATTACTATACATAGGATGTATATTGTAGTGGATGCTGGGACATATATAGGGAGGACTTTCTTGCTCGACATGATAGTATGCTATCTGGTTGATCTTTACCTTAACGTGTACACTGATTGTCTCTCTGTTACATGTTGGTAAAGCCCTTAGGATCTGTACTTGACTACCTGGACTATGATGCGGATCATACTAGTGGGGACATAGTAGTCCATAAGTACATCCTTGAAAGTCCCTAGTCGTGGGTGTATCGAGATGGGGCATCGATATACCAGAGTAGACTAGTGTATACCTTCTCGACCCATACAGATGGGCGATGGATGATCCCATATCCATTGGTGTTTGACATCGGAGATGATATACGGGTGCTCAGTAGAGACTGGGTACACTGGACGGACTCGCCGAGAACTCCCAGATGGTATTATACCTCACGTCAGATGGCAGTTCTCTGGTGACACTGGTACAGAGTAGTCTGTTGACCCGAGATCGTCATAGAGTCTTGTGTGGTTCCCACTGTGCTTTGATTTCCATCTTACCACGTCCAAGAGGGCATGCAAAACGGTGGTTTTTGGGTACAGTCCCGAGTCACATAGAGGCAATGAGCGATAGGAGGGGATTCGTCTCTCCCGGTATAGGGAGTTGATGTTGTGCTGTGTTCGATTGGCTATAACAGGAAATCCCTGGCCAGGGTTGCTGAGATTTACTGGTAAGTGTTACCAGTAGTATCTCGAATTGTTATAGACCTCATATCGACACGACTTATCGAGCTATTGGGGTCTGACGTTTACCACCCCTAGGCGAGATATGCGACATATCAGACGATCAGACCGGACTGTACGGTAGTGTTACTGGTTGGATTCACTGGAGTGTGAGCGGCTTGCTCGTCGATCTTCAGATCGCTCAATACCCGGGTGGCCGTTACGTTTAGCAGACCGCTTGCGCTTGTGGGTGTTTGATATGATCATCATCTGCTGCCGGCGTATTGACGAGTCTTTAGAGTCCTACACAGAGGTTTCCTGGCTCAAGCGAAACGAAATAGGAGCGCATATGAGATATGTGCGGGACCGAGAATAATGCGTGTATGTGATACCGTATTTCATTCTCGCGGTCAATGTGTCGGATGGTTGTATGCGATATGACCTAGTTATCGATTCAAGCGTTGAATCGATAAGCCGATACATTGAATACTAGTCGGTTGTGTGCGACATGACCGGATCATTGAATCAAGTGTTGATTTAATGATTTAATGCATAATTATATATTTGATATATTGCATTGCATTAACTAGTATCGGTTCACTTTAAATGGATTTTCTCACTCGGGTGTGCGCATTGCATATGCGATATGATTTTGTGCACATGATTGTATCATATTTGATGATACATGCTTTTTGGTTAAGTGTAAAGTATTAAACTATGGTTAAGTGGATGATTAGGGTTTTTACTTATTCTTTTATTGACTTATTTATTTTGTTTTGACAAAAGAAAATTAAAAGCAAAGAGAAAAATGGTGGAATTCTTTTGTTTCATTCATGAAGCTTCATGAATCCTTTGACTTTGTGACCATTTTGTCTCATGCATTAACCTAACCATTCCACTTAACTCTAATTAATTCTCTACACCTAACCTTGGTTAGCTTATGATAAGAATTGTTTTCTTTTCTATTTTAAACAATACTTATCATAACAAAAAGCATCTTCTTCTTCATCTTCCTTCATGAAGAAAACCATTCTTCATCAATGGTGATTGATGAGAATGAGTGAGAAATCCAATTCTAAAGTCTACCCACTTCCTATTTCTTCATCCTCTACCTCTTGCCAAGTAGTAGAGTGTGTTTCCTTCACAAGTTTTCATGGCTTGGTGAAGGTGGAGCTTGATCTAGTGATGCTTCGACGTAGATCATCTTCGGCACGTCGTCGATGACCTAGCCCGTCTATTCTCCGATGAAGCCGACGCTAGAGCCCGGGATTTATTTTGGACAGCGAGAAGACTTCATTGCGGAGCTATGGAGGTGGAGCACCGGATCTACAAAGGTTGTATTTCCGTATTCTCATAGTTAAGTGTTAACTAGTTTCTAGTTTCGCCTAAACTTTAGCCAACGATCCGTATTAGGGTTTCTCGGCACCTAGATTTTTGAAATTGGCATGGTTGATACCTTGTGAGACCTCACTAGTGTGCCTAGGAACCCTACAGTGGTATCAGAGCCTAGCTAGAGCCTTAGGCGAAGTCTAGACGGAATTTGAAACCCGATCGAACCCGAAACCCCAAATCAAAATTGTTCTCTGGAAATTTTCTAAAATCTGGGTTTTTCCAGAATTAAAAATTGCTAAAAAATTCAGCAAGAAAATATATGAATTACGGTGCAAAAATTTTCCAGTGAACAGTATTTATTGCGGCGGAACCGCGGCAGAAGCCTTGCTTCTGCGGCGGTTCCGCGGCTATCTGGTGACGTCATCCCTCAATCTTTGCACAGTAATTCCTGATTAATTATGCTGAGTTTTCTGGGAATTTTTAATTTTTATTCAAGAGTTGAATTTTTCTGGGTTGTTTTGGGGATTCGAATGTTCGATTGGAATATCAAATTTTGTCTGTGTGGCTTTCCGGATAAATTTTAGAATATGCTGAAAAGTTCGACCGGATATAAATACCCAATTTTTCCCCTGTCGGGAAATTTCCAAGTGTTGGATTTTTCCGTAGTTTAACGACGTTCTAAGTAGTGCAAGTAACGCGATGGTCCCTCTAGAAGACAACAAACCTTAACTCGATTATGTGACCGTCTTGAACTGCCCTTTGAACCTTCGGGTTTGGGGCAGTACGGCGTGCCACATGTGAGGCGTTGGCTTGACCCTTCTACGGCTGGACCGTTGGTACTGAGGCACGAACTGAATGTTGTTAGACTTATTTCATGTGTTGATCTGTATCGGGAAAACTTGGGTGTTCGATTGTTCGATCGAAAAGTTTAGCATTTTCTATTTATCCAGAATGTGATACAATAATTGGAATTCACAAATAGTTATGTGATAACTGAATGAATGTTATAAACATAGCAGTTTAGTCTCACTTGATCGGTTGCCACGGAATTTTGATGTGATCAAAAGTCCGTCGCAATCACGTAGCGTACGCAGATACTCGCCGGGTAAACTTAATAGATAGCCTCACTCCATAGCCCCGACCAAGTGACTGTAGGAGAACCCCATCGTCGAAAGCATCCGTTCGGGTGCTCTCGGTAGCGGTGTTCCGCCTTGGTGCACTTCGTCGACGGTATCAGGGGTGCGGCCGCCTACTAAAGTTTGCGACGAGCATTCGATCAGGATGTCGGGAATCTTGTTGAATTGCCCGACTTGATATTGAAAAGTGTTTTCGATTTTGAGACTAAAATGCGGGGTTTATAATAGTTAGGCATGCGATGTCTAAGGAATTCATTTGGTCAGGCATGCGATGTCTGAGGTGGTTGCGGATTCCAACTGTTGTAGTTTTACACTTTCTTTTCTGTGACCGTAAGTGTAATATGTGATATCGCCAGTTTCGTTGCTATATGTCAACGACAATTGGGATGCGCATATTTACTTACGTTGATGACATGTGATGTTATGTGTTGCTGGATATGTTATATTGGATCGTCGTGTTTGAATAGCCGGGGGTTTTTATGTGAGATGAGTGTTTTTCATTTTCATTCATGTAAAAACTTGTATGTAATATTCTTTTATTGGGGCGCTTCCAGGTTGCGGAAGTTGTCACCCTTTGTATATTATTTACTTTTCCGCACTAGGATAGACCCAAGGAGGAGGGCACAAGTAACCGGGTTTTGGAGTCCAGTGGGAGACCAACTCGAGGAGTCGAGTCCGGGTTTCCTAACTCCAGAATTGGTAGGGTTGCTTGCCGCTCTCGTAGGGGTCTAGGGGTGTGGGTTTGGCTATTCATCGCGACCGTGGAATCCGTGTTTTATACTGGCTCGTATTGAAAACACGGACGTCCTAGTATATCCAATATTTATATGATTCTTCTGCTGCGATATCTGTGATGTGATCATGTGATGTTCTGTGATAGATACTATATATAGTATATATGATATATTATATAGACGTTACTTATGTTTTACACCCGCGCTAGCCCTGCCCCGCTCTGCCGTTAGTTACCTAACCTAACGGTGCACGAGGGGACATCGAGGCGAATGCGGATGGCATAAGTGTACGTCGTATTTATCTGTGATGTTTAGGTACTTAAATGATGGGACTTCATTAATGTGATTAATGAAAGTAAAAGAAACCTAAGATGTTGTAGAATTGAATTTCAAAATAAAACAGGTAGCTACAGTTCTTGCTTTGCACAGCGGTATATGTGATATATCCTGCACCTTATTCGATGAGGAAAGGACCGAGATCCCTTCACCGGGAGTGACTCCTTTAGCAATAACTGGCAGATGCTACACACTCGGTTTGTCTTTTGATTGCTTTTAAGAGTTCTTGCTTTGCACAGTGATATATATGATATATCCCGCACCTCATTCGACGAGGAAAGGACCGTCGATCCCTTCACCGGGAGTGACTCCTTTAGCAAAACTAGAAAAGCCTCAAAAGCACTCCATTTCAAAAATCATTTGATTCTACAACGATATCAAGTTCATTACGCAATAGGTTTTCAGAAAAACCTGTCGTAGCCCTCCGTCATTTCAGATATGTACTGGTTAGTATTCGTGCTGCGTTTGTTGACCTCTGTCAAGGCGTAGTGTGCGGTAGCTGATTAGTGCTTATCTGCATAAGCATATGATGTGATTGATTTTGGGTAGTCGTGCGACCTTGTTGACCTCTGTCAAGGGTCGTGCGGGTGGGTTTACTTCAATCAGGAAATGACGGGTTGAACTTGACTAGCAGCCTATGGTTTGTTGACCTCTGTCAAGGTCATAGGACGCTCGGGGAAAAATATTATCGGGAATTTCAAGTGTTGAAATTTGCAATGAGATTGCATACCTTCTATGAGATAGTTGGATCCCGATACCCGCTGCGAGTAAGAGTTACTCCTGGGAGAGTTTTATACATTACAATTAGCCGATCAAGTAGGTGTCTAGAAAAGTGTCAACGGGGTTACGCCTCTGGAAAAACGAGGTTTACAGTAATTAGGTTCGTGTGAAAGCACGGGGGACCTCCCTCAAAGTACCGACACTGGCCTGGCTGAAAGATTGGCGAACTTGTAGTGTGTAATTAATCCCGGCTAGTCTTTCCTTTTAGGGTTTGAAGGAAGATTTGATAAAAAGCAGTGGGAGCCATCCTGATTAGATAAACTAAAAACCAATCTATTCTTGCAAGAGCGCACGCTGAGTGTTTTCTTCTCTCTCTCTCCTGGTAGCGACCATGTCACGCCTTAATCAAGATAATAAAACGGATTATTGACCGAACCCGCTTGTTATACTGAGCTGGGGAACGTTGGTCCCGCTCCAACTTATAATTGTTATAAGACAGAGCAAGAAATTGGGGATTACCAGAATTCCCTTGCCGCCCAAACGAAGAGAGTGCATGCTGATGCATCATCTTAGGGTGTGTTCATTACAAGAACTGTTTCTCAGTATTCTTTACGTCCTGGGTATGTGATACCAGATCAGGATCCCAGATATGTAATCTGTTACATAGGGCTACAGAAAGGTAGAAAACTGAGAACGAGTGATAAGTTTCATGAGGCAGAAAACGGGGCAAGTGTTGCAGCCAAGTCTGTTGGTCACTGTCACCCTGTATTACTAATACATTGATTCTGAACGAATGTTATTAGATACCGAACCTGATATACAAAATCATATCTGTCTCTTTATTAGTAAAGAAACGATAAAATTTTGTATTGTTGGATAATGTTTTGAACATTTCCTATATCAAAAGTTGATCGGTTCAGGCACGTTATCTAAAAGCATTGATGTTCTAAATCAAACTACAGTTCTTAGTATATGGAACACACACAAGAGGAAGAGTTCAGAAATGAACGAATCCTTCTTGAGGTATTGTAGACTAGGTCAGATCAATGCGACCCGACTGGCTAGAGTTACATAAAGATGCATATTTAAATTAGTTTGAACTTACATCTTGTGAAACTCGCCAGTCATGTCACAAAGATAAGATGACCATAGCTCCGTTTACTGAAAACAGAGAAAGAGTTAGTGAACTCTTGGGACTGATACATGATGATGTATGTAAGGTCTCCTGTCTACACATGCCAGGACTGGTTCTTTGTACTTCATTACATTCTCTGATAATCTCTCAAGATTCAGTCATACGTTCCTGTTGAAACATGAATCCGAACCTTTTGAGATAGTCACAGAATATAAGTGAGAAGTAGAGAACCAGAATACGGGTATAAGTATTATGTCCTTTGATGTGATCAAGGAGGAGAATACTTGAGCATGAAAATACTGGACTATTCTAAAGGAGAATGAGATTCTCTCTCAGCATTACTCCTCTGTATATACCATAGCACGATGGTATATCGGGGCGGAGCAATCACACCCTATATGATAAGGTGTGCTCTATGATGAGTACTACTGAGTTACCTTTTTCCTTTTGGGAGTTATGCACTTATGAAGTTGCATACCTATTGAATTAGGTTCCAATCAAATTAGTTGCCTACCATTTCATATGTGATATGGAAAGGGAAGAGCCCATGTCTTAAGCTAGTTAAGATTTGGGGTTGTCCGGCTAATGTCTAAAAGCAAAATCCGGACAAGCTCGAGACAAGGTCTGTAATGTAGAACTGGAAAGGTTCCAGCTATACAAAATACAGCAAATAATTTGGTAGAACCAAAGGATTCAGTAGATTCCAACGAACCTCAGCCTCTCCGCCGATCTAGTAGGGTTCCTCACCCACCTGAGAGATACTTCAGTTGCTCTGTGACAGTGGGAGCGAGGATTACATCATGAGATGATGACCCAACTAGCTTCGAGCTGGCCATCAGGAGTAAGACTCTGTAAGAATGGCTGGATGTTTGGTGATCTGAGATGGAATCCATATACACCAACAAAGTATGGACTTTGGTTGCTATATCTGAAGGGTTAAATCCCCATCAGGAGCAAGTATATCTTGAGAAGATTACTTGGTGTAGATGGAAAAGTTGAGACTTTCAAAACTAGACTTGTTAAAGGTTTTCGTCATCAACCAGGCGTGGATAATGATGAAACCTTTTCAAGTATCTATGCTTAAGTCCATCCAGATCCTACTTACCACGGCTACATACCATGACTACGATATCTGGTGGTTGGGTGTCATGACTGCTTTTCTAAATGATATTTTGGAAGAGAGCGTCTATAAGTACACAGCCAGAGGGCTTCGTAGACAGTGGGAGCAGCGGAAACGTGTGCAAGATGCTTTATAGGATAAAGCAGGCATCGCGGAGTTGGAACATCTGTTTTGATGGATTAGTCAAACAGTTTGACATCATCAAAATAGTAGATGAACCTTGTATATACAAAAAGGTAGTAGGGAGTATGGTGATGATCCTCGTAGAGTACGTGGATAACATACTCCTGATAGGGAAGGAGTTTCCTATGCTACGCTCGATCAATCTCCGCATATCACAATGATTCTCCACATAGGATCATGATGATACCTGCTAAATCCTGAGTTTTGGATCTATGAGATAGATCTAAATGGATGTTAGGATACTCACTAGCTGTAGTGAGATGGTATCAGTTGATCCTGGGGAGAATCACTGGAAGGGTTCCAAAGTGATAAAGACGACTGAATGTCAGTCGCAGGCATTGTCTTTACCCTCAGTAAAGGTACGGTATGTTGGAAGAGTTCCAAGCTAGATACCGTGACATACTAGACGATAAAGACTGAATACATCGCTACTTAAGATGCTACCAAAGAGGCTATCTGGGTGTATATTAGTTCATGAGATGAACTTAGTTCCTCCCATTGTGTGACAATGGAGTTGTGGCTTATGCCAAGGAACGCCCGTCCCATCAGTGATCCAGACATATTCTAAGGCAGTATCACCTGATCATGGAGATAGTTGATCTCCAGGGAGATCGAGGTTAGGAGAGTAGACTCAGAGGACAACACAGCGGATCCACTCACAAAGGCCTGTTCCCAGAGAGAGACTTTTATGGGATGGTTGAGTATGAGATACTGCAACCACTGCTATCAGATGGCCCTAGTGCAAGTGGGAGACTGTTAGTTATATGTATGCCCTAGAGGCCATTACTATACATAGGATGTATATTGTAGTGGATGCTGGGACATATATAGGGAGGACTTTCTTGCTCGACATGATAGTATGCTATCTGGTTGATCTTTACCTTAACGTGTACACTGATTGTCTCTCTGTTACATGTTGGTAAAGCCCTTAGGATCTGTACTTGACTACCTGGACAATGATGCGGATCATACTAGTGGGGACATGGTAGTCCATAAGTACATCCTTGAAAGTCCCTAGTCGTGGGTGTATCGAGATGGGGCATCGATATACCAGAGTAGACTAGCGTATACCTTCTCGACCCATACAGATGGGCGATGGATGATCCCATATCCATTAGTGTTTGACATCGGAGATGATATACGGGTGCTCAGTAGAGACTGGGTACACTGGACGGACTCGCCGAGAACTCCCAGACGGTATTATACCTCACGTCAGATGGCAGTTCTCTGGTGACACTGGTACAGAGTAGTCTGTTGACCCGAGATCATCATAGAGTCTTGTGTGGTTCCCACTGTGCTTTGATTTCCATCTTACCACATCCAAGAGGGCGTGCAAAATGGTGGTTTTTGGGTACAGTCCCGAGTCACATGGAGGCAATGAGCGATAGGAGGGGATTCGTCTCTCCCGGTATAGGGAGTTGATGTTGTGCTGTGTTCGATTGGCTATAACAGGAAATCCCTGGCCAGGGTTGCTGAGATTTACTGGTAAGTGTTACCAGTAGTATCTCGAATTGTTATAGACCTCATATCGACACGACTTATCGAGCTATTGGGGTCTGACGTTTACCACCCCTTGGCGAGATATGCGACATATCAGACGATCAGACCGGACTGTACGGTAGTGTTACTGGTTGGATTCACTGGAGTGTGAGCGGGCTTGCTCGTCGATCTTCAGATCGTTCAATACCCGGGTGGCCGTTACGTTTAGCAGACCGCTTGCGGCTTGTGGGTGTTTGATATGATCATCATCTGCTGCCGGCGTATTGACGAGTCTTTAGAGTCCTACACAGAGGTTTCCTGGCTCAAGCGAAACGAAATAGGAGCGCATATGAGATATGTGCGGGACCGAGAATAATGCGTGTATGTGATACCGTATTTCATTCTCGCGATCAATGTGTCGGATGGTTGTATGCGATATGACCTAGTTATCGATTCAAGCGTTGAATCGATAAGCCGATACATTGAATACTAGTCGGTTGTGTGCGACATGACCGGATCATTGAATCAAGTGTTGATTTAATGATTTAATGCATAATTATATATTTGATATATTGCGTTGCATTAACTAGTATCGGTTCACTTTAAATGGATTTTCTCACTCGGGTGTGCGCGTTGCATATGCGATATGATTTTGTGCACATGATTGTATCATGTTTGATGATACATGCTTTTTGGTTAAGTGTAAAGTATTAAACTATGGTTAAGTGGATGATTAGGGTTTTTACTTATTCTTTTATTGACTTATTTATTTTGTTTTGACAAAAGAAAATTAAATGCAAAGAGAAAAATGGTGGAATTCTTTTGTTCATTCATGAAGCTTCATGAATCCTTTGACTTTGTGACCATTTTGTCTCATGCATTAACCTAACCATTCCACTTAACTCTAATTAATTCTCTACACCTAACCTTGGTTAGCTTATGATAAGAATTGTTTTCTTTTCTATTTTAAACAATACTTATCATAACAAAAAGCATCTTCTTCTTCATCTTCCTTCATGAAGAAAACCATTCTTCATCAATGGTGATTGATGAGAATGAGTGAGAAATCCAATTCTAAAGTCTACCCACTTCCTATTTCTTCATCCTCTACCTCTTGCCAAGTAGTAGAGTGTGTTTCCTTCACAAGTTTTCATGGCTTGGTGAAGGTGGAGCTTGATCTAGTGATGCTTCGACGTAGATCATCTTCGGCACGTCGTCGATGACCTAGCCCGTCTATTCTCCGATGAAGCCGACGCTAGAGCCCGGGATTTATTTTGGACAGCGAAAAGACTTCATTGCGGAGCTATGGAGGTGGAGCACTGGATCTACAAAGGTTGTATTTCCGTATTCTCATAGTTAAGTGTTAACTAGTTTCTAGTTTCGCCTAAACTTTAGCCAACGATCCGTATTAGGGTTTCTCGGCACCTAGATTTTTTGAAATTGGCATGGTTGATACTTTGTGAGACCTCACTAGTGTGCCTAGGAACCCTACATAAAATACTCTGTATAAGTCCCTTGAGTCTAATAACTCACTCCTTGTGTGTCGTTGGTTGAAAACTGTACTCATGGTTAAGAGGAATTACACCGCTGTTTAATGCTCCTTATCTAACCATCCACTGATATAGGTAAATGTCATAGACATAATTTCAAAAAGTTATATCTCACTTCATAAAAATGAACGTGCAGATATATCAATTTGAAATTGGTGCATAACAACGGATATTCAAAACCAAATATTTGCCGTCCGGCAAACAGCCCAGGTGATTTCCTCAAATATCACCAATTACAACGAATTCCGATATAATAAGGCTGATCACCTAATTCCCAATAATTTACTCCCACTCATCATCTGTAAAACCATACAGATGTGAGAATCATACCTGGTAAATACATACCCCGGAGTAAGGACTAATTGGGAAATCAGTTTTCTTTTAACAGTACACAGTGAAACTGAAACATTGAAATGTTTCGTAGGGGTATCCGGGTATTCCTAGTAATGCTTCTTCCGTTATCCAGATTCACAACTGTAACCGTATATTTTTTTGCCATCTCTCCAAATCCCTTTATATGTCTTTAGTCATTACTTTCTGTACACCCCTTTAGGCCAAATGGTTTTCTTCCTTCCCCACCGTTCGGCACCAGCCTATGGTTTGGTAGAAGACTATCCAATAAACATAATGGGTGTACTGTCCTAATCCTAGGAGCACTCGCAACACGAGAGAAGGTAAAAATAAAAGACACCTGAATAATCCTTATTCCTATTTCTCCTGAACCAGAATCCATCCCCGAACTGGAACAAGTTCCTTTCGAGTTCGTATATAACCATACGATGGAGTATCCAATAAACTGTGGATCTTCGTAGTGATACGGAGTGTTCTGGAGAAATACAAATGTGAAGTGGGAGTGGTAATGAAATACTTGGTTTGGTTGTGAATAGCAGTCGCAATTTACTTTGCCCTCTTACTAATCCCTTTATTTGTCTTTACATAATACCTTCTGCACACCATCGTTAGGCTAATTGGTCTTCTTCATTCCCTACCGGTCGACACCTGCCTATGGTTTGGAAGAAGACTATCCAATTTGCGTAATAGGTATACTGTCCCTAAATCCAAGGAGCACTCGCAACCTGAGAGAAGGTAAAAGGAAAAGACAACTGAATAGTCATATTCGTTTTCTCCAGAACCAGAAACCATCCTCGAATAAATTCCTTCGAGTTTGTATATAACCATACGATGGTTTTATCCAATGGAAGTGGACGTTCGTAGTAATACGGGGTGTTCTAGAGAAAAGGGTAAAAGTAGGAGTGGCAAAGAGGTTTGCAACTCTGACAATCCAAAAACCAGTGTTTAAGAAGGTTCAGTTAATTTTGGTCACTGAGTCATAGTCAAGGGTCGGGTCAAGGTCGCTGCCAAAGAGAGAGAGAGAAAAGAAACACTCAGCGTGCACTCTAACCTAGATCAGAATGGTTATCAATTTATCTAATCAGGAAGCCTCCCACTGTATCGTCAAATTCTCCTCCAAACCTTAAAGAAGAATTAGTCGGGATTACTTGAGGAGTAAACCAACTCATCAGTGGGAATCGGGATCCAACTATCATCGCATGATAATGTGAAGGAATCCACTCACGTTATCACACTCCAGAAGGTATGCGCATATCTGGCAAGTTTCAGATTCTTTAGAAACTCCCGATGTGATTTTTACCCTAGGACCCAAGTGACCTTGACACAGTCAACAAATCAAAGAGTCCTACTCAAGTTCAACCCGTCATTATCCTGGATTGCAATAAACCCACCCGTATGAGCCCTTGACATAGTCAACAAGGCCGCACGACTGTCCTAACCAATCCCATTAATATGCTACAAACAAACACTACTTAGCTACCGCACACTACGCCTTGACACAGTCAACAAACGCAACACGAATACTAAGTAATACTTGTAAGAAATGACGGAGGGCTATGTCTAGTTTTTGGCGAAAAATTTTAACGTAATGAACTTGATATCGTTGAAGGAACTGCATAGCTTTTTATAAAAATATATTGACGAAAACCTTTGCTAAAGAGGTCACTCCCGGTGAAGGGATCTCGGCTCTTTCCCCGTGGAATGAGGTGCAGGATATTCTAACTCAATACCACGATGCAAAGCAAAAGGCAATCGGCTATAGTGAAGTTATTATCCTGACGCAAACTTTTGTCCAAGGGGTCACTCCCGGAGAAGGGATCTCGGCCCTTGCCTCGTCGACTGAGGTGCTGGATATTTATAACCGAATACCACTGTGCAAAACAAAAGAGAACGTCCTTGCAATAACAGCTTTTTTGAAAAATTGTTCCAACAACATCAGAATAGCTTTGTTTAGCTTGCATTGATCTGAATCAACGCAGTCCCATCAATTGATCACACCAATAAAGAACGAAAATAATGATGTACGTATAGGCCATCCGCATTCGCCACAGGGTCCCGTCATCACCCGTTAGGTTACTTAACTAACGACAGAGCGGGGATTGGACTAGCGCGGATGCAAAACATATACAACATCTACTAGTATATATATCAATATATAATATTCGCTCAAGGCGTGATAAAATGCAACATCACAGAAATGTAGTAAGCATCACAGAACAATACAGATAATTTGGAAGCCCCAAGTTTCACAGAGCCGCTGCTGAAACCCGACGTTCCCCTGGTCGTGTGGATAGCCTGTGCAATGAAATCCTAGACCCCTACAGGCGCGGCAAGTTACCCGCCAAAACCTGAAGCGAGGCAGCCCCCTTCAGCAACGTGAATGGACCACCCAGCACTTCACGGAATCCGGTAACTTGGGCACCCCTCCTTGGGTCAACCTGTACCCCCTACGAGTGCGGCGAATAGCCTGCCAATTCTAGAGTGAAGCCCCCTCCGTCTCAACGCTATGAGATGCGGGCCCGTTGCCCTCTAGAACCCGGCTATCCGTGCACCCCTTCGCAGGGTAATCCTAGTACAGAAAGTAAAATATACATACATCGGGTACATCGACCTCAGCCCGGTCGTGCCCCAAAAGAATAATATACAAACAGGCAGTGATGGCAGTCCATATGTCGGACGCTCGCTCCGCAATATCAAATGTACATATACAACCAAACTGTAGTAACACTGCATCCAGGCTATCCACCACGACAAATTTGCAACATCACAGCACAACACAGAACATCAACGTGAATGTCACGTTCGCAAATCCGTCTAAAAGGGTATAGCAGTTAGACAGGATTTACCGATCAAATGACATTCACGGTCGCAGATATAATGTAAATACTGTGAACTAACATGTTTAAAATTTTCGATCGACCAAATTTTCCGAAGTGGGCCCCAAGCACAACTGTAGCACTCAAAAACATCTGGGCCCAAAAAGAATATACCAGAAACCCTATTTCCATGTCAGAGAGCCACTGTACAAATTTGGTGCAGAGAAGCTATATTTCGGCGGCGGAATCGCGGCCAAAATGGGGTTATGGCCGCGGTTCCGCGGCTCAACTGTAGAATCTTGGTACCAAATTTTTACAGTGTTTTCAAAAAACCCTGCTCGTATTTTTACAATGTACCAAATAATTTTTAGAGCACTAGAAAAATTCGACAGAAACCAGACCAGAAAATGCGGGTTTTCGGAATTTTCGTTCGATCGAAGTTCTAAACACGTTAGAGCAAGCTAGTAAAGGTTAATGGCGTGGCTCTGATACCATGTTAGGCTACGGTAGCGCCCCGGCCGTCTATCCGAGGCCAAAATGCGAAAACAAAAAATTTTCTTGACATTAAAACCGGCACTACCGCATTCTAAAAACCCGGATCGAACCATTAACCTATATCCAGCTAACAAGAGAAAGGGTAGAATGCTATGCCGAGCGATTCGTGTCCTTCGGTCTTCGGCCTCCGTCCCGATATCCTCACGGAATCTCCGGTCTTCACCTCTTCGTCGGTAAGGGCACCACATCACCGGGTTCTTTTACGGGCTCCCACCTCTGGACCGAGGCAACTCGGGCACGAATTTGACGAGCCGACGTGCCCAAGGGTGCTGTAGGATAAGTGTAGAATGCTTTGTCTCATACGGGTAGTGAAGTTGCCTTTGAAGGAAGGAAGAAGAAAAATGAGCTTTTGAGATGGCTATGGATTTTTGTGGAAAAGCATATTATGAGATGAACAAATTTTTCCCACACCAAAAATCAACCCCCTCCCCATCAAGAAGTGGCCGGCCCCTATATAAAATGGTGAAGGAAATTGCAAGAATAATGCAAGTGGGAAATGTGTGATAACAAGAAGAAATGGTCACACTCAAATCCAATCCAAAATCTTTTCATAATCCATCACCATTAATGCTAGCCATGATGAAAGAAAAAGCAAAGATGCTTTCATAGTCTCTCCATTTACAAGAAACCCCCTCCACAATGCTAATTTGCAAATATGCAAATTAGCCCCTCCACCACTAAAATCTGACCGTGAAGGAACAAAGGAAAACTGGCTGGAACGAAATGCAAACTGGCAACTTCAGAAAACTGATCCTGTAATAAATTACTGGAAAACCCCGCGACTGTATATACATACCCGCATTTGTATTCCGACCGAATACAAATGCAATGAGACAAAATCTACACTGTACAATACTAGGATCCGGCTTAAACCAAAGCCCGCTAGTATTATGCATCCGATCACGATCCGTGCAATACCGCACGTATAAGATCGAACCCTGCCATATATCCGTACGGCCTCTACAGCGTTTCGCCAGAAACTTGAGAAACTGTCTGTGGGGGACTCTAAAGACTCGTCAATAACTTTGGCTGTGGATTTAACCACTAGCACGTCAGAGGTATTAGCCATACGTGACGGGCTGCCAGGTATTGACCAAAAGGGACGTCGATGAGCGAACTCATCCTGACACCCTACTGAGCCTGTCAGTGACAATATCCGTACAGTCCGGTCCGTTCGTCTATGAGTATTGCATGGCGGGCCTAGGGGTTGGTAAAAAGTCAGACCCCCAAAAGCGGTACAAGTTGTGTCGGAGTGTAGCCCAGAACACCCTGAGATACTACTGGAATACCTACCAGTAAATCTCCTGCCTCGGTTGAGGGCTTTGTGTAATGGCTCTCCTAGACACAGCGCGACCTCACCCCCAATACCGGAAGAGACGAACCCCTGCCGATCCACTCACTGACTTTATGTGGCTCGGGACTGTACCCAACTAAAACCTGTTTGCACGACTCCTTTGAGACGTGGTAGGGTAGTAATCAAAGTACAGTGGAAACTCACACGAGACAAATGACGATCTCAGGTCGATGAACTAACCTGTACACATGTCACCAGGGAACTGCTATCTGACGTCTGGTATAAGACCAACTAGCATGTTCCCGGCGAGTCCTGTCCAGTATACTCATAACCCAATGAGCTCCTGTATATATCTTAGGTGAACCAACTGACACCTGTGGCTTGTAAGACCGGCCACCGCCCCTCGTCGGGGTCTCAACTGTATACACTAGTTTACTCTGGAGTATCGATGCCCTGTCTCGAAACTCCCACGACTAGGGACCTTTTAAGGATGTGCTTATGGACCCCAGCTCCCATGTATATGATCGCCATCATACTACTGGCCGTCAAGCAAGAATCCTAAGGGCTCTATCAACACGCAATAGTGACCTGTAAGGTCACCTAAAATAGTACACGATGATAAAGATAAAGCAGATAGCATACTATCATCTTGAGTAAGACTGTTCTAACGGTATAGGTCCTCTCTCAATCATTGCAATCACGTGCCTGTGATCCAATAATTGACTCTGAGGGCACTATCTCCAACAGTATGGTCTCATCATAATCCTAGTAGTCAAGCATAATCCAAAGGGCTTCATCAACATTCATATAAAGATATGAAATATAACACAAGATGAAGATAAACCAGATAGCACACTATTATTTCGAGCAAAGATTGTTTCTACACATATATATGCCTAGCATCCTATACAATACAGGACTCTAGGGCATACATATCTAACAAAAGTCCCATGCCACCCATCAATAGCCGATATCTCAAGAAATACTACGCGTGAATACTCCAAGTCACAGGCGAATTGAGCACACCAGCCCTACATTTTGGATCATACATCCTGCAAAACCGTATACAATCCATGGGCGTAAACGACCCCTATCTCTCCCAAATCCTGCCGGTGAGACTACTTTTAAAGTCCCACCAGCGACCAAAAAAATAAAAGGTATGCCCACAAGCAAAATGAGCACGGATGAAAAATCAAAAGGGCTCCGTGAGTAAAAACAGCAGGACTACCGGCAAGTTTGTGAAAACCCGAAAGGGTGCAAACTCGTGAAAAGAGTTGAAATACACTCGCAAAGTCCTCTCAACCTTGTGAGGAGAAAATCCCTGTGTTTGATCCTTACGACTCGCAAAGGAGCAACACACTTAGGAATCCTCACGATTCCTAAGGAGAACATACACCTGCGAGATCCTCTTGATTCGTAGGGAGAAAATGCTTTTTTGAGACCATTACGGCTCATAAAATTGAAAAGTCTTAGGTGACAGGGATCTAAACCTGTCTCCTAAGCCATCGCTCCCCAACGGGAAATGGCAAATGATGAGTCGCTCCGGGCGTTACGCTTCAATGTTAGCGGTGCTGATGCCGACCCAAAAACCAAATCCCAAGTCCTCCCAGGGCAAATGATGAGTTGCTCCTGGTATTATTCCAGTGCAGCAATGCTGATGCCAAATAAGATCCAAATTCCAAGTCCCCAAACGGCGAATGATGAGTCGCTCCTGATATCCTATTCCAGTGCAGCGATGCAGATGGCAATCAAAAGCCAATTTCTCAAAATTCTCCCAGCCCTATGGTTGGTCCCTAAATTGACTACCGTATACAATCTACGGGCTCAAATAATTCTCATCATACCCATATCCCACTGCAATCACCAGTCCAGTGGCCGGTCTTCACCCTTGGAATTATGCTCCATTTTGGAAGACCTACTCATGTGTCCTCACGATACATGAGGAGAACCAACTTACGGGATCCTCATGACTCGTAAGAAAACACCTTCGTGGGATCCTTATGACTCACAAAGGAAAACACACTTGGGAGTCGCCATGACTCCTAAGGAAAACACACTTGGGACCTAAACCTGTCTCCTAAGCCACCATTTCCTAATAGGAAAGGGCAAATGATGAATTGCTCCTGGCACATATGCTTCAGTGTTAGCAACTCTAATGCCTACCCTAACCCCAAAATTCCAAACTCCAATCCAGATGACCTCTAAGTCGTTAACCTGGGAACAGATGACCTCTAAGTCGTTAAACTGGGAACAGATGACCCCTAAGTCGTTGTCACGACCCGAAAGTACGGAACATGACCGGCACTTAGACTACGAAACGTCTCGAGGCGTACGTAATCAAAGTAAGCCGAAAAACCCAGAAATCCAAACCAAGAAAAGTAGCAGAGTGAAGGAAAACCAATTTAAATCAAGTAGTTTTAATAGCATAAGCCGAATTATGCCTTTTTAAAAACATCAAATATTTCCTGAAAATTTCGGCAGAGTCTCCTTTGTAAATACTGCCACCAAACGGGATACAACATGAATAGTATACGAAATCAATAAAAGGCATCCCCAAGCGGGAGCTAGCTCTTCGTCAATCGACGGTCACAACCACACAAGCAATATAATATACAACGCCAATGGCGAGGATCAAAAACTCAAAAGGAAACTCAAAACCACAAGAAATCCACAGAAATATAACGCGCGACTCTAAGGTCGAAAGAATAACATCACTGGTCTCTATCTCAAAATAAATACATATTTGGTTGATGGAATTTACTAGATACAACTGAATAATATTATACAAGTAATATGATGGGTACGATACCAATAAACCCACCTACTAGCAAGTCACCCGAAAGAAGCAGTGCCAGCAAAACCGTAATGAAACCTGTACGGCAAAACCTGCAAGGAACTGTGGCACAACGGGGGTGAGTTGCCAACTCGTGAGTAGAAAAACATCTACGAATAGAAATCGCATAAATAACGCAACCTAGGTCAATGATCATAATATATCCTCAAATATATGTATAACATGCAGCCTATAACAATGGCTAGGGTGATATCTAACCCGAGTGTAATCTCATATGCCCGTGTCAGTGCCTCAGGTAGCAATATATCATATGAATGAGGTATGAATGCATGAAAACAGAATACATGTAAATAAAGAAACTGTTTTCATAATTTAGTGAGATTTTCTTTGTATTTTTAAAATGAGGTATCATAAATGAAATCAGCATCAACAGTGTCTAGCATCGACACAAAACATAAATCTCAATGTCTCAAAACCTCAGGCTCCGGCTATCCGGACTGGCCTGTATCATCAAATCTCAGCACCT
The DNA here is from genome assembly GCA_030015575.1 of Agapanthus africanus. Classification (NCBI taxonomy): domain Eukaryota; kingdom Viridiplantae; phylum Streptophyta; class Magnoliopsida; order Asparagales; family Amaryllidaceae; genus Agapanthus; species Agapanthus africanus. The sequence goes on along the minus strand of CM057337.1, from coordinate 499,066,004 downwards.
CAATATCTCGAAATCTCAATGTCTTAATCTCAATATCTAGGGCGCCGTCAGTCCAGACCGGCCCCTACCATCCATCTCAAGACCACGACGGTATCCTCCGGATATCCGACCCGTCGGGTAAAATCACCGGTAGCTAGTCTCTCCCTGCCAGGCTCATCGTCATCGCCACGAGCTTCTTACCTCGGGGTACCTTACCGGGTCCACCATGTACCCAAAACGGTTCATCCAACTCCTCGAATCGGGTCTCGAAATCCATCAGCAAACTCATGGTGGACGACTCATACATCATGGGAAAAACCACGCTTTTCATTTAAAACGAGAAAGAAGAAGTTTGTATATGTTTTGCGGTTTTCCCCAAATCCAGAAAATCTCATGGAAATCCGAATCCAAAAGCTCAATAGCACGTAAAAAGTGAATATATGCATGAGAATCCATGAATGCGGCATAACAATGAATAACAGTATGCATGAAGTAGCAGGTAATAACTACAATGTCTAAACTAACATATAAGGCAAGTACACTAATATCATGTCAAAACTACTAGCTAACAAGCTAAATGAAGCAATAATATTCTCTAAGTGTACGTGACATGGCAATTACCGATGAAGATGTGTGTGAGCCGGCAAGTAAGTGTACGTGGTACATACGCATCATCGGTAATGGTGCTGGTGTCCTAACCACAAGATATCAACAGTAGAATATGAAGCATAATATAAGCATGTGATGCGGAGCGAACAACAATAATGAGCGGGGGCTGAATACTAGACGTAACGATAACTAATCTGCATTAACCTAATATAAGTCCTACAATGGTGCCTTTTGAAATAACACGAATCGTAGGGTTTTGAAAATAGGGGCTACGGTGTTTCTAAGAAAAGATACGTTTTTTGAAATATCCGTAGAATCCCTTGACTTGTCTTTTAAAATACGCACGATTCGTAAGCTTTGAAATAGGTAGGAACCGAATCTAATCTAACAACTAACTAAACTAAAGGGCTAAGCTACAAGCTAGACTACAGGTAAGGAAACCTCCTAACATCTGAGTCGATACATATACATACCTGTATATATATTAGTCGGTGATCCCGCCTCAATAATATCATATCCGATACCATATCTATAATCAGACATCCCAAGTCAAGAGTGCGGATCAATCATCAAGATATAGATCGTACGTAAATCCGTCGTACGGCGGCATCCCCAAATCTTGGTACGGGTCAATATCATATTCCTCACACTATTCCTCTGGTATCCTTTTTATCCAAGATCATAGTCTAGGGTACTGACTTATGTCTAGTACAATACTAATATCCTCAATATACTTATGATCTGACTACTGATCGGCAATCTCGTACAAACCGATATCGTCAGCACATATCATCATCAAGGGGTATACATCGCCCGATACAGCCTAATATCAATATCCTAGCATATCATGCCTCATATCACGATTACATGTCGACCATTTTATTTATAACACAATTCACCCGTATCGCCGCCCCAAGATCCGCTATAACACCAGGACGTACCTCAAGTACGAATCCTGCCATATCACCGATATCACAACCTCAACACAAATCTCATCGACTCATCTCAATCCCAAGTATCATCCTCAAATCCGTACGTGAACACATAGTCCCATACCCATGTGAACACATAACTATATATATATATATTCCCGTAAACACAAATGGAAGAAGAATGTATGCAAGTATGGGTTGGTGTGTGCATGCGGGGTGCGACCACTACTCTAGGGTTTCGCGACACTAAATATCCAAGAACCCCAAATATCCATATTATCATCAATATACTCAAACAATATATAAACAAAATATATATGTGTGTAAACGTATTCGTATACATCACCACGAACTGCGGGGGTGCTATACGCCATCCACCCGACTTCTCCCCGTAGATATAAATCTACTCACCTGGTCCTCGCTCGCCGGTACCGACGTCGCCACGCGCTTGCTTGTCGTCTCGAAGTCCACATGGGGTACCTACATATCATAACGCACCGTATCGCATTAAAACCAAATTCGAAATCGAAACGGCATACGAAAATCAAATCGTCACGCACATCACGCATAGGTCAAAACCTATCGCCTACACATGCAAGAATAGCCAAACCAACCCTCGATGTCAATGTACAAACGTCAAACCATCGAGAAAAACCCAAACACTCTCATTTGCGCATTCACGAACACTAATTATAATATAAAATAGGTTAAAATTCTAAAAAACCCCAAATTCACCTTAAAAGCCATTTTTCCGAAATTCTAGCAAGCAAAAATTACCCGTTTTTGTACAAAACTCGATGTTTAAACAATTCTAATGGACATAATACTTATTAAATATCTTAAATAATTCATAAAAAACCATTTCCATAATTTAATCTCATTAAATTTCATTAGCCCCAAAATTCTAGTTTACAAATTAACCAATTTTAACAATTTTATAGCAAAAATGCACATACAACAATCTAGCTTGGATTTGCATGATCTAAAACATTAAACTACATTTTATAATGTTAATGAAGTCATGAAAAACCTAATTATATTTTTCTCTTAATCAAATTCATGGTTTACAAAAATCTAGTTTGCAATTTAAGCAATTTGGACAATTGAAATGTAGCAATCTAGCAATATAGCAAGTAGCTTAGCTTTAACATTCCTAAAAATGTTAAACTACACCTTGCAAACCTTTACACATGATAAAAACCCTAACTTACTCTCAATTCCCTTTTCTTTAAATTTCAAACTTCAAATTTAGAACTCTAATTATACACATAATAGCTAGATTCAAATAATTAAACAATAACTTAAGTAAAATGCTAAGATTATACCTCACTTAATTAGAGATCTAGCATGAAAATCTTGGCCTCCAATTTGCTCTCTTTTCACCACAATCCATGCTAGAATAGGCCAAAAAGAAATGGGTAGAGATTGGATTATGATTTTGTGAGGTTATACTTTGATTTTTGATGAATTTGTGAGGATTTTTTTGAAGAGAATGAGAGGAGAAACAAATGGGAGGGCTGCTGAATTTGGACAGCAAAAATGGGGAAAGGGAGAGAGAGAGAGTGGGTGTGGGTGCATGTGGAATTGTCAAAGTCAACCCAATATCCATACCTCTTTATAAAACAATTTCCTCACATGAATTAAAGCCAAAAGAGGGGGGGAAAGTGGCTGTCCAGCAGAGGTGGGGCCGGCCAAAAGTGAGGGGTGAGGTTGTGAGAGAGTGAACAAAAAAATTCTATGCAAAAAGACCCCCCTCAAGTTACCAAATTGCAAGTTTTCGCTAATTTCACCAAAAAAGCATTTTTTCTTCAATAATTTCTAAACCGTTTTGGCAAACCATTTCATTTCAAAAACAACATGTTAAAATTTTGTTTAATGTGATATGATGCACAAAATTTGTTTCAACTCATTCCAATTTGTAATTTTCCCTAATTAAATGTATTAGTGACGGCTTAAAAATAATATTAAAAATTTTTTTTTTTCAGAAAATTTAAAATTTCACCAGTGGCTCAATAAACACCAAATACTAGCAATTACATAACTAGAATATGTATATTTAATTTTTATAATAAGATATTTGTATTTTGACTTTTTACAGAAAACCCACTTATTTTACCGATTTTTCGAAATTTCACCGAAACGATTTTTAAAACGTTACAATCTTCCCCCCTTAAAGAAATTCAGTCCCCGAATTTAAATTCAAACTCTCCCCAAATATAAAAACATCTAAGCAAAACCATCAAGTCATCGGGGCTCCGAAATCATAAGTACATAAAACGCATCATAGCGCAATACATGCGCATGAGTAATGAGCAGATAACTCAAAATCAAAACTCCGTCAAGCATCCCGCAATCATCGGAGTCACGGTAAAGACACAAATGTCAAATCCAATACAAAACCAATATGATATAACTCAAAACTATACATGTAAATATCAAATCTATATATGTAAATATCTGAAGGAAATGAATGCCAAATATATTCAGGTACTGTCCTCTGACTAGTCCTGCCCAGTACGAAAACACATAGCAAATATCATAAAAACGTACTGCTCTATAGGAAAAATCAATCCCAAATACGCGTATGAATACTACGTGCGTCTGGTGCGCACGGAAATCAAAATCCATATACGTGCCATACAAGTGCACAGAAACAAGATCTAAGTGCATTGGGTGTGCACAAAGCATCTATCGTAGGCAACGTGTGTGCTTGACAGCAAAATCAGGTGCATCTGACATGCACGAAGAATCTCGATTTAGTGCATCTGGTGTGCACCAAAATCGCACCTCAAAATATGCGCCCAACATGCGCGAAAATCCAAATCAGGTGCATCCATCGTGCACGAAATCATGAAATCCAATATCATGTGCCGAATACGCGCAAAATCCAATCACGTGCATAAGGTGCACAAAACAAATATCGCACATCACCATCGAAATCGAAGTCCAGTGCATCTAAATGCACAACATACGTAACACTGCACTGCAAGCATATATGAACTATACCGAGTGCAAAAACCAAATCGTGTGCGTATATACGCACAAATCAACTCAACTGTATGAAATCCATATAATCACAAACATGAGAAACCAAGGCACGCAAACTATCTCAAGTGCAACAACTGTGCAAAAATCGTAAATAATCAGTAGGTGCAATCATGGTGCATGAAAACAATATCATGAAACTCAATCATCAAAATCAAATCATGCGAATAGATCGCTCAAAATACCAAAAAATCAAGTATGGCGGAATAGTCCCGCTCAAGCACATCCTCCAAGAATCTCTGGCCAACTGTCGTGGTCACTCATAGCATGTCTCGTCGACGATCCTGAACTTTGGCCTGCCGGTGTGCATAACACGACCACTCCTGGGTCTAAGTCTTCTCGTAATTCATCCCAGAAAGGTCCTGTCGAGATCTCTCCCAAATCTCGTCTCTGCCGAACTGTCCGGAAGTCATCGTCCTTTACTATATTGGTTTCTTGTTCCGGAACGGCTGCATACTCATTGCGACTCCTTCTGGAAGGTATATCCAAGTACAATGCCTCGGCATGCGTATCACATCTCTGATGTCGGCGGAGTGGAACGTCGTCTCATCAAGATCTCGTACGAACCTCTTACTTCCACTTTCTCTAATGTCGACTGCTTCGGACTCGTCTCGTCGTGGCTGCATGGACTGAGCTCCAACGGCTATCCATGTATCTGGTGTCTCCCAAGAATGCATCTCACCACCTAGCATCCGAATGAAGTCGAACCATCCGATCGATTTGTCAAAACCTCATAATCCCCCAAGAGCTCAACATCTTGGGCACAGTTTAATAGTATCGAGTACATAACACAGCATCGGTGGTCCAGCCGTAGAAGGGCAAACCCAAGCCTCACTAATGGCGCGGTAGAACTGCCGCAAACCTGAAGGTTCAAAGGATTTCACACGGTCATTAAGTCGAGTTAGGGTTTCATTCTTCTAGAGGGTCCATAGAATTGCCTGCTTATCTTTATGAATAGTTTAAACTTAGAATAATAGGTTTCTGACATTCGATCGTCTATGTCGACTCTCAACGTCTCCGCGTGAAGTCGTCTCTAGCTGGAATCAATCTATCTGATGACCTCGCATCGGGGTAGGCGAACGAACCACCTGTCCTAGTCATTCATCATCGGGTGACTAGCGACCTCCTGTCATCTCTTTGTACTACTCGTACTGCAATAGCTCCAACATCTGGGGCGATATCTCGTCGTCCGCAGCAATACTGGCTCGCTCGTCTGCACGCTGAACGGTGCCTCAATCATCAGGAGTAAGCAATACTTCAATGGTCATCAAAATCTGGCTGGCCTCTATCAGTGGCTCAATCCTCTAGTGCAAATCGGCACGTCCGAGTAATCTCATACAGCAATCCACCCAACGCTCGTGGCGCGAAGACACAATGAAAAGACATATTTCTGCAATCGTGTGTCGCCGGAATCATGCCCTGGTCAGTCCTCGTTCTTGACGAGCTCATACTGACCGCAACCCTAGCTGTAGCTCTCCCTGCCCGTAATCGTGGCAGCAAAACCATAACTGGTACTGATGAGGAATATAAAACTGAGCAATGAAATATACATCCTAAAGCTCCTTAAGTGGAGTAGCGTATCGTAAATATGCGGCGGAACATACCTACGGTACGTCACTCTACTTTAGTCACCTATTCCATCAACCAAGGGTCATCCTACGCTCCGAAGGTAAAACCTAACGCTCTAATACCAACTTTGTCACGACCCGAAAGTACGGAACATGACCGGCACTTGGACTACGAAACGTCTCGAGGCGTACGTAATCTAAGTAAGCCGAAAAACCCAGAAATCCAAACCAAGAAAAGTAGCAGAGTGAAGGAAAACCAATTTAAATCAAGTAGTTTTAATAGCATAAGCCGAATTATGCCTTTTTAAAAACATCAAATATTTCCTGAAAATTTCGGCAGAGTCTCCTTTGTAAATACTGCCCCCAAACAGGATACAACATGAATAGTATACGAAATCAATAAAAGGCATCCCCAAGCGGGAGCTAGCTCTTCGTCAATCGACGGTCACAACCACACAAGCAATATAATATACAACGCCAATGGCGAGGATCAAAAACTCAAAAGGAAACTCAAAACCACAAGAAATCCATAGAAATATAACGCGCGACTCTAAGGTCGAAAGAATAACATCACTGGTCTCTATCTCAAAATAAATACATATTTGGTTGATGGAATTTACTAGATACAGCTGAATAATATTATACAAGTAATATGATGGGTACGATACCAATAAATCCACCTACTAGCAAGTCACTCGAAAGAAGCAGTGCCAGCAAAGCCGTAATGAAACCTATACGGCAAAACCTGCAAGGAACTGTGGCACAACGGGGGTGAGTTGCCAACTCGTGAGTAGAAAAACATCTACGAATAGAAATCGCATAAATAACGCAACCTAGGTCAATGATCATAATATATCCTCAAATATATGTATAACATGCAGTCTATAACAATGGCTAGGGTGATATCTAACCCGAGTGTAATCTCATATGCCCGTGTCAGTGCCTCAGGTAGCAATATATCATATGAATGAGGTACGAATGCATGAAAACAGAATACATGTAAATAAAGAAACTGTTTTCATAATTTAGTGAGATTTTCTTTGTATTTTTAAAATGAGGTATCATAAATGAAATCAGCATCAACAGTGTCTAGCATCGACACAAAACATAAATCTCAATGTCTCAAAACCTCAGGCTCCGGCTATCCGGACTGGCCCGTATCATCAAATCTCAGTACCGCAATAGCTCGAAATCTCAATGTCTCAATCTCAATATCTAGGGCGCCATTAGTCCAGACCTGCCCCTACCATCTATCTCAAGACCACGACGGTATCCTCCGGATATCCGACGCGTCGGGTAAAATCACCGGTAGGTAGTCTCCTCCTGCCAGGCTCATCGTCATCACCACGAGCTTCTTACCCCGGGGTACCTTACCGGGTCCACCATGTACCCAAAACGGTTCATCCAACTCCTCGAATCGGGTCTCGAAATCCATCAGCAAACTCATGGTGGACAACTCATACATCATGGGAAAAACCGCGCTTTTCATTTAAAAAGAGAAAGAAGAAGTTTGTATATGTTTTGCGGTTTTCCCCAAATCCAGAAAATCTCATGGAAATCCGAATCCAAAACCTCAATAGCACGTAAAAAGTGAATATATGCATGAGAATCCATGAATGCGGCATAACAATGAATAACAGTATGCATGAAGTAGCAGGTAATAACTACAATATCTAAACTAACATATAAGGCAAGTACACTAATATCATGTCAAAACTACTAGCTAACAAGCTAAATGAAGCAATAATATTCTCTAAGTGTACGTGACATGGCAATTACCGATGAAGATGTGTGTGAGCCGGCAAGTAAGTGTACGTGGTACATACGCATCATCGGTAATGGTGCTGGTGTCCTAACCAAAAGATATCAACAGTAGAATATGAAGCATAATATAAGCATGTGATGCGGAGCGAACAACAATAATGAGCGGGAGCTGAATACTAGACGCAACGATAACTAATCTGCATTAACCTAATATAAGTCCTACAATGGTGCCTTTTGAAATAACACGAATCGTAGGGTTTTGAAAATAGGGGCTACGGTGTTTTTAAGAAAAGATACGTTTTTTGAAATATCCGTAGAATCCCATAACTTGTTTTTTAAAATACGCACGATTCATAAGCTTTGAAATAGGTAGGAACCGAATTTAATCTAACTAACTAAACTAAAGTGCTAAGCTACAAGCTAGACTACAGGTAAGGAAACCTCCTAACATCTGAGTCGATACATATACATACCTGTATATATATTAGTCGGTGACCCCGCCTCAATAATATCATATCCGATACCATATCTATAATCAGACACCCAAGTCAAGAGTGCGGATCAATCATCAAGATATAGCTCGTACGTAAATCCGTCGTACGGCATCCCCAAATCTTGGTACGGGTCAATATCATATTCCTCACACTATTCCTCTGGTATCCTTTTTATCCAAGATCATAGTCTAGGGTACTGACCTATGTCTAGTACAATACTAATATCCTCAATATACTTATGATCTGACTACTGATCGGCAATCTCGTACAAACCGATATCGTCAGCACATATCATCATCAAGGGGTATACATCGCCCGATACGGCCTAATATCAATATCCTAGCATATCATGCCTTATATCACGATCACATGTCGACCATTTTATTTATAACACTATTCACCCGTATCGCCGCCCCAAGATCCGCTATAACACCAGGACGTACCTCAAGTACGAATCCTGCCATATCACCGATATCACAACCTCAACACAAATCTCATCGACTCATCTCAATCCCAAGTATCATCCTCAAATCCGTACGTGAACACATAGTCCCATACCCATGTGAACACATAACTATATATACATTCCCGTAAACACAAATGGAAGAAGAATGTATGCAAGTATGGGTTGGTGTGTGCATGCGGGGTGCGACCACTACTCTAGGGTTTCGCGACACTAAATATCCAAGAACCCCAAATATCCATATTATCATCAATATACTCAAACAATATATAAACAAAATATATATGTGTGTAAACGTATTCGTATACATCACCACGAACTGCGGGGGTGCTATACGCCATCCACCCGACTTCTCCCCGTAGATATAAATCTACTCACCTGGTCCTCGCTCGCCGGTACCGACGTCGCCACGCGCTTGCTTGTCGTCTCGAAGTCCACATGGGGTACCTACATATAATAACGCACCGTATCGCATTAAAACCAAATTCGAAATCGAAACGGCATACGAAAATCAAATCGGGACGCGCATCAAGTATAGATCAAAACCTATCGCCTACACATGCAAGAATAGCCAAACCAACCCTCGATGTCGATGTACAAACATCAAACCATCGAGAAAAACCCAAACACTCTCATTTGCGCATTCACGAACACTAATTATAATATAAAATAGGTTAAAATTCTCAAAAACCCCAAATTCACCTTAAAAGCCATTTTTCCGAAAATCTAGCAAGCAAAAATTACCCGTTTTAGTACAAAACTCGATGTTTAAACAATTCTAATGGCCATAATACTTACTAAATATCTTAAATAATTCATAAAAACCATTTCCATAATTTAATCACATTAAATTTCATTAGCCCCAAAATTCTAGTTTACAAATTAACCAATTTTAACAATTTTATAGCAAAAATGCACATACAACAATCTAGCTTGGATTTGCATGATCTAAAACATTAAACAACATTTTATAATGTTAATGAAGTCATGAAAAACCTAATTACATTTTTCTCTTAATCAAATTCATGGTTTACAAAAATCTAGTTTGCAATTTAAGCAATTTGGACAATTGAAATGTAGCAATCTTGCAATATAGCAAGTAGCTTAGCTTTAACATTCCTAAAAATGTTAAACTACACCTTGCAAACCTTTACACATGATAAAAACCCTAACTTACTCTCAATTCCCTTTTCTTTAAATTTCAAACTTCAAATTTAGAACTCTAATTAAACACATAATAGCTAGATTCAAGTAATTAAACAATAACTTAAGTAAAATGCTAAGATTATACCTCACTTAATTAGAGATCTAGCATGAAAATCTTGGCCTCCACTTTGCTCTCTTTTCACCACAATCCATGCTAGAATAGGCCAAAAAGAAATGGGTAGAGATTGGATTATGATTTTGTGAGGTTATACTTTGATTTTTGATGAATTTGTGAGGATTTTTTTGAAGAGAATGAGAGGAGAAACAAATGGGAGGGCTGCTGAATTTGGACAGCAGAAATGGGGAAAGGGAGAGAGAGAGAGTGGGTATGGGTGCATGTGGAATTGTCAAAGTCAACCCAATATCCATACCTCTTTATAAAACAATTTCCTCACATGAATTAAAGCCAAAAGAGGGGGGGAAAGTGGCTGTCCAGCAGAGGTGGGGCCGGCCAAAAGTGAGGGGTGAGGTTGTGAGAGAGTGAACAAAAAAATTCTATGCAAAAAGACCCCCCTCAAGTTACCAAATTGCAAGTTTTCGCTAATTTCACGAAAAAAGCCTTTTTTCGTCAATAATTTCTAAACCGTTTTGGCAAACCATTTCATTTCAAAAACAACATGTTAAAATTTTGTTTAATGTGTTATGATGCACAAAATTTGTTTCAACTCATTCCAATTTGTAATTTTCCCTAATTAAATGTATTAGTGACGGCTTAAAAATAATATTAAAATAATTATTTTTCAGAAAATTTGAAATTTCACCAGTGGCTCAATAAACACCAAATACTAGCAATTACATAAGTAGAATATGTATATTTAATTTTTATAATAAGATATTTGTATTTTGACTTTTTACAGAAAACCCCATTATTTTACCGATTTTTTGAAATTTCACCGAAACGATTTTCAAAACGTTACAGTCGTTTTACTAGAAATGTTGGAGATTCCCAAATCCACTCATCGCAGATGATGATTCGCTCCAGGTACCATATCCCAGTGTAGCGATGCTGATGTCAACACGATTTACATCAAATCAGTAAGACAACCATCGACCGTCCAAGTCACAAAAAGCGCAGCATCGACCATCCAAGTCGCTAAAAGGGCAGCATCGACCGTCTAAGTCGGAAAATGGGCAGCATCGACCGTCCAAGTCGCTAAAAAGGCAGCACCGACCGTCCAAGTCGCTAAAAGGGCAGCATCGACCGTTCAAGTCGCAAAAAAGGGCAGCATCGACCGTCCAAGTCCCAAAAAAGGCAGCACCGACCGTCCACGTTCCAAAAAGGGCAGCACCGACCGTGCAAGTCGCTAAAAGGGCAGCACCGACCGTCCAAGTCGCAAAAAGGGCAGCACCGACCGTTCAAGTTGCTAAAAAGGCAGCACCGACCGTCCAAGTCGCAAAAAGGGCAGCATCGACCGTCCAAGTCGCTAAAAAGGGAGCACTGACCGTCCAAGTCGCAAAAAGGGCAGCATCGACCATCCACGTCGCAAAAAGGTCCGCACCGACCGCCCAAATCGCAAAAAGGGCAGCATAGACCGTCCAAGTCACTAAAAGGGGCAGCACCGACCGTCCAAGTCGCTAAAAGGGCAGCACCGGCCGTCCAAGTCGCAAAAAGGGCTGTATCGACCGTCCGTGTCATAAAAAGGGTAGTGCCAGCTTCCCAAAAAGCCGGAACCAAATCATTTCGCCTCCGCGTGAAAGAAGATCCATCAATTTATTGATAAGGGGCAATTTGTTGGGGTAAAAATTTACACCCCGGTTGACTAAGTCAAAATCAAAGTCAACCCCAAGCCAGGTGGGCCCAAGCCCAGGTCGAGTGGGCCAATGCCCGGAGCGAGCCCGAACATGAAGCGGCCGGCCTCCCCCCATGCCAAAATAAAAATCTTGTAATAAATAATTTTGTTGTATTTCTTGTATTTTTATTTTATGAATAAATGTAAAAAAAATATTCATAAAGCCAAATTTTTTATAAAGCCCATGGCTTATGTGCAAAATGAAATTGAACATGAGCCATGGGATGGGCAAAATGCCATTTTTGTAGAGCCCAAGGGGTTATATGTAAAGTGTATAGCCTATAAACGCAAGAATAATGAAAATATCCCAACAACTTTTTCTCTCTCCAAAAAAATCCAGATCTGTGATCTTCTCCTTCCTCAAGGTTCTAAAACCTTCATCTTTCTTTTGAATTAAATCAAGAGTTTTACTCTTCCTTTTCCAAAACAAAATAGTTTTTTAATACAAAACCCACAAAGGGGAACTCAGATCTGCCATTAGATCTCAAAAAGGGGAGATCTTTAAATCTCACCTCCCCTTTTTTCAAGATCCTGCCAAAAGAGGAGGAAGAATGAGACCCATCATCTAAAATTCGCACTTTGGGAAGATCGAGAGCTCAAGTGAGAAGCCCGTTTCAGCATCTCCAAAAACAACTTAGGAGTTTAACTCCCCTCTAATTTCTCATTCGGGAGTTTAAATCCCATTTCTGGGGCTAAAAGCCCCTTTTCTTCGCCGGCGCCTAAGCACCCGAGCGCCTAGCGCCCCAAGCGCTCAAGCGCCCCAAGCGCTCAAGCGCCCAAGGCCCACGTGCCGGGCACGTGGTGCGCTTGCGCTCGAGCGCCTTGCGCTCCAGCGCCCTGCGCATACGTGCCAGGTACGTGGTGCGCTAGCGCTCGAGCGCCTAGCGCTCGAGCGCCCAGCGCCCACGTGTCGGATACGTGGTGCGCTGGCGTAGAAGCGCACAACGCTCAAGCGCACAGCGCACACATGTCGGACACATGGTGTGCTAGCTCTTACGCGCACAGCGCCAAAGCGCACAGCATCTAAGCGCACAGCGCTCAAGTGGCCAGCGCCCACGTGTCGAACAAGTGGTGCGCTGGCGCTTAAGCGCATAGTGCTCAAGCGCCCAGCGCTCGCGTGCTAGGCACATGAGGCGCTGGCCCCACGTGTCTTTTGGGCGCTTTTCCCCTTTTTATATATTTGTATACATGTATATGTATATATATATATATTCACAGACACTCCACATCACTGTCCCAGTTAGAAAAAATTTCTAACGAGGCGCTGCCCCGCACCCCGCAAGGGGGCTGCTAGCCTCCTTAACCCCAGCCCGCTATCCGGATAGCGGGACCCCCGTATAAACTTTATGGGGCCCTCGATATATCCCAAACCCCTTCAAAACACAACACTGCACATTGAGTTCGCATGACCAGTTCAACCCGTCAATCGGAGGTTCTCTCGCTCCAAATGCGAGGGGTAATTAACGGCAGCTTAGTCCGCGGCTGTCGGATATTCGGATCCCTACAATCAATAAACCCCAGCCTAACCTAGGCAGGGGGAATCTGTAATGCGCCTTACAAGCGCATGCGTATTCATATTGTAGGTTTCCTAGGCACTCTCAAGAGGTCTCACAAGGCATCAACCATGCCAATTTCAAAAATTACGGTGCCGAGAAACCCTAGACTACGGATCGTTGGCTAGATGTCTAGGCGAAAGAAGAAACTAGTAAACTACTTTACTAAGAGAACGGAAATACAACCTTTGTAGATCCGGTGCTCCACCTCCATGGCTCCGTGATGATGTCTCCTCGCTGTCCAAAACGGATCCCGGGCTCTAGCATCGGCTTCATTGGAGAAAGAGCGGGATAGGTCATCGACGACGATGCCGAAGATGATCTACGTCGAGGCATCACTAGATCAAGCTCCACCTTCACCAAGCCATGATAACTTGTGAAGGAAACACCCTATACTACTTGGCAAGAGGTAGAGGATGAAGAAATAGAAAGTGGGTTCACTTTAGAATTGGATTTCTCACTCATTTTCAAGAGTTGCCATTGATGGAGCAAGGTTCTTCATCTTGAAGATGAAGAAGAAGAAGAAGAAAAAGTTATGATAAGTTAATTCCAAAAAGAAAATTAAAAGAATACTTATCATAACCAAACCATGGTCAAGTGTAGAGAATCAATCATGGTTAGTGGGAATGGTTAGGGTTAAGCATGAGACAAAATGGTGACTTTGGTCAAAGCTTCATGAAGCTTCAACTAGAAAACAAAGTTAGCCACCATTTTCTCTTAATGCTTATCATTTTCCAAATGAATAACTAAATAAGATAAATGAAAAAGAAAACAAAACCCTAACCATTCATATAACCATGGTTTAATCTTTACACTAACTGAAGTGAGCAAGTATCATCAAACATGATACAAACTTGTGTACAAAAGTATATCACATATACAATGTGCACAATCCAAGTGAGAAAATCCATTTAAAGTGAACCAATACTAGTTAATGCAAAGTAATATATCAAATATACAATTATGCATTAAATCATTAAATCAACACTTGATTTAACGATCCGATCATATCGCATATAACCGACTAGTAGCCAATGTATCGGCTTATCGAATCAACCCTCGATTCGATAACTAGGTTATATCGCATATAACCATTCGATACATTCATCGCGAGAATAGAATACGGTATCACATACACGCATTATTCTCGATCCCGCACATATCTCATATGCGCTCCTATTTCGTTTCGCTTGAGCCAGGAAACCTCTGTGTAGGACTCTAAAGACTCGTCAATACGCCGGCAGCAGATGATGTTCATATCAATCACCCGCAAGCCGCAAGCGGTCTGCTAAACGTAACGGCCACCCGGGTATTAAGCGATCAGAAGATCGACGAGCAAGCCCGCTCACACTCCAGTGAATCCAATCAGTAACACTACCGTACAGTCCGGTCTGATCGTCTGATATGCCGCATATCTTGCCTAGGGGTGGTAAACGTCAGACCCCAATAGCTCGATAAGTCGTGTCGATATGAGGTCTATAACAGTTCGAGAAACTACTGGTAACACTTACCAGTAAATCTCAGCAACCCTGGCCAGGGATTTCCGGTTATAGCCAATCGAACACAGCGCAACATCAACTCCCTATACCGGGAGAGACGTATCCCCTCCTATCGCTCATTGCCTCCATGTGACTCGGGACTGTACCCAAAAACCACCATTTTGCACGCCCTCTTGGACGTGGTAAGATGGAAATCAAAGCACAGTGGGAACCACACAAGACTCTATGACGATCTCGGGTCAACAGACTACTCTGTACCAGTGTCACCAGAGAACTGCCATCTGACGTAAGGTATAATACCATCTGGGAGTTCTCGGCGAGTCCGTCCAGTGTACCCAGTCTCCACTGAGCACCCGTATATCATATCTGATGTCAAACACCAATGGATATGGGATCATCCATCGCCCATCTATATGGGTCGAGAAGGTATACGCTAGTCTACTCTGGTATATCAATGCCCCGTCTCGATACACCTACTACTAGGTACTTTGAAGGATGTACTTATAGACTATCTGTCCCCACTAGTATGATCTGCATCATAGTCCAGGTAGTCAAGTACACATCCTAAGGGCTTTACTAACATGTAACAGAGAGACAATCAGTATACACGTTAAGGTAAAGAGCAACTAGATAGCATACTATCATGTCGAGCAAGAAAGTCCTCCCTATATATGTCCCAGCATCCACTACAATGTACATCCTATGTACAGTAATGGCCTCTAGGGCATACATATAACTAACAATCTCCCACTTGCACTAGGGCCATCTGTAGCAGTGGTTGCAGTATCTCATACTCAACCATCCCATAAAAATCTCTCTCTGGGAATAGGCCTTCATGAGTGGATCCGCCGTGTTGTCCTCTGAGTCTACTCTCCTTTCCTCGATCACCCTGGAGATCAACTATCTCCATGATCAGGTGATACTGCCTTAGAATATGTCTGGATCAGTGATGGGACGGACGTTCCTTGGCATAAGCCACAACTCCATTGTCACACAATGGGAGGAACTAAGTTCATCTCATGAACAAATATACATCCAGACTGCCTCTTTGGTAGCATGTTAAATAGCAATGTATCGAGCCTTTATCGTCTAGTATGCCACGGTATATTGCTTGGAACTCTTCCAACATACCGTCCCTTTACTGAGGGTAAAGACAATGCCTGCGACTGACATTCAGTCGTCTTTATCACCCTGGAACACTTCCAGTGATTCTCCCTAGGATCAACTGATACCATCTCACTACAACTAGTGAGAATCCTAACATCTAATTAGATCTATCTCATAGATCCAAACTCAGGATTTAGGAGGTATCACTTTGATCCTATAGAGAATCATTGTGATAAACGGAGATTGGCCGAGCGTAGCATAGGAAACTTCTTCCCTATCAAGAGTATGTCATCCACGTACTCTACGAGGATCGTCACTATACTCCCTACTACCTTTTTGTATATACAAGGTTCATCTACCATTTTGATGATGTCAAACTCTTTGACTAACACATCAAAACAGATGTTCCAACTCCGCGATACCTGCTTTATCCTATAAAGCATCTTGTACACGTTTCCGCTGCTCCCACTGTCTACGAAGCCCTCTGGCTGTGTACTTATAGACGTTCTCTTCTAAAACATCATTTAGAAAAGCAGTCATGGCACCCAACTGCCAGATATCGTAGTCATGGTATGTAGCCGTGGCAAGTAGGATCTGGATGGACTTAAGCATAGCTACTTGAAAAGGTTTCATCATTATCCACGCCTGGTCGATGACGAAAAGCTTTAACAAGTCTAGCTTTGAAAGTCTCAACTTTTCCATCTACACCAAGTAATCTTCTCAAGATATACTTGCTCCTGATAGGGATTTAACCCTTCAGATATAGCAACCAAAGTCCATACTTTGTTGGTGTACATGGATTCCATCTCAGATCGCTAAGCATCCAGCCATTCTTACAGAGTCACACTCCTGATGGCCAGCTCGAAACTAGTTGGGTCATCATCTCATGATGCAATCCTCGCTCCCACTGTCATAGAGAAATCGAAATATCTCTCAGGTGGGTGAGGAACCCTACTAGATCGGCGGAGAGGCTGAGGTTCGTTGGTAACTATTGAATCCTTTGGTTCTGTCAAATCATCAGCCGCAGTTTGTATAGCTGGAATATTTCCAGTTCTACATAACTGACCTTGCCTCGAGCTTGTCCGGATCTTGCTTTTAGACATAGCCCGGACAACCCCAAATCTTAACCAACTTAAGATATGGGCTCTTCCCTTTCCATATCACATATGAAGTGGTAGGCAACTGATTTGATTTGAACCCTTTTCAATAGGTATGCAGCTTCTCAAGTGCATAACTCCCAAAAAGGAAACAGGTAAGTCAGTAGTACTCATCATAGAGCACACCTTATCACATAGGGTGTAATTGCTCCACCCCGATATACCACCGTGCTATGGTGTATACAGAGGAGTAATGCTGAGAGAGAATCTCATTCTCCTTTTAGAATAGTCCAGGATTTCCGTGCTCAAGTATTCTCCTCCCTGATCACATCAAAGGACATAATACTTTTACCCATATTTTGGTTCTTTACTTCTAACTCATATTCTGTGAATATCTCAAAAGGTTCGGACTTGTGTTTCAACAGGAACATATGTCTGAATCTTGAGAGATTATCAGAGAATATAACGAAGTACAAAGAACCAGTCCTGGCATATGTAGACAGGGGACCTTACATACATCATCATGTATCAGTCCCAAGAGTTTACTAACTCTTTCTCTATTTCCAATAAACGGAGCTATGGTCATCTTATCTCTATGACATGACTGGCAAGTTTCACAAGATGTAAATTTAAACTGATTTAAATATGCATCTAAAATGTAACTTCAGCCAGTCGGGTCGCATTGATATGACCTAGTCTACAATGCCTCAAGTAGGATTCGTTCATTTCTGAACTCTTCCTCTTGTGTGTGTTCCATATACAAGAGAACTGTAGTTTGATTTAGAACATCTATGCTTTTAGATAACGTTCCTGAACCGATCAACTTTTGATATAGGAAATGTTCAAAACATTATCCAACAATACAAAATTATATCCTTTCTTTACTAATAAAGAGACAGATATGATTTTGTATATCAGGTTCGGTATCTAATAACATTCGTTCAGAATCAATGTATTTGGAATACAGGGTGACAGTGACCAACAGACTTGGCTGCAACACTTGCCCCGTTTTCTGCCTCATGAAACTTATCACCCGTTCTCAGTTCTCTACCTTGCTGTAGCCCTATGTAACAGATTACACATCTGGGATCCTGATTTGGTATCACATACCCAGGACGTAAAGGATACTGAGAAACAGTTCTCTGTAATGAACACACCCGAAGATGATGCATCAGCATGCACTCTCTTCGTTTGGGCGGCACGGGAATTCTGGTAATCCCCAATTTCCTGCTCTGTCTTATAACAATTATAAGGTGGAGCGGGACCAACGTTCCCCAGCTCAGTATAACAAGCGGGTTCGGTCAATATTCCGTATTATTATCTTGATTAAGGCGTGATATGGTCGCTACCTGGAGAGAGAGAGAAGAAAACACTCGGCGTATGCTCTTGCAAGATCAGATTGGTTATTATTTTATCTAATCAGGATAGCTCCCACTGCTTTTTATCAAATCTTCCTTCAAACCCTAAAAGGAAAGACTAGCCGGGATTAATTACACACTACAAGTTCGCCAATCTTTCAGCCAGGCCAGTGTCGGTACTTTGAGGGAGGTCCCCCGTGCTTTCGCACGAACCTAATTAATGTAAACCTCGTTTTCCCAGAGGCGTAACCTCGTTGACACCTTTCTAGACACCTACTTGATCGGCTAATTGTAATGTATAAAACTCTCCCAGGAGTAACTCTTACTCGCAGCAGGTATCGGGATCCAACTATCTCATAGAAGGTATGCAATCTCATTGCAAATTTCAACACTTGAAATTCCCGATAATATTTTGCCCCTAGCTCGCTATGACCTTGACGCATGCCAAACAACCCATAGTCTGCTAGTCAAGTTCAACCCGTACATTTCTTGATTGAATTAAACCCACCCGCACGACCCTTGACGCATGCCAAACAACGCCGTACGAATACCCTAATCCAATCGCATCGTATGCTAGCAGATAAGCACTAGTTAGCTACCGTACACTACGCCTTGACGCATGCCAAACAACCGCAGCACGAATACTAACTAGTACTTATCTGAAATGACGGAGGGCTACGACAGGTTTTTCTGAAAACCTATTGCGTAATGAACTTGATATCGTTGTAGAATCAAATGATTTTTAAAATGGAGTGTTTTTGAGGCTTTTCTAGTTTTGCTAAAGGAGTCACTCCCGGTGAAGGGATCGTCGGTCCTTTCCTCGTCGAATGAGGTGCGGGATATATCATATATATCACTGTGCAAAGCAAAAACTCTTAAAAGCAATCAAAAGACAAACCGAGTGTGTAGCATCTGCCAGTTATCGCTAAAGGAGTCACTCCCTGTGAAGGGATCTCGGTCCTTTCCTCATCGAATAAGGTGCAGGATATATCACATATACTGCTGTGCAAAGCAAGAACTGTAGCTACCTGTTTTATTTTGAAATTTGATTCTACAACATCTTTAGGTTTCTTTTATTTCATTAATCTCATTAATGAAGTCCCATCATTTAAGTACCTAATCATCACAGATAAATACGACGTACACTTATGCCATCCGCATTCGCCTCGATGTCCCCTCGTGCACCGTTAGGTTAGGTAACTAACGGCAGAGCGGGGCAGGGCTAGCGCGGGTGTAAAACATAAGTAACGTCTATATAATATATCATATATACTATATACTGTATCCATCACAGAACATCACAGATATCACAGCAGAAGAATTATATGAAATATTGGATATACTAGGACGTCCGTATTTTCAATACGAGCCAGTATAAAACACGGATTCCACGGTCGCGATGAATAGCCAAACCCACACCCCTAGACCCCTACGAGAGCGGCAAGCAATCCTACCAATTCTGGAGTTAGGAGACCCGGACTCAACTCCTCGAGTTGGTCTCCCACTGGACTCCAGAACCCGGTTACTTGTGCCCTCCTCCTTGGGTCTATCCTAGTGCGGAAAAGTAAATAATATACAAAGGGTGACATCTTCCGCAACCTGGAAGTGCCCCAATAAAAGAATATTACATACAAGTTTTTACATGAATGAAAATGAAAAACACTCATCTCACATAAAAACCCCCGGCTATTCAAACACGACGATCCAATATAACATATCCAGCAACACATAACATCACATGTCATCAACGTAAGTAAATATGCGCATCCCAATCGTCGTTGACATATAGCAACGAAACCGGCGATATCACATATTACACTTACGGTCACAGAAAAGAAAGTGTAAAACTACAACAGTTGGAATCCGCAATCTCCATAGACATCGCATGCTAAATCAAATGAATTACTTAGACATCGCATGCCTAACAATTATAAACCCCGCATTTTAGTCTCAAAATCGAAAACACTTTTCAATATCAAGTCGGGCAATTCAACAAGATTCCCGACATCCTGATCGAATGCTCGTCGCAAACTTCAGTAGACGGCTGCACCCCTGATACCGTCGACGAAGTGCACCAAGGCGGAACACCGCTGCCGCGAGCACCCGAACGGATGCTTTCGGCGACGGGGTTCTCCTACAGTCACTTGGTCGGGGCTATGGAGCGAGGCTGTCTATTAAGTTTACCCGGCGAGTATCCGCGTACGCTACGTGATTGCGACGGACTTTTGATCACATCAAAATTCCGTGGCAACCGATCAAGTGAGACTAAAGTGCTATGTTTATAACATTCAAATTAGTTATCTCATAACTTTTTGTGAATTCCAATTATTGTATCACATTCCGGATAAATAGAAAATATTAAACTTTCCGATCGAACAAGCGAACACCCAAGTTTTCCCGAAACAGCTCAACACATGAAATAAGCTAAAAAACATTCACTTCGTGCCTCAGTACCAACGGTCCAGCCGTAGAAGGGTCAAGCCAACGCCTCACATGTGGCACGCCGTACTGCCCCAAACCCGAAGGTTCAAAGGGCGGTTCAAGACGGTCACATAATCGAGTTAAGGTTTGTGGTCTTCTAGAGGGACCATCGCATTACTTGGACTACTTAGAACGTTATTAAACTACGGAAAAATCCAACACTTGGAAATTTCCCGGAAGGGGAAAAAGTGGGTATTTATATCCAGTCGAACTTTTTAACAGTTTCTAAAATATCCGGAAAAACATAAACGAAGTTAAATTATCCGATCAAATTAACGAATCCCCAATAAAACCCTAGAAAACTCAACACTTGAGTGGAATTAAAAAATTCACATAAAAAATTAACAAGAAAGGACCTAAGAATAATTACATGAAATTTCAGGGACTAAGTCACAATTTTGGTCGCGGAACAGCCGCAAAACACCTGGTTTCGCCGCGGTTCCGCGGTCAAATTGTTGAATTAGACGTCCAAACTTCACCGTAATTCTTAGGTTTTCCTGCATAATTTTCTGAGAATTTTTAATTTGGAAAAAGCCACAGTTTGTAAAAATGTACAGAGAAGGGTATAATCGGGGGATTCCGGCTTCGATCGGACTTCTGACTTCGTATACACTTCGCCTAAAGCTCTAGCTAGGCTCTGATACCACTGTAGGGTTCCTAGGCACTCTCAAGAGGTCTCACAAGGCATCAACCATGCCAATTTCAAAAATTACGGTGCCGAGAAACCCTAGACTACGGATTGTTGGCTAGATGTCTAGGCGAAAGAAGAAACTAGTAAACTACTTTACTAAGAGAACGGAAATACAACCTTTGTAGATCCGGTGCTCCACCTCCATGGCTCCGTGATGATGTCTCCTCGCTGTCCAAAACGGATCCCGGGCTCTAGCATCGGCTTCATCGGAGAAAGAGCGGCTAGGTCATCGACGACGATGCCGAAGATGATCTACGTCGAGGCATCACTAGATCAAGCTCCACCTTCACCAAGCCATGATAACTTGTGAAGGAAACACCCTATACTACTTGGCAAGAGGTAGAGGATGAAGAAATAGAAAGTGGGTTCACTTTAGAATTGGATTTCTCACTCATTTTCAAGAGTTGCCATTGATGGAGCAAGGTTCTTCATCTTGAAGATGAAGAAGAAGAAGAAGAAAAAGTTATGATAAGTTAATTCCAAAAAGAAAATTAAAAGAATAATTATCATAACCAAACCATGGTCAAGTGTAGAGAATCAATCATGGTTAGTGGGAATGGTTAGGGTTAAGCATGAGACAAAATGGTGACTTTGGTCAAAGCTTCATGAAGCTTCAACTAGAAAACAAAGTTAGCCACCATTTTCTCTTAATGCTTATCATTTTCCAAATGAACAACTAAATAAGATAAATGAAAAAGAAAACAAAACCCTAACCATTCATATAACCATGGTTTAATCTTTACACTAACTCAAGTGAGCAAGTATCATCAAACATGATACAAACTTGTGTACAAAAGTATATCACATATACAATGTGCACAATCCAAGTGAGAAAATCCATTTAAAGTGAACCAATACTAGTTAATGCAAAGTAATATATCAAATATACAATTATGCATTAAATCATTAAATCAACACTTGATTTAACGATCCGGTCATATCGCATATAACCGACTAGTAGCCAATGTATCGGCTTATCGAATCAACCCTCGATTCGATAACTAGGTTATATCGCATATAACCATTCGATACATTCATCGCGAGAATAGAATACGGTATCACATACACGCATTATTCTCGGTCCCGCACATATCTCATATGCGCTCCTATTTCGTTTCGCTTGAGCCAGGAAACCTCTGTGTAGGACTCTAAAGACTCGTCAATACGCCGGCAGCAGATGATGATCATATCAAACACCCGCAAGCCGCAAGCGGTCTGCTAAACGTAACGGCCACCCGGGTATTGAGCGATCAGAAGATCGACGAGCAAGCCCGCTCACACTCCAGTGAATCCAACCAGTAACACTACCGTACAGTCCGGTCTGATCGTCTGATATGCCGCATATCTTGCCTAGGGGTGGTAAACGTCAGACCCCAATAGCTCGATAAGTCGTGTCGATATGAGGTCTATAACAGTTCGAGACACTACTGGTAACACTTACCAGTAAATCTCAGCAACCCTGGCCAGGGATTTCCGGTTATAGCCAATCGAACACAGCGCAACATCAACTCCCTATACCGGGAGAGACGTATCCCCTCCTATCGCTCATTGCCTCCATATGACTCGGGGCTGTACCCAAAAACCACCATTTTGCACGCCCTCTTGGACGTGGTAAGATGGAAATCAAAGCACAGTGGGAACCACACAAGACTCTATGACGATCTCGGGTCAACAGACTACTCTGTACCAGTGTCACCAGAGAACTGCCATCTGACGTAAGGTATAATACCATCTGGGAGTTCTCGGCGAGTCCGTCCAGTGTACCCAGTCTCCACTGAGCACCCGTATATCATCTCTGATGTCAAACACCAATGGATATGGGATCATCCATCGCCCATCTGTATGGGTCGAGAAGGTATACGCTAGTCTACTCTGGTATATCGATGCCCCGTCTCGATACACCCACGACTAGGGACTTTGAAGGATGTACTTATAGACTATCTGTCCCCACTAGTATGATCTGCATCATAGTCCAGGTAGTCAAGTACACATCTTAAGGGCTTTACAAACATGTAACAGAGAGACAATCAGTATACACGTTAAGGTAAAGGGCAACCAGATAGCATACTATCATGTCGAGTAAGAAAGTCCTCCCTATATATGTCCCAGCATCCACTACAATGTACATCCTATGTACAGTAATGGCCTCTAGGGCATACATATAACTAACACATATCTCAATAGGGTGACGAAAAACACCCTACAGCTACCAATTCTTGGCGTCCGGTGCGGTTTCAGCATTCCCTCAATAACCTCGGATTCTAGCGGACTTTTCCACCTAATCGCCGGGCACGTTTTGAGATCCTTCAGCATTCTTTTCGTTTTTCTGAAAGAGCGACCTCCTATGGAGCTTCTTCTACAAAAGAGCATGATGCCCCTGATGTGTCCACCTTTTTAAGAGCGTGCGGTTGGGGCGGGCTTACTTTCCAATTCTCGGACAGTGCGAATTTGCCCAGTTAGTATTTGTCGTTAATCCAGCCTTTGAAGATGAATCAATTTTCGATTGGATGGCCAACTAATCGGTGATAGGGGCAGTAATTGGGATTGTTGACATCACCGGGCTACAGTGGGCGTTTTGGATCCGACAAGGTGATGAGCCTGTTGCGCACCGCCAGCTCGAACAGTATCCTCGTTTTATCCAGGGGAAACGAATAAGGTCGCTTCAGCTTCTCGTTAAAGAATCGCTGTCTATCTTCTTGGCGATCAGTTGGACCACTGGGCTGCTGCTGAGCATTGGCAACGAAGGTCGCATTCCCTTTCCCCTTTTTGTTTTGAGGTTCCGACATCGAAGAAGAAGGCCTGTGGCCTATCTGATCCATTTGGGCCAGCTTGTCAATCAAGGCCTGGAAAGTAGTTGGCTTGAAGAACATCATGAATTTAGGTATAGTCGACTGCGGATCGAGGCTTCCCATAAACATGCCCACTTCAGGAGCTTCCTCTATGCGCTGTTCGCACTTCGACCATAGGTTCCGTCAATGTATCGCGTACTGAACCCATGTTTCTCCCGGCTTCACCCTGGTATTGATCAGTGCCGTGAATGGGGTGTGTTCGCTAGCGCTTGCGAACCTTTGTGTAAACAGTAACTACATTTCTGAAAATGTCTTAACGGAGTCGTTCGGGAGTTCAGAGTACCATTCAAACGCTGTCTCCGACAAGCTGCCAACAAAATGGCGAAGCAGCAGTTTTTCGTCACCCCCAGTATTACCGCATAAGGCCCTGAATTGAGCAACGTGCTGGTGTGGATTCCCCGTCCCCTTATATACGTGGAATTTAGGGATCGTATATCCCGGCGGGTACTTTATTTGGTCATACCTATCTGGATAGGGTCGTCCAGTATTAATAATTTGGCCGGCCGCTTCGCTCGCCTGATAGGCTCGTATCTGTTGAGCAATATAGTCATCCATGGTGGCTTTGGAGATCGTCTCCTCTTTGGCTGCTGATAGAACTGGAAGAGTGTTCGATGACTCCCCTCGGTCGTCTTCAAAGTGTAAGTCCACGTTGCCTACCCCGGTGCTTGCGGGGAGGCGGAAACGTTATGAAAAATTTGATTTTTACAACACTAGACAACATGGACTTGCTAAAGGAGGGATCTTTGCTAAACAAAACTAGCTAACAAAGTTAAAGGAGTTAGCTACTCGGTTAAGAGGTTATACCTAGGTCTTCAACTCCTTCTCTTCTTGCACCTTGGAGTGAAAGAAAGGGATCTCCTTGTCGCCTTCTCTTGTCGAAGAATGATCCACCCGAGGGCCTCAACCTTTGGCTTCAACTTCAAACTAGAAGTAACTAAGATGCTTGGAGTGCTAATCCTAGAACCTTAGAAAGAGTAGATAGTATTTTAGAAGGATTCATCTCAAGCTCAAAGGATTCTCAACTCATGAGAGGGGAGAGCTAGAGAGAGAGGAAGAGGAGGAGAGAGAATCAAAATGATAGAATGAGAAGAAAATAAACCATTCTTCTCACATATATGTGTGAATTATGAAAATAGAAAATTAGCTAAATATAATTGTCATGGTTTAATCGAGAAATGACCATTATTATTTCATATTAAATGCTTTTTGCTAGAATCAAAGAGCTTCTTTCTTATGGAAGATTATGGTCAAGTTGTCAACCTAGGTCAACAAGTCAAATAAAGTCAAATGGTCAACAACCCTAACCATGCACAATTATAATTAACTAATATCAATAAATCATATTTCACACATAACCATTAGGGTTAAGAAAATGACAATGGTAATCAACCCTAATGAAAGTCCTCTGCCTCTCCCTCAGTCAACTGTGCATACACACCCGTATCCGTGTTCTGAGGAACACGAATACAATGAGATAAAACCAAATCCAAATCATATACTAGGATCCGGCTTAAACCAAAGCCCGCTAGTATAAGCTGTCCGGACACAAAACGTGCACAAGTGCGCGAATGTGAACGAACCCCGTCGCAAAACCATGCGACCTCTACTTATTTTGCCTAAAGGCGAATAACCCTCTGTGTGGGACTCTAAAGACTCGACACTACGCTGGCAGTGGGTTTAACCACAGACCGCAAGCGGCACTAGCTGTACGTAACGGTCCCCAGGTAGATGCCGATAAGAAAACTGACGAGGTAAACCCATCTGAACTCCTACTGAGCCTGAATGTGACAGTCTCCGTATAGTCCGGTCTGTTCGTTTGATAGCATCGCATTGAGGGCCTAGGGGGCGGTAAATGTCAGTCCCCTAATAGCGGTACAAGTCGTGTCGGAGTGTAGCCCAGAACACCCTGAGATAACACTGGAAACCTACCAGTATATCTCGCTTGCCCTGGCCAGGGACTACTTGTGTAATGGCTCTCCTAGACACAACGCGATGCCAACCCCCAATACCGGGAGAGGCGAATCCTGTCTAACCGTCACTGCCTCCAAGTGCTTCGGGACTGCACCCAACTACTACCTGTTTGCACGACTCCTTTGAGCCGTGGTAGGGTAGTAATCAAAGTACAGTGGGAACACACTTGAGGTGAAGTGACAGTGTTAAGTCAGCGGACTAAGCTGTACTCATGTCACCTAGGAACTGATAACTGACGATAGGTATAATACCAACCAACAGTTCCCGACGAGTCCTGTCCAGTGTACTCGTAACCCAATGAGCACCCGCATACTATCTCAAGTACGACGTACTGACGGCTGTGGGACAGGCCGTCTCCCGTGCTGGGATGAGAAGTGCATACACTAGTCTACTCCGGAGTATCGATGCCCTGTCTCGATAATCCCACGACCAGGGACGTGTAAATAAGGATGTGCATGTAGATTACCCAGCCCCCACGAGTGTGACTGCCATCACAACGCTGGTAATCAAGCAAAGATCCTAAGGGCTCCACTAATGCGTATAGGTGATATAATAAAAGAAACACATCTACACATTAAAGCAGAGACAAACCAAGTAGCATACTACCATTTCGAGCAAGATTGTCTATACAACTGTGAATATCCCAAGCTTCCATCAAGTAATATACATACTAGTATGATACAGTAATGCCTTCTAGGGCATATACACTAACAATCTCCCACTTGCACTAAGGCCATGTACTGGCGTATCGAAGACCTATCATCTCGATCAGCCGCTCGAACTGAGTCTGGGGTAAGGCCTTCGTGAATGGATCTGCAGTGTTATCTTCTGAAGCAACCCTCCGAACCTCGATCTCCTTGTCACGTCCCGAAAGTACGGAATATGACCGGCACTTAAACTACGAACGTCTCGAGGCGTACGTAATCTAAGTAAGCCGAAAACCCAGAAATCCAAACCAAGAAAAGTAGTAGAGTGAAGGAAAACCAATTTAAAACAAGTAGTTTTAATAGCATAAGCCGAATTATGCGGTTTTAAAAAAAACATCAAATATTTCCCGAAAATTTCGGCAGAGCCTCCTTTGAAAATACTGGCTCCCAAACGGGATACAACATGAATAGTATACGAAATCAATAAAAAGGCATCCCCAAGCGGGAGCTAGCTCTTCGTCAATCGACGGTCACAACCACACAAGCAATATAATATACAACGCCAACGGCGAGGATCAAAATTCAAAAGGAAACTCAAAACCACAAGAAAACCACATAAATATAACGCGCGACTCTAAGGTCGAAGGAATAACATCACTGGTCTCTATCTCAAAATAAATACATGTTTGGTTGATGGAATTTACTAGATACAATGGAATAATATTATACAAGGTAATATGATGGGTACAATACAAGAAAAACCCACCTACTAGCAAGTCACCCGAATGAAACTGAGCCCGCAAAGCCGTAATTAAACCTGTACGGCAAAACCTGCAAGAAACTGGGGCACAACGGGGGTGAGTTGCCAACTCGTGAATAGAAAAACATCTACGCACAGAAATCGCATAAATAACCCAACCTAGGTCAATGATCATAATATATCCTCAAAAATATACATAACCAGCAGCCTATAACAATGGCTAGGGTAATATCTAAAAGAGTGAAATCTCATGTGCCCTTGTCAGTGCCTCAGGTAGCAATATATCATATGAATGAGGTATGAATGCATGAAAACAGTTTCTTCATTTACATGTATTCTGTTTTCATGCATTCATACCTCATTCATATGATATATTGCTACCTGAGGCACTGACACGGGCACATGAGATTTCACTCTTTTAGATATTACCCTAGCCATTGTTATAGGCTGCTGGTTATGTATATTTTTGAGGATATATTATGATCATTGACCTAGGTTGCGTTATTTATGCGATTTCTGTGCGTAGATGTTTTTCTATTCACGAGTTGGAAACTCACCCCCGTTGTGCCCCAGTTTCTTGCTGGTTTTGCCGTACAGGTTTAATTACGGCTTTGCGGGCTCAGTTTCATTCGGGTGACTTGCTAGTAGGTGGGTTTTTCTTGTATCGTACCCATCATATTACCTTGTATAATATTATTCCATTGTATTTAGTAAATTCCATCAACCAAACATGTATTTATTTTGAGATAGAGACCAGTGATGTTATTCCTTCGACCTTAGAGTCGCGCGTTATATTTATGTGGTTTTCTTGTGGTTTTGAGTTTCCTTTTGAATTTTGATCCTCGTCGTTGGCGTTGTATATTATATTGCTTGTGTGGTTGTGACCGTCGATTGACGAAGAGCTAGCTCCCGCTTGGGGATGCCTTTTTATTGATTTCGTATACTATTCATGTTGTATCCCGTTTGGGAGCCAGTATTTTCAAAGGAGGCTCTGCCGAAATTTTCGGGAAATATTTGATGTTTTTTTTAAAACCGCATAATTCGGCTTATGCTATTAAAACTACTTGTTTTAAATTGGTTTTCCTTCACTCTACTACTTTTCTTGGTTTGGATTTCTGGGTTTTCGGCTTACTTAGATTACGTACGCCTCGAGACGTTCGTAGTTTAAGTGCCGGTCATATTCCGTACTTTCGGGACGTGACAAAGTTGGTATCAGAGCGTTAGGTTTTAACCTTCGGAGCGTAGGATGACCCTTGGTTGATGGAATAGGTGACTAAAGTAGAGTGACGTACCATTGGTATGTTCCGCGGCATATTTACGACACGCCACTCCACTTAAGAAGCCTTAGGATGTACATTTCCTTGTTCAGTATTATATTCCTTCCTGATCTAGCCTCATCGTTACCAGTTTGGTTTTGCTGCCACGATTTCGGGCAGGGAGAGCTACGGCTAGAGTTGCGGTCAACAGGAGCTCGTCACAAACGAGAACTGACCAGGGCATGATTCCGGAGACACCCAATTGCAGAGATGTGTCTTTTTACTGTGTTTCCGCGCCACGAGCGTTTGGCGGATCGCCTTTATGAGGTTACTCGGAGGTGCTGATCGACACTAGAGAATTGAGCCACTGATAGAGGCCAGCCAGATTTTGATGACCGTTGGTGTATTGCTTACTCAAGATGATTGAGGCACTGTTCAGCGTGCAGACGAGTGAGCCAGTTGTTGCTGCGAGCGACGAGATATCGCCCCATATGTTGGAGCTATTGCGGGATGAGTTGTGCTAATAGATGATAGAAGGTCGCTAGTCACCCGATGATGAATGACTAGGACATGTGGTTCGTTCGCCTACCCAATGAGAGGTCATCAGATAGATTGATTCCAGCTAGAGACGACTTCACGCGGAGACGTTGGGAGGCGACAGAGACGATCGAATGTCAGAAACCTATTATTCCAAGTTTAAAGTATTCGGAAGGGCATGCAGGCAATTCTATGGACCCTCTAGAAGAATGAAATCCTAACTCGACTTAATGACCGTGTGAAAGCCTTTGAACCTTAGGGTTTGCGGCAGTTCTGCGGCGCCATTAGTGAGGCTTGGGTTTGCCCTTCTACGGCTGGACCACCGATGCTGTGGTATGTACTCGATACTATTAAACTGTGCCCAAGATGTTGAGCCCTTGGGGGATTATGAGGTTTTGACAATCGATTGGATGGTTCGACTTAATTCGGACGCTAGGTGGTGAGATGCATTTCTTGGGAGACTCCCGATACGAGGATAGCCGTTGGAGCTCAGTCCATGCAGCCACGACGAGACGAGTCCAAAGCAGACGACATTAGAGAAAAGTGAAGTAAGAGGTTCGTACCAGATCTAGATGAGATGACGTTCCACTCCGCCGACATCAGAGATGCGATGCGCATGCCGAGACATGGTACTTGGATTTACCTTCCAGAAGGAGTCGCGATGAGTATGCAGTCGTTCCAGAGCAAGATGCAGATATAGGAAAGGACAATGACTTCCGGACAGTTGGCAGAGACGAGACATGGAAGAGACCGTGAGCAGGATTCCTTCCAGGACACTGCTGCAATGATACATGCACCCAGGATCAGATGTGTCACGTACATTCAGAGAGCCAGAGGCCGACGCCAGCGATATGCTGTCTTACGAGTGGTTGCGATGATTGACCGAGAGATGACCAGAGAAGTGCCAGAACGGAATCATCCCCGTTAGCACATCTGACAGGGCCGATGAGCCGATGGACCGAGAGATTGGTAATTCACAGTGAAGACCTTGACCCAGGAGTGGTCATTGTTACGCACACCAGCAGGCCAGAGTTCATGATCATCGACGAGACGTCCCACTAGTGACCGCGACAGTTGGCCCAAGATTCTTAGAGGATGCACTTGAGCGGTACTATTCCGTCATTATTGATTTTGATGTTTTGGGTGATTTATTCGTATGATTTGATTTTGATGATTGAGGATTTACGATCTTTGCATAGTGTTGCACTCGATATCGTTTTCGTGCCTTGGTTTCACGTGTTTGTGATTTTACGGTTTTAGACATTTGAGTTGATTTTGTGCGTATGCACGCACACGATTTGGTTCCTGCACCCTGTATAGTTTATATATGCTTGCAGTGCAGTGATACGCCTTTTGGGCACTTAGATGCACTGGACTTCGATTTCGATTGCGATACTCGATAATTATTTTGTGCACCTTGTGCACCTGATTTGATTTTGCGCATGTTCGGCGCTTGATATTGGATTTCATGATTTCGTGCATGATGGATACCCCTGGTTTTGTGTTTTCGTGCATGTTGGGCGCATGTTTTGAGGTGCGATTTTGGTGCACACCAGATGCACTAAATCGAGATTCTTCGTGCATGTCAGATGCACCTGATTTCGCTGTCAGGCACACACGTTGCCTACGACAGATGCTTTGTGCATACCCGATGCACTTAGATCTTGTTTCTGTGCACTTGTATGGCACTTATATGGATTTTGATTGTCGTGCGCACCAGACGCACGTAGTATTCATACGCGTATTTTGGGATTGATTTCTTATAGAGAAGTACGTTTTTTTATATGATATTGGCTATGTGTTTTTGTATGGAGCAGGACTAGTCAGAGGACAGCACCTGAATGTATTTTGCATGCATTGATAGCTATTGAAGGGAATTCCAAAAAGCGAGCTATAGTCTCAGTATTTACCTACGTGTCTGATATGACGCGAAATGTTTAAAACAAGGAAAACCCTTCTAAATTGTTTCCTAAAACGGCGGAACGTACATTTCAAACAAAGGTATATATGTATATAGTTATTTTCTTATGATAGATGTCCGCCACTGTGCAGTGTTATGTGCATTGCACAGCAACTTAAAGGATTTGGTATGCATTTCCTCCTGATATTTGCATGTATAGTTCCGATTTTTAGCATATCGGTCTTGCTTGAGATTTGGAATTCGTGTCTTCACCTTGACTCCGATGATTGCGGGAGTGACGGAGTTTTGATTTGAGTTATATGCTCATTTTTCAAGCGCATGCGCTGCGCTACGATTTGTTTTATGTAGTTACAATTTCGGAGCCCCGACGACTTGATGGTTTTTCTTAGATGTTTTAGTATTTGGGGGAGTTTGAATTTAAATTCGGGGACCGAATTTCTTTAAGGGGGGAAGATTGTAACGTTTTGAAAATCGTTTCGGTGAAATTTCGAAAAATCGGTAAAATAAGGGGGTTTTCTGTAAAAAGTCAAAATATAAATATCTTATTATAAAAATTAAATATACATATTCTAGCTATGTAATTGCTATTATTTGGTATTTATTGAGCCGCTGGTGAAATTTCAAATTTTCTGAAAAAATATTATTTTATTATTATTTTAAGCTGTCACTAATACATTTAATTAGGGAAAATTACAAATTGGAATGAGTTGAAACAAATTTTGTGCATCATAAAACATTAAATAAAATTTTATCATGTGGTTTTTGGAACGAAATCATTTGCCAAAACGGTTTAGAAATTATTGAAGAAAAAAGGCTTTTTTTAGCGTAAATGGATGCTTGGGGTATTGTATTTATCATTTTTCATCACCCCACACCCATACCCACACCCACACACCCCCACTTACTCCTCCCCATGGCTGAATTCAGCAGCCACCATATTTTTTCCCCACTTGATTTTCAAAGAAAAGAAAAGAAAGAAAAGAAAAGAATAGAATAGAAAATGATAGAAATTGAGTGGACTTTGACTAGATTTATCTTTCCCCACCTCACTCTCTCCTCTCCCTCACCCAATCCCCACAAATTTTTGGGCAAAACCTGCACCAAAAACAGCCCCTCTTGATTCTTCTCCACTTCATTGCAAAACCCACAAAATTCCACCAAAATCCAAGTCAAAAATCCCACAAAAACAAAATCCAATCTCTACCCATTATTTCTTTGCCCAAGCTAGCATGGATCTTGGAGGAAATTTGGCATTTTGGAGGCCATGATCTTCATGTTGATCTCTTGATCATGAGGTATAAAAAATTCTTCCATATTTGTTAATTGTTAGTTGTATGTTTAAACCAAACTTGTTTAGATGTTTAAAAAAATATAAATAAAGGGGTTTTGAATTCAAGTGTAGAAATTCAAGTGGATGGTTTTGGATTATAGTTAGGGTTTTGTTGTATGATTATGGTTGCAAGTGGGATTCTTCTTTTGTGGAATGTGAAACATAATCAAATTGTTAGTTGTAAATTGTTAAGTTGAAATTGTAATATTTAAGCTATTTTACTTACTAGATTTTTGGAAAATTATTGAATGTCTTAGATTAAAATATAATTATGGTTTCATGTCATTATTAGTATTATAATAAGTAGTTTAATGCCTCTGGACCATGCAAAACCAAGCTTATTTGTAAAATTATGAATTTTACTTTAAAAATTGTTAAAATTGGTTATTTTTGCAAACTTGAATATTGGGTTAATGATAATTAATGAGATTAAAAGTATGGAAATGGTTTATATGACCTGGTTATGATACTTAGTGAATATTATGGCTATTAGTTGGGTTAAAATATCAAGTTTCGAATTAAAACGGCAATTAAGTGCTTTCTAGGTACCCCATGTGGACTTCGAGACGACAAGA
The DNA here is from genome assembly GCA_030015575.1 of Agapanthus africanus. Classification (NCBI taxonomy): domain Eukaryota; kingdom Viridiplantae; phylum Streptophyta; class Magnoliopsida; order Asparagales; family Amaryllidaceae; genus Agapanthus; species Agapanthus africanus. Next base: position 499,032,522 of record CM057337.1, on the reverse strand, counting down.
AAGCACGTGGCGACGTCGGCACCGGCTAGCGAGGACCAGGTGAGTAGATTTATATCTACGGGGAGAAGTCGGGTGGATGGCGTATAGCACCCCCGCAGTCCGTGGTGATGTATACGGATGCGTATACACACCAACAATTTATGATATGTTGTTAGGATTTATTATTGATGATTTTAGATGGATATTGGTGTTGGATTGGTGCATGGTTACGAAACCTTAGGTAGTGGGTGCACTACACTTACACATACACACATATACATACTTGCATACATTCCTTATTTCATATGTGCGTGTATAGGAATATATATTTATGTGTTCACATGGGTATGGGACTATGTGTTCATATACTGGATTTGAGGATAGTATTTGGAATTTGAGATGAGTCGATGAGATTGGGCTTGAGGCCAGGAGATCGGTGATGTGATTTGGTTCGTATTGAGATACGACCTGATATTTTAGCGGGTCTTCTGACGTAGTAATTCTTACACCCGCATGCATACATAGATGGAATCAATATTGTACTAGACGTAGGACATTATTCCGGATCATGATATTTGATAAAGAAGATACCAAATGAATAGTGTGATTGATGTGACTTTGACCCGTACCCAGATTTGGGGATACCGTACGACGGATTTACGTACGAGCTATATATTGATGATTGATCCGCACTCTTGACTTGGGATGTCTGATTATAGATATGGTATCGGATATGATATCATTGAGGCGGGATCACCGACTAATATTGTAGCGTCTTGAAAAGTCGTTTTGGTGTTTTCCTGAAATTCGGTGAAAATTCGGTATTTTTCCGAAAACCGTCTTTCTCGATATTTTGCAGTTTAGGGCTAATTATACCTTAAATGGGTAGGTAATTACTTGTTTTTAGTAGCTAATGAGTTAATTATGAAATTTTGGTCATTTAAAAAAAATTTCCCAATTTTTCAATTTTTTAATATTATTTTAAGCCGGTAAGAAAATACATTAAATAAGCGATAAATACAAATTTTTCCGGGCTGATTTTAATCTCTAAAATTATGATAATTATAATCTAGTGATAACATGAATTTTTAGTAATTTATTTTGATTTTTAACAAATTTTTATAAATTGAAACGAATTTATTGAATTTTGAGCTAAAACTTGCAATTTTGAGTTGTAGGGGGCCTTTTTGCATAAAATTTCTTTTGTAAAACCCCTCTCTCTTTTTCCTCAGCCCTAGGACAGCCCCACCTTGTGTGAGACCAGAAAATTCTGATCTCTTTTCTTTAGTTGCTTTCTTGAGTGATTTAAGGGGTTTTTTGGATTTATTTTAATTAAAATGAATAAAGTAAGGTGCATTTGACTTTGTGGACTTGACCCATGACCTTCCCCACTTGCCCACACCCTCCCCCATTCCTCCTCTGGCTGAAAATCCTGCACACCCTCTTCTTCCTCTCTTTTCTTTTCATTTTCTTCAATTTCTTCAAGAAAATACATCAAAATCCATGATTTAATTCAAAAATCCAAACAAAATCCTTAAGCTATCATTATCCTTAGCCATTCTTGCTTGGATCTTGGTGTTGAGGCCATCATTTGGAGCAAAATTTTCTTGCTTGATCCATAGATCAAGAGGTATAATTTCTATCATGTTAAATTCTTTTGTTTAAGTTGTTATGTTAGATGGTTTAGTGTTAATTTAGTGTAGTTTAATCTAGTTTCTTAGGTTTTGCTTGAAAATTTTAGCTAGGGTTTTGTAGCTATAATACTTAATTAGATTGTTTTATAGTTAATCTAGTGGTTAATTAACTAATCCATATAGTTATCTTGTTGTTATAGTTTTCAACTTTGCTAAATTAGTTAATTTTAGAAGGGTGAAATTGTTGTTTTGAAATTTTCAAGAGAGGGTTTATGTTTAGTAGTGGTTTGTGAAACATGATTAGTGAGTGGATTAAGTTTTAGAAAACATTATTTAGTTGATTGAACCTAAATTGTTATCTAGTATTTTGTTAACCTAAATCTAAGAGGTGGACTTGCTAATTGGGTTTGAAATTAGTGTTAATTAAGTTTTCAAGTGTGGAAATTGATTGGATTTTGCTAGGTTATAAATTCTAGAATTAGTGGTTATGGAAAATAGGATTGAAATCATTACTTTTGTGTTGTAATTAGTGTTGGTAGATTGCTTGTAGTGTGCTTGGGTAAGTATGCTTTATTGTGGTCGTTTTGTCGCAAATCGGCGATTTTTGCACCGATTTTGGGACGCAATGCTTACTAGTTTTGTATATAAATTATGTGATGGATTAATTTTGATATCTTGATGATTGTATGGCTTGTCCTACGACTTTTAGGATGCGTGAGTGCGTATTTTTGGGTAGTCGGGTTTTAGTTTCGCCGGGCGACCCAAATCGGCGTTTTTCGGCAGTTTTGCGATTTTCGCGTGTGTTCCGCGCACTTTGTGCACGTTGTACCTAGCTAGCGAACTTTAGTAGTTTCGTTGGGGTTTTGCGTCGTTCTTGATATGTAACCTTATATTTGGTACTGATGTAAATTCCAGGTTCGGTCGCGGAAACGTCAGACGCGGCGCGAAAGGGAAAGGCGGTGATTGGACACAGCTAGCCAGGGATTCCGGTGAGTAGATTTAACATCTACGGGGGACGATCGTTTGGATGGCGCAAGTCGCCCGATAGATTTAGTAAACTGGAAAATAGTAAATTGGATAATCACTTGTGACATTAGAATAATAATACTGGCATGATAATTGCTGCAATTAGATCAATATGTTATATCCATATACGCAAACTCAATTGTAGGACACATGCACCATTACCAGGTTTTATATGCAGCACGAGCACTATTCATGTTTACACACACACCCTGGTAATTGCCATGCCACCACACTAGATAACCTTTAATTTAAACCTTTTACTAATTGATACTTAAATTGTGCTATTTACTTAAAATGAAACCGTAGGATTGCTATTCATGTGCATGTACTTCATCATATTCATTGTTCATGCTTAATACATTAATCACACATCGCAACTTGATTATTGATATCATACGCATTCATTATCATTGATATATGCACTTATGAGGATTTCTTGAGATTTTATGATATTGCTGGATTTCGGGGGGAAAACCGCAAAATTTCTAAACTTATTATATTTTAAAATATGTAAAAATTGCGGTTTTCTAGTGATGTAAGTGTCGTCCACCATGAGTTTGCTGTGGATTTGGAAATCCGTGTCGAGGAGTGGAGGAACCGGCACGGGTACATGGTGGGCCTGGTAAGGTACCCCGGGGCAAGAGGAATGTGGTGATGACGTTGAGCCTGGCAGGGGACGGATTACCTACCGGTGACTGTTTGGGACGGCGGATATCCAGAGGATACCGACCGTGGCCGCTAGATGATGAGATATTGATATTTGAGATGGGTCAGCCGGACGGCTGAGGCCAGAGATACATTTATGAGATTTGAGACAGCTTTTGGGTGTCGTTGCTGGACACCGATTTTTGTCGATTCATTGACATTATGCTGGCTTTCTAAAAGAGTTTCAAAAACAAAAAGAGAATAAATATTTCTTAAATATACATATTGAGACCTCATATATTCATGTTGCATACATATTAGCACACTGATATGATATACACACCTGCTAGTGCATCCAGTCATACCTGTATTTTAGATGCTAGGATGCTTGTGTGCATGCATACGATAGCCTTTGCAGATGTTATTTATTACTCACGAGTTGGCAACTCACCCCCGTTGTGCCACAGTCTTTTGCAGGTCCGCTCCGTCAGTTCAGTAGCGGCGGGCGCACTTGTTCTTTTGCCTGTTTTGCTTGGGCTCGAGATTTGCTCATAGGTGGGTTATGTTATTATTTTGTACCACCTTGTATATTCTTGTATCTAGTGTACTCCATCTACTGTTTCTACCAGATTATTGTATATTGACCTAGAGATAAGACTGTGAGGTTTGTGGATTTTATGCTGTATTTTGGGGTCGAGCTCACTTGAGCCGACATGCTACTTTTTTCATGCTTCCTTATGATTATTATGCTTGTTGTCATTTACATTGCGTGGGATTTGTGACCGCCTTATGGCGAAGAGCTAGCTCCCGCTTGGGGATGCCTTTTTTTGTTGGATTCATGTATATATTTTGTTGTACCCATTTTGGGGGCCAGTATTTACAAAGGAGACTCTGCCGAAATTTTCGGGAAAAATTGGTATTGTTTTTAAAAAGGGTTTTACATGACTTATTTGATAAACTTGCTTCAAATGATTGGGTTTTCTTCACTCTTTTGCTTAATTGGTTTTGTTTTCTGGGCTTTGGCTTACTTATTTTACGGACGTCTTTAGACGTTTCGTAAACTTAAGTGCCAGTCACGTTCCGTAACCTGCGGGTCGTGACAAAGTTGGTATCAGAGCGATAGGTTTTACCTTTGTGAGTGTAGGATGACCCTTGGTAGATGGAGTAAGTGACTTAAGCAGGGTAACGTAGCGTGCGTATGTCCGCGGCATACTTACGATACGGTACTCCGCCTAAGTGACTTTAGGATACTTGCTTGGAAATTTCCTTCTTCAATTCCGTGTATCCTATAATCCTATTGCACTGTCCTTACTATCCGTTTTCCTGTAACAGCCACTATGCCGCCGAAGGCTACGAGGGCACAGAGGGCTGCCGCCAGAGACGAGATTCGAGCTGGCTCGTCTGAGACTAGGACTGAGCAGGGTGGTATGCCTACGCCGCAGGGACAGACCGATCCACCTTCCCCAGGCCGTATGGATAGGCTCGAGACCGGTGTGGAGGAGTTGTGACAGATGATGGGAGGCATGCAGGAGCTGCGTCAGATGGTAGGATCCCTAGTTGCAGCCAGTCGTACACCGAGGCCGGATGATGTACCTACTACATCACAGACGACCATGATACCTGCTCCTACTACTACCACCGTGGCCATTCCGGTTTCACTACAGGATTTCATGAGGCTGAGACCTCCAGTATTCACCGGGACCGAGGCAGCGGAGGACCCACAGACGTTCCTTGACAGTTTAGCCAGGATCTGCCGTTCGCTGAGATGTTCGGATGATCGATGGGTAGAGCTTGTGAGTTTCCGACTAGAGGGTCTCCCGCAGACATGGTGGGAGTCAGTCTTGAGAGGTCGAGCTGCAGATCTACCGCCTATGACTTGGGTCGAGTTTACAACGGTCTTTCTAGCCCGTTTCCTTCCAGAGAGCGTTCGTGACGCCAGAGCTCGCAGCTTCGAGGCCTTAGTCAAGACACCTGGGATGACGGTGTCTGAGTATGATATCCAGTTTACACAGTTATCCCGATATGCTCAGTATTTGGTGGATACCGAAGAGAAGATGGTGAAGAGGTTCGTACAGGGACTTGATGCCCAGCTATATCTTGCCATTGGCGCCCAGCACTACGACACTTATTCAGCTGCTATGGATACGGCATTGCGGATGGAGGCACGCATATCACGGACTTCGGCCGTTTCTGGGCCGAAGAGGATGCGCACCGATGTACCGCCTCAGAGGCAGCGCGCCAGATTCTTTCCGAGAGATAGGCCTGGCAGAGGATTTGGGCGGGGACAGTTATATGGTTCTTATCCCCAGGGGCAGCAGCCGTCGCCAGGATGTTTTCGGTGCGGGAGTCTGCACCATCTTGTCAGAGACTGTCCAGTGAGACGACAGGGAGCAGCGACAGTTCCGCATGTGACCCTACCACCATCACCACCCCCTCCTCAGAGAGCCCTACTTCCTACCCCAGGCGATGCTCCACGCCAGTTAGGTGCACCGAGAGGCCGTGTACGCGGCGGTCCTGTTCAGAGAGGACGAGGAGGCAGAGGCCGAGGTCGAGGTCAGCCCGCTATCGGTAGAGGACAGGCCCGAGTATTTGCTTTGACACCGCAGGATGCGCAGGCATCCAATGCCGTTGTGACAGGTACTTTGCCAGTTTGTTCTTTCGACGCACGGGTATTATTCGACCCAGGTTCCACACATTCGTACGTCTCTACACACTTTGCACCGATGTTGGGCCGTGAGTCGTCGTCGTTAGATCAGCCGCTTGTTGTTGTTACTCCGGTAGGCGAGTCGTTTGTCGCTCGGTTTGTATTTCGTTTGTGTTCCGTTCGTATCGGGGAGAGGGATTCATCAGTTGATTTGATACTCCTCGATATGTTGGACTTTGATGTGCTTCTGGGCATGGATTGGCTAGCCACTTGTTATGCTTCGGTGGACTGCCGTGAGAAGGCAGTCAGATTTAGCTTTCCGGGAGAGCCAGTCCTTGTTATTCAGGGAGACCGCAGTGTCACCCTTCCCAGCTTAATTTCTTCTCTTCACGCTGGTCAGCTCTTGCGGAAGGGATGTCAGGGATTCTTAGCGTTTGTTTGTGATACTCGAGCTGCAGAAGTTCCGTTGGACCGGGTCCCGGTAGTTTGTGACTTCCCTGATGTTTTCCCTGATGAGCTACCTGGGCTACCGCCTGAGCGCGATGTTGAGTTCTGCATTGATTTGATTCCCGGTTCGGGGCCTATTTCTATACCGCCTTATCGGATGGCCCCGGCAGAGCTTCGAGAGCTGAAGGATCAGTTGCAGGATTTGTTGGATAAGGGGCTCATTCGACCTAGTGTTTCTCCGTGGGGTGCTCCGGTCCTGTTTGTCAAGAAGAAGGATGGAAGTTTGCGCTTATGTATCGACTACCGCCAGCTGAACAAAGTTACCGTTCGGAACAGATATCCGTTGCCGCGCATTGATGATTTGTTCGACCAGCTTCAGGGTGCGGGGTATTTTTCGAGGATCGACTTGCGATCAGGATACCATCAGCTGCGAGTTCGACAGGAGGATATACCGAGGACAGCTTTCCGCACGCGCTACGGCCACTACGAGTTTTTGGTGATGTCGTTCGGACTCACCAACGCCCCAGCAGCATTTATGGATTTGATGAACCGTACATTCAGGCTGTATCTTGACTTGTTCATCATCGTGTTTATCGACGATATCTTGGTGTACTCCCGGAGCAGAGAGGAGCACGAGCAGCACTTGCGGATTACGTTACAGACTCTGAGGGAGCACCAGCTGTTCGCGAAGTTCTCCAAGTGTGCATTCTGGCTGGACAGCGTCGGATTCTTGGGTCACGTGGTTACGAGAGACGGCATTTGTGTGGACCCGAAGAAGATTGAGGCTGTTCAGCAGTGGCCCCGACCTACATCGGTTACTGAGATCCGTAGTTTTCTAGGCTTAGTGGGCTACTACAGGCGTTTTGTTCAGGACTTCTCCCGTATAGCTGCACCGTTGACCAGTTTGACCCGGAAGGGAGTTCCTTTCGTCTGGACGGAGGAATGCGAGCGCAGTTTTCAGCAGCTGCAGACATGTTTGACTACGGCGCCGGTATTATCTTTGCCTTCGGGATCAGGCGGATTTGTTGTCTACTGTGATGCTTCGCGAGTGGGATTAGGATGCGTATTGATGCAGCATGGCCGGGTGATCGCTTATGCTTCTCGGCAGTTGAAGCAGCATGAACAGAACTACCCCACTCATGATTTGGAGATGGCTGCAGTGGTCTTTGCACTGAAGATTTGGCGACATTACCTTTACGGCGAGTCGTGTCAGATATTCACCGATCACAAGAGCTTAAAGTACATATTTCAGCAGCGAGACCTGAACCTCAGACAGCGTCGTTGGATGGAGTTGGTGAAAGACTACGACTGCGAGATCTTATATCACCCCGGCAAGGCAAATGTGGTGGCAGATGCGTTGAGTAGGAGGCCCGGGGGTAGTCTATCCTTTTTGCGCGCAGTGCAGAGGCAGTCGTCAGCAGATTGGCAGATGTTATGCGACAGCCGAGTTGAGTTCGAGTTCACTCAGACAGGGGGACAGCTCATGCATGTTCGTGCACGCCCACAGTTGCTTGACCGTATATATGAGGCACAGCGCAGTGGCGACCGTTGCTCAGAGATCATGGCACAGGTGGGACAGGGCAGATTTTCCGAGTTCGTGGTTGACGATCAGGGGATTTTACGATATGGATCTAGACTGTGCGTACCAGATGCTGATGGATTGCGGCGCGACATTCTTGAGGAGGCACACCGATCAGTGTATAGTGTCCACCCCGGTTCCACCAAGATGTACCATGATATGAGAGAGACCTACTGGTGGGACGGGATGAAGAGGGACATTGCGGAGTTCGTTTTGAGATGCCTGACTTGTCAGCAAGTCAAGGCCGAGCACCAGAGGCCCGCAGGAGAGCTACAGCCGTTACCCATTCCAGAGCGGAAATGGGAGCAGATTTCGATGGATTTCGTTGTGGGTCTACCCAGGACCAGTCGAGGGTACGACTCCATCTGGGTGATCGTGGATAGATTGACGAAAGCGGCTCACTTCCTGCCAGTGAAGACGACTTTCAGCTTCGCTCAGTATGCTCAGCTCTATATTGACGAGATCGTGCGACTACATGGCGTACCGACTTGTATCGTGTCAGATCGAGGCACTCAGTTCACCAGCCGACTTTGGCAGAGACTTCAGGAGGCTTTGGGCACTCGTTTGAGCTTCAGCACAGCGTTTCATCCGCAGACAGACGGACAGTCAGAGCGGACCATTCAGACTCTCGAGGACATGCTCAGAGCGTGCGTTTTAGACTTTGGTGGTAGCTGGGATCATCATTTACCTCTAGTGGAGTTCTCCTACAACAACAGCTTCCAGGATACTATTCAGATGGCACCTTTCGAGGCATTGTATGGGAGGAGATGCAGATCGCCCGTTTGTTGGACAGAGCTCAGCGAGAGCAGCATTTTGGGGCCGCAGCTTGTTGAGGAGACGACAGCGAAGATACAGTTGATCCGAGACCGGATGAGAGCGGCTCAGAGCAGGCAGAAATCCTATGCAGACAGGCGCCGTCGCAGATTAGAGTTCGCAGTTGGCGACCATGTTTTTCTGAGGGTCTCTCCGATGAAGGGCGTGATGCGTTTTGGGTGAAAGGGGAAGCTTAGCCCTAAATTCGTAGGTCCCTTCGAGATCCTCGAGCGTGTCGGCGCAGTTGCATATCGTTTGGCTCTTCCTCCCAGCTTTCCCGATGTTCACCCCGTCTTCCATGTTTCGATGCTCCGCAAGTACCTTCACGACCCTTCGCATGCGATTCAGCACCCGACAGTCCAGCTAGAGCGCGACCTTTCTTTTGCAGAGCAGCCGGTAGCCATCCTGGATCGGCAGGTGAAGAAGTTGAGGTCGAAGATTATACCAACCGTCAAGGTCCTTTGGCGTAGCCCGAGCAGCGAGGAGGTTACCTGGGAGACCGAGGGCGAGATGAGGAAGAAGTATCCCCATCTCTTTGAAGGTATGCGTAGCTATATTTTTTTAAATTCGGGGACCGAATTTCTTTAAGGGGGGAAGATTGTAGCGTCTTGAAAAGTCGTTTTGGTGTTTTCCTGAAATTCGGTGAAAATTCGGTATTTTTCCGAAAACCGTCTTTCTCGATATTTTGCAGTTTAGGGCTAATTATACCTTAAATGGGTAGGTAATTACTTGTTTTTAGTAGCTAATGAGTTAATTATGAAATTTTGGTCATTTAAAAAAAATTTCCCAATTTTTCAATTTTTTAATATTATTTTAAGCCGGTAAGAAAATACATTAAATAAGCGATAAATACAAATTTTTCCGGGCTGATTTTAATCTCTAAAATTATGATAATTATAATCTAGTAATAACATGAATTTTTAGTAATTTATTTTGATTTTTAACAAATTTTTATAAATTGAAACGAATTTATTGAATTTTGAGCTAAAACTTGCAATTTTTGAGTTGTAGGGGGCCTTTTTGCATAAAATTTCTTTTGTAAAACCCCTCTCTCTTTTTCCTCAGCCCTAGGACAGCCCCACCTTGTGTGAGACCAGAAAATTCTGATCTCTTTTCTTTAGTTGCTTTCTTGAGTGATTTAAGGGGTTTTTTGGATTTATTTTAATTAAAATGAATAAAGTAAGGTGCATTTGACTTTGTGGACTTGACCCATGACCTTCCCCACTTGCCCACACCCTCCCCCATTCCTCCTCTGGCCGAAAATCCTGCACACCCTCTTCTTCCTCTCTTTTCTTTTCATTTTCTTCAATTTCTTCAAGAAAATACATCAAAATCCATGATTTAATTCAAAAATCCAAACAAAATCCTTAAGCTATCATTATCCTTAGCCATTCTTGCTTGGATCTTGGTGTTGAGGCCATCATTTGGAGCAAAATTTTCTTGCTTGATCCATAGATCAAGAGGTATAATTTCTATCATGTTAAATTCTTTTGTTTAAGTTGTTATGTTAGATGGTTTAGTGTTAATTTAGTGTAGTTTAATCTAGTTTCTTAGGTTTTGCTTGAAAATTTTAGCTAGGGTTTTGTAGCTATAATACTTAATTAGATTGTTTTATAGTTAATCTAGTGGTTAATTAACTAATCCATATAGTTATCTTGTTGTTATAGTTTTCAACTTTGCTAAATTAGTTAATTTTAGAAGGGTGAAATTGTTGTTTTGAAATTTTCAAGAGAGGGTTTATGTTTAGTAGTGGTTTGTGAAACATGATTAGTGAGTGGATTAAGTTTTAGAAAACATTATTTAGTTGATTGAACCTAAATTGTTATCTAGTATTTTGTTAACCTAAATCTAAGAGGTGGACTTGCTAATTGGGTTTGAAATTAGTGTTAATTAAGTTTTCAAGTGTGGAAATTGATTGGATTTTGCTAGGTTATAAATTCTAGAATTAGTGGTTATGGAAAATAGGATTGAAATCATTACTTTTGTGTTGTAATTAGTGTTGGTAGATTGCTTGTAGTGTGCTTGGGTAAGTATGCTTTATTGTGGTCGTTTTGTCGCAAATCGGCGATTTTTGCACCGATTTTGGGACGCAATGCTTACTAGTTTTGTATATAAATTATGTGATGGATTAATTTTGATATCTTGATGATTGTATGGCTTGTCCTACGACTTTTAGGATGCGTGAGTGCGTATTTTTGGGTAGTCGGGTTTTAGTTTCGCCGGGCGACCCAAATCGGCGTTTTTCGGCAGTTTTGTGATTTTCGCGTGTGTTCCGCGCACTTTGTGCACGTTGTACCTAGCTAGCGAACTTTAGTAGTTTCGTTGGGGTTTTGCGTCGTTCTTGATATGTAACCTTATATTTGGTACTGATGTAAATTCCAGGTTCAGTCGCGGAAACGTCAGACGCGGCGCGAAAGGGAAAGGCGGTGATTGGACACAGCTAGCCAGGGATTCCGGTGAGTAGATTTAACATCTACGGGGGACGATCGTTTGGATGGCGCAAGTCGCCCGATAGATTTAGTAAACTGGAAAATAGTAAATTGGATAATCACTTGTGACATTAGAATAATAATACTGGCATGATAATTGCTGCAATTAGATCAATATGTTATATCCATATACGCAAACTCAATTGTAGGACACATGCACCATTACCAGGTTTTATATGCAGCACGAGCACTATTCATGTTTACACACACACCCTGGTAATTGCCATGCCACCACACTAGATAACCTTTAATTTAAACCTTTTACTAATTGATACTTAAATTGTGCTATTTCTTTAAAATGAAACCGTAGGATTGCTATTCATGTGCATGTACTTCATCATATTCATTGTTCATGCTTAATACATTAATCACACATCGCAACTTGATTATTGATATCATACGCATTCATTATCATTGATATATGCACTTATGAGGATTTCTTGAGATTTTATGATATTGCTGGATTTCGGGGGGAAAACCGCAAAATTTCTAAACTTATTATATTTTAAAATATGTAAAAATTGCGGTTTTCTAGTGATGTAAGTGTCGTCCACCATGAGTTTGCTGTGGATTTGGAAATCCGTGTCGAGGAGTGGAGGAACCGGCACGGGTACATGGTGGGCCCGGTAAGGTACCCCGGGGCAAGAGGAATGTGGTGATGACGTTGAGCCTGGCAGGGGACGGATTACCTACCGGTGACTGTTTGGGACGGCGGATATCCAGAGGATACCGACCGTGGCCGCTAGATGATGAGATATTGATATTTGAGATGGGTCAGCCGGACGGCTGAGGCCAGAGATACATTTATGAGATTTGAGACAGCTTTTGGGTGTCGTTGCTGGACACCGATTTTTGTCGATTCATTGACATTATGCTGGCTTTCTAAAAGAGTTTCAAAAACAAAAAGAGAATAAATATTTCTTATATATACATATTGAGACCTCAGATATTCATGTTGCATACATATTAGCACACTGATATGATATACACACCTGCTAGTGCATCCAGTCATACCTGTATTTTAGATGCTAGGATACTTGTGTGCATGCATACGATAGCCTTTGCAGATGTTATTTATTACTCACGAGTTGGCAACTCACCCCCGTTGTGCCACAGTCTTTTGCAGGTCCGCTCCGTCAGTTCAGTAGCGGCGGGCGCACTTGTTCTTTTGCCTGTTTTGCTTGGGCTCGAGATTTGCTCATAGGTGGGTTATGTTATTATTTTGTACCACCTTGTATATTCTTTTATCTAGTGTACTCCATCTACTGTTTCTACCAGATTATTGTATATTGACCTAGAGATAAGACTGTGAGGTTTGTGGATTTTATGCTGTATTTTGGGGTCGAGCTCACTTGAGCCGACATGCTACTTTTTTTCATGCTTCCTTATGATTATTATGCTTGTTGTCATTTACATTGCGTGGGATTTGTGACCGCCTTATGGCGAAGAGCTAGCTCCCGCTTGGGGATGCCTTTTTTTGTTGGATTCATGTATATATTTTGTTGTACCCATTTTGGGGGCCAGTATTTACAAAGGAGACTCTGCCGAAATTTTCGGGAAAAATTGGTATTGTTTTTAAAAAGGGTTTTACATGACTTATTTGATAAACTTGCTTCAAATGATTGGGTTTTCTTCACTCTTTTGCTTAATTGGTTTTGTTTTCTGGGCTTTGGCTTACTTATTTTACGGACGTCTTTAGACGTTTCGTAAACTTAAGTGCCAGTCACGTTCCGTAACCTGCGGGTCGTGACAAATATATATATACAGGTATGTATATACATCGACTCAGATGTTAGGCGGTTTCCTTACCTGTAGTCCAGCTGGTTAGCTTAGCCCTTTAGTTTAGTTTAGTTGTTAGATTAGATTCGATTCTTACCTATTTCAAAAACTAACGAATCGTGGGTATTTTAAAAGACAGCCCAAGGGATCCTACGGATATTTCAAAAGACGTATCTTTTCATAAAAACACCGTAGCCCCTATTTTCAAAACCCCATGATTCGTGTTATTTCAAAAGGAACCATTTGTAGGACTTATATTAGTTTAATACTGATTAGTTATCGTTGTGTCTAGTATTCTGCTTCCGCACATTATTGCTGTTCGCTCTGCCCCGCATACTTATTTTGCTGCATACTCCATTATTGATATCATGATGTTAGGACACCAGCACCATTACCGATGATGCGTATGTACCACATACACTTACTTGCCGGCTCACACACATCTTCATCGGTAATTGCCATGTCACATACACTTAGAAAATACTATTGCTTGGCTTAGGTTGTTAGTTAGTAGTTGATACGATATTAGTGTACCTGGGTTATATGCCAGTTTAGACATTGTAGTTATTACTTGTCACTTCATGCATACTGTTATTCCATTGTTCATGCCTAGTTATTAATCATACATTGCAACTTGGTTATTGACACCATATACATTCATTAGCATTGACATATGCACTTGTGATGACTTCTTGAGATTTATGATATTTCTGGATTTCGGGGGAAAACTGCAATTTACATATTTTAAAAGGTTAATAAGTTTAGAAATTTTGCGGCTTTCCCCCGAAATCCAGAAATATCATAAATCTCAAGAAGTCATCACAAGTGCATATGTCAATGCTAATGAATGTATATGGTGTCAATAACCAAGTTGCAATGTATGATTAATAACTAGGCATGAATAATGGAATAACAGTATGCATGAAGTGACAAGTAATAACTACAATGTCTAAACTGGCATATAACCCAGGTACACTAATATCGTATCAACTACTAACTAACAAGCTAAGCCAAGCAATAGTATTTTCTAAGTGTACGTGACATGGCAATTACCGATGAAGATGTGTGTGAGCCGGCAAGTAAGTGTATGTGGTACATACACATCATCGGTAATGGTGCTGGTGTCCTAACATCATGATATCAATAATGGAGTATGCAGCAAAATAAGTATGCGGGGCAGAGCGAACAGCAATAATGTGCGGAAGCAGAATACTAGACACAACGATAACTAATCAGTATTAAACTAATATAAGTCCTACAAATGGTGCCTTTTGAAATAACACGAATCATGGGGTTTTGAAAATAGGGGCTACGGTGTTTTTATGAAAAGATACGTCTTTTGAAATATCCGTAGGATCCCTTGGGCTGTCTTTTAAAATACCCACGATTCGTTAGTTTTTGAAATAGGTAAGAATCGAATCTAATCTAACAACTAAACTAAACTAAAGGGCTAAGCTAACCAGCTGGACTACAGGTAAGGAAACCGCCTAACATCTGAGTCGATGTATATACATACCTGTATATATATATTAGTCTGTGATCCCGCCTCAATGATATCATATCCGATACCATATCTATAATCAGACATCCCAAGTCAAGAGTGCGGATCAATCATCAATATATAGCTCGTACGTAAATCCGTCGTACGGCATCCCCAAATCTGGGTACGGGTCAAAGTCACATCAATCACACTATTCATTTGGTATCTTCTTTATCAAATATCATGATCCGGAATAATGTCCTACGTCTAGTACAATATTGATTCCATCTATGTATGCATGCGGGTGTAAGAATTACTACGTCAGAAGACCCGCTAAAACATCAGGTCGTATCTCAATACGAACCAAATCACATCACCGATCTCCTGGCCTCAAGCCCAATCTCATCGACTCATCTCAAATTCCAAATACTATCCTCAAATCCAGTATATGAACACATAGTCCCATACCCATGTGAACACATAAATATATATTCCTATACACGCACATATGAAATAAGGAATGTATGCAAGTATGTATATGTGTGTATGTGTAAGTGTAGTGCACCCACTACCTAAGGTTTCGTAACCATGCACCAATCCAACACCAATATCCATCTAAAATCATCAATAATAAATCCTAACAACATATCATAAATTGTTGGTGTGTATACGCATCCGTATACATCACCACGGACTGCGGGGGTGCTATACGCCATCCACCCGACTTCTCCCCGTAGATATAAATCTACTCACCTGGTCCTCGCTAGCCGGTGCCGACGTCGCCACGTGCTTGCTTGTCGTCTCGAAGTCCACATGGGGTACCTACATATCATAACGCATCGTATCGCATTAAAACCAAATTCGAAATCGAAACGGCACACGGAAATCAAATCGGCACGCGTATCACGCATAGGTCAAAACCTATCGCCTACGCATGCCAAAATAGCCAAACCAACCCTCGATGTCGATGTACAAACGTCAATCAATCGAGAAAAACCCAAAATACCAATCACACGTTCATAACGCACTAGAATTTAATTGAAAATATGGTGCAACTCATAAAAACATTAAATTTGCTCAAATCGATTTATTTCACAAAACCTAGAAAGCACTTAATTGCCGTTTTAATTCGAAACTTGATATTTTAACCCAACTAATAGCCATAATATTCACTAAGTATCATAACCAGGTCATATAAACCATTTCCATACTTTTAATCTCATTAATTATCATTAACCCAATATTCAAGTTTGCAAAAATAACCAATTTTAACAATTTTTAAAGTAAAATTCATAATTTTACAAATAAGCTTGGTTTTGCATGGTCCAAAGGCATTAAACCACTTATTATAATACTAATAATGACATGAAATCATAATTATATTTTAATCTAAGACATTCAATAATTTTCCAAAAATCTAGTAAGTAAAATAGCTTAAATATTACAATTTCAACTTAACAATTTACAACTAACAATTTGATTATGTTTCACATTCCACAAAAGAAGAATCCCACTTGCAACCATAATCATACAACAAAACCCTAACTATAATCCAAAACCATCCACTTGAATTTCTACACTTGAATTCAAAACCCCTTTATTTATATTTTTTTAAACATCTAAACAAGTTTGCTTTAAACATACAACTAACAATTAACAAATATGGAAGAATTTTTTATACCTCATGATCAAGAGATCAACATGAAGATCATGGCCTCCAAAATGCCAAATTTCCTCCAAGATCCATGCTAGCTTGGGCAAAGAAATAATGGGTAGAGATTGGATTTTGTTTTTGTGGGATTTTTGACTTGGATTTTTGGTGGAATTTTGTGGGTTTTGCAATGAAGTGGAGAAGAATCAAGAGGGGCTGTTTTTGGTGCAGGTTTTGCCCATAAATTTGTGGGGATTGGGTGAGGGAGGAGAGAGAGTGAGGTGGGGAAAGATAAATCTAGTCAAAGTCCACTCAATTTCTATCATTTTCTATTCTATTCTTTTCTTTTCTTTCTTTTCTTTTCTTTGAAAATCAAGTGGGGAAAAAATATGGTGGCTGCTGAATTCAGCCATGGGGAGGAGTAAGTAGGGGTGTGTGGGTGTGGGTAAGGGTGTGGGGTGATGAAAAATGATAAATACAATACCCCAAGCATCCATTTACGCTAAAAAAAGCCTTTTTTCTTCAATAATTTCTAAACCGTTTTGGCAAATGATTTCGTTCCAAAAACCACATGATAAAATTTTATTTAATGTTTTATGATGCACAAAATTTGTTTCAACTCATTCCAATTTGTAATTTTCCCTAATTAAATGTATTAGTGACAGCTTAAAATAATAATAAAATAATATTTTTTCATAAAATTTGAAATTTCACCAGCGGCTCAATAAACACCAAATAATAGCAATTACATAGCTAGAATATGTATATTTAATTTTTATAATAAGATATTTGTATTTTGACTTTTTACAGAAAACCCCCTTATTTTACCGATTTTTCGAAATTTCACCGAAACGATTTTCAAAACGTTACACTCCTGGCGATCCATGATCTCCCTGATCAGGTGATACCGCCTCAAGATATGTCTGGATTTCTGATGGGACCTGGGTTCCTTCGCTAAAGCTATAGCCCCGTTGTTGTCGCAATACAGAGGTATTGGATCAACAATGGACGGAACCACCTGAAGTTCTTTCAAGAACTTCCTCATCCAGACGGCTTCTTTTGCGGCATCAGATGCAGCGATATATTACGCTTCCATAGTCGAGTCAGCAACGGTTTCCTGTTTGGAACTCTTCCAACACACCGCCCCTCCATTGAGGGTAAAGACAAAGCCCGACATGGACTTGGAATCATCCTTGTCACTCTGGAAGCTAGAGTCAGCAAAGATCTCGATCTGGAGGTCTTTTCCGCTATACACCAAGAACATCTCCTTAGTCCTTCTCAGGTACTTGAGAATGTTCTTTACCGCTATCCAGTGTTTCTCCCCAGGGTTTGACTGATACTGGCTTACCACACTCAGTGCGTAAGCAACATCTGGTCTGGTACACAACATCGCATACATTATAGAGCCTACCGCAGAAGCGTAGGATATAATAGACATGCGATCCCTTTCCAAATCAGTCTTGGGAGACATCTCTATGGAGAGGGTGATCCCGTGACAAGCCGGTGGATTACCGCGCTTGGATTCTTCCATACTGAATCTTTTCAGTATGGTGTCGATGTACCTGGACTGCGAAAGTCCTAATATCCTCTTGGATCTATCACGATAGATCCGGATCCCCAGAATGTAGGAGGCATCACCCAGGTCTTTCATGGAGAACCTGTATGACAAGAACCCCTTGACAGATTGTAGATTAGGAATGTCATTTCCTATCAACAGAATTTCATCCACGTACAAAACGAGGAATACGACAGTTCTTGCTACAAATCTACTATAGATGCATGGTTCATCTGGATTTTTGATAAAACCAAATGCTTTGACCGTCTCATCAAAACAGATGTTCCAACTCCGCGATGCCTGCTTTAGTCCATAGATGGACTTAAGCAACTTGCACACTTTTTCCGCTGCTCCCACTCTGAATGAAACCCTCTGGCTGGTCCATATAGACACACTCCTCTAAATTTCCATTTAGAAAAGCGGTCTTTACGTCCATCTGCCAAATCTCATAATCGTGGAAGGTAGCAATGGCAAGAAGGATCTGAATGGATTTCAGCATAGCCACTGGAGAAAAGGTTTCGTTATAGTCCAAACCATGTGTTTGACGAAAACCCTTTGCAACAAGTCTAGCTTTATAGGTCTCAACCTATCCATCTACACCAATCTTCCTTTTGAAGATCCACTTGCATCCTACGGGTTTTACCCCATCTGGAGCAATGTCTAACGTCCATACTTTGTTGGTGTACATGGACTCCATTTCGGTCCGCATTACATCCAGCCATTTTACCGAGTCAACCCTCTGAATGGCTTGCTGGAAGCTAGTAGGCTCATCACAATCAATGATTCAATCCTCTCTATCCCCGTCTATGAGAAAACCGTAGTATCTCTCGGGCGGATGAGACTGCCTACTACTCCTGCGGAGTGGCGTAGGAATGTCCTGATCTTTCGAACCCTCTGGTTCTACTAAGCTTTCAGTAATAGCTCGTGGTTCTGGAATTTCTTCCAGTTCTATTGCACTCCCACTAATTTCCTTTTCCAAGAACTGGTGTTCTAGAAAGTGGGCATGACGAGAAACAAAAACCTTTTGTTCCTCTTTGCAATAGAAGAAATATCCCTTGGAGTTCTTTGGATATCCCATAAACTTGCACTGTACTGAGCGTGCCTCGAGCTTGTCCGTATGCTGCTTTTTGACAAAAGCTGGACATCCCCATGTCTTAATGTGATTAAGATAGGGACTCTTCCCACACCATATCTGATATGGTGTAGTAGGCACAGTCTTAGTAGGAACTCGGTTCAAAAGGTATGTAGCTGATTCTAGCGCATATCCCCAGAATGATCGCGGTAACTCAGCGTTACTCATCATGGACCGTACCATATCCAATAGGGTTCGATTCCGTCTCTCCGATACACCGTTATGTTGCGGTGTGTATGGAGGAGTAAGCTGAGAGAGAATTCCATTCTCTTTTAAGTAATCCAGGAACTCGGCATTCAAGTATTCACCACCTCGATCAGATCTTAGTGCCTTGATACTTTTGCCTGTTTGTTTTTCTACTTCATTCTTATATTCCTGGAATTTTTCAAAGGCCTCGGATTTATGTTTCATTAAGAAGACATATCCGTACCTTGAAAAGTCATCCGTAAAAGTAATGAAGTAAGAATAACCGCTTCGTGCATGCGTAGACATTGGACCGCACACGTCGCTGTGTACGAGTCCCAAAGAGCTCGCTCGCTCTTACTCCGTGTCCAGTGAACGGAGTCTTTGTCATCTTTCCTTTGAGACAGGATTGATAAGTTGCATATGATTGATATTCGAATGGATCCAAATATCCTTCTGTATGTAACTTAGTCAACCTTCTTTCATTGATGTAACCCAGTCTACAATGCCATAAGAAAGTCTGATGATTTCTGGAGACTTTCTTTTGTGTGTATTCTGGACATTGAAAATCTATGGTTGGTTTAATACGTATATACCATTGCTTAATGTACCTGACCCAATCAGAATTTGATTAAGGTGAATGTTTACAACATTACTTACAAATGCAAATTCATAACCTTCTTTAGATATTAAAGATACAGAAATGATATTACAGGTTGCATTGGGTACAAAAAAGCAATTACGTAAAACCAAAACATGTCCATCCGACATTCCCAAGTGATAGTCCCCCACGGCTTCAGCATCCAAGCTAGCTCCGTTTGCAACTTTGAGGGTCATGTCACCTGCCTTCAAAAACCTACGCTTTCTCAACGCCTGCAAAGAATTACAGATATGAGATACTGATCCGGTATCCAATACCCAGGAAGTAGAGTTTATTGATAGACAGTTTTCAATAACATACACACCTGAAGCTGAAGCCGCAACTTGCTTCAGATCCTGTGTTCTGGCTTTCCAAGCCCTGCAAACTTTCTTCCAGTGTCCACTCTTGTGACAATAAAAGCACTCTTCTTTCCCCACAAGCTTCCCCGCTACCTTTGTTGCTTTTGCCTTTCCCTTCGTATCCACTTTACTAACACCGCCTCTTGGTTTGGCGGGGGTTTTCTTCTTCTTTCCCTTAGCTTTTGCCCTGGACTTAGAAGAGGAAGATCCTCCTACAAACAAAGTGGATGTTTCCCTACCCTTTTATAGGGTGCCCTCAGCACTCCTCAACAAGTTCAGAAGCTCGGAAAGTTCAACCTCCTTTCCTTGCATGTTGAAGTTTAGGATAAACTGGGCGTAAGTGGAAGGAAGGGACTGGAGAATCAAGTCCGTATAGAGCTCATTCTCCAACGTGGTCCCAAGGTCCGGGAGCTCCTCTATGTAGCCAATCATCTTAAGCACGTATTCCGCTACCGATGATCCGACGGCCAATCTTGCCGAAAACAGCTTCTTCGACACTTCGTATCTGGCGATAAGAGATTGCTCTCCATACAGTTCTTTTGTATGGAGAAATATGGATTCGAGGTCCATATTCTCGTGCCTCCTCTAATGTTCATTGTCCATAGAGGCAAGCACGAGGCACTTGGCCTTCGCGCAGTCGATTTCCCAGGTCTTATAGATTTCCCGATCTACGACACTGGTTTTGGGACCTGGGACAGAGGGAGCTTTGGTGGTAAGAAGATACCCCCAACTTGTCATAAGTGATTACCATTTTGACATTCCTGAGCCAATCTTTGTATTTTGGCCCTGTCAGTATATTTTTATCTAGTAATAACTTAAGTCTGGTCATCTTGATTGGTCGCTGCAATTAGGAGAGAGAAAAGAAACACTTTAGCATGATGCTCTTGCAAGTTTAGAGTGGTTTTTAGTTTGTCTAAACAGGATGGCTCCCACTATCTCTCGAATCCCTCCTCAAACCATAAAGGAAGAATTAGTCGGGATCAATCTCACCGTACAATACTTGCTTAACCGTTCAGCCAGGCCTGTGTTGGTACTTCGAGGGAGGTTTTCCAACGCTTTCGCGAAGTTCCTTAATTAAGTAACCTCTTTTCCCTGGGGGCGTAGCCTCGCTAACACCTTTCTAGACACCTACTAGGATTATAGCATTGATCGTTAAGTGAGAAATTTCCCGAGGAGTAGCATATACTCACAGTAGGATCGGGATCCAAATATCATCGCGTGACAAAACTGAAGGAATCCTACCAGAATTATCACACTCCAAATGGTATGCAGCGCTAGCAAGTTTCAGTACTTATGAAACTCCCGATGTGGATTTTTGCCCCATGCTCTTATGACCTTGACTTTGGCCAAAATATCATAAGTCACATGTCATGTTCTACCCGTCATTCTCCAGGTTAATTTGGACCCACCCGTACCTACCCTTGACTTTGGCCAAAATGGCAGTACGACTGCCCAAACCAACGCATCTATCTATGCTGCACATGAATACCCAATAGCTACCAATCACTATGCCTTGACTTTGGCCAACATACATAGCTTGAATACTTATTGACCATTCATGTGAAATGACGGAGGGCTACGAATGGTTTTGGCGAAACCATGAACGTAGTGAACTTGATATAATCGATGGAACGAGATAGCTTTTAAAAGGAGTGGTTCAAGCTCTGCATTTAAAAGTTGGTTTTGAAAAGAACCGAGTGGTTTTGAAAGTGTTCCAACGACTTTTACTTGGTTTATTTTCTTGCATTAATTCCAATGCGTCCCATCATTTAATCCTACCATTGCAGAAAACAACGAAAATATGACGTACGCTTATGCCATCCGCATTCACCACAGGGCCCCGTCATCACCCGTTAGGTTGCTTAACTAACGACAGAGCGGGAGCTGGACTAGCGTGGATGCAAAACATAAGCAACGCCTAAATAGATATCGTATATAAATATATAGCAATGATAGCTAATCCAGATCACAGATGAACACTTTGGATATACTAGGAACCCACGATTCGTTCGAGCCTGCAACGAAAAGCGGATTACACGGTCGCGATGAATAGCCAAAACCCCACCCTAGACCCCTACGGGTGCGGCAAACTACCCGCCAAGTACCCGAAGCGAAGCAACCTCCCTCAACTCGTGAGTAGGACACTCGGCACTTCGAGATATCCGGTAGTTTGTGCACCCCACCTTTGGTCTATCCTAGGAGCAAAAACAGTAAAAAGAAATTATATAATGGCGGCTACAACCTCAACCCAGATGTGCGGCCAAACAAATAATATTACATCAATTTACATATTACAAGAATTAAAAGAATAAGAAAACTCTCATCTCACAACCCCCTGGCTATTCATCCGCGACAATCCAACGAATTCATATACACAAACCAACAAGCATTACAGATCACAGATATGTATAACCCCCACTAATCGACGTATAGCGATTAGCAGACGTTCAATACATATAATACATCACAGATATAACCCATTAGTCAAAGTATAGAGAAGATCGATCAAAATAAGGATTTGTAACTACCCGGAAAACAAATTTGCTCTCTGGAAAATCTGGGCAGAAACAAACCATCCTAAAAATCCCAAAACCATAAAATAAGAACACTGCAAGAGAAACGAGCCGCGGCCGAGTCAACTCGGCCGCGGATCAGCGGTAGAAGCAAGCTTCTCCGCGGAACCGCGGTGAGTTGGTCGGCTCGCTGGTTCATTTTTCTTGGGTGTACTGTAAAAACCCTGAGCCGATTTTTAAGGTGTGATTTATTATTTTTAAAGCAGGTTTAAAAATCGGCAGAAACGTGGGGTTTTGGAAAAATGTTTTGTGATTTTTACCGATCGAAGTTCTATATACTTTACTAACTAGCTAGTTTATGTTTAGTTAGGCTCTGATACCACTGTAAGTCCACGTTGCCTACCCCGGTGCTTGCGGGGAGGCGGAAACGTTATGAAAAATTTGATTTTTACAACACTAGACAACATGGACTTGCTAAAGGAGGGATCTTTGCTAAACAAAACTAGCTAACAAAGCTAAAGGAGTTAGCTACTCGGTTAAGAGGTTATACCTAGGTCTTCAAGACCTTCTCTTCTTGCTCCTTGGAGTGAAAGAAAGGGATCTCCTTGTCGCCTTCTCTTGTCGAAGAAAGATCCACCCGAGGGCCTCAAGCTTTGGCTTCAACTTCATACTAGAAGTAACTAAGATGCTTGGAGTGCTAATCCTAGAACCTTAGAAGGAGTAGAGAGTATTTTAGAAGGATTTATCTCAAGCTCAAGGGATTCTCAACTCATGAGAGGGGAGAGCTAGAGAGAGAGGAAGAGGAGGAGAGAGAATCAAAATGATAGAATGAGAAGAAAATAAACCATTCTTCTCACATATATGTGTGAATTATGAAAATAGATAATTAGCTAAATATAATTGTCATGGTTTAATCAAGAAATGACCATTACCATTTCATATTAAATGCTTTTTGCTAGAATCAAAGAGCATCTTTCTTATGGAATGATTATGGTCAAGTTGTCAACCTAGGTCAACAAGTCAAATAAAGTCAAATGGTAAACAACCCTAACCATGCACAATTATAATTAACTAATATCAAGAAATCAAATTTCACACATAACCATTAGGGTTAAGAAAATGACAATGGTAATCATGTTGGAGATAGTGCCCTCAGAGTCAATTATTAGGTCACAGGTACGTGATTGTAATGATTGAGGGAGGACCTATCCCGGTAGGACAGTCTTACTCGAGATGATAGTATGCTATCTGGTTTACCTTTATCATCGTGTACTGCTTTAGGTGACCTGACACGTCGCTATTACACGTTGATAGAGCCCCTAGGATTCTTGCTTGACCACCAGCAGTATGAGGGCGATCATATAAGTGGGAGCTGGGGGTCTACAAGCATATCCTTAAAAGGTCCCTAGTCGTGGGAGTTTCGAGACCGGGCATCGATACTCCATTAGTAGACTAGTGTATACAGTCGAGACCCCGACGAGGGGCGGTGGCCGGTCTCACAAGCCACTGGTGTCAGTTGGATCACCTAAGATGTATACAGGTGCTCATTGGGTTATGAGTACACCGGACAGGACTCGCCGGGAACATGCTAGTTGGTCATATACCAGACGTCAGATGGCAGTTCCCTGGTGACATGTGTGCAGGTTAGTTCATCGACCTGGGGATCGTCATTTGTCTCGTGTGAGTTCCCACTGTACTTTGATTACTACCCTACCACGGCTCAAAGGAGTCGTGCAAACAGGTTTTAGTTGGGTACAGTCCCGAGCCACATGGAGGCAGTGAGCGTATCTTCAGGGGTTCGTCTCTCCCGGTATTGGGGGTGAGGTCGTGCTGTGTCTAGGAGAGCCATTACACAAAGTCCTTGGCCAAGGCAAGGAGATTTACTGGTAGGTATTCCAGTAGTATCTCAGGGTGTTCTGGGCTACACTCCGACACGACTTGTACCGCTTTTGGGGGTCTGACTTTTACCAACCCCCTAGGCCCGCCATGCGATACTCATAGACGAACGGACCGGACTGCACGGATATTGTCACTGACAGGCTCAGTTGGGTGTCGGGGTGAGCTTCCTCATCGATGTCCCATTTGGTCAGTACCTGGTAGCCCGTCACGTATTGGCTTATACCTCTGACGTGCTAGTGGTTAAATCCACAACCAAGGTGTTGACGAGTCTTTAGAGTCCCCCACATTCAGTTACTCAGCTTTCGGGCGAAAGGTTGTAGAGACCGTATGGAGATATGGCAAGGTCCGATCAGATACGTGCGGTATTGCACGGATCAGGATCGGACAGTTTGTACTATAGGCCGTATTGGTATATGGCAGGGTTCGATCAGATACGTGCGGTATTGCACGGATCAGGATCGAATAGATATTACTAGCCGACTTTGGTTTAAGCCGGATCCTAGTATAGTACAGTGTAGACTTTGTCTCATTGCATTTGTATTTCGGTCGAAATACAGATGCGGGTGTGTATGCACAGTATCGGGGTTTTCCTGTAATTTATTACGGGACCAGTTTTCTGGAGTTGCCAGTTTGCTTTCCGTTTCGGCCAATTTCCTTTGTTTCGTTCATTGGCCGAAGTTTGGTGGAAGAGGGTTTATTTGCATTGTTGCAAATAGGCATTAGTGGAGGGGTTCTTTGCATCTTGTTGCATCATGATGGCTTTCATGATGTGCACCATCCTTTGACTTGATTTCTTCATGATGGCATGACCTTTTGAGTCATCATGGTTCATGATGGTTGGACTTCATGAGTTGATGGTTGTGTGGAGTGTTGGGTTTTGTTTTGGTATCATTGTTTTTCATGATAACCATTCCTCTCTCTCTCTCTCTTGCATGATTCATATGGTTACCTCCCCCTTGACTTTTCCCTCTCTCTTTTTCCTACATGGGCCGGCCACTTTAGGGTGGGGGTTGATTGATTCATTTGTGTGGCAATTTTTGGTTCATAGTGTGCAAAGAAAAGAGCTCTCTAGTTCATCTCCATTTTCCTTTCTTTCCTCCACCAAAAATGGCACCTCCACTACCCCAAAAAGAGACACAAGTTCTACTACACATTCTACAGCGAATCTTGGGCACGTCGAGTAGCCGGCTTCGTGCCCGAGTTGCCTCGGCATTGAGGTGGGAGCCCGTAAACAAAGTAGGCGATGTGGTGCACTTCCGGCGACGAGGAGGAGACGGGACATTCCGCAGGAGATCGGGACGATGGCGAGAAGACCGGAGGACTTGGATCGTCGGTATATCTCTAACCCATCTTCTAGTTAGCTTAGACTTGTTAATGGTTGCGATCCGGGTGTTTAGTGCGCGGTGGTGCCGGTTTGCTAAGTCCGCAAAATTTAAGTTATTCACCGTTTCCGCATTCCGGCGTCGGATTGACGGCCGGGGCGCCGCCGTGCACTTACAGTGGTATCAGAGCCTCCCCATTAACTTAGTCTAGCTTTGTGTAATGTGTTTTTTAGTTCCGATCGATCGAAATGTCCAAAAACCCGTATTTGCCCACATCAGTTTTCTGTTGGAAATTTTTGGTGTCGAAAAATTTTTCAGGTTGTAAAATATTTATGTACTAAAAATTATAAGAACACTGTTCAAATTCGAGGCACTGATCCTCTCACTAGAGCGCGGAAGGGCGGCCAAAACCTACGTTTGGCCGCGCTTCCGCCGCAGCATACAGGAATCAGTGGGTTGGGTTTTTACAGTGGGCTTCTGGGCTTAAATTAGGGGTTTTGGAATATTAAAATTGGGCCAATTATTTCTGTAAGTGCTACAGTTTTCTTTGGGGCCCACTTGTTAATTGTTTGATCAATCGGAAAATTTTAAACACATTTTTCACAGTATTTACATTATATCTGCGACCGTGAATGTCACTTGATCGGTAAATCCCGTCTAACTGCTATAGCCCGGTTAGACGGATTTGCGAACGTGACTTTCACGTTGATGTTCTATGTATTTGCTGTGTTGTTGCGGATCGGTTGTGGGGATAGCCTGGATGCAATGCTAGTACAGTGTGCTGTTGTATTATGTACATTTGATATTGCGGGGCGAGCGTCCGACATGTGGACTGCCGTCACTGCCTGTTTGTATTATTATTTTGGGGCACGACCTGGTTGCGGTCGATGTACCCGTTGTATGTATATTTTACTTTCTGTACTAGGATTGCCCCGCGGAGGGGTGCACGGATAGCCGGGTTCTAGAGGGCAACAAGCCCGCATCTCATGGCATTGAGACGGAGGGGGCTTCGTTCTAGGATTGGCGGGCTATTCACCGCACTCGTAGGGGGTACAGGTTGACCCAGGAGGGGTGCCCAAGTTACCGGATTCCGTGAAGTGCTGGGTGGTCCATTCACGGCGCTGAAGGGGGCTGCCTCGCTTCAGGTTTTGGCGGGTGACTTGCCGCGCCCGTAGGGGTCTAGGATTTCATTGCACAGGCTATCCACACGACCAGGGGAACGTCGGGTTTCAGTAGTGGCTCTGTGAAACCCGGGGATCCCAGATATCTGTATTGTTTCTGTGATGCTGTTCATTCTCTGTGATGTTGCATTCTATTCACGCCTTGAGCGAATATAATATATTGGTATATATATTAGTAGATGTCGTATATATTTTGCATCCGCGCTAGTCCAGTCCCCGCTCTGTCGTTAGTAAGCTAACCTAACGGGTAATGACGGGACCCAGTGGCGAATGCGGATGGCATATACGTACATCAGTATATTTTCGTTCTTTTTGGTGTGATCAATTGATGGGACTGCATTGATTCGGATCAATGCAAGTTAAAAAACAAACCTAATCCGATGTTGTTGGAACACTTTTCAAAAAGCTGTTATTGCAAGGACGTTTACTTTTGTTTTGCATCGTGGTATTCATTAGAATATCCTGCTCCTAAGTCGACGAGGCAAGGGCCGAGATCCCTTCACCGGGAGTGACCCCTTGGACAGAAGTTTGCGTCAGGGCATTAACTTCACTATAGCCGATTACTTTTGCTTTGCATCGCGGTATTCATTTGGAATATCCTGCACCCCATTCTACGGGGAAAGAGCCGAGATCCCTTCACCGGGAGTGACCTCTTTAGCAAAGGTTTTCGTCACTATATTTTTAAAAAGCTATCCGTTCCTTCAACGATATCAAGTTCATTACGTTAAAGGTTTTCGCCAGAAACCATTCGTAGCTCTCCGTCGTTTCAGACGGGTAGCACGTAGTATTCATGCTGTGTTTGTTGACCTTCGTCAAGGCATAGTGTATGGTAGCTGCTTGTTACCTTTCTGCTGCATAGATAGATGCGTTGGTTTGGGACAGTCGTATAGCCTTGTTGACCTTCGTCAAGGGCTTGTACGGGTGGATTCAAATTAACCTGGATAATGACGGGTAGAACTTGACATGTGACTTATGATTTGTTGACCTTCGCCAAGGTCATAAGAGCATGGGGCAGAAATCACATCGGGAGTTTCAAAAGAACTGAAACTTGCCAGATATGCGCATACCTTCTGGAGTGTGATAGCGTGAGCGGATTCCGTCACGTTATCATGCAATGATAGTTGGATCCCGATTCCCACTGATGAGTTAGTTTACTCCTCGGGTGACCCCGACTAATTCTTCTTTCAGGTTTGGAGGAGAATTTGAGGTACAGTGGGAGGTTTCCAGATTAGATAAATTGGTAACCATTCTGATCTAGGTTAGAGTGCACGCTGAGTGTTTCTTTTCTCTCTCTCTGGCAGCGACCATTTGACCCGACCCTAAGACTATGACTCAGTGACCAAGTTGACCGAACCTTCTTTAACACTGGCTTTTGGATTGTCAGAGTTGCAGACCTCATTGCCACTCCTACTTTTACCCTTTTCTCCAGGACACCCCGTATTACTACGAACGTCCACTTCCATTGGACAAAACCATCGTATGGTTAGATACGAACTCGAAGGGATTTATTCGAGGATGGTTTCCGGTTCTGGAGAAAACGGATAGGATTATTCAGTTGTCTTTTCCTTTTACCCTCTCTCAGGTTACGAGTACTCCTTGGTTTAGGGGTAGTACACCTATTACGCAAATTGGATTGTCTTCTTCCAAACCTTAGGCTGGTGCCGACCGGTAGGGAATGAAGAAAACCAATTAGCATAACGATGGTGTGCAGAAGGTATTAAGTTCAGACAAAGCAAGGGATTAGTAAGAGGGCAAAGTAAATTGCAACAGATATTCACGACCAAACCAAATATTTCGATACCACTCCCTCATCACCTTTGTATTTCTCCAGGACACTCCGTATCACTACGAAGATCCACAGTTTATTTGGATACTCCATCGTATGGTTATATACGAACTCGAATGGAACTTGTTCCAGTTCGGGGATGGATTCTGGTTCAGGAGAAATAGGAATAAGGTTTATTCGGTTGTCTTTTATCTTCACCCTCTCTCATTGCGAGTGTTCCTAGGATTGGGACAGTACACCCATTATGCTTATTGGATAGTCTTCTTCCAAACCATAGGCTGGTGCCGAACGGTAGGGAAGGAAGAAAACCATTTGGCCTAAAGGGGTGTACAGAAGGTAAAGACTAAAGACATATGAAGGGATTTAGAGAAGTGGCAAAGAATTATACGGTTACAGTCGTGAGTCTGGAAGAGGCATTACTAGGAATACCAGGATACCCCATCGAAACATTTCGATGTTTCAGTTTCACTGTGCAATGTTAAAGGAAAACTGATTTCCCGATTAGATACTTACTCCAGGGTATGTATTTACCAGGTACGATTCTCACATCTGTATGGTTTTACAGATGATGAGTGGGAGTAAGTTATTGGGAATTGGGTGATTATCCTCATTATATCGGGATTCGTTGTAATCGGTGATATTTGAGGAAATCACCTGGGCTGTTTGCCGGTCGGCAAATATTTGGTTTTGAATATCCGCTGTTATGCACCAATTTCAAATTGATATATCTGTACGTCTATTTTCATAGAGTGAGATATACCTTTCTGAAATTATGTCTACGACATTTACCTATATCAGTGGATGGTTAGGTAAGGAGCATTAAGCAGCGGTGTAATTCTTCTTGACCATAAGTACAGTTTTCAACCTACGACACACAGTGAATGAGTTTTCAGACTCAAGGGACTTGTACAGAGTATTGTATGATGTCCAGGGTCCGTCAGGACAGAGGGGTTGGTCCTCGTACTATATTCGGTTTACTTATGACTTCTCTAGTTTTTAGACAGGTGTTTCGTGGAAACACAGGGTCCGAATTTTGAGAAGTTATAGGTATTTGAATAGAGTAGAGAACCAAGTGTAGCAAGTATCGGGATTCTTCAAAGTGATCGAAGATGTAGATACTTGTGTATGGTATTCAGTTGATAGTAATGATAAAGAGATCTTGCTTCTCTTTCAGGTTACTCATAATTGGAAGTATTCCTAAGTTGAGTAACGCTGATCGGCCTCCTTCCATTTAGTTGACATGCGCTGGGGACAGCTGCATGATTTGAATCTGGTTCAATTAAATCAGTGCCTCTCTTTCTATATTGGATATAGAACAGTCCATATCTTAACGATGTTAAGGTACGGGGAGTTGTCCGGATTATGCTTAGAACCAGACTCTGGATAACTCAAGGCACGTTTCTGTAATGCCTGTTTGTGGGTTGACCCAGGCTATGACGAGGGTTGACTTTCTACCATCTGGATGAACAATAGCAATATTGTTCTAGACTCGCCACAGTTTTATTAAAAATGGATTTTTTTCAGAAAACAGTAGTGGGAGTATGGTAGAGCTGGAAGTAATTCCAGAACCACAAACGATTACTGAAGATTTGATAAGGAACCTAAAGATTCAATCTGGATTGACATTCCATTGGCCACTCCGCAGATAAGGTGGGTAACTTCAGGCACCCGAGAGGTACTACGGTAGCCTCAAGGACGGTGACAGGGAAGTTCTTGTTTACCCACAATAACCATTGCTGTTGTTCCAGGCTACGAGACCAGGCAGGAGGATGAGTATAGCGTCGTTCTAAACTAGTTTTAGAAGTGTACGTCTATATGACTCTGCCAGAGGGTTGTCGTAGTCAGTGGGAGCAGCGGAAGCATTGGTGGACAGGTAGCTTATGTCTATTTATAGACTAAAGCAGATGTAGCGGAGATAGATCATCTATTTCTGACATGACAGTCATGGGTTTGACTTCATCAGAATAGGGGATGGATCTGTTGAGAAGGTAGTAGGGTGTGATGTCATGGTATTTGGATGACATACACAAAGTAGGAAAAGAAACTCCTATACTACGATCGGTTATACTTTGGTCGTCACACAGTGGTTTCTCCACAAAGGACTTGGATTTTACATCAGACATACTGGTTACTAGATCTATGGTTTTAGATCTAGATTTGGGTGGTTTCCCAATCAGGGTACTTGACAGCATTCTAAGAGTATTTAGGATGGACGACTCCTGGCACGGTAGTGTACCTGCAGGTAATGGAGTCACCCTCTCCAAAGGTGTCTTACAGACTAAAGGGGAGAGGGACGGGCATGATTGGCAGATCACTTGCTCAGGCAATTGAGTCAATCGTGATATGTCAAGTACCACACCAGATGTTGTTCTTGCACTAGATGCAATAAGTTGACATTAATCCAATCCTGGAGAAACAGTCGGAAGCAGTTTTAGAACATAAGTGGATGTTCTAGGGATATGATAACGACAGCCTCATTCAGGAGACAGTTATCATTCCAGGCTTCCAAGGTGACATGGACGACAAGGAGGTTGTCAGAGTTATAGTTTTCCTTCTGATGAGGGGCAGTATTTTGGACAGGTGGTCCAAGGCAATACTGAGGGAAGCATGGCGCGCAGGATACTGATTAAGTTCAGTTGTCGATACAGTCTAAGAAGTTTGGATTTGGAGTTCATTTATGAGCTATGTCCCATCAGACATCCAGACACATTCTAAGACAGGTATTGCTCATTTCGGGAGATGGGTTTCTCCGCGAACTTGAGATATAGAGAGACATTGAAAGAGACATCAAAGCGGATCCACTCACTGAGGCTATTCCTCGAACGCAATAGTTTCGCAAACGAGCTTTGTGAGACTGACTAGTAGAGGAGTTGGGTGTTCGGTATCACACGGGCTGTGAGTATGCGACATCGCAATAATTAGCCTTGAGTGCAAGTGGGAGATTGTTGGAGATAGTGCCCTCAGAGTCAATTATTAGGTCACAGGTACGTGATTGTAATGATTGAGGGAGGACCTATCCCGGTAGGACAGTCTTACTCGAGATGATAGTATGCTATCTGGTTTACCTTTATCATCGTGTACTGCTTTAGGTGACCTGACACGTCGCTATTACACGTTGATAGAGCCCCTAGGATTCTTGCTTGACCACCAGCAGTATGAGGGCGATCATATAAGTGGGAGCTGGGGGTCTACAAGCATATCCTTAAAAGGTCCCTAGTCGTGGGAGTTTCGAGACCGGGCATCGATACTCCATTAGTAGACTAGTGTATACAGTCGAGACCCCGACGAGGGGCGGTGGCCGGTCTCACAAGCCACTGGTGTCAGTTGGATCACCTAAGATGTATACAGGTGCTCATTGGGTTATGAGTACAACGGACAGGACTCGCCGGGAACATGCTAGTTGGTCATATACCAGACGTCAGATGGCAGTTCCCTGGTGACATGTGTGCAGGTTAGTTCATCGACCTGGGGATCGTCATTTGTCTCGTGTGAGTTCCCACTGTACTTTGATTACTACCCTACCACGGCTCAAAGGAGTCGTGCAAACAGGTTTTAGTTGGGTACAGTCCCGAGCCACATGGAGGCAGTGAGCGTATCTTCAGGGGTTCGTCTCTCCCGGTATTGGGGGTGAGGTCGTGCTGTGTCTAGGAGAGCCATTACACAAAGTCCTTGGCCAAGGCAAGGAGATTTACTGGTAGGTATTCCAGTAGTATCTCAGGGTGTTCTGGGCTACACTCCGACACGACTTGTACCGCTTTTGGGGGTCTGACTTTTACCAACCCCCTAGGCCCGCCATGCGATACTCATAGATGAACGGACCGGACTGCACGGATATTGTCACTGACAGGCTCAGTTGGGTGTCGGGGTGAGCTTCCTCATCGACGTCCCATTTGGTCAGTACCTGGTAGCCCGTCACGTATTGGCTTATACCTCTGACGTGCTAGTGGTTAAATCCACAACCAAGGTGTTGACGAGTCTTTAGAGTCCCCCACATTCAGTTACTCAGCTTTCGGGCGAAAGGTTGTAGAGACCGTATGGAGATATGGCAAGGTCCGATCAGATACGTGCGGTATTGCACGGATCAGGATCGGACAGTTTGTACTATAGGCCGTATTGGTATATGGCAGGGTTCGATCAGATACGTGCGGTATTGCACGGATCAGGATCGAACAGATATTACTAGCCGGCTTTGGTTTAAGCCGGATCCTAGTATAGTACAGTGTAGACTTTGTCTCATTGCATTTGTATTTCGGTCGAAATACAGATGCGGGTGTGTATGCACAGTATCGGGGTTTTCCTGTAATTTATTACGGGACCAGTTTTCTGGAGTTGCCAGTTTGCTTTCCGTTTCGGCCAATTTCCTTTGTTTCGTTCATTGGCCGAAGTTTGGTGGAAGAGGGTTTATTTGCATTGTTGCAAATAGGCATTAGTGGAGGGGTTCTTTGCATCTTGTTGCATCATGATGGCTTTCATGATGTGCACCATCCTTTGACTTGATTTCTTCATGATGGCATGACCTTTTGAGTCATCATGGTTCATGATGGTTGGACTTCATGAGTTGATGGTTGTGTGGAGTGTTGGGTTTTGTTTTGGTATCATTGTTTTTCATGATAACCATTCCTCTCTCTCTCTCTTGCATGATTCATATGGTTACCTCCCCCTTGACTTTTCCCTCTCTCTTTTTCCTACATGGGCCGGCCACTTTAGGGTGGGGGTTGATTGATTCATTTGTGTGGCAATTTTTGGTTCATAGTGTGCAAAGAAAAGAGCTCTCTAGTTCATCTCCATTTTCCTTTCTTTCCTCCACCAAAAATGGCACCTCCACTACCCCAAAAAGAGACACAAGTTCTACTACACATTCTACAGCGAATCTTGGGCACGTCGAGTAGCCGGCTTCGTGCCCGAGTTGCCTCGGCATTGAGGTGGGAGCCCGTAAACAAAGTAGGCGATGTGGTGCACTTCCGGCGACGAGGAGGAGACGGGACATTCCGCAGGAGATCGGGACGATGGCGAGAAGACCGGAGGACTTGGATCGTCGGTATATCTCTAACCCATCTTCTAGTTAGCTTAGACTTGTTAATGGTTGCGATCCGGGTGTTTAGTGCGCGGTGGTGCCGGTTTGCTAAGTCCGCAAAATTTAAGTTATTCACCGTTTCCGCATTCCGGCGTCGGATTGACGGCCGGGGCGCCGCCGTGCACTTACAAATCAACCCTAATGAAAGTCCTCTGCCTCTCCCTCAGTCAACTGTGCATACATACCCGTATCCGTGTTCCGAGGAACACGATTACAATGAGATAAAACCAATCCCAAATCATATACTAGGATCCGGCTTAAACCAAAGCCCGCTAGTATAAGCTGTCCGGACACAAAACGTGCACAAGTGCGCGAATGTGAACGAACCCCGTCGCAAAACCATGCGACCTCTACTCATTTTGCCTAAAGGCGAATAACCCTCTGTATGGGACTCTAAAGACTCGACACTACGCTGGCAGTGGGTTTAACCACAGACTGCAAGCGGCACTAGCTGTACGTAACGGTCCCCAGGTAGATGCCGATAAGAAGACTGATGAGGTAAACCCATCTGAACTCCTACTGAGCCTGAATGTGACAGTCTCCGTACAGTCCGGTCTGTTCGTCTGATAACATCGCATGTCGGGCCTAGGGGGCGGTAAACGTCAGTCCCCTAATAGCGGTACAAGTCGTGTCGGAGTGTAGCCCAGAACACCCTGAGATAACACTGGAAACCTACCAGTATATCTCGCTTGCCCTGGCCAGGGACTACTTGTGTAATGGCTCTCCTAGACACAGCGCGATGCCAACCCCCAATACCGGGTGAGACGAATCCTGTCTAACCGTCACTTCCTCCAAGTGCTTCGGAACTGCACCCAACAACTACCTGTTTGCACGATTCCTTTGAGCCGTGGTAGGGTAGTAATCAAAGTACAGTTGGAACACACTTGAGGCGAAGTGACTGTGTCAAGTCAGCGGACTAAGCTGTACTCATGTCACCTGGGAACTGATAACTGACGATTGGTATAATACCAACCAATAGTTCCCGACGAGTCCTGTCCAGTGTACTCGTAACCCAACGAGCACCCGCATACTATCTCAAGTACGACGTGCTGACGGCTGTAGGACAGGACGTATCCCATGCTGGGATGAGAAGCGTATACGCTAGTCTACTCCAAAGTATCGATGCCCTGTCTCGATAATCCCACGATCAGGGATGTGTAAATAAGGATGTGCTTGTAGATTACCCAGCCCCCACGAGTGTGACTGCCATCACAACGCTGGTAATCAAGCAAAGATCCTAAGGGCTCCACTAATCCGTATAGGTGATATAATAAAAGAAACACATGTACACATTAAAGCAGAGACAAACCAAGTAGCATACTACCATTTCGAGCAAGATTGTCTATACAACTGTGAATATCCCAAGCTTCCATCAAGTAATGTACATACTAGTATGATACAGTAATGGCCTCTAGGGCATATACACAAACACAAAGATAATCGGGGGCTTTCAGCTGGAGGATCCGGCCGTATCATCATCCTGACCATATCTTGGAATAAAAGCGCCATTTGTTTTATGTTGGCCACTTGTTCTGCGGCCTCTTTGTCTTTCCTCTCGAGCATTCTTCGGAGGAATTCAGCATCAGTTTCCTGTTCTTGGTGCTTCTCCGACGATGTCTCCGGGCTTTCTTTTGGCTCGGTGAGTGCAGCCATAATTGTCAACATCTCTTGGAACTTTTGCTGTTGCTGCTTCTGAGCCTTTGTCACTGAACGTGTGAGCGGTGGGTGACCCATAGAAGCACGACTTTTCTCTTTTCCGGAATCTATATAAACTGTATGCACTACCATGCCCCCAGGCTTGGGGCGTTTTAGTTCAGTGCCCTTGAGACTCGTCACAGACAAGGGGATTTTCTCCGGCCTTCTCCTTTTGTGAGCGGTCGAAGTTGAGGGGGCCGTTGTAGTGGGCACCCAAGTAGATGTTGGATATAGTGCCCTCAGAGTCAATTATTGGATCACAGGCACGTGATTGCAATGATTGAGTGAGGACCTATACCGGTAAGACAGTCTTACTCAAGATGATAGTACGCAATCTGGTTTATCTTTATCATCGTGTACAGCTTTAAGTGACCTTACAGGTCACTATTACATATTGATAGAGCCCTTAGGATTCTTGCTTGACTACCAGCAGTATGATGGCGATCATATACGTAGGAGCTGGGGTCTATAAGCACATCCTTAAAAGGTCCCTAGTCATGGGAGTTTCGAGACTGGGCATCAATACTCCATTAGTAGACCAGTGTATACAGTCGAGACCCCGACGAGGGGTGGTGGCCGGTCTCACAAGCCATTGGTATCAGTTGGATCACCTAAGATGTATACAGGTGCTCATTGGGTTATGAGTACACCGGACAGGACACGCCAGGAACATGCTAGTTGGTATTATACCTGACGTCAGATAGCAGTTCCCTGGTGACATGTGTACAGGTTAGTTCATCGACCTGAGATCGTCATTTGTCTCGTGTGAGTTCCCACTATGCTTCGATTACTACCCTACCACGGCTCAAAGGAGTCGTGCAAACAGGTTTTAGTTGGGTACTGTCCCGAGCCACATGGAGGCAGTGAGCGGATCGGCAGGGGTTTCGTCTCTCCCGATATTGGGGGTGAGATCGCGCTGTGTCTAGGAGAGCCATTACACGAAGTCCTTGGCCAAGGCAGGAGATTTACTGGTAGGTATTCCAGTAATATCTCAGGGTGTTCTGGGCTACACTCCGACACGACTTGTATCGCTTTTGGGGGTCTGACTTTTACTAACCCCCTAGGCCCGCAATGCGATGCTCATAGACAAACGGACCAGACTGTACGGATATTGTCACTGACAGGCTCAGTAGGGTGTCAGGATGAGTTCGCTCATCGACCTCCCTTTTGGTCAATACCTGGAAGCCCGTTACGTACGGCTAGTACCTATGACGTACTAGTGGTTAAATCCATAGCCAAAGTATTGACGAGTCTTTGGAGTCCCCACAGACAGTTTTCAAGTTTCGGGCGGAACGTTGTAGAGGCCGTATGATATATGGCAGGGTTCGATCATATACGTGCGGTAGTGCACGGATCATGATCGGACGGATCATACTAGTGGGCTTTGGTTTAAGCCGGATCCTAGTATTAGATTTGTTAGATTACTTTAGTCTCGTCGTATTCGCATTCAATCGAAATGCAGATGCAGGTATGTATGTACAGGTGAGGGGTATCCTTGTGATCCGTCACGAGTTTACTTTAGATGTTTCCGTATCTTTTTATTGTTACAAACATTTGGATTAATATTTGCATATGGAAATTATGAGCTTGAAATCATGATTAGGAGCATTAATTGTGACACATGCATAAGTGGTGACTCATGGTCTCTTTCTTTGTGCATGTGTCACATATTGTGATTGATTTACGGATGAAATGAGAGGAGGAGAGAGGAAAGGCAGCCATATGTGTCTTTTGCTCTTGTATTTTTCACAACACTCTCTCTCATGTTATCACACAAAAGATAAGAAAGAAAAGCTCCTTCTTCTTCTTCTTCCTCTAGCTCACAACCTCCATTAATGGCTTCATCTTCAACCTCCATCCATGCTATGGATGAAAGAGACAAAGTTGTCACAAACATTCTCTACTTCGCCTTGGACACGTCGGCTAGCGAACTTCATGCCCGAGTTGCTTCGGATGAAGCGGGAGCCTGTAAAAAGACTAGAAGATGTGGTGCCCTTTCCGATGAGGAGACCGAGACCGGAGATGCCGCGAGGAGCTTGGGATGGTGGCCAAAGACCGAAGGACACGGATCGATCGGTATAGCTTTCCAACCCTTTCTCTGGTTGCTAGTTGTAGGTTAATGGTTGGATCCGGGTTTTAAGCATACGATAGCGCCGGTTTAAAGTTTTGAAAAAGTTTTTGTTTCCGCATTTTGGCCTCGGACAGACGGCCGGGGCGCTACCGTAGACTTACCTGGTATTAGAGCCACACCATTAACCATTACTAGCTTGCTCTAGCGTGTTTTGAACTTCGATCGGACGAAATTTCCAAAAACCGCATTTCCAAATTCTGAGTTTCTGTCAAATCTTTTTTGTCGTCAAAAAATTAATTTGGGTATGTCAGAAAATCAGGCAGGCTTTTTAAAGAAATCTGAGAAAATTTGGCACACTGTTTTTACTGTAGCGCGGCGGAACCGCGGCCGTACCCATGCTTTGGCCGCAGTTCTGCGGCCGTACTGTAGCTTCACTTTACCAAATTTCTTTAGGTGGTCTCTGACTTGGAAATGACGTTTCTGGTAATTTAATTTTTGGCCCAGATTATTTTGAGTACTGGGTATTGTACTTAGGGCCCACTTCGGGGATTTTTGTCGATCGAAAATTTTAAACATATTAGTTCACAGTATTTACATTATATCCGCGGCCGTGAATGTCATTTGATCGGTAAATCCTGTCTAATTGCTATAGCCCTTTTAGACGGATTTGCGAACGTGACATTCACGTTGATGTTCTGTGTTGTGCTGTGATGTTGCGGGTTTGTCGTGGTGGATAGTCTGGATGCAATGGTAGTACAGTTTGGTTGTATTTGTACATTTGATACTGCGGGGCGAGCGTCCGACATGTGGACTGCCGTCACTGCCTGTTTGTATATTATTTTTTTGGGGCACGACCGGGCTGAGGTCGATGTACCCGTTGTATATTTTACTTTCTGTACTAGGATTACCCCGCGGAGGGGTGCACGGGTAGCCGGGTTCTAGAGGGCAACGGGCCCATATCTCATGGCTTTGAGACGGAGGGGGCTTCACTCTAGAATAGGCGGGCTATTCGCCGCACTCGTAGGGGGTACAAGTTGACCCAAGGAGGGGTGCTCAAGTTACCGGATTCCGTGAAGTGCTGGGTGGTCCATTCACGTTGTTGAAGGGGGCTGCCTCGCTTCATGTTTTGGCGGGTAACTTGCCGCGCCCGTAGGGTTCTAGGATTTCATTGCACAGGCTATCCACACGACCAGGGGAACGTCGGGTTTCAGTAGCGGCTCTATGAAACTCGGGGATCCCAGATTATCTGTATTGTTATGTGATGTTAATTACATTTCTGTGATGTTACATTTTATCACGCCATGAGCGAATATTATATATTGATATATATATACTAGTAGATATTGTATATGTTTTACACCCGCGCTAGTCCAGTCCCCGCTCTGTCGTTAGTTAAGTAACCTAACGGGTGATGACAGGACCCAGTGGCGAATGCGGATGGCATATACGTACATCATACTTTCGTTCTTTTGTGGTGTGATTAATTGATGGGACTGCATTGATTCGGATCAATGCAAGCTAAACAAACCTATTCCGATGTTGTTGGAACATTTTTCAAAAAAAGCTGTTATTGCAAGGACGTTCTCTTTTGTTTTGCACAGTGGTATTCGATTATGAATATCCAGCACCTCAGTCGACGAGGCAAGGGCCGAGATCCCTTCACCGGGAGTGACCCCTTGGATAGAAGTTTGCGTTAGGGTAATAACTTCACTATAGCCGATTGCCTTTTGCTTTACATCGTGGTATTCAGTTGGAATATCCTGCACCTCATTCTACGGGGAAAGAGCCGAGATCCCTTCACCGGGAGTGACCTCTTTAGCAAAGGTTTTAGCAACTATATTTTTATAAAAGCTATCCGGTTCCTTCAACGATATCAAGTTCATTACGTTAAATGTTTTTCGCCAAAAACCATTCGTAGCCCTCCGTCATTTCAGACAGGTAGCACTTAGTATTCATGCTATGTTTGTTGACCTTCGTCAAGGCATAGTGAATGGTGGCTGCTTGTTACCTTTCTGTTGCATAAATAGATGCGTTGGTTTGGGACAGTCGTATAGCCTTGTTGACCTTCGTCAAGGGCTTGTACGGGTGGGTTAAAATTAACCTGGACAATGACGGATAGAACTTGACATGTGACTTATGATTTGTTGACCTTCGTCAAGGTCATAAGAGCATGGGGTAAAAATCACATCGGGAGTTTCTAAAGAAACTGAAACTTGCCAGATATGCGCATACTTTCTGGAGTGTGATAATGTGAGTGGATTCTATCACATTATCATGCGATGATAGTTGGATCCCGATTCCTACTGATGAGTTGGTTTACTCCTCGGGTGATCCCGACTAATTCTTCCTTTAGGTTTGGAAGAGAATTTGAGGATACAGTGGGAGGTTTCCTGATTAGATAAATTTGTAACCATTCTGATCTAGGTTAGAGTGCATGCTGAGTGTTTCTTTTCACTCTCTCTGGCAGCGACCATGACCCGGCCTTTGACTATGACTCAGTGACCAAGTTAACCGAACCTTCTTAAAACACTGGCTGTTGGATTTTCAGAGTTGCATACCTCATTGCCACTCCTACTTTTACCCTTTTCTCCAGAACACCCCGTATTACTATGAACGTCCACATCCATTGGATAAAACCATCGTATGGTTATATACGAACTCGAAGGAACTTGTTCCAGATTCGAGGATGGTTTCCGGTTCTGGAGAAAGTGAATAGGACTATTCAGTTGTCTTTTTCTTTTACCTTCTCTCAGGTTGCGAGTGCTCCTTGGATTAGGACAGTACACCTATTACTCTTATTGGATAGTCTTCTTCCAAACCATAGGCAGGTACCGAACGGTAGGGAATGAAGAAAACCATTTAGCCTAAAAGGTGTACAGAAGCTATTAAGTTAAGACAAATAAAGGGATTAGTAAGAGGGTAAAGTAAATTGCAACAGCTATCATTCACGACCAAACCAAGTATTTCATCACCACTCCTACTTCACCTTTGTATTTCTCCAGAACACCCCGTATCACTACGAAGATCCACAGTTTATTGGATACTCCATCGTATGGTTATATACGAACTCGAAGGAACTTGTTCCAGTTCGGGGATGGAATCTGGTTCAGGAGAAATAGGAATAAGGTTTTATTCAGTTGTCTTTTATCTTTACCTTCTCTCGGGTTGCGAGTGCTCCTAGGATTAGGACAGTACACCTATTACACTTATTGGATAGTCTTCTTCCAAACCATAGGCTGGTGCCAAACGGTAGGGAAGGAAGAAAACCATTTGGCCTAAAGGGGTGTACAGAAGGTAATGACTAAAGACATATATAGGGATTTGGAGAGATGGCAAAGAAATATACGGTTATAGTTGTGAATCTGATAATGGAAGAGGCATTACTAAGAATACCCAGATACCTCTTCGAAACATTTATATGTTTCAGTTTCACTGCGTATTGTTAAAAGAAAACTGATTTCCCAATTAGCCCTTGCTCCAGGATATGTATTTACCAGGTTTGATTCTCACATCTTTATGGTTTTACAGATGATGAGTGGGAGTAAGTTATTGGGAATTGGGTGATCATCCTCATTATATCGGGATTCGTTGTAATTGGTGATATTTGAGGAAATCACCTGGGTTGTTTTCCAGACGGCAAATATTTGGTTTTGAATATCCGTTATAATGCACCAATTTCAAATTGATATATCTGTACGTTTATTTTTATAAAGTGAGATATAAATTTTTGAAATTATGTCTATGACATTTACCTAATTCAGTGGATGGTTAGGTAAGGAGTATTAAACAGCGGTGTAATTCTTCTTAACCATAAGTACAGTTTTCAACCTACGACACACAGGGAATGAGTTATTAGACTCAGGGGACTTATACAAAGTATTGTATGTTGTCTAGTGTCCACGAGGACAGAGGGGCTGGTACTCATACTATATTCTGTTTACTTATGACTTCTCTAGTTCTTAGACATGTGTTTCGTAGAAATGCAACGTCTAAGTTTTGAGAAGTTATAGGTATAAGAATAAAGTAGAGAATCAGGCGTTGCAAGTATCAGGATTCTTCAAGGTAATCGAAGATGTAGATACTTGTGTATGGTATTCAATTAATAGTAATGATTAAAAGAACTTGCTTCTCTTTCAGGTTACTCATAATTGGAAGCACTCCTAAGTTGAGTAATGTTGATCGGCCTCTCTCCATTTAGTTGACATGCACTGGAGACAGCTGCATGATTTGAATCTGGTTCCAATTAAATCAGTGTCTCTATTTCTATATTGGAAATAGAATAGTTCATATCTTAACAATGTTAAGGTACGGGGAGTTGTCCGGCTTATGCTTAAAACCAGACTCTGGATAACTCAAGGCACGTTTCTGTAATGTCTGTTTGTGGGTTGACCCGGGCTATGACGAGGGTTGACACTCTACCATTTGGAAGATCAATGGTGATATTATTCTTGACTCGCCACAGTTTTGATAAAAATGGATTTTTTCAGAAAACAGTAGTGGGAGTATGGTAGAACTGGAAGTGATTTCAGAACAACAAACGATTACTGAAAATTTGATAAGAACCTAAAGATTCAATATGGTTTGACATTGCATTGGCCACTCCGCAGATATGGGATAGCGTCGTTCCGGGAGTGATTTCAGAACAACAGCCTCTTTCCGGGGACGGTTATCATTCGGGGCTTCCAAGGTGACCTTGATGACAGAGTGACTGTCAGAGTTATAGTTTTTCCTCTGACGAGGGGCAGTAGTTGGACAGGTTGTCCAAGCGGATATTGAGGGAGGTGTGGCGCAGGATACTGATTAAGTTCAGTTGACGATACAGTCTAAAAAGTTTGGATTTGGAGTTCATTTATGAACTAGGTCCCATCAGATATCCAGACATATTCTAAGACAGGTATTGCTCATTTCGGGAGATGGCTTTCTCCGCGAACTTGAGAAAAAGAGAGACATAGAAAGAAATATCAGGGCGGATCCACTCACTGAAGCTATTCCTCGAACGCAATAGTTTCGCAAACGGGCTTTGTGAGACTGGTTAGTAGAGAAGTTGGGTGTTCGGTATTACACGGGCTATGAGTATACGACATCGCAATAATTAGCCTTGAGTGCAAGTGGGAGATTGTTGGATATAGTGCCCTCAGAGTCAATTATTGGATCACAGGCACATGATTGCAATGATTGAGGGAGGACCTATACCGGTAAGACAGTCTTACTCAAGATGATAGTATGCTATCTGGTTTATCTTTATCATCGCGTACAGCTTTAGGTGACCTTACAGATCACTATTACACATTGATAGAGCCCTTAGGATTCTTGCTTGACTACCAGCAGTATGAAGGCGATCATATACGTGGGAGCTGGGGTCTATAAGCACATCCTTAAAAGGTCCCTAGTCGTGGGAGTTTCGAGACTAGGCATCGATACACCATTAGTAGACTAGTGTATACAGTCGAGACCCCGACGAAAGGCGGTGGCCAGTCTCACAAGCCATTGGTGTCAATTGGATCACCTAAGATGTATACAGGTGCTCATTGGGTTATGAGTACACCGGACAGGATTTGCCGGGAACATGCTAGTTGGTATTATACCCGACGTCAGATAGCAGTTCCCTGGTGACATGTGTACAGGTTAGTTCATCGACCTGAGATCGTCATTTGTCTCGTGTGAGTTTCCACTGTGCTTTGATTACTACCCTACCACGGCTCAAAGGAGTCGTGCAAACAGGTTTTACTTGGGTACAGTCTTGAGCCACATGGAGGCAGTGAGCGGATCGGCAGGGGTTTCGTCTCTCCCTGTATTGGGGGTGAGATCGCGCTGTGTCTAGGAGATCCATTACACGAAGTCCTTGGCCAAGGCAGGAGATTTACTGGTAGGTATTCAAGTAGTATCTCAGGGTGTTTTGGGCTAGACTCCGACACGACTTGTACCGCTTTTGGGGGTCTGACTTTTACCAACCCCCTAGGCCCGCCATGCGATGCTCATAGAAGAACGGACCGGACTGTAAGGATATTGTCACTGACAGGCTCAGTAGGGTGTCAGGATGAGTTCGCTCATCAACCTCCCTTTTGTTCAATACCTGGTAGCCCGTTACGTACGGCTAGTACCTCTGACGAGCTAGTAGTTAAATCCAGAGCCAAAGTATTGACGAGTCTTTAGAGTCCCCCACAGATAGTTTTCAAGTTTTGGGCGAAACGTTGTAGAGGCCGTATGATATATTGCAGGGTTCGATCATATACGTGCGGTAGTGCACGGATCATGATCGGGCGGATCATACTAGTGTTGTTAGATCCTAGTATTAGATTTGTTGGATTACTATAGTCTCGTCGTATTCGCATTCAGTCGGAATGCGGATGCAGGTATCTATGTACATGTGAGGGGTTTCCTTGTGATCCGTCACGAGTTTACTTTAGATGTTGCCGTATCTTTTTATTGTTGCAAACATTTGGATTAATGTTTGCATATGGAAATTATGAGCTAGAAATCATGATTAGGAGCATTAATTGTGACACATGCACAATTGGTGACTCATGGTCTCTATCTTTGTGTATGTGTCACATAGTGTGATTGATTTGTGGATGAAATGAGAGGAGGAGAGAGGAAGGGCAGCCATATGAGTCTTTTGCTCTGGTATTTTTCACAACACTCTCTCTCATTTTATCATACAAAAGATAAGAAAGAAAAGCTCCTTCTTCTTCTTCCTCTAGCTCACAACCTCCATTAATGGCTTCATCTTCAACCTCCATCCATGCTATGGATGCAAGATACAAAGTGGTCACAAACATTCTCTACTTCGCCTTGGACACGTCGGCTAGCGAACTTCGTGCCTGAGTTGCTTCGGATGAAGTGGGAGCCCGTAAAATGACTCGGAGATGTGGTGCCCTTTCCGACGAGGAGACCGAGACCGGAGATGCCGCGAAGAGCTTGGGATGGTGGCCAAGGACCGAAGGACACGGATCGATCGGTATAGCTTTCCAACCCTTTCTCTAGTTGCTAGTTGTAGGTTAATGGTTCGATCTAGGTTTTAAGCATATGATAGCGCCGGTTTAATGTTTTGAAAAAGTTTTCGTTTCCGCATTTTGGCCTCGGATAGACGGCTTGGGCGCTACCATAGACTTACAATAGACGACACCTTCTGTGTCATGACGGGGTGGTCTTTCTCTAGCAGAACATTCATCTTCTTTTGTTGGCGGGAGTAGTCTTGGTTGATCATCGAGTCTTGGACCTGTCGCCAGACCTTATGAATTTTAGAGCACAGCCGCTGAGGGGGATACTCTATCTTTGTCTTTGTATCATTCTCCACCGGTACAGGAGATCTTTTTAGCACGGCCGTCGGAGA
The DNA here is from genome assembly GCA_030015575.1 of Agapanthus africanus. Classification (NCBI taxonomy): domain Eukaryota; kingdom Viridiplantae; phylum Streptophyta; class Magnoliopsida; order Asparagales; family Amaryllidaceae; genus Agapanthus; species Agapanthus africanus. The sequence goes on along the minus strand of CM057337.1, from coordinate 498,987,613 downwards.
ATTCTTGCGCACCCTCCTAAGTGGTTCAAAGCTGTTCCCAGTTGGAACAGCAGCATCGACTTCCACTGTTGGAGCCGGCTGTGTAACTCCAGATGGAGAATTGTCCCCAGCTTTCCTCACTCGGCGCCAGTTGCGACGTCGAGCATGTTGTGCAGACTGTACTAGCTCAGCTATGGGGGTGGCTTCATCATGCCCCTGCTTCGGTGGAGGGTTGCCGTTCGTGCCAGCCTATTGAAAACTGACGTCCGTTGAGTGGGGATGGCCAACATGTTGAAGGCAGACTTTCGAGTAGGGGAAGAAGCCTTGGTGACTTTGCCTGAAGCGGGAGTTGGAGCAGACAGTCTAGCGAAGACTAATCCCTTAGCAGGAGAAGCCTCTTTGGTGATTTCGTTCACTGGAGCAGGGATGGCTATCCGTTTCGGTATAACCCCCTCAGGTATCGCGGGCTTCTTCACGGGCCCATTGGAGTTTTGGCCCAGTTTGGTAAAGACTGAGGCGTTGGATTTGGGAGACCCGTTGAGAGGGGCCGCGGTAGTCGTAAGACGATCAAAGACCGACTTCTTCGGAGTTTCTTGGACTATAGTGGGGCGTTGAAGCTCAATGGTGGGAGCATGGTCCCAAAGAATAGCCCAGTGGTAGCCTAAGTCACCTTTTCCACTGGCATCTTGAAAACGAAGAACGCTTGAGGCCCATAAGTCACTCCTCCAGCAAGGACAGAGTGGGAGTTGTTGCAGTTTGTGATGTTGAAATCCATTGATCTTCTGTTTTCTGCACGGAGTAAGATACCAAATCTTAGTACCTCGAATCCAGGGGCAACCATAGCAAACAGCAATCGTTCGCGAAACACGACACATGAAGTGTGGAGTGGAAAAAGGAAAAGGTCCCACCGGGCGTGCCAGAATATGTTTACCGCCGAAAGACGCGACCGGGACGTTGGGACGTCTGGCCTGAATTTTGGGGGAAGATGCTATTTGGTTTTATCGGTCCACCTCTCCGAAGATGCCAAGTTGATTTATGGCACCATGTATCGAAGGTTTAGACGAATGCAGCCGATATAGTAGACTTCGTTAAATTCCCCCTCATTGTGAGGGGTTTTTGATTGTGGGGACGCTCTTCCCTGTAGGCGCAAACCCCTGCAGTTAATTACGCTACTGCATCGCGGTAACCACTTTCTCCTTCTCCAAATGGTCACTTCCCGTCATGTATGTCTGTTTTGTTTTTGGTTGCCTATGGATTGTATACAGAGACTAATTTATGTTGTCGCTCGTAGGGCATGGATTAGTCCAAATCCATATTTTCTTAGATTTGGTTTTGGTTTGGGTTTAAGGATCGTTAATCTCATTTGAGACTAAGATCAACTTAAACGTTTGTTAAGGATACGTTAGTCTAATTTTTGACTAAGATCTACTTAACAGGATCATTTAGATCCAACAAAAGAGCATTTGGACTCTATTGTTTTAGTTTAGGGACATTGCGGTCCATTTGGTTTAAGGACATCATAGTCCGTGAAGTTTAAAGACGTCACAGTCTGTGTAGTTTTGTTTCAACCGTTTGGGGATGCACCAAAAGTTATTAGTTATTGGGACCCTTCATGTCTCTGAAGACATTGAAGAATTAAAACGACATATATCAGACGTATGAATTGATGTACCTTTGAACCAATATTGGTTGGGAGATCTATAGTCAAGTTTAGGACTAAGATCAGTTAACAAGATTTATGAGCATATAGGATCAATTAATCTGAATTAGGGGCCTGTGGCCAACTTGGACTTAGCCCATTCAGTCAAAATGTTGGACATTTAATTAGGCTCGGTCCTTTTTCATTTAACAATGCTGAGTATTGGTTTTGGGTTCTGACCGCCTTTTTGTCTTTTATTGAGTGTTGAGCCCTCACTATGGGTCTGGGGCTTTATTTAAAGAACAGTTTATGTTTCCTCAGCGCACACGTGAGGAGCACATAGTGCCATTGGCGGTGAGCGCCAGACTTAGAGCGCTATGGCGCTTCTTGTGAGATAGCGCACACATGAGGACCACGTTGCGTGATTAGCGCTGTCCGCCAGTTAATGAGTGCAGAGCGCTCTTTGTGAAATAGCGCACATGTGAAGAGCACGTGAAGCGCTTAGCGCTGAGCGGCAGTTAATGAGTGTAGAGCGCTCTTTATGAAATAGCGCACACGTGAGGAGCACGTGGCGCGCTTGGCGCTGAGTGCCAGTTAATGAGTGCAGAGCGCTCCTTGTGAAATAGCGCACATGTGAGGAGCACGTGGTGTGCTTGGCGCTCAGCGCCAACCTTGAAGAGCTGGGCGCTTCTTTAAATTGGAGCACTAGGGCTCTGCGGCGTTGTGCGCCAGACTTGGAGCATTGAGGTGCTTCTTTAAATTGGGGCGCTACGAGCGCTGCGATGCTGTGCGCCAGTCTTAGAATGCTAAGGCGCTTCTTTTTAATTGGAGTGCTAAGGCTCTTTTTAGGCAACTTTGATGAGTTCTGCGCTCTGAGAATTAAATTCTCGTTTATAAGAGACTTTGTCTCATAGCTTTAAGAACAAGGTTCTTATTTTTATAGGAGATATTACAATCTCTTATGTTTTTGTGAAAGAATTCTTCTTTATCTTATAGATCTATGATCTGAAGAGAATTAAGTTTTTTCGCCCTCCCTTTTTATGATGAGATGCTATGATCTCTTTTTGTGAAAGACCTCTGTCTTATAGATCTATGATCTAGAAAAAGAACTAGGTTCTTCTTCACTTATGAGATTCTTTGATCTCTCTGTTTTATTTACCTTGAAGAAATTCTTCTTCCTAGAGCTTGCTTTTCTCTTTGAAATTTCTCCAAAGTTTGGGGGGGGCGGGTTCCTCACTTTAAGACTTGACGTCTTCGGTCCTTTATATAGGATAGGCTGATTTGTTGAATCAGTTAAAGAGATCTTTTCTCTGATTGATTTGGGAATATTCCCCACCGCTGGATCTTTGATCCTAGGGCTTCTGTTTTACAGAAGGCAATCTTCTTGTTTTTAAAAAGATTGGGAAAATATTTTCCCATACAGGACTTATTCTGTAACTTGGTGATTTCTAATCACCATCGGATTTTTGATCCAACGGTGCTCTAATTTTCAGAGGTAATTTGATGATTTTTAGTCATTTTGTTGGATCTTTTATCCAAGGGTGGGGAACATTTAGTTCCAGCGCTAGCGCTCTCGTGCTTTGCATGTGAGCGCTGCATCAGAGTCTTTGACTCTTGGTGCTAGCGCACTTAGTGCTAGCGCTCTCGTGCTTTGCACGTGAGCGCTGCATCAGAGTCTTTGAATCTTAGCGCTGGCGCTTTTATGAAGCGTCGCTTCATTTCAAATTTCAAAATTTGAACAGAGCTTTGCTCTGATTGGGGGAAACAGGCGGTTTGTGAACTATCCCAAGGATTCGCTATGATTTTGTTCCTACCATTTTCAAGATCAATAGCTATATTGTTTTTGACTCGCCACCTTTTTATAAAATGATCTTTTTGCAAAAGAAACTAGTAGGAGTATGGTAGAATTGGAAGTGATTCCAGGACCATAAACGGTTACCTAAAATTTTATTAGAATATAAGGATTCAATTAGACATAACAAGCCGTTAGCCACTCCGGAGATTTTAGTAGGTGATCTCAAACATCAGAGAGATGCTTCGGTTTTCTCGTAGACAGTGACAGGGAGTTCATCATCATGGAGATGATTGTCCTACAAGTTATCAGTGTAGGTCATAGGAAGTGGAAACTTACAGGTGATCAGATGCTTCATATCCAAGATGGACTTCACGCACTTCATCAAATTATGGATTATGGATTTTGCTGGGTGCTCCTGAATAGGGTAAGACCCATTAGGAGCAGGTAGATCTTTCGAGATCTGTGCAGGTGGAAAGGTACTAACCTAATAAGGTTAGACTTGTTCTAAAGTGTTTTCATCAAATACCCATTGTGGATTGTGATGTGACTTTTACTTCAGTGTCTATGCTGATGTCCATATGGATAGGACTTGACACTGCTATTTCCCCTACTTGTTATCAGCAGGTCATAGGAAGTAGTAACTTCTAGGTGACCAGATATTTCATACACAAGATGGACTCTACACACTCTAGCAAATCATGGATTTTAGACTTCGCTAGGTGCTCCTGAAGGGTTAAAACCTATTAGGAGCAAGTAGGTCTTTCGAGATATGTGCAGGTGGAAAGGTGCTAACCTAATAAGGCTGGAATTGTTGTGAAGAGTTTTCATCAAATACCCGTTGTGGATTGTGATGTGACTTTTACATCAATGTCTATATTAAAGTCCATATAGATATGTTTTGGTGCTGATGCAGTTCATGTCTATGATATCTGGCAGGTAGATGACTATAACGTCTTACCAAATGGGAATTTGGAAGTGTACATGTATATGACTCTGGCAGAGGGTTATCGTAGTCAGTAGGAGCAGCGGAACTATTCGTAGACTAAAGCAAGGATAGTTGAGATGGATCATCTATTTTGATGTGATAGTCAAGGTGATTGACTTCTTCAAAACAAAGGTGAACCTAGTAAGAAGGATGTAGGGAATACTGTCCACGTTTTAGATGACATACTCCAGATAGGAAGTGATGTTCCTATACTACAATCAGTCATATTTTGGTTGTCACACAGTGTTTTCTCCACATTGGATATGGATAGTATATCAAGAGTTCTAGTGACAGATCTATGGTTTTAGATCTAGATTTGGGAAGTTCCCCAATCAGGTACTTACATAGCATTCTAAAAGTACTTTAGAATGGACGACTCCTAGCGTGGTGGTATACCTGCAGGTGATGGTATCACCATCTCTAAAAGGATGTCTTCTAGACTGATGGAGAGAGAGGAAGGCATGAATGACATATCATTTGCTTAGGCAATTGAGTCAATCATGCAAAGTCTTGTACAACGCCAGATATTGCTTTTCCACTAGTTGAAACAAGCAAATACTAATCCAATCCTAGAGAAACAAAGGGAAGCAATTATGAACATTAGAGGATGTTTTTGGTACTTGGTAAAGGCCGCCTCCTCCGGGAGGCGGTTATCGGTTATGGCTTCCATGGTGACCTGGTCGACAGAGATGCTGCCAAGTTTTTGAGTTTAGCATCTTCTGAGAATTACTATATTGGATAGTGTTCTAATAGGGATACTGAGGCAGGTATAGTACAGGATGCTGGTTATAACTTAACAGACGATACAACCCAAGAAGTTTGTTGGATCGGAGTTGTTCATTGATGAACTTGGTCCAATCAGGTATCAAGACAAATTTTTATAGCGAGGCATCGCTCAGTTTAGAAGATTGTTGATCTATACAAAGTTGAGATATAAAGAGAAAACGTTGAAACATTGTAGCGGATCCACTCAATGATGCTATATCTCGAACAAGGATGTTCCACTAATGAGATTTGAGAAACTGATCAGTAGAGAAATTGGGTATTCGGTAGCACACGAGTTATGGGTACGCGATACCGCAATAATCAGCCTTAAGTGCAAGTGGGAGATTGTTGGATATAGTGCCCTCAAGGCAATTATTGTAATTGCAGGCACATGATTATGATAATTTAGGGAGGACACATACATGTAGAACAATCTTACTCAAAATGATAGTATGCTATCCGGTTTGTCTTTATCATCATATACATGGATTATGTGGTATTGCGGATCACTATTACATGTTGATAGAGCACATATGATTCTTTCTTGACTACCAGCATTATGATGGCAATCATATACGTGAGACTGGGTGGTCAATAAGTACATCCTTAAATGTCCCTAGTCGTAGGAGTATCGAGACTGGGCATCGGTATTCCGGAGTAGACTAGTGTATACGTTTCGATACCCCGACGAGGGGCAGTGGCCGGTCTCACAAGCCATTGGTGTTGTGTCACCTAAGATAGTATACAGGTGCTCACTGGACGGACTCGCCGAGAATTTCTAGATGGTATTATACCTATCGTCAGATGGAAGTTCTCAGGTGGCATGAGTACAAGTTAGTCCTTTGACCCGAAGTCATCATTTTTCTCATGTGACTTCCCACTGTACTTTGATTACTACCCTACCACGACTCAAAGGAGTCAAGTATACAGGTTTTAGTTGGATACTGAGCCACATGGAGGCAGTGGTCGACTGTCAGGGATTCGTCTCTCCTGGTAATAGGAGCCGATGTCGCGCTATGTTCGGTTGGCTATCACCAGAAATCTGTAGCCACGGTAGAGGAGATTTACTGATAGGTTATCAGTAGTATCCCAGTTGGTGATGAGCTAGACTCAGACACGACTTATCGGGTTAGTAGGAGTTTGACGTTATCCACCCCTTAGATCCGATATGCGATACTCTTTGATGAAGAGACCGGACTGTACGGAGATTGTCACATTCAGGCTCAGTAGGGTAAGGACGCACTTGATTGTCGACCCTCTTTCGACAAGTATCTGGGTAGCCGTTACGTAAAGCTAGTGCCGCTGATGTGCTTGTGGTTAAACCCACTGCCAGCATAATGTCGAGTCTTTAGAGTCCCACAAAGAGGGTTTTCCCGATTCAGGCGATAGATGTAGGAGTTGTACGGTAATACGTGTAAGGGTCCGATTAAATATGTGTACGCGGTATACGGACTTTAATCGGACAGTTGATAATACTAGCCGACTTAGGATTAAGCCGGATTATTAAATCAGGTTTTGATTCAATAATTTATATATGTATTTTAATACATATATTTTAGTATAATTGTTCACTATTCATTCTCTCTTTGTTGCTATCCGTATTTTTATATGGATATGCATATACACAGCGATACATATACCAGATGAAGTATTCTGTATTTATACGGGAATACTTCTAGAAGAAGGACACCTCATATTTGATTTTCCTTTTTGGAAAATTAAATGGGAAATGAGGTGGTATGAGGAAAAGTGAAGCATGGTTGCAAACAATATAGAGAGGCATGGCTATGTATTTTTATATGTTATTTGATTTGGATGCACTATTGCATCATGGTTGATTTGTGTAGCCATTATTTTCTACACTAGTTGACTTGATGAGATTTTTCTTCATTTCCTCCCCCTTGGCTCTTGCTTCATCTTCTCCATCTCCTTCTTCTTCTTGTCTCCATTTTTGAACAAGATTCTAGAGAGAAAAACATAGTGGAGTATTCTTACATCACCGGCCATCCAAACCTAGCAACTTTGGACCGTCGGTTTTGTTAGTTATATGTATGCCCTAGAGGCCATTATTGTACATGTGATGTATATTATAGTGGATGCTTGGATATATATAAAGAGAAATTTCTTGCTCGACATGATAGTATGCAATCTGGTTGCTCTTTGTCTTAACATTATGACTTGTATAAGTGATGCTGTCTTGCTCTCACATGTTGATAAAGCCCTTAGGATGTGTACTTGACTACCAGGACTATGATGAAGATCATACTAGTGGGTCCAAGGGTAATCCACAAGTACACCCTATAATTGTTCCTAGTCGAGGGTGTATCGAGACAGGGCATTGATATTCCAGAGTAGACTAGCGTATACGCATCTTGACCCATATGATGGGCGATGGATGATCCCACATCCATTGGTGTTTGACATTAACGATGGTATACGGGTGCTCAGTAAGGACTGGGTACACTAAACGAACTCGCCGATAACTCCTAATTGGTATTATACCTATCGTAAGATAGCAGTTCTCTTGTGACACTGGTGTCGGTTAGTCTGTAGACCTGAGATCGTCATAGAGCCTTGTGTGATTCCCACTGTGCTTTGATTTCCACCTTATCACATTTAAGAGAACGTGCAAAACGGTGGCTTTTGGGTACAGTCCCGAATCACATAGAGGCAATGAGTGATAAGAGGGGTTTCGTCTCTCCCGGTATTGGGGGTTGATGTTGCGCTGTGCTCGATTGGCCATAACAGGAAGTCCCTGGCCAGGGCTGATACGGAGATTTACTGATAAGTGTTATCAGTAGTTTCTCGACTCGTCATGAGTCTTACATCGGCATGACTTATCGGTTGCTGGAGTCTGACATTTACCCCCCCTAAACTTGATATGCAACATATCAGACGAAAAGACCGGACTGTATGGTAGTGTTTCTGAGAGGCTTTTCAGGAGTAAGAGCAGTCTTTCTTATTGATCTTATGATCGCTCAATACCCGGGTAGCCGTTACGTCCAGCTAGTGCCGCTGATGGCTTGTGGGTGCTTGATATGATCATCACCTACTACCGGTGTATTGACGAGTCTTTAGAGTCCTATATAGAGGTTTTACTGGCTCAAGCAAAACGAAGTAGGAGTACATATGTGATATGTGCGGGACCGAGATTAATACGAGCATGTGATACCATATAATATTCTCGCGATTTATTTTATCGGTCGGTTATATGAGATATAGCCGGGTTATCGAATCAAATATTGATTCGATAAGTCGATACTGTATCGGTCGGTTATATGAGATATAGCCGGATTATCGAATCATGTGTTGATTTGATAAGTTGATACAAATAATATTAGTCGGTAATATGAGATATAGCCGGATTATTAAATCAAGTGTTGATTTAATGATTTAATGTATAATTATATATTTGATATATTAAATTAAATTAACTAAAATTAGCTCACTTAAGCATTTCTTTTTCTCACATGTGCACACTTAATATATATGTGATATATATTAATTGTGTTTTCTTTTTTGTGTCATGCTTGATGCCACATGCAACAAAGGTGTATGAGACACACACAAAGCTAATGATAATGTAGGTTTTATTTATTTAAAGTAAATCCAAATTAGTTGGAATTTAGTCACATGGCATGAAGCTTATGGAAGCTTGTAGATGCATTGACTTAGTCCACTAATTTTGTTTTACTTAAAATATTTATTAACCCAACCATTATCAAAACTCATGGTTAACTCTCAATATGAGTTATATGAGATATTTCTCACCCATGGTTGCCATTCACTCTCTCATCCATTATTTCCTTCTTCTTCTTCATCAAGAGATTAGCTCTCTAGGTTTTTGAGAGGGGAAGCAAAAGAGTGAGAAAATTAATTCTAAAGTGAGCAAAAATCCTACTTCATCATCCTCTACTAGATTAGCAATTTAGTTTATGGTGTTAGCTTCACTAATCCCACATTAGTGAAGAGGTAACTTGGGTTAGTGTCTCGTCGACGTAGATCATCTTCGGCCTCGAAGACATCGTGCAAGCTTGTTCCTTTCATCTTATGGAGCCGTTCTAGAGTCCGTAAGATCACTACTTGGAGCGAAGGGACTACCACTCGGAGCTATTGAAGTGAAGGACCAGTCTACAAAGGTTGTATTCCATATTCACTTAAATGTAAAGTTGTTTACATGTTGTATTGTCTAAATCTCTAGTTAAAATTCTAGGGTTAGGGTTGTTTAGCATGGAATTTTTTTTAGAATGGCATGGACGATACCTCCCGAAACCTTATTGTCGTGCCAAACAATCCTACAGTGGTATCAGAACCGCACTAGAGATTTAGATGATGCTTGTAGAATTACGAAACCAAAACAACTCCAAAACACTCGAAACTCAAACCTCGATTCTGTTAATATTTTTAAGTCGTTGAAATTTTTTTTAAGCAACTGCAGAATGTTATATGAGATGTAACATAAGCACTGAACAAATACGATGTCATGATCCAAAATATTAGCTCATGACCAGCACTTAAATCATACAACGTCTAAAGGCGTGACGTAATTCAAGTAAGATGAAACCCAGAAATCTAAACCTTTTTAAGAAATAAAGAGGTGAAGCTTTGAAATAAAGGTATAATAAATCATGTTTTGCCTTTTGAAAAATTAGGCAGCACCTCCTTAGTAAAAACTAGCCCCGAAAACGGGTACAACAAAGAAAATAAATAAAGCATCTCCAAACGGGAGCAAAACACGCCCAACGGCGGAAACAACCACCACAAACATAAATATATATACGACACCCAACGGCGAAGAACCACATAAGGAAATAAAGTAAAGCAAGACATCAACCACAAAAGAGAACATAAAACCCATCGCTCAAGTCTCGCAACTACAAGTCTTTCTAAGTCTTCAACATATACAATTTCTAGTTTCTGATTTGATGGAGTTAACTAGATACAACAGGAATAATAATACAAGAGGGTATGACCCAACATGTACTACCTACCAAAAGGAAATCACCCGAAACAGCTGTGTGCCAGCGATGCCGCTACTGATCCATACAGTCAACCTGCAAGAACTGTGGCACAACGGTGGTGAGTTGCCAACTCGTGAGTAGAAAATATCATTAGGTAGAAATCGAAATAAACAACGATTCCTAGGTCAACTATATCATAAAGATAATACTATGATATCTAGGGTGATCGTATCTGCATATGTGTCAACAACATAAACAATTCCTATCAGCAAGTGGATCTCATCCAACAATATTAATAAATGCATGTAAATAGGTGGATCTCGTCCAACAATGTAATCAATGCATGGATGCAGTGGATCTCGTCCAACAGTATAATCAATGCATGTATGCGGGGGGGATCTTGTCCACATGTCAACCACTGACACAACAACTCCTGCATGTAAATATCATAAAAGAATATGCAGGTAAATATGAGGATATAAATCAATGTGTCCATCACGACTTAACAAAATCATGGAATCCTGAGTGTCCAATATCGACACTCGAAACATCTTGAAACCCGTGTCCAGCATCGACACGTAAATCCTCATAACTCAGGCGCCATCACCAAGACTGGCCCTGATGTCATGTCCGTACATCACTCCAGTCGGTATCCCCACGATAACCGCCGAGTCCAAATATTATCACTGGTAGGTACTTGCCCAGCCTTCCAGGCTCATCGCCATCATCTGCGATCTTCTTGCCGAGGGGAACCATACAGGGTTCCACCATGTACTAGCATATGGCCCACTCCACTCCTCGTATCGGGTATATAACACAAGTCTCAGAACCGGGAAAACTTATGGTGGGCACACTGAAATATCATATCAAGGGAAACCGGGTTTTCAAACAATATATAGTTTCTTGGAACACCCCCACGGTTCTCAAATCCATAAATCACATGAAAACCATATCTCAATACCTAAATCCATGAAAACTGATATATGTAACATAAAACAGCAATATGAGCATATTAAGGGAAAACCGCTCTTTTAAATGAATCCAGTTTTAAAATATATCATGCGGTTCCCAAATCCTCCGAAATCAAGTGCAGCATCATATGAGGTGTACATGTAACTATAGAAAGATAAGTGTATCTACATGTAAGCAGGTATGTATGATGCATTTAAGAAGCACAATAGCACAATAATCGACGTCTCAATATCACATGTCAATACAATACCACTTAGGGGTACATGAAGCTATAGCAAGATATGTGGGTGTATATGTCAGTATATATGCATGATGAACAGGTAGCTATAGCAAGGTATATACGAAATGGAATAAGAGTCACTACCTCAATTATCCCTATCCAAAACTATATCACTTATATATATGTGTCAGCTGAAGGAATGCAACATATAACAGGATGTAAGCATGTCCGTATATCTCATGCAACATAGAACAGTGATATGAACATAGCAAGTATATCATAGCATGATGCAGCAATTTTACGGTGTAGTGACATAGCAATTATCGATGATGAAGGTGTGTGAGCCGGCTAATCTGTGTATGTGTAACATACGCATAATCGATAATGGTGTAGGTGTACTAGGACAAGTAAATTTAATGCAATGAGAATAACATGAACGTAGCATAAAGTACATCGTCAGCTAAATGCTATAAGGTATACGTGTCTACAATATATATCTGAGTCGGTGAATCTATCAATCGGCATCCAGCCTCACAAAATCACGTACGGTACAATCCATCGTACGACATCCTCTAAACAACGGTATGGATAAATCAACAAGTAAATCTAATCGCGTACGGTAATCTATCGTACGAAAGCATTAAACAAATAGGGATTCTATCAACCTATACAACAACGGGGGTACGGATTTAAGTCTCGTACGGCATATCACTCAATATGCAAAGAATTATCCAATATATGAACCTATCTCTTAGGTCACATCCATGTCTATCTCGTATCAGGGGGCCGACAAGGTATCAACTATCTCTTATCGACTCGCATTCATATAACGACATATCAGCCAAGTCATCATATCTCATCATATACTCTTTTCATCGCATCAATCTCTCACATCAAGTTATTTTACATAAGCATTCTATCATATGAATTTCATGTCACGCTACTCTAAATCTCACTACTACCCGTGCAACTACATATTTATATATTGTGATTCACAATAACTTTTCATATCCTTATTATATATCAATTCGAAACATCAATTCTATCATATCATGTCCAAGGGTTATGTCCCTAAACCTTCAATCTCATATCTCGATATATACTCAAGCCTTTATATCACCACTAACTATCTTTTTAAGCACATCTATAGTTTTCAAATATAGGTCCCTCCTACAGTATTCTCCCTATATATATATCGGTTTCCATTTATAAATTTGCGGGGGTGCTATGCGACATCCACCCGACTTCCCCCGTAGATATAAATCTACTCACCTGCTAAACTCCTCGCTTAGCCGATGTCCATGCGCTTCTTCGTCTCGAAATCCACGCGAAGGTACCTATAATATCAATACATATCGCAATACCATCAAAATCAATGTCCGAAAACCGATACGGCATACGGTGCGCTCATAAGTTAGAACGTATAGCCTACGGGTGCAAAAAAAACCAAACAACCCTCGTCGTTGACATACAAACATCCAATGACCCAATACAATATCAAATACTAAAACCATGAATTCCAAAATACGGAAACATAGCCCAGAAAAACACATCAATGTGCTACCAGATTTTTGTTCGTGTCAAATTAGCCAATTTTGCATATCAGGTTGCTCTAAATATAAGATAAGGAAGCAGTAGAACAAAAATCACCACATTTCACCACAAAGTGGCCGAAAATTGCTGCCATATGGAATAAATCTGCATCCTGGCAAAGAGGAAACGGGCTCGGGTTTATAGGGTAGGTTCCTAGTTGCCTGCACATCTCTCTGTGTTTGCTAAATAACTTTTAGGGTACACGGGTTGTAGGAGATCATAGTATCCCATCACAAAAACTACAAAATACGATATTTAACGCAAATACGATTCTAAAGTGAAAGTATTACCTTAATAGCAACCAGAGAACTTTCTTGAGTTGCCCAAGTCTTCAAAATCCATACATGGTTGGTCCAATGTATTGAGGATGAGGTTGTGCATGTTTTTAGTGAAAGGTGTATAGGGTTTTGGTTAGGAATTGGAGATGTGGAAATGGGGTAGTGAGGTGAAAGAGTATGAAGCAAATGGGTTGAGGAAATAATGAAGGAGGAAAGAAATGGGCATCCAAGATAACCCTCCCCCCTCTCCCTTAGCCTCACTCTCTCTCAACAAATATCTCTCCCTACACTCATCTCTCTCACAAATATCTCCTTTTGTTTCTTCTCTCCTTTTGTCTTATACCCAATATCCTTTTCACACACAACTCATTCTTTCCCTTTTCATTTCCTTTCTCATTATTTCTCTAACTCTCCAAACTCACAAGTCACAAAACTCAAAAACCAACATGCACATGACACGGTGCACAAGTCATGAAAAATGTAAAAACACAGATTTTACACAAAAAATCCGATAAATATCATTAAAATAAATAATCATTTTATTCTCCAATAAATTCCCAAATATTGTTATACACTTATACCACTTTACGAAAATCCTAAATTTCGCAAATCGGGTAGTTTTCGCGAAATATATTATTTTAATATTAAATTTCCAAAAATAATATTTTATATTTTCTGAAATGTTACAATCTTCCCCCCTTAAAAAATTCGGTCCCCGAATTTAAATTTAAACCCCCAATACTAAAACATTTCAAAATCCAACTCAAACAACAGGGATCCTAAATCATGGAAGATACAGAAGTAGCACAGCGCATCCTGTGCGCCGGAAAAATGAGTGCAAAAACTCAAAACCGAACTCCGTCAAGCATCACGCAAATCGTCGGACTTGCACGCATATCATCGGAGTCACAATGGAGATATAGATCTAGAAATCCACTATCGAAAACCAATATGCACTAGTCAAATACTATAATACAGATATACTATTCATCCTTGGAACAAGCTCTTAAAACTGAATAAAACATATGCAAAAATCTTTCTGAATCGCCGTGTGATGCGTAACTCATGGTACAAGTGACGGACGCTCATTTATAAAGTAATAATATACTTTCAGATATGTTTTGCTCAAATATACGTTTCGTCCTTTCTAAAATATCCCCACAGGTTTTCCTTTGTAAACGTTCGTGTCACTCACGGACACGTAAGAAATAGCGAGACTATTGCTCCTTTTTGAAAACCTCTTGGTAAACTTTTTATGCATGCAAAGTACACAAGTACTGTCCTCAAATAAGTCTTGTTCGGCTACTACATAGTGTAGTACAAATCATGGAAACAAAGGGCTCAAGAGCAAAATCAGCCTCAAAAGGCGTATCCAACAATCACGTACGTCTGGTGCGGACGGAAAACAAATCCAAATACAGGTGCCGCAATATGCACAAAAGCAAAATTAAGTGTAACGAGTGTGCACGAAAGCATCTGTCCAATGCAACTGGTGTGCACGACAACAACTAGTGCATTCATAGTGCACGAAAATCTCGATCCAATGCAACTAACATGCACGAACGAAAAACCCAAATCGAGTGCATCAGGTGTGCACAAAATCATATCATGCGCCCAACGTGCGTGAAAGTTCAAATCAAGTGCATCCCTCATGCATGAATGAAAATCACATCTAATATGCACGGAATCCAATACCAAACGCCTAATATGCGCAAAAAGCCAATCTAAGCATGTCGGGTTCGTAAAAAGCGTCTAGTGCAGTAGCTTTCATGAAAACGAACATCAAGTACACGCATGCATAAAAATATAAATCTGGTAAAACAAATGCTCGAAGTCATAATTCGGGTGCAACCAATGCACGAAGTATAAATCTAGTGCAACCAATCCACGAAATATCAAATCCTGTGCTCGAGTGCACGAAATATCAAATCCTGTGCATCCGGTGCACGAAATACAATTCAGGTGCATCCAGTGCACGAAATGTCAAATCATATGCACAACTGTACGGAAACTAATCAATAACTCAAATATGTATGAAAACTACACCGAGTGTACCAAGGTATATAAAAATCATAAACCTGTGCAACTGCGTGCACAAAACATGTATCAATGCACTGCAAGCACATGTGAGCTATACCGAGTGCAAAATCAAATCGAGTGCGTACCACATTCACAAATCAAATCAACCGTATGAAAGTCATGAAATCATAAACATGTGCAGCCAAGGCACGAAATCAATATCAAGTGCAAATAGATATGCACTAATCATAAACAAATACAACAGTGTGTTAAACGTATATCAAGTGCAATAACTATGCACAAAATGTATATACCCAGTAGGTGCAGCCATGGTGCACGAAATAACATGAAACTCAAATTCAAGCGATATAAGCATGACACTCAGATCTCCAACGCAAATCGCAACAAATGACATTGAGGTACACCTCCTACAATGTCGGAAAAAGTTGGTGCGCCCAAAACTGGCAGAGCAAGAACATCTGCTAGCCTCCTGCTCACGGTCTGGCATCCTCTGTCTCTGGGTCCTCATTTCTCTGTGGATTACCAATCTCGCACTCTATCAGCTCATCTGCCCGGTCAGGTGTGCTAACGGAAACGATTCCGCTCTAGCACTCCTCAGGTTATCTCACAGCCAATTTGTATGATCACTCACCAAGCAGCATGTCACTGGCGTCGGCCTCTGGTCCTCTGAATACACACGAAACATCTGATTCTCGGTGCAAATCTTATTGCAGCAGTGTCTTGGAAGGAGCCTGCTCAGGGTCTCTTCTGATCTTGCCTATGCCGAACTATACGGAGGCTAGTACACTTACCAATCTTTTCTCGCTCTCTGGACATCTGCGTTCTCAGCACAACATTTCCTTGGGAAAAAGTCGTATTCCAACGCTTCTGTATACACATCCGATCTTTAATCTCAACAGGGAGTAAACACAGCTCGTTAACATCTCGCACGAACCTCTTTCTCCATACGTCTTTATTATCGTCCACATTGACGTCGCATCATGCTATCTGCATACCGCAAATTTTCTCGGCTACAGTCAATCTGGAATCTCTCACAGGGACTCGAACTACGAACACGGTATCTTCATCACTCTGTCGAAGAAATCTAGCCGAACACGTCCTCGGGAACCCGTCCCCAACCATCGGAGGAATACTCAATACTCGTCCGTTCTTGATCAACTCACAATGCATCTGGGTGAGGTCCTCTATCCGAAACTGGTCATCTTACTGATCTCACATCGGAACATTCGACGAACAACGTCATCTCTGGATCGATCTACTCTAGATCTCAATAAGACTCTCCTCACTGGAAATCTTCAACTCAACTGGGCCTGCGTCAGCGCATCAATTCTGACGAATTACTTCATCTCTCAACTCAAGATAGACTTGCCATCACCTGTCACATCTATGCCTGGAAGCTCCAGCGATCTCAGCTCGTAAGCTCTGGAAGCGACATCACATCAATCTCAGCAACGGCTGGGTTATCTGTCTGCACGGTAGATGACATCACAAACTCTGAGGTAGGCTATACATCAATATTCCTCTCACAACAGGCAGTCTCCAACAATGGCCTGATCATCTGGTACAAAACCGCACACTCATCTCAAACGAGAGGTCACAACACAACACTACATCGATACGTTCCCATGTCACCAGAAAACACGATGGTCAGTCCTCGTCCACGACGAGCTTGTCCTGACCACATCACTAGCAGCAGCTCAAACTGCGCTCAAACCATAGTGACAGGAATCTCAATCATGTATCGACGAAATAAATCAAAGGGATGAAATGAATCAACAGATCCAGAATGAATACATGATCATAAGGAGGAACGGAATCAGTGAGAGTATGATCATGTAAACGAAACGAATCAAGGATCTCAAATGGATGTATAATCAAGAAAACGAAGAGAATCATAAGTCTCAAGGTATGTACATCCTAAGGTCACTTAAGCGGAGTATCGTATCGTAAATATGCCGTGGAACATATGTACGGTACGTCACTCTACTCAAGCAACCTACTCCATCAATCAGGGTCAGCCTATAAAACGAAAGTTCGGGTTTAATACCCCATTGTTCAAGTCTAAGTTCTGTAAGGTCAAGCCTATATAACGAAATAAATTACTCCCCAGACTCCACATAGTCAAACCTAGACTCGAACTAAGATTAAACCTAGCGCTCTGATACCAACTTTCTCACGACCCGAAATATTAGCTCATGACCATCACTTAAATCACGCAACGTCTAAAGGAGTGACGTAATTCAAGTAAGCCGAAACTCAGAAATCTAAACCTTTTAAGAAATAAAGATGTGAAACTTTGAAATAAAGGTATAATAAATCATGTTTTTTCTTTTGAAAAATTGGGCAGCGCCTCCTTAGTAAAAACTAGCCCCGAAAATGGGTACAACACAGAAAATAAATAAAGCATCCCCAAATAAGAGCAAAACACGCCCAACGGCGGAAACAACCACCACAAGAATAAATATATATACGTCGCCCAACGGCGAAGTTCCATACAAGGAAATAAAGTAAAGCAAGACATCAACCCCAAAAGCGAACATAAAACCCATCGCTCAAGTCTCGCAACTACAAGTATTTCTATGTCTTCAACATATACAATTTCTAGTTTCTGATTTGTTGGAGTTAACTAGATACAACAGGAATAATAATACAAGAAGGGTACGATCCAAAATGTACCACCTACCAAAAGCAAATCACCCGAAATAGATGTGTGCCAGCGATGCCGCTACTGATCCGTGCGGTCAACCTGCAAGAACTGTAGCACAACGGTGGTGAGTTGCCAACTCGTGAGTAGAAAATATCATTAGGTAGAAATCGAAATAAACAACGATTCCTAGGTCAACTATATCATAAAGATAATACTATGATATCTAGGGTGATCGTATCTTCATATGTGCCAACAACCTAAACACTGCCTATCAGCAAGTGGATCTCATCCAACAATATAAATAAAAGCTTGTAAACAGGTGGAACTCGTCCAACAATGTAATCAATGCACGTATGCAGTGAATCTCATCCAACAATATAATCAATGCATGTATGCGGGGGGATCTCGTCCACATGTCAACCACTGACACAACAACTCCTGCATGTAAATATCATAAAAGAATATGCAGATAAATATGAGGATACAAATCAACGTGTGTCCATCGCGACACAACAAAATCATGGAATCCTTAGTGTCCAACATCGACACTCGAAACATCATGAAACCCGTGTCCTGCATCGACACGTAAATCCCCATAAATCAAGCGTCGTCACCACGACTGGCTCTGATGTCATGTCCGTACATCACTACAGTCGGTACCCCCACGATAACCGCCGAGTCCAAATACTATCACCGGTAGGTACTTGCCCAGCCTTCCAGGCTCATCGCCATCATCTGCGATCTTCTTGCCGAGGGGAACCATACCGGGCTCCACCATTTACCCGCACATGGCCCATTCCACTTCTCGCATCGAGTATATAACACACGTCTAAGAACCGAGAAAACTCATGGTGGACACACTGAAATATCATATCAAGAGAAACCGGGTTTTCAAACAATATATAGTTTTTGGAACACCCCAACGGTTCTCAAATCCATAAATCACATGAAAACCATATCTCAATGCGTAAATCCATGAAAACTGATATATGCAACATAAAATAGCAATATGACCATATTAAGGGAAAACCGGTCTTCTAAATGAATCAAGTTCTAAAATATATCACGCAGTTCCTAAATCCTCCGAAATCACGTGCAGCATCATATGAGGTGTACATGTAACTATAGCTAGGTAAGTGTATCTACATGTAAGCAGGTATGTATGATGCATTTCATAAGCGCAATAGCACAATAATATGCGTCTCAATATCACATGTCAATACAATACCACTTTGGGGTATATGCAGCTATAGCAAGATATGTGGGTGTACATGTCAGAATGTATGCATGATGAACAGGTAGCTATAGAAAGGTATATACGAAATGGAATAAGAGTCACTACCTCAATTATCCCTATCCAAAACCATATCACGTATGTATTTGTGTCAGCTGTAGGTATGCAACATATAACAGGATGTAAGGATGTCCGTATATCTCATGCAACATGGAACAGTGATATGAACATAGCAAGTATATCATAGCATGATATAGCAATTCTACTGTGTAGTGACATAGCAATTATCGATGATGATGGTGTGTGAGCCGGCCAATCTGTGTAAGTGTAACATACGCATCATCGATAATAGTGTAGGTGTACTAGCAAAAGTAAATTTAATGCAATGAGAATAACATGAATGTAGCATAAAGTACATCGTCAGCTAAATGCTATAAGGTATACGTGTCTACAATATGTATCCGAGTCGGTGAATCTATCAATCGGCATCCAGCCACACAATATCACGTACGGTACAATCCATCGTACGACATCTTCTAAACAAGAGTATGGATAAATCAATAAGTAAAACTCATCGCGTACGGTAATCTATCGTACGGCAGCATTAAACAAATAGGGATTCTATCAACCTATACAACAACGGGGACACGGATCTAAGTCTCGTACGGTATATCACTCAATATGCAAAACATTATCCAATATATATACCTATCTCTCATGTCACATCCATGTCCATCTCGTATCAGGGGACCGACAAGGTATCAACTATCTCTTATCGACTCGCATCTATATAACGTCATATCAGCCATGTCATCATATCTCATCGTATACTATTTTCATCGCATCAATCTCTCACATCAAGTCATTTTACATAAGCATTCTATCATATGAATCTCATGTCACGCTACTCTAAATCTCACTACTAACCATGTAACTATATATTTATATATTGTGATTCACATTCACTTTTCAAATCCTTTTATATATCAATTCGAAACATCAATTCTATCATATCATGTCCAAGGGTTATGTCCCTAAAGCTTCCATCTCATATCTCGATATATACTCAAGCCTTTATATCATCACTAACTATCTTTTTAACCACATCTATTGTTTTCAAATGTAGCTCCCTCCTACATTATTCTATGTATATATCGGTTTCCATTCATAAATTTGCGGGGGTGCTATATGCCATTGTTCATATCAGATTTTTGCATTTTTATATTGCCCATTGTTAATCAGATTGCATATAAATAGGTGCTTTAGATCTATGTCTGCAAAATAGTTGTACGTTACAGGTTCTCAGAACAATACAGTGAAAATGGTGAAAAGACGCTACAAATGTGAGACTACGACCAACAAATAAGCGAATCTGTATGATGCCGCCTACCAGTGTGGGGAACAAACGAAGATCAATGAACAGTTCGATTGCACAAATTACGAAGGCAGCACAAGATTCAAGAATTCAACATGAAGCTTACAGTAAAAGTCCACAAACTCTGCACTGTTGGAAATCTGGAAGAAAGTAGAAAAGATTTTGAAAAACCAAGTGAAGAAAACTGAAGAAAAAGGCAACATAAAGCAATCCTGGAAAGATGAGACAGAGAGCCCCCAAGATGGCCGCGGATCCGCGGCCAAACATGTCATTCTGCTGCGGATCCGCGGCCGTGCTGTGTATGTGTCGGTGCACGTGTCGGTCGTTGTCGGTGCATTGACCCGACTTTTTTAGGGTAGTCTTGTAATTTTAAATGTGGATCAGATATAAACCCTAGGGTTTCTCCTATCTATAAATAGGAAATCCTGCAGCCTCTTTTGGGGTGTGCCTCTTTTGGGAGCCTCTTTTGTGATGCCTCTTTTTAATTTCTAGATTAAATTTTACTTTCCTTGTAATCGTCAAGAGGTCATCAATAAAGGTATTTTTTTTATTGTGCATTCTTTTATCTGAATTTAATTCCAGAATTTTTATCTGTCTTTTATTATCTGCAACTTAGATAGTCTTTTAAAATTATAAAAATGAATCTTATCATAACTTCCCTAATGTGTGAGTAATTCCTCACTTGTTAGGGTTAGGATTGGGAAGGTTTGAGAGAAGTAAATCTCTCTCTCATTTCATTGCCCATATAATTTTTATAATTAGACTCTATTTAAATTAACCATACACCGCTCACTACGGCACCCTATCCTACAAGATAGCGTTGATTCCCTAGTTAGACCGGTTGTGGTTGATTTAAATAGGGGTTAGGGCTAAGAGTTAAGAAAGGACGGACAAGGACCAAAAGGAAGAAACTAAGTTTCTTCCTAGTCGTGCTAATCCCCTTTGTTGACTATTACCCTAACACCTATATTCTTCACTAGGGCAATGAAAGCAGTGGGTAGAATCCCTTTTCCAAACTAACTTAATCCTAACCCTAGCAAGACTTTTAATCAATTTAATCTCATTCTTAGATGGTAAAACAAAACCCGACTTGAACGGATTAACTCGTTAGAACATAAAGAAAAGGAATCCATCTCCCTGTGAACCGACCCGTACTCAATCGGCTAGCTACCAAGCGACACCGTTATTGATTGTGGTATATTCTATTCTTTGATTTTAAAAACGCATACGCGAAATCTGTTCAATCAAATGGCGCCGTTGCCGGGGAGACGGTAGTCTCTTTCTTTATGTAATTTCAAGTTAAAAAAATTTGAAAATTATAAAAATTGAAAAATTAAAATAAAAAGAAATTAATAAACATATAAATAAAAATCATCTTGTTATTTTTTGATAGGTAATGTATGAATTGTGCAGAAAAAGAAGACGGACAGATTCAGATCTGGAAAATCCCAGTGAAAAAATCAAGAAACAGAAGATTTGAACAGACAGAGGAGAATCATAACAACAAACAGAAAATTTTTGGAGATCCAAACTAACAGAACCACCGCAGAACCGCGGCGGATATATGCAGTTGACCGCGGAACCGCGGTCGACCAGTGACGTCAGTATCCCAAAATTCACTGTAAGTATTTTTGTCCTTTCTTCTACCATCTGAACTCCACTGAAAAATTTTCCTGCAGGGTTCTTTGCGCAAAATTCTTCTCCCTCTCAAATAAATTGTTTTTGTGCAGGATTCTTTGTGCTGCCAAATATAAAAAAATTTTGCAAGTGTTTTAGATTTTGTGTCTTTACTGCTTTGCATTTTTAAAACGGACTTTTAAGGGGCTATAACACCAATCAAGATTGGGTGGGGATTTCATTACCCTTCCTAAGACCCTAAAAATCACTAAAAGCATATGCATCACCCTCGAGTTAATTAAAAAAATATCTAGACTAAGCCAATTAAGGACCGTCGTGCTCATTAGGACAAAGGAAGGTTGTGGGCATTTAGTCGTTTATCTAAACCTGACTTTGTGGTGCCTAGGCTAGACAAGTTAGAAAGTTTATTTTAAAATGCCCGTCTCACGGTGATTCGTGAGCGGATACCTCCTTTCTTCATTTGTGCTTATCTGGCTACAATTGGCGGTTAAGAGGCGATTTGAGGGATATCTCACAAGTTGTCTCTTTGGAACAGTTAGGAGCAGTCTAGTTGACTTAGGAGACCCTAGCTCTAGATTTGATTGTGCATATTTAAACTGTGGTTGTTTGAAATTATGCCGTAATTCCGTACAAATTTTGCAAAAACTCTTTCTAAAAAGAAAAAAAACACTTTAAAAAATTTCAAAACTCCAAAAACAAATAATTTCTTTCAAAAGAAAATTTTTTAAAATAAGAAATAAAAAATAAAAAAAATCATCACATTATTTTTCTTCTCCTTTCTCACATCATGGGTATCCCACCTTGCGAAACTCTTGTCGAACTTTGGTACCCTCAACCGGACATTACTTCTTACGCGCATTGTTTTGGTCGAATTTTGGATGACCCCTCCATGTCCAAAATTTCTTTGAAAGATCAAATAGACGCGTCTAGGAGAAACAGTTGGACTCCGCAATCCACTTTGTATCAACCATTTCAACCTTCACCACCTTCTTACGTTGATACTCCTTTTTCGAGTCCTTTTGTAACTCCGAAACCCATGTCTATTGCTGAACATATTGAACAATCTCGTAACCGATCTTTTACTCCTTTCAACACTTCCAGTTCTTAGGATCAACAAGTCCATTCATCTTTTTATCCAAATGTTGATCCTACTCCTATCCAACCATTCAATTCCTACCAGTCCTACCTGACTTTCGCACCTTCCCTAGACATTGCTTCTACACACCCATTTGGGAGTTTCCAATATCCAAACAACTTTGAATCTTTTACTTAAACCGCTTCACAACCCATGTCTACTCTGGAACAGTCATTGGAAGATTTTATAGTAGTGTCAAGACAACAGATAATGGATTTGAATGCGTCCATGGCCGCCCTATTACAACCTAATGACTCGGTAGCTAGATTCCAACTAGCTCCAAATTTTCCAATGTATGATGAGGCGGTTGGACAGATTGAGAATTTGAGTGGTGAGAGTGAGCTGTACACACTTCTAAATCAAACCTACCCATCCCCAATTGAATCCCATAACTCTGGTTTTGATTGTCTATCAAGTGTTCCAAATGATTCACCAGTTGAAGATAAAACGTCTAATGAGTTGTGCGACTTTGTAGTGTTTGATTTACCTGATTGTGAAGGATCCCTTTCGAGTGAACCCACACACAATCCTTTTGACCTCTACACCTCCACTCTAGAACCTGAATTGATAAATATCCTTGCTTTTGATGAGATGTCTAAAAAAATTGATTTTCACTTGATCGAGGATATCGACGCAAAGAATATTTTGAATGATGAACCCGCTGATTTGATTGAATTTTTCTCTCCAATTCATCATCCCGAGTCATTAAATGATTCTCCAGAGCTTCATATGCGTATTGATTTTGATGAGAATGGCATGGATAAGCTAAATTTTGAGGAGAGCATTGAGGAAATTATTGAGAATGAAACAGTTTTACTTGAGAAGTCGGATTTTCCGATTCATTCTATCCCTTTCATTGACTGCGCACACCCTCCTGAATCCTTAACCGATACCCTTCCTCAATCACTTCCCTCCATCCTTGTTCCGATTTTGCAAGAAACCGTTACACTTTCATTTTCAATGTCTGGTTTACCAAGTTCAACGTACCCATGTTTTCTCATGAATCTTGAGGGATTTGACCTCATTTCTCAGTGTGTTGATAGATTAGCACAATCGCTTTTTCCACATCGGTCATTACAAATTATGATAATTTATATACTCTATCTCCACCCTCAAGTTCGTATTCTACTTCTTTCTCCCACTTTCTCTGGTTCTTCTTCTAATCTTCCTTTAATGATACCGAGTGTTAATGAATCACAATCCGATATTTTGAGTTCGATTCTAGAAAAACAACTTGATTTAGACTCTTTTGAAAATAAGGTAAATGAGCCTTACGACTATCCTACCTTCATAATTTTTGAAAAATCAAGTGTGTTGAATTCTGGTGCGACATTTATTGACATTGAAACGTTCAATCAGACCTTCGATGAAAGTTTCGAAGATATTTTCGCCGACGAACTCGCATTCTTAAACGACATGGATTTTGTGATTAATCAACCTCCACCCGAAGAAGTCGAACCACCACCACCATTTCTTTTTCCTTTCCGCCATTCTTCTCCTCCACCGAGACCGTATACTGCTTCTATCTCAACACGGTCTCGTGTGTTTCTCATTTCTTTTCTCTACACTCCATTCTTTCACCAACCACGCCATTATAACGATAAAATTTTTGAATGGTTGGTGCTAACCTTTGGCATGTGTAAGGCCTTGTATAGCTTGATACTGTGTTTTTCTCCCCCCCTAACTCTAAACTTTAACGCTTAAACAGTGGAAACACTGTTTCACTTAAGTTTGGTGGGACCTTTTTGTATATATAATTTGTTTTCTTTTTCTTTTAAAAAAATTATAAATAAACAGGGGAGTGCCGACAATTTTGACCCTCTTGGTGTTGCCTGACAGTGAGGGCACTGTCATGTTTAAGTTTGGGGTTATGCTCGGTAAGCTTTCTTCCTTCGCATTCATATGTATATTTTTGCATTTGCATACTTATTTTAAAACCCATAAAAATTGAAAAATTTTAAAAAAAATTTATAAATTGAAAAGTTCAATTTTGGACATATTTGACTTAAGTTTAACATGACGGTTGAATAGTAGGGAAAAACTAGATCCTAAAATTAGTAAATTAAAAACCCCAAAAAATAACCTTTCTTAAAGTTTAATTGTGGAAAATATATGTACTTGTAGTTTATTTAGAAATAGGCAAATTTTGAGTTCAGTTCTTGGGCTAAGTCAAAATAAGGGAAGAGTATTGAAATTTTTATTTGAAGTGTAAGTTTGAAAAATAATTCTGAACCTTTAGTCTAAATTCTGAAAATATATACCCTACAACTTGCACAAACACGAACCTTGAAACTTGGAATAGTAGAAGATACCTTGAAATGCTCTTGTCTTAAATCCTTAGTATGAAGGAAAATAAAATGAAGTATAAATGGTGAATAAAGAGACATAAAAAAATGAAAACTGGTTTTGTAACTACTTAAGGCAGCATAAATAAAAAATATAGCGAGGGTGCTTTATGACCTAGTGCCTTAAACCAACTGGTTTGGGACTCACTGCTAAGGCTTAGGTATTACAAGACGAGGAAATATGCCTAAATGCGCAAGCACATTTTGTAATCGGTCGTTAGTACCTTAAGAAGTATTAACGGTCGCATGAAGGATGTGTGAGCAAATTTCATCTAAAATTCACCAACTAAAATTATTTTGGAAGATGGACAAGAGTATGATAGCTAGAATTGAATTTCCAAGTGTAGGGGTGATACATACACACACGTAAAGGTATTTGATTGGGGTTTGGATGAGAGATAAGAATGAAAGATTGGGCTTATACCTTCAGTAGAGATCATAAAAATTCCTTAGTTGAGATGGAACCATAGAAGGAAAATCAAGAGATGCTGAAAGTTTTATTGCAAAACATATACGATCTTAAGTTAATTGATAAGTTAGTGTGAAAAATACGGGTTGATGATTTCTAAGTTGAAGATAATAGAATTTCTTGCTACAATACCAAATTGAAGAATGAAAGTCAACAAGCCAAATTGATCGGATTTTATGGGTAGTATCCGCTGAAAACCCTCAGGAGACAACACTCCTCATACTAGGGACACCTAGGGGTTTAACGGTTTGTTGCACGAGCTCAGTGCAATCGCGATTCCCTACAAAAGTGAGGTTAGGATTTTTCGAGAATAAAATTGGATTTGCTCGGGACGAGCAAAAGATAAGTTTGGGGGTATTTGTTCATATTAGATTTTTGTATTTTTATATCGCCCATTCATAATCAGATTGCATATAAATTGGTGCTTCTGATCCATGTCTGCTAAATAGTTGCAGGTTATAGGTTCTCAGAACAATACAGTGAAAATGGTGAAAAGACGCTACAAATGTGAGACTACGACCAATAAATAAACGAATCTGTATAATGCCGTATACCAGTTTCGGGAACAAAAGAAGATCAATGAATAGTTCGATTTCACAAAGTACAAAGGCAGCACAAGATTCAAGACTTCAACACGAAGCTTATGGTAAAAGTCCACAAACTCTGCACTGTTGGAATCTGGAAGAAAATAGAAAAGATTCTGAAGAACCAAGTGTAGAAAACTGAAGAAAAATGCAACATAAAGCAACCGTGGAAAGATGAGATAGTGTGCCCCCAAGATGGCTACGGATCCGCGGCAAAACATGTCATTCTGCCGCGGATCCGCGGGCGTGCTGTGCACATGTCGGTACACGTGTCGGTGGGTGTCGGTGCATTGACCCGGCTTTCTTAGGATAGTCTTGTAATTTTAAATGTGGATCAGATGTAAACCTTAGGGTTTCTCCTATCTATAAATAGGAAAGCCTACAGCCTCTTTTGGGGTGTGCCTCTTTTGGGTGCCAGTTTTGATATGCCTCTTTTTAATTAGTAGATTAAATTTTACTTTCCTTGTAATCGTCAAGAGGTCATTAATAAAGGTATTTTTTTATCGTGTATTCTTTTATCCGAATTTAATTCCTGAATTTTTATTTGTCTTTTATTATCTGCAACTTAGATAGTCTTTTAAAATTATAAAAATGAATCTTATCATAAATTCCCTAATGAGTGAGTAATTCCTCACTTGTTAGGGTTAGGATTGGGAAGGTTTGAGAGATGTAAATCTCTCTCTCTCATTTCTTTGCCCATATAATTTTTATAATAGGACTCTATTTAAATTAACCACACACCGCTCACTATGGCACCCTATCCTACAAGATAGCGTTGATTCCCTAGTTAGACCGGTTGTGGTTGATTTAAATAGAGGTTAGGGCTAAGAGTTAAGAAAGGACGGATAAGGACCAAAAGGAAAAAACTAAGTTTCTTCCTAGTCGTGCTAATCCCCTTTATTGACTATTACCCTAACACCTATATTCTTCACCAGGGCATTGAAAGCAGTGGGTATAATCCTTTTTCCAAATTAACCTAATCCTAACCCTAGCAAGACTTTTAATCAATTTAATCTCATTCTTAGATCGTAAAATAAAACCCGACTTGATCGGATTAACTCGTTAGAACATAAAGAAAAGGAATCCATCTCCCTATGGACCGACCCGTACTCAACCGGCTAGCTACCAAGTGACACCGTTATTGATTGCGGTATATTCTATTCTTTGATTTTAAAAACGCATACGCATAATCTGTTCAATCAACCATCCATCCGACTTCCCCCGTAGATATAAATCTACTCACCTGCTAAACTCTTCGCTTAGCCGAAGTCCATGCGCTTCGTCGTCTCGGAATTCACGCGAAGGTACCTACAATATCAATACATATCGCAATACCATCAAAATCAATGTCCGAAAACCGATACGGAATACGGTGCGCTCATAGGTTAGAACCTATAGCCTACGCATGCAAAAACAACCAAACAACCCTCGCCGTTGACGTATAAACATCCAACGACCAAATACAATACTAAACACTAAAACCGAGAATTCCAAAATACGGAAACATAGCCCAAAAAACACCTCAATGTGCTCCCAAATTTTTGTTCAGGTCAAATTATCCAATTTTGCTTATCGGGTTGCTCTAGATATAGGATAAGGAAGCAGAAGAACAAAAATCACCACATTTCACTACAAAGTGGCCGAAAATTGCTGCAATATGGAATAAATCTGCGGCCTGGAAAAGAGGAAACGGCCTCGGGTTTCTACGGTAGGTTCCTAGTTGCCTGCACGTCTCTCAGTGTTCGGTAAATAATTTTTAGGGTACCCGGGTTTGTAGCAGATCTCAGTATCCTATCACAAAAACCACAAAATACGATATTTAACGCAAATACGATTCTAAAGTGAAAGGATTACCTTAATAGCAACCAAAGAACATTCTTGAGTTGTCCAAGTCTTCAAAATTCATACTTGGTTGGTCCAATGTGTTAAGGATGAGGTTGTGCATATTTTTAGTGAAAGGAGTATATGTTTTTGGTTAGGAATTGGAGATGTGGTAATGGGGTGGTGAGGTGAAAGAGTATGAAGCAAATGGGTTGAGGAAATAATGAAGGAGGGAAGAAATGGGAAGCCAAGATAACCCCCCTCTCTCCCTTAGCTTCACTCTCTCTCAACAAATATCTCTCCCTACACTCACCTCTCTCACAAATATCTCCTTTTGTTTCTTCTCTCCTTTTGTTTTATACCCAATATCCTTTTCACACACAACACATTCTTTCCTATTTCATTTCCTTTCTCATTATTTCTCTAACTCTCCAAACTCACAAGTCACAAAACTCAAAAACCAACATGCACATGACACGATGCACAAGTCACGAAAAATGTAAAAACACGGATTTTACCCAAAAAATCAGATAAATATCATTAAAATAAATAATCATTTTATTCTCCGATAAATTTCCAAATATTGGTATACACTTATACTACATTACTAAAATCTTAAATTTCGCAAATCGGGTAGTTTTCGCGAAATATATTATTTTAGTATTAAATTTCCAAAAATAATATTTTATATTTTCTGAAATGTTACATACGAACTCATTTGGGCAGATTTGACCCGGTGACATAGCCCCAAAAACCGAGGTGGCAAGCCGGTTTATTGATTCTGAGGTTCGTATTTGTCTGTTGTTCTGATCTCTGGGTTTTGGTGTTTCAGGTGTTGCTTTTTTTTCTTCTAAAATTGCATGAGATGTTAATTTTCTATAAAGGCAATTCGGTGTGTTTCGTAGTCTTAATTCTAACATTATTTTAGGTTATTTAGACGGCGTTAAAAAGTACGAACTGATATCAAATACCCACTTTAACCCTCGATGGAAATTTTCCAAGAGTTGGATTTTGCAAGTTAAAGAATATTCAAATATCATGCAAGTGATGCAATGGACCCTCTAGAAGAACGAAAGCCTAACTCGATTCTATGACTGTAAGAACTGCCGCTAAAACCTAGGGTTTGTAGTAATTCCGTGGCGCCATAGGTAAGGCAAGGGTTGACCCTTCTAGGGTTGGTCCATAGGCACTGTGGCATATTCTGAGTATTTTTTAAACTGCGCTCAAGTGTTGAGCTTTTTGGGAAATTTTGGGTGTTTGTTGATTCGATCAGAATGTTTAACATCGTCTAGCAATTTGTGGAATGTGATAAAATATGTAGAATTCATATAGTTAGGAATGAAATCCGAAGTATGTGATATTTCGGGTTTATGATATCTAAGGTGATTGTGGATTCCAAATGTTATAGTTTGACTTTTTCTTTTCTGCGACCGTAAGTGTAATATGTGGTGTATCACCGTTTTCATTACTATATGTCAACGATAATTATGATACGTAAATTTACTTACGTTGATGACTTGTGATGTAATGTGTTGTTGTGGTATATTATATTGGATCGTCGTGTTTTGAATAGCCTGGGGTTTTATGTTAGACGAGAGTTTTTATTTTCATTCATGTAAAATTCAATGTATATAATATTCTTTTATTGGGGCACTTCCGGGTTGAGGATGATGTCACCATTGTTGTATATTATTTACTTTTCCGCATTAGGATAGACCCAAGGAGGGGAGCATAAGTAACCGGGTTCTAGGGTCCAGTGGGAGACCATCTCGAGGAGTCGAGTCCGGGTCTCCTAACTCTAGAATTGGAAGGGTTGCTTTCCGCCCTCGTAGGGGTCTAGGGATGTGGGTTTGGCTATTCATCGCGACCGTAGAATCCGTGTTTTATACTGGCTTAATTTAAAACACGGAATTCCTAGTATATCCAATATTTCAGATGTTATCTTCTGTTGTTGATATTCTGTGATGTGATCACTTTATATGCGTGAGACGAATGCTTTATTATTGTATATATGATATATAATAAACGTTGCTTATGTTTTGCACCCGCGCTAGTCCCGCTCGGTTTTGTCTTTTGACTGCTTCTTTTAGTTCTTTCTTTGCATAGTGAAATATCCTGCACCTTATTCGATAAGGAAAGAGCCGATATCCCTTTACCGGGAGTGACCACTTTAGCAAAACTAGAAAAAAGCCTAAAAACACTCATTTTAAAAAATCACTTGTTTCTACAACGATATCAAGTTCATTGCGTAAAAGGTTTTCTTAAAAACCTGACATAGCCCTCCGTCATTTCAGATAAGTACTACTTAGTATTCATGCTACGTTTGTTGACTTTGTTAAGGCATAGCGTGCGGTAGCTAATTAGTGTTTATCTGCTAAAACATGAGTTGCGATTGGATTAGGGTAGTCGTACGACTTTGTTGACTATATTAAGGGTCGTGCGAGTGGGTTTAATTCAATCAGGAAATGACGGGTTAAACTTGGCTAGGGCTTATGATTAGTTGACTATGAGGTCATAAGTTGCTAGAGGTAAAATATTATCGGGAATTTCAAGTGTTGAAATTTGCAATGAGATTGCATACCTTCTATGAGATAGTTGGATCCCGATACCTACTGCGAGTAAGAGTTACTCCTGTGAGAGTTTTACACATCATAATTAGCCAATCATGTAGGTGTATAGAAAGGTGTTAACGGGGTTACGGCCCCATGAAAATGAGGTTTATTTTAATTAGGTCCATGTGAAAGCATGGGGAACCTCCCTCAAAGTACCAACACTGTCATGGCCGAAAGATTGGCGAACTTGTAAGGTGTAATTAATCCCGACCAGTCTTACCTTTTAGGGTTTGAAGGAAGATTTGATAAAAATAGTGGGAGACATCCTGATTAGATAAGATAATAACCAATCTAATCTTGCAAGAGCATACGCTAAAGGGTTTCTTCTCTCTCTCCAGGTAGCGACCATGTCAGGCTATAATAAAGATAATAATATGGATCTATTGACCGAACCCGCTTGTTATGTTGAGCAGGGGAACGTTGGTTCCGCTCCAACTTATAATTGTTATAAGTCTGAGTATGAAATAGGAAAATATTCGGATTTCCACGCCACCCAAACGAAGAATGAGCAGGTTGATGCATCTTCTTCGGGTGTGCTACTCAGTCAGAACCGTTTCTCAATACACTCTACGTCCTGGGTATTAGATTCTGGATCGGGATCCCATATATGTAATACGTTACATGGGCTAATGAAAGGTAGAGAACTGGGAATAGGTGATCATTCCGTACTAGTAGAGAATGGTGCAAATATTGCAGCCAAAGAAGTTGGCGAATATCACCTTGTATTACCAAATGGTAATACATTGATTCTGAACGAATGCTATTATATACCAACCCTGATATGCAATCTTATATCAGTTTCTTTATTAAGTAAAGAAGGATATAATTTTGTAGTACATGATAATGTTATGAACATCTTCCTGGAACAAAAATTGATTGGATCAGGCTCGCTAAGTAATGGCATATACATTCTAAATCAAACCACGGTTCTTAATGTACAAAACACACACAAGAGGAAGAGTTTAGAAATGAACGAATCTTTCTTATAACATTGTAGACTAGGTCATTTCAATGCGACATGACTAGCTAAGTTACATAAGGATTGATATTTGAATCCGTTCGAATTATCATCTTTTGAAACTTGCCAGTCATGTCTCAAAAGAAAGATGACAAAAACTCCATTTACTGGACGCGGAGAAAGAGTCACAGAACTCTTGGGACTGATACATAGTGATGTATGCGGTCCCATGTCTACACATGCCAGGAATGGTTCCTCGTACTTCATTAAATTCACTGATGATCTCTCAAGATACGGACATGTGTTCTTGTTGAAACACAAGTCTGAAGCTTTTGAGAAATTCAAATAGTATAAGAAAGAAGTTGAGAACCAAACGGGTAAAAGTATTAAAATCCAGCAATCTGATCGAGTAGGAGAATACTTGAGCAATGAGTTCCTGGACTATCTAGAAGAGAATGGGATTCTCTCTCATCTTACGTCTCTGTATACACCACAACACAACGGTGTATCGGAGCGCAGGAATCGCACCCTATTAGATATGGTGCGATATATGATAAGCACCACTGAGTTGCCTATTTCCTTTTTAGGTTACGCGCTTGAGACAGCAGCATACCTATTGAATCATGTTCCATCTAAATCTGTACCTACCACACCATACGAGATATGGAGTGGGAAGAGACCATATTTTAAACGAGTTAAGATATGGGGTTGTCCAGCCTATGTCAAGAGGCAAAATCCGGACAAACTCGAGGCACGATCAGTTCTTTGCAAGTTTGTGGGATATCCATTTAATTCACAAGGATATATTTTCTACCACGCTGAGGAAGAAAAGGTGTTTGTTTTTAATTATGCCACCTTTTCAGAAAAGGAATTTCTTGTAAAAGAAATTAGTGGCGAAGATGTAGAGCTGGAAGAAGTTCCAGCGGCACAAACCGCAAGTGAAGATTTAGTAGAACCAGAGGATTTGATAGTTCCCAACGAAGCTCCGCCTCTCGGCCGATCTAGTAGGGTTCCTCATCCACCTGAGAGATACTACGGGTTTCTCGTTGACAGTAGGAGAGAGGATTGCATCATGGAAGATGATGACCCAACTATCTTCGAGCATGCCATCACGAGTGGGGACTCTGTGAAATGGCTGGATGCAATACGATCTGAGAT
The DNA here is from genome assembly GCA_030015575.1 of Agapanthus africanus. Taxonomy (NCBI): domain Eukaryota; kingdom Viridiplantae; phylum Streptophyta; class Magnoliopsida; order Asparagales; family Amaryllidaceae; genus Agapanthus; species Agapanthus africanus. The sequence continues at coordinate 498,954,410 of CM057337.1, read as the reverse complement.
AGAATCCATGTACACCAACTAAGTATAGACTTTGGAAGTTCCTCCCGAAGGGGTAAAACCCATTGCGAGCAAATTGATCTTTAAGAATAAACTTGGTGTAGATGGAAAAGTTGAGACTTTCAAAGATAGACTTGTTGCAAAAGGTTTTCGTCAACGACCAGGTGTAGACTATGATGAAACCTTTTCTCTAGTGGCTATGCTTAAGTCCGTCCGGATCTTACTTGCCATTGCTGCATACCACGACTACGATATCTGGCAAATGGATGTTAAGACCACTTTTCTAAATGGTGATTTTGAAGAGTGCGTGTACATGAATCAGCCAAAGGTCTTCATAGACAGTGGGAGCAGCGGGAAGGTATGCAAGCTGCTTAAATCCATCTACGGGTTGAAGCAGGCATCGCGGAGTTGAAACATCTGTTTTAATGTAGTAGTCAAAGAGTTTGACTTCATCAAAAACGTAGATGAACCTTGTATATACAAGAAGTTGGCAGAGAGTAAGGTTGTCTTCCTCGTATTGTACGTGGATGGCATACTCTTGATAGAAAATGATGTTCATATGCTGCACACGGTCAAGCTCTTCTTATCACAAAGATTCTCAATGAAAGATCTAGGTGATGCCTCCGACATCTTGGGGATTAAGATCCATAGAGATAGATCTAAACGGATACCGGGATTGTCCCAATCCAGGTACATTAACACCATACTAAAGAGGTTTAGTATGGAAGAATCCAAGCGTGGGAATTTACCCACGATCATAGGACACACTCTCTCCAAAGAGATGTCTCATAAGACTGATTTGGAGAGAGCTCGGATGCAAGGGATACCCAATGCTTCGGCAGTAGGCTCTATCATGTACGTGATGTTATGTACCAGACCCGATGTAGCATAATCACTAAGTGTAGTGAGTATGTATCAGGGAGATCCAAGAGAGAGTCACTGCATAGCTGTGAAGAACTTTCTCAAGTACTTGAGAAGGACAAAAGAGATGTTCTTGGTGTATTGTAACGGTGAACTCTAAGTGGAGTCCTTTACCGATTCGAGCTTCCAGAGTGATAAGGACGACTCTAAGTCGGTCTCGGGATTTGTCTTTACCCTCAATGGAGGGGCAGTTTGTTGGAATAGTTCCAAGAAAGAAACCGTGGCAGACTCGATGATGGAGGCTGAATACATCGCTGCCAACGATGGTGCCAAAGAGGCTGTTTGGATGAAGAAGTTCATAAGTGAACTTGGAGTGGTTCCGTCCATTGAGCATCCAATACCTTTGTATTGAGATAACAATGGAGCAGTGGCCTTGGCCAAGGAACCCAGGTCCCATCAGCGATCTAGGCATATTCTGATGCGTTATCACCTGATCTGGGAGATAGTTGATCGCCGGGAGATCGAGATCAGGAGAGTTTACACGAAGGACAACACGGCGGATCCACTCACAAAGGCCATACCTCAGATACAATTTGAGAGACTCTTCGAGATGTTGGTTATGAGATACTACAGCAACTGGCCTTAGTGAAAGTGGGAGATTATTAGTTATATGTATGCCCTAGAGGCCATTATTGTACATGTGATGTATATTATAGTGGATGCTTGGATATATATAGAGAGGACTTTCTTGCTCGACATGATAGTATGCTATTTGGTTGCTCTTTGTCTTAACATGTTGACTTGTATAAGTGATGCTGTATTGCTCTCACATGTTGATAAAACCCTTAGGATATGTACTTGACTACCAGGACTATGATGGAGATCATGCTAGTGGGGCCAAGGGTAGTCCACAAGTACACCCCATAATTTTTCCTAGTCGAAAGTGTATCGAGACAGGGCATCGATATTCCAGAGTAGACTAGCGTATATGCATCTTGACCCATATGATGGGTGATGGATGATCCCGCATCCATTGGTGTTTAACATCAAAGATGGTATATGGGTGCTCAGTGGAGACTGGGTACACTGAACGGACACGCCGAGAACTCCTAGTTGGTATTATACCTATTATCAGATAGCAGTTGTCTGGTGACACTGGTACAGGTTAGTCTGTAGACCCGAGATCATCATAGAGTCCTATGTGATTCCCACTGTGCTTTGATTTCAAACTTACCATGTTCAAGACAACGTGCAAAACTGTGGCTTTTGGATACTGTGCCGAATCACATGGAGGCAATGGGCGATAGAAGAAGATTCGTCTCTCCCGGTATTGGGGGTCGATGTTGCGCTGTGCTGGATTGGCCAAAACAGGAAGTCCCTGGCCAGGGCCAATACATAGATTTACTTATAGGTGTTATCAGTAGTTTCTCGACCCATTATGAGCCTTACATCGGCACGACTTACCGGTTACTGTGGTCTGACGTTTACCACCCTTAGACTGGATATGCAATATATCAGACGAAAAGACCGGACTGTACGGTAGTGTTACTGACAGGATTTTTAGGAGTAAGAGCTGGCTTGCATGTTGATCTTCTGATCGCTCAATACCTGGGTAGCCATTACGTCCAGCTAGTACCGATGACGGCTTGTTGGTGCTTGATTTGATCATCACCTACTGCCGGCGTATTTACAAGTCTTTAGAGTCCTACATAGAGGTTTTACTGGCTCAGGAAAAATGAAGTAGGAGCATATATATAATATGTGCGGGACCGAGATTAATACGAGCATGTGATACCGTATTCTATTCTCACGACTTATTTTATCAGTCGGTTATATGAGATATAGCCGGGTTATCAAATCAAATGTTGATTCGATAAGTCGATACTATATCGATCGGTTATATGAGATATAGCTGGGTTATCGAATCAAGTGTTGATTCGATAAGCTGATACAAATAATAGTAGTATTATTAAATCAAGTGTTGATTTAATGATTTAAAATATAATTATATATATGATATATTAATTTACATTAACTAAAATTGGCTCACTTAAGCATTTCTTTTTCTCACATGGCATGAAGCTTGTGTAAGCCTATAGATACATTGACTTAGTCCACTAATTTTGTTTTACTTAAGATATTTATTAAGGCAACCATTATCTAAACTCATGGTTAAGTCTCTACATAAGTTATATATGATATTTCTCACCCATGTTTGCCATTCACTCTCTCATCCATTATTTGCTTCTTCTTCTTCTTAATCAAGTGCTTAGCTCTCTAGATTTTTGAGAGGAGAAGAAAAAGAGTGAGAAAATTAATTCTAAAGTGAGAAAAAATACTACTTCATCATCCTCTACTAGATTAGCCATTTAGTTTAGGGTGTTAGCTTCACTAATCCCACATTAGTGAAGAGATAGCTTGGGTTAGTGTCTCCTCGACGTAGATCATCTTCGGCCTCGAAGACATCGTGCAAGCCTATTCCTTTCATCTTGTGGAGCCGTTTTAGAGTCCGCAAGATCACTACTTGGAGCGAAGGGACTACCACGCGGAGGTATTTAAGTGAATGACCTGTCTACAAAGGTTATATTCTATATTAACTTAGATGTAAAGTAGTCTACATGTTGTATTGTCTAAATCTCTATTTAAGATTCTAGGGTTAGGGTTGTTTAGCATGGCAAATTTTTGAAAATGGCATGGACGATGCCTCCTGAAACCTTGCTGTCGTGCCAAGCAATCCTACAGGTTTGAGCCTCCTCCGCGTTCCCTCAGGTGGGTCTCCTTCGGCAATAGTGATCGATGCTCAAGCGCATTCCCGGTGGCTATGAGCTTGGAGGGGTCTTCCACAATTGGGTGGACACACGAAAAAGGTTGTATTTCTCAACCTTGCATGTTTTAGACTACAAGTTTAAGGTGTTTGGTTCGATTCCTCGGGTGTGAGAGTTCGATGCCCGCAAAAAGTTTTTGTTTTCGCTTCTGCATCGCCCGCGGCCTTCGTAGTGTGGACGCCGGATCCCAACAAGTTCTCCAATTGATCAGCCAGGCAGGTATTGGTACTCCGAGGGAGTCTCCCCATGCTTTCGCAAGGAACTAATTAAATAACCTCGTTTCCGCAGGGGCATAACCCCGTTAACACCTTTCTTAGACACCTACTGGATTAGCTAATTGTAAGTGGAAAACTCTCCCAGGAGTAACATTTACTCGCAGTGGGTATCGAGATCCAACTATCATATAGAAGGTATGCAATCTCATTGCAATCAACGCTTGAAATTCCCGATATCTGTTTTTACCCCTAGCGACTTATGACCTTAACAAGGTCAACAAATCATAAGCGCTAGTCAAGTTCACCCTGTCATTTTATGATTGAATTAAACCCACCCGCATGACCCTTAACAAGGTCAACAAAGCCGTACGTCTACCCTAATCCAATCGCATCATACACAGTAGATAAGTACTAATCAGCTACCGCACACTATGTCTTGACAAGGTCAACAAACGCGGCACGAATACTGAATAGAACTTATCTAAAATGACGGAGGGCTACGACTAGTTTTGAAAAAAACCTTTAACGTAATGAACTTGATATCGTTGTAGAATCTAGTGATTTGAAAAGGAGTGGTTTAAGCTCCGCTTTAAAATCGAGTAGTTTTCAAAACAAACCGAGTGGGTTGTAGCATATGCTATTTTTTCTAAAGAGGTCATTCTCGGTGAAGGGATCTAGGCTCTTTCCACATCGAATGAGGTGCTAGATATTCATAAACGAATACCGCTATGCAAAGCAAGAACCAGAGCTATCTTTTTGAAAAATTTGATTCTAAATCATCTTTAGGTTTCTTTTCTTTTCATTAATCTCATTAATGACGTATCATCATTTATGTTTCCTAAACAACACAAAAGAAACAAAAATAAAACACACATATATGCCATCCGCATTCTCCACGGGGACCTGGGTCTTCACCGTAAGATTACTTAACTTACGGCAAAGCAGGGTTAGGACTAGCGCATATGCAAAACATATATAGTGTCTACTAGTATATCATATATATAAGTAGCATTCATCTCACGCAGTTTATATGATCACATCATATCAGAATCAGCAGAAGCAACTATACGAAATACAGGATATTCTAGGAGGTCCATGTTTTAAATTATGCCAGTAATGAAAAACGGTCGTGATGAATAGCCAAACCCACATCCCTAGACCGCTCCGAGAGCGGAAAGTAACTCTGCCAATTCTAGAGTTAGACGACCCGGTCTCAACTCCTCGAGATGGCCTCCCACTGAACTCTTGAACCCGGTTACTTATGCTCCCCGCCTTGGGTCTATCCTAATACGGAAAAGTAAATAATATACATCAATGGAGACAACATACTCAATCCGGAAGTGCCCCAATAAAAGAATATTACATACGAATTTTTGCATGAAAGAAAATTGAAAAACTCTAATCTCATGGAAAACCCCCGGCGATCCAATATAACATATCAGAAGCAACACAATAACATCACATGTTATCAATGTAAGTAAATATGCGTATCCTTAATGTCGTTGAGATATAGCAACGAGATCGGGGATACACCACATATTACACTTACGGTCGCAGAAAAGAAATGAAAACTACAATAATTAGAATCCGCATCATCCTTAGACATCATAAACCCGGAATATCGCTTACTCCGGATTTCATGCCTAACCTATAAACCTTGCATTTAAGTATCAAATTGAAAAAACTTTTCAAAAACAAGTCGGGTAATTCAACATGATTCCCGATTAAATAATCGAATGCTCGTCGGGAACTTTAGTTGATGGCCGCACACGCGATGCCGTCAACGAAGTGCACTTAGGCAGAACACCGCGACCGCGAGCACCCGAGTGGATGTTTTTGGCCGTGGCGTTCTCTTATAGTCACTTGGTCGGGGTTATAGGACGTGGCTGTCTACTAGTGTCTCCCGGCGACTATTCGCGTACGATACACGAATGCGACGGAATATTGATCCGATTTGAAACTCCATGGCAATCCATCAAATAAAACTAAATTGCTAGATTTACAAAACGCAAACTATTTTTCACAAAACTAATCAATGTGGAATAAAAAAATTGTATCACATAACTATAGCAATCTAGACGATATTAAACATTTCAATCAATGTTTTAAGCAATAACAATTCACAGATACCTCAACAACTTGGGCCTCATAAAAAATACCCAGAAAGTCTAATAAATGAAAATGAAGCAGCACAAGAAAATCGAGACCCTAACTCCACAATTGTGCGGCGGAAGCGCCGCAAATACATGATATTTGCGGCGGTTCCGCCGCCAAGTTATGGAGTAACGTTCTCGTATTTCTTGAGCCTTCATAATTTTCTGAGAATTTTTAATTGTGAAAAATCCAACGTTTTGCAAAATGGACAGTACCTAGTAAAATCCGTGTTTAAAAATGTTGATCGAACACTTTAATGTCGTCTAGACTTTATCTAAGTCTCAAGTTTTTCTCTGATACCAAGAAAGTTTGTCTTAGCACCTCCACTAGGTTTCAAGGAGCATCAAGTATGCAATTTAAAAAAATCTAGAGTGCTAAGCTATACTAACCTAGAATCAAACTAGAGAATTATGGTTTATAGGCAAGAAAACAATTTCTACACTAAGTGAAGAGGGTTAAAACCTTTGTAGACCAAGTCCTTCACATCTAAAGGTCCAAGTAGTAGTCCCTAGAAATCTTCTTTGACTCCACTTGAGAAAGTATCGAGCTTGCACATTGTCCTCGATGTCGAAGATGATCCACCATGATGTCTCTCTAACTCAAGTTCACTCTTCACTAATCAAAGTATTACTGAAGCAAACTACCTAAACTATTGGGATAGATTAGTATAGGTTGATGAAGTAGGAATTTTGCTCACTTTAGAAATCTTTTTCCTTTTCTTTTTCCAACAAGAAAAACCATAGAGAGCTCTAGAGGAACAAGATGCAAATAGCCAGAAGTCTTTGGATGCTGCCGTGAACTTGGGTGTGTGAGTGAATTAATGAGAGAAAAAACCATGAGCTAGAGATCATGTTGAGATGAATAAATATCTAAGAGTAAACCAAAAAGTGAGGATGAGATGGCTTCTCAATTCTTCTCCAAGCATCCAAGCCATGACACATTTTCCACTCTTTTCTACTTTACTTTTAAATTAATTCATTCCAATAATCTTTAGCTTTATTGTGTTTCTCATACACCCATGTTTTATGCAGCATCTACCATCTACCATGATCAAATTCATTTTATATATATATATATATGTATATATATATATATGATATATATGAATAATTATATATAAAGAGAAGGGAAAAAATCATTAGTGAGCAATTATATCAGTTAATATATATATATATCATATTTTTAAATCAACACTTGATTCAATAATCCGGTTATATCAAATATAAACGACTAATATCATTTATATGTATATATTATTATCAAATCAACACTTGATTCAATAACCTGGTTATATCACATATAACCGACAACATTCAATATTCAATATCAAATCAACACTTGATTCAATAATCCGGTCATATCATATATAACCGGCTAATATCAAATATATATACATATAACAATTCATTGAATCAAAACATGATTCAATAATCCGGTTATATCATATATAACCTAACCGATAACAAATATCGCCAGATTAGAATACGGTATCACATAATCATATTTAATCAAGCTCTCGCACTTATCATCATATGTGCCCTACTTCAGTTTGCTTGAGCTAGGAAAGCTCTATGTAGGACTCTAAAGACTCGTCAATATGCCAGCAGTAGGTAATGATCACATCAGGCACCCACAAGCCGTCAGCGGTACTAGCCGGACATAACGGCTGTAGGGTTGCTAGGCACGCGCACAAGGGTCTACGAGGCATCAACCATGCCTGATTAAAAATTCAGCCGTGCCGAACAACCCGAATACGGATCTTTAAACTAGAGATTAGGCGAAAACTAACATGCTAAACACTTTAACACTAAGTGAGAGGGATTACAACCTTTGTAGATCCGGTCCTTCACTTCATAAGCTCCGTGTTGTGGTCCCTTCGCTGCGATCATCGGGTTCCGGACTCTCGAGAGGTTTCACGAAGAGAAAGATGCAGTCTTGCTTCCGATCTTCGATACAAAGATGATCTACCTTGAAGTTTCATTAACACAAGCCAACACTCACTAGAATTGAGTGAACACTCTCATCTAAAGGGTAAGGGAAGATGAGGATGATGAAGTAGGATTTTTGCTCTCTTTATTTATCTTTTTCTCACATTTATTCATCACTTGGAAAAAACTAGTAAGCATTTTCCATGAAGAAAGAGCAAGGAAGAAGATGAACAATATGATAGAATTCCTTTTGTGATGAATAATGCAAAGAAGATAATGATGAATTATGCAACCATGGTCAAGTAACCATTGTAGAGATTGAACTAGGGTTAAAGGGGTGTGGTTGGGTTAAGAAATATCATGCTAAAATATCTTTTCCAAAACAAAAAAGAAAACCTTCTAGAAACATCTAGAAAGGTTTAACCCTAATCAAACCCTAACCATATTTAATCTCTACTAAACATGTTGCATTAGTAATCATATCATGTTACAATATTATATATCACATATATAATATTTATCGTAACGAAATAAAATAATACATTTAACATATATCGCATATATATCAATGTATTACCCGAGTGAGAAAAAGAATCTTTTAGTGAGCAAATATTAGTTAATGTAATTTAATATATCATATATATTATTATACATTAAATTATCGAATCAACACTTGATCCGACAATCCGGCTATATCGCATATAACCGACTAATATTTATCTGTACCGATTCATCGAATCAACACTTGATCCGATGACCCGGCTGATATCAAATATCGCGAGAATAGAATACGGTATCTCATATCGCATTATCCTCGGTCCCTCACATATCACATACGTGCCCCTACTCCGTTTTGCCTGAGCCAAGAAACCTCTGTGTAGGACTCTAAAGAATCGTCAATACGCCGGCAGTAGGTGATGATCATATCAAACACCCACAAGCTGCAAGCGGTCAGCTAAACGTAACAGCTACCCAGGTATTTAGCGCTCAGAAGATCAACAAGCAAGCCTGTACATTCTCCTGTGAATCCAAACAGTAACACTCCCGTACAGTCCGGTCTCATCGCCTGATATGTCGCATATCTCGCCTAGGGGTGGTAAACGTCAGACCCCAGTAGCTTGATAAGTCGTGTCGATATGAGGTCTATAACAGTTCGAGAAACTACTGATAACACTTACCAGTAAATCTCAGCAACCCTGGCCAGGGATTTCCGGTTATAGCCAATCGAACACAGCACAACATCAACTCCCTACACCGAGAGAGACGAATCCCCTCCTATCGCTCATTGCCTCCATGTGATTCGGGACTGTACTCAAAAGCCACCTTTTTGCATGCCCTCAAAGACGTGGTATGATGGAAATCAAAGCACAGTGGGAATCACACAAGACTCTATGACGATCTCGGGTCAACAGACTACTCTGTACCAGTGTCACCGGAGAACTGCCATCTGACGTGAGGTATAATACCATCTAGGAGTTCTCGGCGAGTCCGTCCAGTGTACCCAGTCTCTACTGAGCACCCGTACACCATCCTTGATGTCAAACACCGATGGATATGAGATCATCCATCGCCCATCATATGGGTCAAGATGCGTATACGCTAGTTTACTCTGGAGTATCGATGCCTTGTCTCGATACACCCTCGACTAGGAACAGTTATAGGATGTACTCGTCGACTACCGTGGCCCCACTAGTATGATCTCATCATAGTCCCAGTAGTCGAGTACATATCCTAAGGGCTTTATCAACATGTAACATAGAGACAATCAGAGTACATGTTAAGATAAAGTACAACCAGATAGCATACTATCATGTCGAGCAAGAAAGTCCTCCCTATATATGTCCAAGCATCCATTACAATATACATCGTATGTACAGTAATGGCCTCTAGGGCATACATATAACTAACAATCTCCCACTTGCACTAGGGCCATCTGTTGTGGTATCGCATACCCAACAATTAGCTGTGGTTGAAGTATCTCATACTCAATCATCCCATAAAAGTCTCTACTGGGAAAAAGGCCTTTGTGAATGGATCTGCGCTGTCATCCTCTGTGTCTACTCTCCTAACCTCGATCTCCCTGGAGATCAACCATCTCTATAATCAGGTGATACTGCCTAAGAATTATATCTGGATTTCTGATGGGACGTTAGTTCCTTGGCTAAAGCCACAACTCCATTGTCATACAATGGTAGGAACGAAGTTCATCTCATGAACTTATAAATATCCAGACTGCCTCTTTGGTAGTATCCTTGGTAACGATGTATCTTGCCTTTAATCGTCTAGTATGTCACGGTATCTAGCTTGGAACTCTTCCAACATACCGTCCCTGCAGTGAGGGTAAAGACAATGCCTGCGACTGACATTCAGTCATCCTTATCACCCTGGAACCTCTCCAGTGATTCTCCCCAGGATCGATTGATACCATCTCACTACAACTAGTGAGTATCCTAACATCCAATTAGATCTATCTCATAGATCCAAAACACAGGATTTAGGAGGTATCATTTTGATCCTATATGGAGAATCATTGTGATAAGTGGAGATTGACTGAGCGTAGCATAGGAAACTCCTTCCCTATCAAGAGTATGTCATCCACGTACTCTACGAGGATCAACACCATACTCTCTACTACATTTTTGTATATACAAGGTTCATCTACGATTTTGATGAAGTCAAACTCCTTGACTACCACATCAAAACAGATGTTCCAACTCCGCGATGCCTGCTTTATGATATAAAACATCTTGCTCACGTTTTCGCTGCTCCCACTGTCTACGAAGCCCTCTGGCTGTGTACTTATAGACGCTCTCTCCTAAAACATCATTTAGAAAAGCAGTCATGACACCCAACCACCAGATATCGTAGTCATGGTATGTAGCCGTGGCAAGTAGGATCTGGATGGACTTAAGCATGGCTTTGAAAGTCTCAACTTTCCATGTACACCTAGTAATCTTCTCAAGATATACTTGCTCCTGATGGGGATTTAACCCTTCAGATAGAGCAACCAAAGTCCATACTCTGTTGGTGTATAAGGATTCCATCTCAAATCACTAAGTATCCAGCCATTCTTACAGAGTCCCACTCCTGATGGCCAGCTCAAAACTAGTTAGGTCATCATCTCATGATGCAATCCTCGCTCCCACTGTCATAGAGAAACCGAAGTATCTCTCAGGTGGGTGAGGAACCCTACTAGATCGGCGGAGAGGCCGAGGGTCGTTGAAAACTATTGAATCCTTTGGTTCTACGAAATCATCAGCTGCAGTTTGTATAGCTGGAACATTTCCAGTTCTACATAACAGACCTTGCCTCGAGCTTGTCTGGATTTTGCTTTTAGACATAGGCCGGACAACCCCAAATCTTAACAAACTTAAGATATGGGCTCTTCCCTTTCCATATCATATATGAAGTGGTAGGCAACTGATTTGATTTGAACCCTATTCAATAGGTATGCAGCTTCTCAAGTGCATAACTCCCAAAAGTAAATAGGAAACTCGGTAGTACTCATCATAGAGCACACCATATCACATAGGGTGCTATTGCTCCGCCCCGATACACCGACGTGCTGTGGTGTATACGGAGGAGTAATGCTGAGAGAGAATCTCATTCTCCTTTAGAATAGTCCAGGAATTCCGTGCTCAAGTATTCTCCTCCTTGATCACATCAAAGGACATAATACTTATACCCGTATTGGTTCTCTACTTCTAACTTATATTCTGTGAATATCTCAAAAGGTTCGGACATGTGTTTCAACAGGAACATATGTCTGAATCTTGAGAGATCATCAGAGAATGTAATGAAGTACAAAGAGCCGGTCTTGGCATCTGTAGACAGGGGACCTTCATACATCAGCATGTATCAATCCCAAGAGTTCACTAACTCTTTCTCTGTTTCCAATAAACGGAGCTGTGGTCATCTTATCTCTGTGACATGACTGGCAAGTTTCACAAGATGTAAATTCAAACTAATTTAAATATGCATCTTTATGTAACTTCAGCTAGTCGGGTCGCATTGATATGACCTAGTCTACAATGCCTCAAGAAGGATTCGTTCATTTCTGAACTCTTCCTCTTATGTCTGTTCTATATACTAAGAACTGTAGTTTGATTTAGAACGTCAATGCTTTTAGATAACGTGCCTGAACCGATCAACTCTTGATATAGGAAATGTTCAAAACATTATCCAACAATACAAAATTATATTACTTCTTTACTTATAAAGAGACTGATATGATTTTGTATATCAGGTTCGGTATCTAATAACATTCGTTCAGAATCAATGTATTCTGGTAATACAGGGTGATAGTGACCAACAGACTTGGCTGCAACACTTGCACCGTTTTCTATCTCATGAAACTTATCACCCGTTCTCAGTTCTCTACCTTTCTGTAGCCCATGTAACAAATTACATATGCGGGATCCTGATCCGGTATCACATACCCAGGACGTAAAAGATACTGAGAAACAGTTCTGTGTAATGAACACACCCGAAGATGATGCATCAACATGCACTTTCTTCGTTTGGGCGGCACGGGAATTCTGGTAATCCCCAATTTCTTGCTCTGTCTTATAACAATTATAAGTTGGAGCGGGACCAACGTTCCCCAGCTCAGTATAACAAGCGGGTTCGGTCAATACATCCGTTTTATTGTCTTGATTAAGGCGTGATATGGTCGCTACCTGGAGAGAGAGAGAAGAAAACACTCAGCGTATACTCTTGCAAGATTAGATTGCTTATCTAATATATCTAATCAGGATGTCTCCCACTGTTTTAGTCAAATCTTCCTTCAAACCCTAAAAGGAAAGACTAGCCGGGATTAATTACACGCTACAAGTTCGCCAATCTTTCAGCCAGGCCAGTGTCGGTACTTTGAGGGAGGTCCCCCATGCTTTCGTACGAACCTAATTAATGTAAACCTCGTTTTCCCAGAGGCGTAACCCCGTTGACACCTTTCTAGACAACTACTTGATCGGCTAATTGTAATGTGTAAAACTCTCCCAGGAGTAACTCTTACTCGCAGCGGGTATCGGGATCCAACTATCTCATAGAAGGTATGCAATCTTATTGCAAATTTCAACACTTGAAATTCCCAATAATATTTTACCCCTAGTACTTATGACCTTAACTAAGGTCAACATATCACAAGCACTAGTCAAGTTCTACCCGTCATTTCATGATTAATCAGACCCACCCTATATGACCCTCAACTATGGTCGACATAATCACATGAATGTCCTAACTAATCGCATCATATGCTGTGTAGGAAGACATCACTTAGCTACCGTACACTGCGCCTCAACTAAAGTCGACATACGCAGCACGAATACTAAGTACTCTACTTCCTAAAATGACGGAGGGCTATGACAGGTTTTTATGAAAACCTTTTGCGTAATGAACTTGATATCGTTGTAGAATCGAGTGATTTTAAATGGAGTGTTTTTGAGGCTTTTCTAGTTTTGCTAAAGGGGTCACTCCCGGTGAAGGGATCGTCGGCCCTTTCCTCATCGAATAAGGTGCAGGGTATATCAAATATACCGCTATGCAAAGCAAGAACTATAGAAGCAATCAAAAGACAAACCGAGTTTGTAGTATCTTCTAGTTTCACTAAAGAGGTCACTCCCGGTGAAGGGATCTCGGCTCTTTCCTTATCGAATAAGGTGCTGGATGTTCTACAAGGAACACCGCTATGCAAAGCAAGAACTAGAGCTACCAGTTTTTTAAACAAGTTTCTGCAACATCTTAGGTTTCTTTTAGTTTCATTAATCTCATTAATGAAGTCCCATTTTATTATGCTTCACAAGCATCTCATTTGAAACGAAATCTGCAATATAACATATATCTCATATATATAATATAAACATTCGTCACAGGCAGTAATATGATCTCATCACAGAACATTGCAGCAGAAGAACATATATGAAATATTAGATATACTAGGACGTCCGTGTTTTTTTCAATACGAGCCTGTATAAAACACGGATTCCACGGTCGTGGTGAATAGCCAAACCCACATCCCTAGACCCCTACGAGAGCGGCAAGCAACACTGCCAATTCTAGGGTTATGAGACCCGGTCTCGACTCCTCGAGATGGTCTCCCACTGGACCCTAGAACCCGGTTACTTGTGCTCCCCTCCTTGGGTCTACCTAATGCGGAAAAGTAAATAATATACAACGGTGACATCATCCGCAACCTGGAAGTGCCCCAATAAAAGAATATTACATACAAATGAATTTTACATGAATGAAAAAGAAAAAAACTCTCATCTCACATAAAACCCCCGACTATTCAAACGCGACGATCCAATATAACATATAACAGCAACACATAATATCTCATATCATCAACGTAAGCAAGTATGCGTATCCCGATTGTGGTTGATGTATAGCAACGAAGCCGGCGATACATCACATATTACGCTTACGGTCACAGAAAAGAAAGTGTAAAACTACAACAGTTGGAATCCGCAACCTCCTTAGACATCGCATGCCTAACCAAATGAATTCCTTAGACATCGAATGCCTAACAATTATAAACCCCACATTTTAGTCTCATTATCGAAAACTCTTTTAAATATCAAGTCGGGCAATTCAACAAGATTCCCGACGTCCTGATCGAATGCTCATCGCAAACTTTAGTAGACGGCCGCACCCCCAGATGCCGTCGACGAAGTGCACTAAGGCGGAACACCGCTGCCGCGAGCACCCGAACGGATGCTTTTGGCGACGGGGTTCTCCTACAGTCACTTGGTCGGGGCTATGGGGCGTGGATGTCTGTTAAGTTTACCCAGAGAGTATCCGCGTACGCTACGTGATTGCGACGGAATTTTGATCAAATCAAAATTCCGCGGCAACCGATCATTTGAGACTAAACTGCTAGATTTACAACATTCAAATTAGTTATCTCATAACTATATGTGGATTCCAAATATTGTATCACATTCCAGATAAAAAGACAAAGTTAAACTTTCCGATCGAATAATCAAACACCCAAGATTTCCCCAATATATCTCAACACTTGAAATCAGTTTAAAAATATCCATCACATGCCACAGTACCAATGGTCCAGCCGTAGAAGGGTCAAGCCAACGCCTCACATGTGGCACGCCGTACTGCCCCAAACCCTAAGGTTCAAAAGGCAGTTCAAGACGGTCACATAACCGAGTTAAGGTTTGTTGTCTTCTAGAGGGTCCACCGCGTTACTTGCACGACTTAGAACGTTCTTAAACACGAGAGAAAAATCCAACTTTTGAAAAATTTTCCGACAGGGGAAAAAGTGAGTTATTGATATCCGTTCGAACTTTTTAACAGTTTCTAAAAATTATCCAGACAAAACTAAACGAAGTTAAATTATTCGATCGAAACATCGAGTCCCCAATACAACCCTTGAAAACTCAACACTTGAGTGGAATTAAAATATTCACAGAAAAAATTGCCAATAAAGGACCTAAGAATAAATACAAGAAATTTCAGGGACTAACTCGAAATTTTGGCCGTGGAACAGCCGCAAAACCCATGGTTTCGCCGCGGTTCCTCGGTCATTTTGGCGAATTAGAAGTCCGTACTTCACAGTAATTCTTAGTTTTTTCTGCTTGTTTTTCTGAGAATTTTTAATTAATAAAAAACCACATTTTTGAAAAATGTACAGAGAAGGGTAAACATCGGGGTTTCGGGTTTCGATCGGACTTTAAACTTCGTATAGACTTCGCCTAAAACTTTAGCTTGGCTCTGATACCACTGTAGGGTTGCTAGGCACGCGCACAAGGGTCTACGAGGCATCAACCATGCCCGATTAAAAATTTAGCCGTGCCGAACAACCCGAATACGGATCTTTAAACTAGAGATTAGGCGAAAACTAACATGCTAAACACTTTAACACTAAGTGAGAGGGATTACAACCTTTGTAGATCCGGTCCTTCACTTCATAAGCTCCGTGTTGTGGTCCCTTCGCTGCGATCATCGGGTTCCGGACTCTCGAGAGGTTTCACGAAGAGAAAGATGCAGTCTTGCTTCCGATCTTCGATACAAAGATGATCTACCTTGAAGTTTCATTAACACAAGCCAACACTCACTAGAATTGAGTGAACACTCTCATCTAAAGGGCAAGGGAAGATGAGGATGATGAAGTAGGATTTTCTCTCTCTTTATTTATCTTTTTCTCATATTTATTCATCACTTGGAAAAAACTAGTAAGCATTTTCCATGAAGAAAGAGCAAGGAAGAAGATGAACAATATGATAGAATTCCTTTTGTGATGAATAATGCAAAGAAGATAATGATGAATTATGCAACCATGGTCAAGTAACCATTGTAGAGATTGAGCTAGGGTTAAAGGGGTGTGGTTGGGTTAAGAAATATCATGCTAAAATATCTTTTCCAAAACAAAAAAGAAAACCTTCTAGAAACATCTAGAAAGGTTTAACCCTAATCAAACCCTATCCATATTTAATCTCTACTAAATATGTTGCATTAGTAATCATATCATGTTACAATATTATATATCACATATATAATATTTATCGTAAAGAAATAAAATAATACATTTAACATATATCGCATATATATCAATGTATTACCCGAGTGAGAAAAAGAATCTTTTAGTGAGAAAATATTAGTTAATGTAATTTAATATATCATATATATTATTATACATTAAATTATCGAATCAACACTTGATCCGACAATCCGGCTATATCGCATATAACCGACTAATATTTATCTGTACCGATTCATCGAATCAACACTTGATCCGATGACCCGGCTGATATCAAATATCGCGAGAATAGAATACGGTATCTCATATCGCATTATCCTCGGTCCCGCACATATCACATACGTGCCCCTACTCCGTTTTACCTGAGCCAAGAAACCTCTGTGTAGGACTCTAAAGAATCGTCAATACGCCGGCAGTAGGTGATGATCATATCAAACACCCACAAGCTGCAAGCGGTCAGCTAAACGTAACAGCTACCCAGGTATTGAGCACTCAGAAGATCAACAAGCAAGCCTGTACATTCTCCTGTGAATCCAAACAGTAACACTCCCGTATAGTCCGGTCTCGTCGCCTGATATGTCGCATATCTCGCCTAGGGGTGGTAAACGTCAGACCCCAGTAGCTTGATAAGTCGTGTCGATATGAGGTCTATAACAGTTCGAGAAACTACTGATAACACTTACCAGTAAATCTCAGCAACCCTGGCCAGGGATTTCCGGTTATAGCCAATCGAACACAGCACAACATCAACTCCCTACACCGGGAGAGACGAATCCCCTCCTATCGCTCATTGCCTCCATGTGATTCGGGACTGTACCCAAAAGCCACCTTTTTGCACGCCCTCAAAGACGTGGTATGATGGAAATCAAAGCACAGTGGGAATCACACAAGACTCTATGACGATTTCGGGTCAACAGACTACTCTGTACCAGTGTCACCGGAGAACTGCCATCTGACGTGAGGTATAATACCATCTAGGAGTTCTCGGCGAGTCCGTCCAGTGTACCCAGTCTCTACTGAGCACCCGTACACCATCCTTGATGTCAAACACTGATGGATATGGGATCATCCATCGCCCATCATATGGGTCAAGATGCGTATACGCTAGTCTACTCTGGTGTATCGATGCCCTGTCTCGATACACCCTCGACTAGGAACAGTTATAGGATGTACTCGTCGACTACCGTGGCCCCACTAGTATGATCTCATCATAGTCCCAGTAGTCGAGTACATATCCTAAGGGCTTTATCAACATGTAAAATAGAGACAATCAGAGTACATGTTAAGATAAAGTACAACCAGATAGCATACTATCATGTCGAGCAAGAAAGTCCTCCCTATATATGTCCAAGCATCCATTACAATATACATCGTATGTACAGTAATGGCCTCTAGGGCATACATATAACTAACAACGGCTACGTAGGTATTGAGCGAACAGAAGATCAACAAGAAAACATGGCCAAACTCCTATGAAGCCTATAAGCAACACCTACCGTACAGTCCGATCTCTTCGTCTGATACGTCGCAAATCGAGTCTAGTGGTGGAATCGTTAGACCCCAGTAAATTGATAAGCCATGCTGATGTGTGGCCTATAACCATTCGAGAAACTACTGATAACAGTTACCAGTAAATCTCACTAGCCCTGGCCAGGGACATGCTGTTATAGCCAATCGAGCATAGCGCAACATCAACTTCCAATACCGAGAGAGACGAAACTCCTCCTATCGCTCACTTCCTCTATGTGACTCGGGATTGTACAAAAAATCCACATGCTTGCACAACTCCTTTGAGCAGTGGTAGGGAGGAAATCAAAGCACAGTGGGAACCACACAAGACACTAAGGCGATCTCGGGTCTACAGACTAACATGTACAAGTGTCACCAGAGAACTGCTATGTGACGATAGGTATGATACCATCTAGGAGTTCTCGACGATTCCTATTTCGTGTACCCATTCTCTAATGAGCACCTGTGTACAATCTTTGATGTCAAACACCAATAGTTGTGGGATCAACCATCGACCCATACAGGGTCAAGAAACGAACACACTAGTCTACTCTGGAATATCGATGCGCTGTCTCGATATTCCCTAGACTGGGAACTATTAAAGGATGTGCTTGTGGACTACACAAGCCCCACTAGTATGATCTGCATCATAGTCCTGGTAGTGAAGCCAACATCCTTAGGGATTTATCAACATGTATCAGAGAGATGGTATAATAATTAGAGTGTTCATGTTATGATAAAGAGCAACCAGATAGCATACTATCATGTCGAGCAAGAAAGTCCTCTCTATATATGTCTACGCATCCACTATATCATACAATAATGGCCTCTATGGCATACATATTCCCTACAACAGGTGCTCACTGGGGGTGAGTACATTGGACGGACTCGCCGAGAAATTCTACATGGTACTATACTTATCGTCAGATAGCATTTCACAGGTGACATGAGTACAGGTTAGTCTTCAGACTTGAGATCGTTATTTGTCTCGTGTGAGTTCCCACTGTAAATAGATTACTACCTTACCATGGCTCTATTGAGTTTTGTAAACAGGTTTTAGTTGGGTAAAGTCCCGAGTCACATGGAGGCAGTGGGCGATTGTTGGGGATTCGTTTCTCCCGATATAAGGAGTCGATATTGCACTGTTTTCTATTGGCTAGCACCATAAGACCTTGGCCAAGAAAGTTGGGATTTACTGATAGTTAGATCAGTAGTTTCCCGGATTGGTCCTGAGACACATCGGCACGAATTATCGGGTTATTAGGGTCTGACATTTACCACCACCTAGACCAGGTATGCGATACTCTTAGACGAAGAGACCGGACAGTACGGAGATTGTCACAGATAGGCTCAATAAGGATTCAGATGGTTTGCTCATCGTCCATCCTTTTCAACAGGTACACGGGTAGCCGTTACGTACAGCTATTACCGCTGACGTGTTTGTGCTTATGGATTTATCTAGTAACTCACTGCAGGCGTACTGTTGAGACTTTAAAGTCCAGAGTTTCACTGGTTCAGGGGAAATGACGTAGTAGCCGTATTTTGATACGTGAATGGTTCCGATCGAATGATTGTACTAGTTACCCGGACTTTCGATCGGGATAACTGTAGGGTTCCGATCGAATGGTTGTACTAGTTATCCGAACATTCGATCAGACTGTTGAATAATACTAGCCGGCTTAGGATTGAGCCGGATTATTAAATCAGGTATTGATTTGATAATTTACGTATATATATTTCAATATGTATATTCTAGTTTTATATTCTTTGTGTTATTCCATCTCTTTGGGTATTCGTATTTTGTGTCACGACCCGAAATTTGGCACGTGACGGCCCTTAAACCACGTAACGTCTCTATGCATAACGTAATTCAAGTAAGCTAAAAACCAGCAATCTAAACCATCAAAAGTAGTAAGTGATAATAACATTGTTAAAACTTTTGAAATCTCAATTAAAATCTTTAAAGTCCAAATTTATTTCCTTTAAATTTTGGCAACACCTCCTTTGTAAAAAAAGCCCTAAAAAGGGTACAACAAAAGATATAAGTAAGGCATCCCCAAACGGGAGCAAATCCATGCCCAAAAGTGGAAACAACCACCAAAACAGATATACAACGCCGTAGCGAAGAAAAAGATGATAAAAAGCGAAACAGCATAAAAGACGCCCAAGTCACAAATAATATACAATATCGTCCTCACAACTCGTCTCTAGTTCAATACATGAAGTAGTAGATGGAGAGTACTTGATACAACGAATATACAATGAGCAACATCGGATAACCGCAAAACCGACCTATAGCAAAACTGCACACAGTCAGCCGTAGCGGTATCCGCTGCAAAAGATGATACGATAGGAAGAAGAAGCCCTGCCGCGACTGCCGTGAGGGATTACCTGCAAAACACTGTGGCACATAGGGGTGTGTTGCCAACTCGTGAATAGTAAATAACATATGCATGTAATCGCAAGTATGCACGTACTGCGATAATCTATCACATGCAAGCTGATAGCAATAAATAGCAATATGTATATGCAACAGTCATGAAAGGTACTCTATCAGGTACTACTAATACATGAAGCAATGCATATTAAATAAATGCGGAGTATAGGATAAAACATGTCATCCTCACGGAATCCTCATCGTGGCAGGACCAGTGTCCATCAAGACAATCTAAATCCCAAATTCCTCAAATCGACCCTCAGATCGGCCCTTAGATCGGCCCTCATAACCTGTAAGTCTCATGGAACCTGAGTGTCAAACATCGACACCGGGAAACATCATGAAAACTAGTGTCCAGTATCGACACATAAATACTCATATATATATATATATATATATATATATATATAGGGCTCTGTCAGTCCGGATCGGCCCTTGGGCTCAGTCAGTCTGGATCGGTCCCTGGGCTCTATCAGTCCGGATCGGCATAGATGATATATATATATAGGGCTACATCAGTCCAGATCGGCCCTTGGTTCCGTCAGTCCGGATCGGCCTACATCAATACCTGGGGCTCTGTCAGTCCGGATCGGCCCTTGGGCTCCGTCAGTCCGGATCGGCCCATATCAATACCTTAGGCTCCATCAGTCCGGATTGGCCTTTGATTCTCAAATCCATAAATCACATGAAATAAAGAATAAGAATACTTGCATAGATCATTATGATGATATATATTATATATATGTACATATATAACAGCGTCCCATAACACTGATATATATATATATACGTATATAACAGCATCCCTACTACTGATATATATCATCAGGAGTAAAACATCCAGAAAACATCATGTGAAATCCATATCTCAATGCTTAAATCCATGAAATATAATATATGCAACATAAAAATTAATATGAGCATATAAAGGAAACCCGCTATTTAACTGCAATAAATTATTAAATATATCATGTGGTTCCTAATTTCTTCAAAATCCACACAACATCATATAAAGATGAACATGTAGCTATAGCCAGGTTTGCGTACCCATGTCGGCATAGCAAGATATGTGTATCTATATGTAAGCATGTATGTATGACGCATCTCATATGCGCAATGGCATAAGAATCAAAATCTCCATGTCGGTGACAATACAATACCACATTGGGGTATATATAGCTCTAGTCGGGTAAATTGGTGTACATATAGGTATGTGTGCATGATGTACATGTACCTGTAGCAAGGTATGTGTTTATACCTGTCAATAATGATATAACACCCTCCAGGTATATGTGTAATCATATGGCATAGCAAGGCATATGTGTAAGCATGTGGGTGTACAAGTATGCTATATCTCATATGCACAAAGAAATAAGAATCGCTATCTCCATTATCCCTATCCAATACAATATCACGTATCTATAGGTGTTGTGCGTGTCATGGCAATTACCGACGGTGTGTGTGGCATACAAACAGTGCTCGTGCAACATGAAACGTCAATAATAGTGTAGTGTCCAAAGGGTACAAGTCCAAGCACAACAAGTAATAATATGCAATGAAGTTTTACGCCTATATGTGCAATATAAACATGCGGCTAATATTATATCATATCTATCCCTGACGCATAACGCCATACGAGCGATTCCCCTGTAGATGTTAAATCTACTCACTGATGATCTTAGGCTATGTAAGCCAACCACTCACTTTCCCTTCATCGCAGCGTCTGAAGTCCCCACCTGCGTCCCTAAGATCATAAAACAACAATACAACAAGTTCATATTAGCAATCGACCAATAACACGTAACTACTACGTTTGACCGACGCACTGACTCTAAACATACTCTTAAGTGTCAGTTTAGTGGCTAACATGCGTAGCGATACTACAAAACCAACCCAAGAGCCAAAAATACACAAGATCACGAACCGTGTCGGTTAACGTAACACGCGTAGTCGTAACACTAGAAACAAGCAAAGTGATCCCAGATTTTGTATACAGTCAAAACTCAAAGATCAAATAGTACCAAACACACAAAAACAACAGCAAACAGCTACCCTGAAAATCCCAAACCCAAACTCCACCAGAAAACCGAGGTCGCCGGATTTTCCTGCTGTGTCGCTGGCGAAAACCGAGCCCCTAAGGTTCGTTCTTCACGTGAAGGCTTAGGGTCTCTGGTACAACACAACTACACGGCTAGATTTTCTAGTACACACTCTGGGTCACAGCAGATCACAGATATCATAATATGACACTAAAAATACGATATGTGCACGAAACTTTACTTTAAGCGTTGTAAACTGAAACGAATGAGCAACTCAACCATAAAAACACCTACGTAACAGATAGAGATCATTGCTTACTCCTACAAGCTCAAAGATCCTAGCTTTCCAAGCTCCAAGGCATCTAAGAGGAAAAACAAGGCTTAAGAAGTGATTTGGTGAAGTTTTTGTGATGTTTTAGTAAGGTTTAGTGAAAGATTTGTGATGGAATGGTGAGTGTTCAGTTGAGGGTTGAGGAAAGATGAAAGATAAAAAGAATGAGAGAATAAGAGAGGGTGAGATGAAAAAAGAGAGAGGTGAGCGTAGGGTGAATGCACCACCATCACTTAATGAAAGCATTAAGTGTTGGATATAGTGCCCTCAATGTCAATTATTGGATCGCAGGTACGCTATTTCAATGATTGTAGGAGGACCTATACCGGTAGGACATTCTTGCTCGAGATGATAGTATGCTATATGGTTTATCTTTATCATCGTGTACTGCTTTATATGACATTATAGATCACTATTACACGTTGATAGAGCCCATAGGATCCTGCTTGACTACCAACAATATGATGGCGATCTGAGAGTTATGTAGTCTATAAGCACATCCTTAAAAGTGTCCCTAGTCGTGCGAGTTTCGAGACAGGGCATCGATACTCCGGAGTAGACTAGTGTATAAAGTCGAGACCCTGACGAGGGGCGGTGGCCGGTCACACAAGCCATTGGTGTAAGTTGGTTTACCTAAGATGTATACTGGTGATCATTAGGTTATGAGTGCACCGGACAAGAGTCGCCGGGAACTTGCTAGTTGGTATTGTACCTAGCGTCACATAGCGGTTCCCTGGTGACGATCTCAGGTCAATGAACTAACCAGTACACATGGAGGCAGTGAGCGGATCGGCAGGGGTTTCGTCTCTCTCGGTATTGGGGGTGAGATTATGCTGTGTCTGGAGAGCCATTACATAAAGTCCCTGGCCAGGGCAAGCGAGATTTACTGGTAGGTATTCCAGTAGTATCTCAAGGTGTTCTGGGCTACACTCTGACACGACTTATACCGCTATTGGAGGTCTGACATTTACCAGCCCCTAGGCCCGATATGCGATACTCATAGACGAACGGACCGGATTGTATGGATATTGTCACTGATAGGCTCAGTAGGGTTTCAGGATGAGTTCGCTCATCAGCCCCCCTTGTGGTCAATACCTGCAGTCGTTACGTACAGCTAGTACCACTGACGGCTTGTGGTTAAATCTACTGCCAAAGTATTGACGAGTATTTAGAGTCCTCCACAGAGAGTTTCCCAACTTCGGGCGAAACGTTGTAGAGGCCGTATGGTTTTATGGCAGGGTTCGAACATGCACGTACACTTGTGCACGTGTCATGGTTCGGACAAATAATGCTAGTGGGTTTTGGTTTAAACCGGATCCTAGTATTATATTGTTTAAGAATATTTTTGTCTCATTGCATTTCGTATTCGGTCGGAATACAAATGCGGGTATGTATATACAGTTGTTGGGTAATCCTGTAATTCGTTACGGGATTACTTTTGAAGTTGCCAGTGTTTTCCCGCTTGATTAAACATTAGTTTTTAATGTTCAATTAATGGTTTCTTTTATGTACTCTTTTTTTGGCCAAATTTTTTTCATTCATGACTTGGCCGAAATTATCTTGATGGGTGTGGAATTTGTCACTTGGATGAGTCATTGTTTTGTGCTTTAAATAAGCATGATTCACAAAATGACTCATCCTTTGCATTTAAAGCTTTTCGTAATGCTTTAGATATTAGTTGTGATATTTTTGGATGTGGTCAACTATTGCTCCTTGTGCTCACCCTCCCATGATGTGGCCGAGCACAATTCAGCCCCCACTTTGGCTGAGCCCATTTTTGGGTAAGGAATTTGGTTCATGGAAATTCTTTTGCTCATTTCTTCGATTCTCAAAAAGGCAACTTCATTTACCTTCACCCAATTCATTGGGTGACTTGAGACAAAGTATTCTACACTGTCTCTACTTCAATCTTGGACATGTCGTCTAGCAAAGTTCATGTCCGAGTTGCCTCGGTTTAGAGGTGGGAGCCCGTATAAAGATTCGTTGACGTGGTGCCATCTCGACGACGAGATCGGAGATCGAGCGAGATCGGAGATGCCTCAACAAGCTAAGGATGGTGGCTAAAGACCGTAAGACACAGATCGATCGGTATAGACATTCTAACATCTTTTACAGTTTGCTAGTTTAGTGTTAATGGCACGATCCGGGTAATAGTCTGTGCTAGCGCCAGTTGTAAAAGTTTTTGTTCCGCTTTTGGTGTCGGATTGACGGCCGGGGCGCTACCGTAGACTTACATGGTATCAGAGCCATGCCATTAACATTTACTAGCTTGTTCTAACATGTTTGAAACATTGATCGAACGAAATTTCCAAAACCACATTTCCGCATTTCAAGTTTCTGCCGAATTTTTAAACTGGTCTAAAAATTATTTTGGGTATTTCAGAAAATCGTGCAGCCTTTTTTAAGACCGCAGAAGAAATTTGGTAGACAGATCCTACTAAAACGCCGCGGTTCCGCAGCCGATTTGTGGCAACAGTGCACCATATTTCTTCTGGTGTCTTTAATATGGAATTGTGGTTTCTGGAATATTTTGTTTGGGCCCAGATTTTGTTTGAGTGCTTGATTTGTACTTGGGGCTCACTTCGGGAAGTTTTGTCGATCAAAATTTTAAATACGTTAGTTCACAGTACTTATATTATATCTCCGACCGTGAATGTCATTCGAGCGGTAAATCTTGTCTAATTGCTATAGTCCTTTTAAACGGGTTTGCGAACGTGACATTCGCGTTGATGTTCTGTGTTGTGCTGTGATGTTGCAGATTTGTCTTGGTGGATAGCTCGCGTGCAATGGTTGTGCAGTTTGGATTTATTTGTAGATTTGATATCACGGAGCGAGCATCCGACATGTAGATTGCCGTCGCTGCCTGTTTGTATATTATTCTTTTGGGGCACGACCAGGTTGAGGTCGATGTACTCGTTGTACATATTTTCTTTTCTTTAGTAGGGTTACCCCGTGATGGAGTGCACGGATAGCCGGGTTCTAGGGGGTAACGAGCCTGCATCTTATGGCTTAGAGATGGAGGGGGACTCACTCTAGAATTGACAGGTTATTCGCCGCACTCGTAGGGGGTACAGGTTGACCCAAGGAGGGGTGCTCAAGTTACCGGATTCCGTGAGGTGCTTGGTGGTCCATTCACTTTGTTGAAGGGGGCTGCCTCGCTTCAGGTTTTGGCGGGTAACTTTCCACACTCGTAAGGGTCTAGGTTTCTGTCACGACCCGAAATTTGTACGTGACGGCCCTAATACTACGCAACGCCTACAGACGTAACGCAGTAAAAGAAAGCCAAAACCCAGAAATCTAAACCATGAAAATACGGAAAAGATAATAAAAGTTTTTGAAACGTTTGAAATCACAACCCAAATTCTTTAAAAGAGTCCACTTTTTCTTTAAAATTTTGGCAGCACCCCCTTTGTAAAAACTAACCCCCAAATGGGTACAACATGAATATAAAGTAAAGCATCCCAAACGGGAGCAAAAATCCACGCCCAACGGTGGAAAACAAACACCACAACAGATATACGGCGCCGTAGCGAAGAAATAAGAGACAAAAGAAAGGAAACTGTATAAAAGGCAACAAATCCACAATAATATACAATATCGTCCTCACCAAGTCTCTAAGTCACAACATACTAGTAGTAGATGGAGAGTACAAGAATACAACGAATATACAATACAAAATACAGATAACCACCAAAACCCACCTAAGCAAAACAGCACACTGTGAGCCGATGCGGTGTCTGTAGCGAAAGATGATAGATAGGTGAATAGCCTGCCTCGACTACTCTGGGGAAACACCTGCAATACCTGTGGCACAATGGGGGTGAGTTGCCAACTCGTGAATAGTAAATAACATATGCAGGTAATCGCAAGTATGCACGTAATGCGTGAATCTAAGATATGCAATTACCAGTAATAACATGTTATATGAATGCAGAATAATGGAAAGTACACTAGCAGGTACAACCAATATATATAAAGCAATAATGATAGGACAACAGTATGCAATAATCATGCGATAGGGATATGAGAATGTAAATGTGCAATAATCATGAAAGGTACTCTAACATGTACTACTAATACATGAAGCAGTGCACAAATAGATAAAGGTGGGGTATGGAGTGAAGTATGTCATTTCCACGGAATCCTGACATCGTGGTAAGATCACAATCCAGCAAGACAATTCAAATCCCAATTCCTCAAATCAGCCCCGAAATTGGCTCTCATATTATCGAAGTATCACATCTCCTCAATTGCACAATATCAAGTATATCTCACATATCCCGAATGTACAACCTCAAGTATATCTCACATATATCGAATGTACAATTATCAAGTATATCTCGTATATATCGAATGTACAAAATCAAGTGGATCTCACATATCTCGTATGTACAATATCAAGTATATCTCACATATCTCGAATGTACAACAGCAAGTAGATCTCATATATCTCGAATGTACAATATCAAGTAGATCTCACATATCTCGTATGTACAATATCAAGTATATCTCACATATCTCGAATGTACAACAGTAAGTAGATCTCACATATCTATCCAGTATCCAATCTCAAATGAATCTCTTATATCCCGAGTCAAAATCTCCAGCAAAATTCTAACATCCTAAATATAATGGCGTAAATAAATATGATGAGGTCAATACACATATATTAGCGTCCCATTCCATTAATATTGGTGTAAGGGTATATATAACAGCGGCTCAATCCCCTGTTATATATACAAAGGAGTAATTAGAAATATCATGAAACCAATGTGCCAAGCATCGACACAGAAATACTGATCCATGAGGTGCTGTCTCCATGATTGGCCCCCTGATAGGTACGTATCATACGCTATCCCGAAAGCTCGAGTGCCTAGCTCTGACCCTCGCCTCTCGACGTATCCATACGTACATGACTCCCGTCGGTATCCACATGATAGCCGCTGAGTCATTGGTCCTGTCACCAGATAGCATGGTTCCCCTAAGCCTCATCGCCTGACACCACGACATCGTTCTTGCTTCGGGGTACCTCCGGGCCCCACCAAGTACCCGCACACGGATCCCTGCTTTCATCGCGTGGGGTATACACATCGTAAACGATAAATCTTATGGTGGCTGCTAAAATATCATATCAAGAAAACCGGGTTTTTCAAATAATGCATAATTTCATGAACTCCCACGGTTCCCGAATCCAGAAAACATCATGAAAAATCCATATAACAATGCGAAAATCCATGAATAAAGTATACTCAACATAAAAATTGTAATGTAAGCGTATAAAGGAAAAGCCGCTAATTAACTGCAACCAGTTAATATAAATATCATGCGGTTCCTAATATCTCCAATTCTCAATGATACAACAATAAGGGTAAATACATAGCTATAACCAGATATATGTAAACACATGAAGGTATAGCAGAAAATATAGGTATCTACCTATTTGTAATGATGTGATATACCTATCAGGTATAAGTGAAGTATGAAATGTAAAGCACACCTGTAGCTATGTCCTTCGGTGTGTATGTACCTATCACTAATGGTACAATACCCTATAGGTATACAGGTAACTATATGTCGAATGTGATAAGAAATATGAATCAATGTCACAATATCCCTAACCAAGCAATATAACATATATAAGTGGTTTGTGTGTGACATGGTAATTATTGACGGTGTATGTAGCATACAAACAGTGCCCGTGCAACATAAATCGTCAATAATATGTGCAGTGTCCTACTACTACTAGTCCAGGCACACTACATCTAATTAATAGGGTAAATACGCAATTCTAAACATGACATAGAATATGCGACAAGTTAAAATCTCTAGCCCAGACGCATAACGCCATGCGGGCGATTTCCCTGTAGATGTTAAATCTACTCACCAATGCTACTGGCTAAATGAAGCCTACCACCTGTTTTCCCCTGTCGTAGCGTTCGAAGTCCCCGCTTGCGAACCTAAAATTTCACAAACACATCATATAAGCATATATTCTACATCGACAAAAAGACATCGAAACGCAAGAATAACGCCCTGAAAATTACACTGCGCGCTTAGCGCATCTAACGCGCACGACATCGGCCAAAAATCCTAACTAGGGTCGCCAAACAACGAAACACCTAGTCTAGATTCCGATCGTCCCGATCGCGCATTCAAAACACAATAATAAACGTGGACTCAAAATAAATAACGTCGCAACGTCAAAAGAAACCCACGCCTAAAAGTTATCGAAATCTAGTAAGCAGTACTTATCTTTATAGCGCAAAACTACGAGTTTTACCAATACTATAATTTATAAACATCTTCAAATAGCAAGGTTAAACCATTTAAACCAGTTCTATATTTTTAAACTTGCTTAATTAAGCTTTAGCAAAAACCTAATAAGCAAAAACCCTTAATTAGACAAAGTAGTAATTAACAAAAATTAGCATTTTCTATTAGGTTAATCATCTCCAAAACACAAATTAACACATCAAAAGAACACTAAACACTTAACAAAATTTAACCCTAACATGAATTTCTTAAACCAAATATAAATGAATTAATCATAATTTAAAAACTAAACTAAACACAAAATTAGCTAACTAAATTAGCTAGATTTAAGATTAAAGCAAGTATAAAAGGATTAAGGTAAGAATTATACCTCCCCAAGAACACCAAAATGAAGCTTAATCCATTATCTTAGCATCAAAACCCAAGCTTGTTGAAGAACCAAGAAGGATTAGTGAAAGAAAAGATGGTTTTATATTTATTTAAGATTTTTGTGGATTTATTTTGGAATTTTTCTTGAAGAATTTTGAAGAAATCATGAAGAAATGAGCTTGGGAAATATTTTGGACAGAAATTGGAGATAAGCGTCGGCCATGGGGAGGTTGGGGGTATTTTTGTGAATTTTGGGTGAAGAAATAGCTAGGAAAGAGAGTAATAAATGCTAATTAAAGCAAATTTGCCACCTTTCACTCTTTTCTTTTCTTTTTTAATCCAAATCCTATTACACAAAGAAAAATCTAGATATTTCAAAAGAAGATTCTAAAATAATTTTAGTGACAAAAAAATAAATTTATTCACAGGAGAAAATTTTTCCGATTTACGTGCACAAAATACCGCTTAAAATAATATTTTATTTGGGAAAAATTCTATCTGAACCAAAACCTCCCAAATACCCCTAAAGTTCACTCACAAGCTTTATTTTAGCTAAAAAAAAGTGCCGGTAAGCTTATACGGACGTTTGATCGAAATCAGGTTAAAACGGGAAAAACCGACAATTTTGCCCTAAAACGGGAAAATTCGCAAAACGATTCTGAAATATTACAGTTTCATTGCACGGGCTATCCACACGACCAGGGGAACGTCGGGTTTCATTTGCGGCTAAAAGGAAACCCGGGGATCCCAGATTATCTGTATTGTTCTGTGATGCTTATTACATTTCTGTAATGTTGCATTAATCACGCCTGGAGCAATTATTGTATATTGGTATATAAACTAGTAGATGTTGTATATGTTTTACACCCGCGCTAGTCCAGTCCTGGCTCTGTCGTTAGTTATGTAACATAACGGGTGATGACGGGACCCAGTGGCGAATGCGGATGGCATATACGTACATTTTATTTTCATTCTTTTCTTATGTGATTAATAGATGGGACTGCATTGATTCTGATCAAAGCAAAGGAAAACAAACCTGTTGGATGTTGTTGGAACATTTTTCAAAAACCTGTTATTACAAGGACGTTCTCTTTTGTTTTGCATAGTGGTATTCGGTTATGAATATCCAGCACCTCAATCGATGAGGCAAGGGCCGAGACCCCTTCATCGAGAGTGACCCCTTAAGCAGAGGTTTGCGTCAAGGTAATAACTTCTCTAAAGTCGATTACTTTTTTCTTTGCATTGCGGTATTCAGTTATAATATCCTGCACCTCATTCTACGGGGAAAGAGCCGAGATCCCTTCACCGGGAGTGACCTCTTTAGCAAAGGTTTTCGCCATTATATTTTTGTAAAAAGATATCAGGTTCCTTCAACAGTATCAAGTTCATTACGTTAAAAGTTTTTCGTCAAAAACCAGCCGTAGCCCTCCGTCGTTTCAGACGGGTAGCACTTAGTATTCATGCTATGTTTGTTGGCCTTAGTCTAGACATAGTGTATGGTAGCTACTTGTTACCTTTCTGTTGCATAGATAGATGCGTTGGTTTGGGTCAGTGGTATAGCCATGTTGGCCTTAGTCAAGGGCTTGTATGGGTGGGTTTAAATTAACCTGGACAATGACGGGCAGAACTTGACATGTGACTTATGATTTGTTGGCCTTAGTCAAGGTCATAAGAGCATGGGGTAAAAATCATATCGGGAGTTTCTAAAGAAACTGAAACTTGCCAGCATGCGCATACCTTCTGTAGTATGATAACGTGAGTGTATTCCATCAGGTTATCATGCGATGATAGTTGGATCCCGATTCCCATTGATGGGTTGGTTTACTCTTCGGGTGATCCCGACTAATTCTTCTTTCAGGTTTGGAGGAGAATTTGAGGATACAGTGGGAGGTTTCTTGATTAGATAAAGTGATAACCATTCTGATCTAGGTTAGAGAGCACGCAGAGTGTTTCTTTTCTCTCTCTCTTTGGCAGCGACCATGGCCCGACCATAGAAATGACCCAGTAACTAAGTTAACTGAACTTTCTTAAAATACTGGCTTTAGGATTGTCTGAGTTGCACACATCATTGCCACTCCTTCTTTTAACCTTTGCATTTCTTTAGAACACCCTGTATTATTACGAACATCCACTTCCATTGGATAAATCCATCGTATGGTTATATACAAACTCGAAGGAACTTGTTCCAGATTCGAAGATGGATTCAGGTTGTGGAGAAATTGAATAGGACTATTCAGTTGTCTTTTCCTTTTACCTTCTCTCAGGATGCGATGGCTCCTTGGTTTAGGAGGGTACACCTATTACGCTTATTGGATAGTCTTCTTCCAAACCATAGGCAGGTGCCAAAAAGTAGGGAATGAAGAAAACCAATTAGCCTATGTGTGGTGTACAGAAGGTAATAAGTAAAGACATATGAAGGGATTGGAAAGAGGGCAAAGTAAATTGTGACTGCTATCATTCATGACCAAACCGCGTATTCATCGCTACTCCTACTTCACCTTTGCTTTTCTCCGGTTTAGGAGAAATAGAATAAGGTTTATTCAGTTGTCTTTTATCATCACCTTCTCTCAGGTTGCGAGTACTCCTATGATTAGGAGAGTACACCGATTACTCTTATTTGATATTCTTCTTCCAAACCATAGGCTGGTGCCAAACGGTGCGGAAGGAAGAAAACCATTAAGCCTAACGATGTTGTACATAAGGTAACGACTAAAGACAAATAAAGGGATTTGGAGAGATAGCAATGAGATATAAGGTTACAGTCATGAATCAGGATAATGGAAGAGGCATTACTAGAAATACTAGGATACCCCTGCGAAACATATTCATGTGTCAGTTTCACTATGCATTGTTAATTGAAAACTGATTTCCAATTAGATCCTTGCTCTATGGTATGTATTTACCAGGTATGATTATCACATCTGTATGGTTTTATAGATGATGAGTGGGAGTAAGTTATTGGGAATTAGTTGATCATCCCCATTATATCGGAATTCGTTGTAATTGGTGATATTTGAGGAAATCTCCTGGATTTTTGCCGGACGAAAAGTATTTGGTTTTGAGTATCCGTTGTTGTGCACCAATTTCAAACTGATATATATGTACGTTTATTTTTATAAAGTGAGATATAACTTTTTAAAATTATGTCGATGACATTTACCTATATAAGTTCATGGTTAGGTTAGGAGCATTGAACAACGGTATAATTCTTCATAATCATAAGTACAGTTTTCAACCTATGACGCACAGGATTTGAGTTATTCAACTCAGGGGACTCATACAGAGTATTGTATGTTTTCCAGTGTCCATCAGGATAAAGGAGTTGTTACTCGTACTATATTCTGTTTACATATGACTTCTTCAGTTTTAGACATGTGTTTCGTAGAAATACAAGGTCTAAGTTTTGAGAAGTTATATGTATATGAATAAAGTAGAGAACCAGGTGTCGCAAGTATCGGGATTCTTCAAGGAGATCGAAGATGTAGATACTTGTGATTTGTATTCAGTTGATAGTAATGGTATTGAGAAACTTGTTTCTCTTTCAGGTTACTCATAATTGGATGAACTCCTAAGTTGAGTAATGTTGATTAGCCTCTCTCTATTTAGTTGACATGCACTGGAGACAGCTGCAAGATTTGAATCTCGTTCCAATTAAATCAGTGCTTATGTTTCTATATGGTAGATAGAATGGTTCTTATCTTAACGATATTAAGGTACGGGGAGTTGTCCAGGTTATGCTTAAAACCAGACACTGGATAACTCAAGGCACATTTCTGTAATGGTTGTTTGTAGGTTTGTTCCCGCCAAAAATTTCTGCGCAAAAGAGTCCAAGGTATCAAATGGCAGCGATACGCTTAAGGAAATACGAACCAGTATCTTCCGGGCTATTTTTTGACAAAATTCCGAAGGAGAAACGGATAAATTCTGATTGTATTGAAAGCGTCTCGAAAAACCCTTCGATTTGATATATTATGGGCTTCATAATTCATCCGGGATCAAAAGTTATGAGGCATTATGTGTTCACACGTGATGGGCTTTTAAGAATCCGCTGGAGGAGTTAGAACATATAATAAAAACTTAGAAAAGACCCCAATGGGGCATCACGTGCTCACACATGACCATGGGCCACGTGCAGACACGTGATGGGCTCTTAAGGCCTCTAAAATAATGAATAGAATTAAATTCTAAAATCTGTTCCCTGATTAAAAATCAGAAGTTATCTCAATGAAATATCACGTGCTCACACGTGACCAATGGTCACGTGTTGACACGTGATGGTTAAAACAACAATATGAACAAGCGACTGTTAAAGGAACCAATTTCGGGGTTACGTGCTCACACGTGACCAAGGGTCACGTGCCAGCACGTGACAGGCTTTGAAAGCCTTACAGATTAGTAGAATTAAAATTCTAAATTTCTCTAAAAATCTTTCGAAATAGAATTAAAATTCTAAAAGCTTCTAAATCTTTCCAAATGGAAAAGGATTATGGGAACCGTTGGATTAAAGATCCAAAGATGATTAAAAATCATCAATTTATGGAAAAATCTTGGACAAGGAAAGATTTCCCTGAAAATCTCACCAGAATAACAAATAGAATATCTTTTGGATTTAAAATCCACGGTGAATAAAATTCACTGAATGATCTAAAGGCCCAGATTAATGATAAATATAAATCAAATCTCTCAACGATCAAATCAAATCTTTCAATAAGAGATTTGCTAAACAAATTGATTCTTTTCCTTCTCCTATAAATAGGAGCCAAGAAGAGAAGAGAAGGCATCAACATTTCTTGAAAAAAAAAATCAAGAGCTTCAAACAGAGAGAACTCTGAGAAAAATTTCAAGAAGAAGGTAAAAACCTTCACGAGAGAAAAGAAATCTCTTTTGATAAATCATTGATCAATGATCTTCACATAAAAAATAGTGCTTTGCACTCGTATGAACCACTGGTTCTTTAAAACAAAGAAGAAAATAAAAATAAATAAAAAATAGTGCTTTGCACTTTTATGAACCTCTGGTTCTTGAAATAAAGAGAAAAACTCATTTTTCTTTGATCCTAATTAGATCAAAGAAAACAAATAGTGCTTTGCACCTCTGTTCTGGAATCTAAAAAGATTCTTAGTGCTTTGCACTTCTGTTCTGGAATCTAAAAAGATTCTTAGTGCTTTGCACTTCCAAACTGCGCTGTTGCGCTCCTGAGAGAACGCCACGTGTTAGCTGCAGAACAATTTGCGCTACGCGCCTTGAAATAGAGCTTTACTCTCTGGAACTGGCGCAACTCACCAGAGCGCGCCACGTGTCAGCTGCAGAACAACTTGCGCTACGCGCCTTGAAATAGAGCTTTGCTCTCTGGAACTGGCGCAACTCACCAGAGCGCGCCACGTGTCAGCTGCAGAACAACTTGCGCTACGCGCCTTGAAATAGAGCTTTGCTCTCTGGAACTGGCGCAACTCACCAGAGCGCGCCACGTGTCAGCTGCAGAACAACTTGCGCTACGCGCCTTGAAATAGAGCTTTGCTCTCTGGAACGGGCGCAACTCACCAGAGCGCGCCACATGTCAGCAGCGCAACAGCACAGCGCACTAGCGCAGCGCACTGCGCTGTTACGCTTGCGCTCACCAGAGCATGACACGTGTCCTCACCACAAGCGCTTGTGCTCAGTGATTGGCGCAAAGCGCCTGACAAATGCAATGCATTTTACTGAAGGGCCAGGCCCAAATCAGAGGGGCCTAGTAGGCCAAATTAAATTGCAATACAATAAAAAGGGGCAGAGCCCAAAACAAATTGATGCTTTGCATCCTTTCTGGGCAAAGCCCAAATAAAAATAAAAAGAAATGCAATGCAAAAGCAAATAAAATATTGGACATTTTCAACTAGACTTAGCCCAATCGTGGCCATAAGTCCTTAAATTAAATTGACTGAGCAAAATGGCTCTCCTAAATCAATCTACATCCGGTTCGAGGGTACATCTCCGAACTCCTTTGACATCCATCGTTGTAATTCCTCAACGACGTCAAAGTGGTGACGGGTCCCAACGACCACACATCGCTATGGACTGCGGGGTCCTTAAACTCGTGGACCGAGACGTCCTTAAACTAATATCGGACCGAGACGTCCTTAAACTAATATTGGACCGAGACGTCCTTAAACTAATGATGGACCACTACGTCCCTAAACTGGCATCGGACCGAAATGTCCCTAAACTAATGATGGACCACCACGTCCCTAAACTGGCGATGGACCGAAATGTCCTTAAACTAATAATGGACCACTACGTCCCTAAACTGGCATCGGACCGAAACGTCCCTAAACTAATAATGGACCACTACGTCCTTAATCTGGTATCGGACCGAGACGTCCCTAAACTAATAATGGACCACTACGTCCCTAAACTGGAACAATAGAGCCAATTGCTCTTTTGCCGGATCTAAACGATCCCGTTTAAGTTGATCTTAGCCCCAAACACGGCTAACGTATCCTTAAACACTTAAATGGACTATAAAACCCTCAATCAGCTTTGGTTCAAGGGTACATCTCTGAGCTCCTCTGACACCTATCGTTGTAATCCTTCAACGATGTTAGAGAGGTGATGAGTCCCGATGGCCATAAATTAAATGAATCACCACGTCAGATTGATCTTAGTCCAAAACAGGACTAACGTATCCTTGACGAATGTTTAAGTTGATCTTAGTCGCAACGCGACTAATGTATCCTTAAACTAAAAACACCAAACCCAAATCTAAGTAAATACGGATTTGGACTAATCCACGTCCTACGGGCGACGGTATTACTCAGTCTCCGTATACAATCCACGGGCAACCACAAACAAAACAAACACCCACGACACGAAGTGAAATTCTGGAGAAGGAGAAAGTTGTTACCGCGATGCGGTAGCGTAATTAACTGCAGGGGCTTACGCCTGCAGGGAAGAGTGTCCCCACAATCAAAAACCCCTCAAGCGAGGGGGAATCTGACAAAGTCTGCTACATCGGCCGCATCCGTCTAAACCTCCGATACACGGTGCCATAAATCAACTTGGCATCTTCGGAGAGGTAGACGGATAAAACCAAATAGCATCTGCCCCGAACCTCAGGCACGGACATCGCGGTCCTGTGCGCCGTCGTTCGGAGGGGAACAGATTCTGGCACGCCCGGTGGGACCTTTTCCTCTTTCCACTCCACACTTCGTGTGTCGTCTTTGCGAACCCATCGCGGTTTGTTAAATGGTTGCCTTCGGATTTCAAATTGTTAATATTTGGTTTCTTGTCTGGCGCAGAACTCAAGCATCCATGGATTCCCACTGCACCAAATGCGCGAAGCACCACTGCAACGGACGCTCCACCTCACCGAGAGGTGTAACATATGGGCCCCAAGCGGCCTCTTTCCTTACTCTGCCAGTAGAGCAGGTGACCCAGGCCACCACCGGCCTATTTTTCGGGACCATGGTCCCCCCCGCAAGCTTCTCTATGCCGATATCCGCACCAGAAGCGAACAAGAAGTCGGTATTCGACCGGCTTACCGCTACCACGACCCCTGTCAACGGGTCGCCCGCTACTAAGCCGACAGCCTCCGTTTTCACCAGGCTAGGTCAGAACTATAAAGTGGCTGTCCCAAAGAGGGCAACGACTGCTGCCTCGGAGGTCGTTAAAGCGGCTTCTCCCATCAGAGAGTCGGTCTTCACAAGATTGACGGCTCCCAATCCTCCCCCAGCTGGTCAAAAGGCATCAGTCTTCGATAGGCTGACATCGGCAGTTACCCCACACTCAAACAGGGGGCAACAAGAAACCATCTCGACTTCCGAGCCAGTCCCAACGGCTCGTCGTGCGCGACGTCGCCATTGGCGACGAGTGAGAAAAGCAGGGGGCAACTCTCCCTCAGGGCTAACCCCACCTGCTCCAGTGGTGGAGGTCAACGCTGCTGTTCCAACTGGGAACAGCTTTGAATTGCTGAGGAAGGTGAGAAAGAACTCTCCAATTGCTACGTTGAAAAGATCTCCTCCACCTGCGGAGAGAGTTCCAGAAACAAAACAAGAACAGCCCCCTCAACGGCTATCCTCAAAAGTTTATAAAGTATGGCGTAGAGTTCAAGACTCTGTGATTGATCCAGACCACTTGCGTCACCAGAAAAGGGCGAAGGTAGAAAATAACAAAAACTGCCCCATTAAACAGCAGGGGGCGACGGTTGCTAGGATGCCCACTCCAACGGCTCCTTTAACCTCGATGGCCCACAAAAGAAGGAGGCCAGAGAAAACTCCCGCATCAGCAGCAAGAGTTAACAATGGTGAACCTAAACGCCCCAAGTCGGGGGGCATAATTGTTCATACGGTTTACATGGCTTCTGGAAAGGAGGAAAGCCGTACTTCTACGGGTCACCGACCGCTCACCCGATCAGTGACCAAGGCTCAGGAGCAGCAACAAAAGCTCCAGGAGATGATGACCACAATGGCTGCACTCACTGGGCCGAAAGAAACCCCGGAAACATCCTCAGAAGAACGTCACGAACAAGAGACGGACGCCGAATTCCTTCGGCGCGTGCTAGAGAAGAAAGATAAAGAGGCTGCGGAACAGGCAGCCAACATAAAGAAAATGGCCCTCCTGTTCCAGGATATGGTGGGTATGATGATTCAACCAGATCCACCTGCTGGAGATTCCCCGATCATTCTTGAAGATGATAGGGGAGAGACATTGAATCCTCCACCGGCTCTATCCGCAGCTAAAGAGGATACCATATCAAAAGCTGATTTGGATGAATATATTGCCCAACAAATACGGGTGCATCAGGCGACTGAAGCAGCCGGTCAGATCGTGAAAACGGGGCGGCCATATTCGGGCTGGTATGACCAAATCAAGTACCCGCCGGGTTACACTATTCCCAAGTTTTATGTTTACAAAGGGACCGGCAATCCCCATCAACATGTTGCCCAGTTCAGGGCGCTTTGCGGTAATACAGGCGGCGACGACAAGTTGTTACTTCGCCAGTTTGTTGGAAGCTTATCAGACACAGCGTTTGAATGGTATTCTGAGCTTCCCAATGACTCTATTAAAACCTTTGCGGAGATGGAACTGCTCTTCACCCAACGTTTTGCAAGTGCCAGTGAGCGTACCCCGATGACGGCATTGATCAATGCCAGAGTAAAACCCGGCGAGACGTGGGTTCAGTACGCTATACGGTGGCGAAATCTATGGTCGAAGTGCGAACAGCGCATAGAAGAAGCTCCAGCGGTGGGAATGTTTGTTGGAACACTCGATCCACAAGCAACCATTTCACAGTTTATGATGTTCTTCAAGCCGACCTCCTTCCAGGCTTTGATCGACAAATTAGCGCAGATGGACCAGATGGGCCATAAACCCCCTCTCCCGAAACCGGACTCCCGAAACGATAAAGGAAAGGGAAAAGCGATCATTGTCGCTAATGCCCAACAACAAACTAGCGACTCGAAGCCGGCTGCTCGTCCAAACAATACACGCCCATACGTACCCCTTGAGGACAGGATGGGACGTGCTTACTCCTTCCCCCGTGATAAAACAAGGAGGCTATTCGAGCTGGCATTGCGCAACAGACTCATAAATCTGCCAGATCCAAAACGTCCATCACAACCGAGTGACGTCAACGAGCCCAATTACTGCCCTTATCATCGAGTGCTAGGCCATCCAATTGAGGATTGCTACGTTTTCAAGAATTGGCTTGAGAACCAGTACCGTCAGGGCAAATTTGCGCTATCTGACAAATGGAAGGTGAATCCTCCGCAGCCCCACACCTCTAAGGGGACGAATACGCCGGGGGCAACATGCTCCGTTATTGAAGAAACCCCCTGGGAGGTTGTATTATCAGCCAAAACGAGGAGAATGCTAAATGATCTCCAGACCTGTCCAGCGGTCAAGTGGAAGAACCCCTTGGAACCGCAGGTTATTGAGGGGATGTTGAAGCCACGACCGATTCCGAAGACCGATGGTGGCAGTTCAAGTGCTCATAGTCGGCCGTCAAAATCTTCGAAAAAGAAGAAGGAGAAATCTAAGAAGTCCGTGAAGCCTGGTGACAAGCGCACGGACTTACAAAAGCAAGTCGATGCGCTGGATGAGTACAACCAAAAAGCGCGGACTCCCATTACGCTCCAAGATTTCCTTGATCACGTCTTCCAAAAAGAAGACGAGGGAGAAAGTTCATCGGATGAATCCGGGGAATATGTGGCGAGCTGTCCTATGATCTCTCATTCGACCACGAACGATGAAGGGACTCCTGGCACTGAAGCGCTGGGGGTAAATGCCGAATCAAGAGCCTCAGGGTTATCAGTTGAAATGATTAGCGCGTTTCTTAATGAAGCTCGGTTGAAAAGCAAGGCTGATCGAGAACGCGAGACGGCTATATTCGAAAGGGCCAAGCGTCAGCGACTTGAGAAAGGAGCTGAAATGATCCCGCTGGAGCGAAATGCCTTCAGCGCTGACAAAAGCCAATTCAAGATAAAAAAGAAGTTTGCTAAGGCCATATCGATGGGCATGAGGCCACCACCCTCTGAAGAAAAAGTTACTGGCGTGGTAGAAATGCACCCCTCTTATTGCTTATATCATCAGAAGGTCTCGCATTCCACCCAAGATTGCAAAGCTTTCAATAGATGGTGGCAAGGATACGTCGCCAATCGACAACGCTCTAAATGGGAAAAGCGTAAAATTCGTAGGGAGCAAAGAAACACGACCAAAAAGCTCGAAAGAACTGCCGGCAATTGTCACATGGTTAACACTACCGGGTCACAAGTGCCTACATTCGGGAGCGACTCTGATGAGGAGCTGGAGCTTGGCCCCCTCTTCAAAGAATCCACTTCGGGAAAAGAAGAAGAACCGAAGTCTTGCGAAAACATACAGCTACGCAATCGAACATTACCCGAAAAGAACCTCGGACCCTTGAACAGAAAAGACAAAGGGAAAGAGAAGGTCTCTGAAGACATCGCTTTGGATGACCAAGTTGCGGAAGAATTAACCGCCAAGAACTCGCCGAAGAGGAGTAAAGTGGATTACAATGTCTTGGCGTATTTGAGAAAGCTACCCTCACAACTTAGCATTCTCGATGCCCTATTACTATCAAAAGAGGCGAGGGATTCTTTGATTAAGGCCCTACAAGATCCGGACCAGTTCCAAGCCTTCCTAGCTGAACAAAAGATGAAGGATGAATTGGAAGAGGTACACACAGCCGACGTCGCTTTTGGTGATGAAGACCTTCTCCTCGGGACGTGTGAACACAATCGCCCCCTTTATGTCTCAGGATACTGCCATGACATAAAGATAGGAAAAATCTTGGTCGATAACGGATCGTCTGTCAATCTACTCAATGTGCGAGTGTTAAAGGAGATTTGCATGAGTGTCCAACACTTCGCCCGGGACAAAATCACCATCTCCGGTTTCGACTCTCAATCCTGAAAGACTCTTGGATCTGTGATATTGACGCTACGCTTCGGGGTGCTCGTCACAGACATCAAATTCCATGTTATAGACGCCAAGACGTGCTATAATGCGCTGCTCGGCCGACCATGGCTACACGAGTACAATATCGTCCCTTCTACACAGCATCAGTGCATGAAGTATTCTAGGGACGGCCTCGAGTACACAGTGGCAGGAGAGTTGAATCCGTTTTCCGTGAACGAAGTTCGCAAGTATGAAGATGACAAATACTTCTTACCGAGTTTCGAAGACACGGAAAGGTGTCACAAACCGGAGAACAAAACTAACGCAACCATCCCTGTCTTCGGCAGTGACACCGAGGAGGAGGAGGATATAATTTATTCAGGTCCATCCCAATCCACCAGGCCAGGACCATCCGTTCCTTCATTGATCTTCGGCAGTGATTCAGAGGATGAAGTTCATGCTGTATTCCCTGCTCGGCCTTCAATACGAGTCTCCGCTGATGAAGGGCGAAGTCTACAGATAACCATGGTGCCGCTTGAACATTACAAAGAACTGGATGCACTCGACACCAACAGCGTAGAAGAATTGCAGATATTCTATATCCCTTCCAGACGAAAAGGCGAGAAGGCAATCCTATTCTACCGCTCTGAAGAAAACAAGGTGGAAAAAGAAGTTTGGCATGGCGCGGATCCCACGCTTGACAGGCTTCAACCTATCCGTCTTCCCAGATATTATACCGAAGGTTTGAAGAAACTACTGAAGCGCCAGGGGATGTCCTTCACACAGACTGTTAGAAAAGCCAAATTCTATGACAAGCTCTGGAACGTTCCCGGGACTCAATGCAAACTGCCTAACGGGAGAACGGAAACAAAAGGGCTTGGATACATCCGGCCAAAGAAACGGGAGCTAGTAAACAGCTGTTATGCCATGTATGACTTCGATGAAGAGGCTGACGCTCAATGGGAGGACGCTAAATCAGCAAAAGTTCCTGACACAAAACCGCCCAGTCCATCGTCTAAAGACCAAGTGAGCAAACTTATAAAGGATGCGAGTCAAAAAGCCCGAAATGATCACGATCGTGAAATGGCAATCTATGAGAAAGCCAAGACACAGCGTCTCCTTCAACAGGCAATAAAGAACGAAGGTGCTGCCCCACGTCAGCCTGTTACAAAAAGAGTTCGATGCGAAAGCAAAAACAAGTCGAATGGCCGAAAAGGTGCTCGACAACCACAAGACAGAGCTAAGAAGCCACGCATCCGAGAGTCGAGCGTTATTGACCTAGCCCTTATGAAGAAAATGGGTCGAGCATACTCATTTCCTCGGAACAAAACAAGGAAAATACTTGATCTTGCTCTAAGACATCAAATGCTTACTCTGCCAGAGTCTAGACACCCTGAGCAAGCAGGCGAAGTCTCCAACCCAAATTATTGCTCTTACCATCGGGTAGTAGGGCATCCGCTTGAAGATTGTTTCACCTTTAAGAATTGGGTTGAGGACCAATATCAGCTTGGCAAATTCGCGTTGTCTGACAGTTGGAGGGTATCGCCGCCGCAAAAGCACGAACCCGAAAACACAAGGATAAAACCAACTCCGCATTGGGATTGGCAGAAAATTCGCACTTGCCACGTGATAACAATATTAAAAGAAGAGTCCGAAGATATAAACAGCCTTCCTCGGTGCTTTGAAAACAGCAGCGATGAGGTAATCTCAGAATTTCCCCCAGCTCCAAAAGAACTGGAGGATGGAATACATACTACCGCAGATAACCTCAGGAAAATCGGGTTGGGGACAGTAAATGATCCGCGACCGACATTCGTCAGCGAGCTGCTGTCTGAAGAGAGGGTGGCTGCGTTAAAAGACGTCCTTGTGCAGCATAAAGATTGCTTCTCATGGAACTATTCCGAGATGCCGGGACTAGATCCAGAAGTTGCTGTACATAGACTAGCAATATCCCCAGACGTCAAGCCGATCAAACAGGCGCCGAGAAGAATGCGACTCGAGCTTGAGATGAGCATAAATACCGAAGTCAAAAAGTTAATCGACTATGGCTTCATCCAAGAAGTTCAGTACCCCGAATGGATCGCCAACATCGTCCCAGTGATGAAGAAAAATGGGACAGTGCGCATATGCGTAGACTTCCGGGATCTTAATAAAGCTTGCCCGAAGGATGATTTCCCAGTGCCAGTCACTGAACTGATGATAGACAATACATCCACTCATGAGGTTTTCTCCTTCATGGACGGCTCGTCGGGTTATAACCAGATAAAAATGCATCCCGAAGACCAGAAGCACACAGCCTTCAGGACTCCTCTTGGTATATTTTGTTATAAAGTGATGCCCTTCGGTTTGAAGAACGCCGGTGCTACTTATCAGAGGGCCATGACAAAGATCTTCGATGACCTTATACATGAAATCGTTGAATGCTATATCGACGATCTCGTGGTTAAAAGCAAATCATACGAAGAACATCTCGAGCATTTGAAGACCGTATTTCAACGCCTTCGGCAATACAATTTGAAGATGAATCCTCTTAAATGTGCGTTCGGGGTTTCCTCGGGCAAGTTCCTGGGATTCGTCGTCCGACACCGAGGTATTGAGATAGATCCGTCTAAAATCAAGGCTATCATGGAAATGCCTCCGCCGAGAACTCTTAAACAGCTGCGGTCTCTCCAAGGAAAGCTCGCATACATTCGGCGGTTTATCGCTAATCTTTCAGGAAAGTGCCGTCCTTACAGTCACCTGATGAAGAAGGGAACCCCATTTGTTTGGGATCAAAAATGCCAAGGCGCACTAGACGAGATCAAGCAATACCTGCAGAATCCGCCGGTGTTGGCTGCCCCGGTTAAGGGGAAGCCTCTCATTCTTTATACAACCGCCCTCGAAGGTTCCTTAGGCGCATTATGGGCGCAAGAGAACGATCAAGGGAAAGAAAGAGCACTCTATTACTTATGTCGAGTTCTGCTGGGGGCAGAAAGCAACTACTCTCCCATTGAAAAACACTGCCTGGCGTTGATCTTCGCAATAACAAAGCTTAGACATTACGCATTGGCGCATGAGGTCCGTCTCATTTCAAAGGTGGACCCCCTTAAATACTTAATGTCAAAGGCCATATTGACGGGACGACTCGCTAAATGGGCCCTACTATTGATGGAGTTTTCGATCACGTATCAACCTCTCAAAGCAGTGAAAGGCCAGGCCATCGCCGACTTCCTCGCTGAACATCCCATACCCGCCGATTCTCCATTAAATTGCGATCTTCCAGACGAACATGCGTTTGATGCAATCGACGGTGGTGATACCCGATGGGAACTCTAATTTGATGGTGCATCTTCCATAAAGAAACGCAAACAAAACACCCCTATAATCAAATCGGGGGTAGGCCTCATCTTTGTAACTCCACAAGGAGGGATAATGCGCTT
Source organism: Agapanthus africanus (assembly GCA_030015575.1). Taxonomy (NCBI): domain Eukaryota; kingdom Viridiplantae; phylum Streptophyta; class Magnoliopsida; order Asparagales; family Amaryllidaceae; genus Agapanthus; species Agapanthus africanus. The sequence goes on along the minus strand of CM057337.1, from coordinate 498,910,171 downwards.
CGCATTCTCCTTAACAGAGTCGAGGACAAACAATGAAGCTGAATATGAAGCCTTGATAGCAGGTCTTGAGATTGCCATCGACATGGGAATTGAAAATCTCCTCATATACGGGGATTCTCAACTGGTCGTTAGTCAAGTAAACGGCGACTACCAGACGTGCAAGCCGGAGTTGGTGAAGTACGGCGAAAAGGTGCAACAATTGTTGACCCAAATTCCTTCCTACACTTTGGAAAACATACCGCGCGCGGAAAATAGCAAGGCAGACGCATTGGCCAAACTGGCTAAAGAACTGGCTGACGAGAATCTCGATAACGTCAGAATCATGGTACAAAGCCGTCGGGTGCTTGCCCCAGCAGAAATATCTCGGGAATCATCCGAAGAAAAAGGAGCAAACGAGCAGACTACCCTGCAAGTAAAAGATTGGGAAAATACTGAGGATTGGAGAGAAGTCTTCATAGATTACTTCAAGTCCCACCGACTGCCTGAAGAAGCGTCAACAAGACATCAGCTCATGAAACGAGCTCTGTCCTTTGCCTTCGTCAATGATACTCTGTACAAAAGGTCATTCGATTCTCTGTGGCTGAGATGCCTAGGACCTGACGAAGCGAGAAGGGTCGTCCAAGAGGTTCACGACGGACTCTGCGGTTCCCACCAAGCAGGCCCTAAGATGAAGTTGAAGATAAAACGAATGGGCTACTACTGGCCCACGATGATTCAAGATTGTCTCGAATATGCGAGGCAATGTCACTCATGCCAAATTCATGGGGACTTCATCCATCAGCACCCAAATCCATTACATCCAACGGTGGCCAGTTGGCCATTCGAAATATGGGGAACTGACATAGTCGGTCCTATCGAACCAGCATCGTCCAAGGGACATCGTTTCATCTTGGCGGCGACTGATTACTTCTCCAAATGGGCAGAGGCGGTACCGTTAAGAGAAGTGAAGACGGAGAATATTCTCCATTTCTTCAAAACGCATGTCATATACCGGTTCGGAACCCCAAGAAGGATCATCTCCGATAATGGGCCAGCCTACCGAAGTCATAAAATTAGCCGCTTCGCACAGCAGCACAATATAGACTGGAGATACTCCTCAGTTTATAATCCGCGAGCCAATGGATTAGCTGAAGCCTTCAACAAGACATTGACGAAAATCATAAAGAAAACAGTGTCCCGAAATAAGAAAGACTGACACGAAAGGCTGCAAGAAGCCCTTTGGGCTTATCGAACTACATTCAAGACGGCCACGAACACAACGCCGTACGCGTTGGTATTTGGGACGGAAGCAGTGCTCCCCCTCGAGATAGAGTTACCCTCTCAGCGAGTAGCAGTCCGCCATGAGCTGACAGACGAAGAAAATGATCACCTTCGGTTTGAAGAGCTTGACGCCCTTGATGAAACCCGGCTTCTAGCACAGCAAAATCTGGAAGCCTATAAAGCGAAGATGACGCGCTCATACGAAAGATTGAGCCGGCCGAGGACATTCCACCAAGGCGAACTCGTGTTAGTGGTCAAAAGGCCCATGATCCCCAATCGCGCCAAGCGGGGAAAGTTTGAGCCAAACTATGAAGGACCGTACATCATTGATAAGGTTTACCAGGGTGGGGCTATCTACTCATGGACATGCACGGTGAAAGACCTTTCAGGCCAATAAACGGCCGCTTCCTAAAGAAATACTACGCTTAATGAACCACAGCCTAGGTCAATGATAGATGACGACGACTATGTCCGCTCGCTATCTTCCTAAGCTCAGGCTTTATAAAAAGTAGCCGGCCTTCTCAACGACGGACCGAAATGTCCTTAAACTAATAGCAGACCGAAATGTTTTTAAACTACTACCGCAGAATTCTCAGGCTGACGAGAATAAAAAAAAAAAAACGGTATGTCCACAAGCAAAATGGGCACGGATGAAAACCCAAAAGGGCTCCGTGAGTAAAAACAGCAGGACTACCGGCGAGTGTTCGTGAAAACCCGAAAGGGCGCGACCTCGTCAACAAACAAACAAAAAAAAAAACAAAAAAAAAACGGTATGTCCATAAGCAAAACGGGCATGGAGGAAAACCCGAAAGGGCTCCGTGAGTAAAAACAGCAGGGCTACCGGCGAGTGTTCGTGAAAACCCGAAAGGGCGCGACCTCGTAAAAAAAAATTTAAAAAAAAATAAATAAATAAATAAAAAGAATAAAAAAAACGGTATGTCCATAAGCAAAATGGGCACGGATGAAAACCCGAAAGAGCTCCGTGAGTAAAAACAGCAGGGCTACCGGCGAGTGTTTGTGAAAACCTGAAAGGGCGCAACCTCGTTAAAGAAACACTTATAGGGTCCTCTCGACCCTGTAAGGAGAAACCACCTGCGTGAGATCCTTACGACTCACAAAGGAACAACACACTTAGGAATCCCTACGATTCCTAAGGAGAAACTACACTTGCGAGATCCTCACGACTCGTAAGGAGAACGCTCTTATGGGACCCTTACGGCTCATAAGATTTGAAAGTCTTAAGTTGCAGAAACCTTAACCTGTTCTTAAGCAGCCCCCACAACCTTCGATATTGCCCTACAAGCGGCTCATAATGACCCTTGTATACAATCCACGGGCACGAATAAATATTTCCCTAACAAATTCCCATCCGTGACTAGGGATATGCTTGTACAGCAAACAACACTTGTAAGTCCTCTCGACTTATAAGGAGAAAACCCTTTTGTAAGACCCTTATGACTTACAAGAGAACATGCACTTAGGAATCCTCACGATTCCCAAGGAGAAAACACACCCACAAGATCCTCACGACTTGTAGGGAGAAATACCTTTGTGAGACCCTTACGGCTCATGAAGTCAAAAGCCTTAGCCGACAGGACCCTTAATCCTGTTTACTAAGCCACCTTGATGTTCGTCTCGACACAGCAGGCGCAACGTCATCAAACGAATGGAGCCACGGCAAAATCCCTAGTTCCAAACCTCGGCGGTTCACCAGTAACCTAGAGACAACTACGACATTCGTCTCGATACAGAGGACGCAATGCCAGCAAACGAAGCGAAGGCTAAATTCCTAGCTTCAGGGTCTTAACGGCAAGTCATATAAAACCGGAAAGACAATCGGAGATCATCTCGCACCAGTGTGGAGTGGTCACCACTTCGACGTCCGTCTCGATACAGCAGACGAGATGTCACCCCAACGTTCGTCTCGACACAGCAGACGTAACGTCATCAAACAAACGGAGCCACGGCAAAATCCCTAGTTCCCACCGCGACATTCGTCTCGATACAGAGGACGCAATGCCAGCAAACGAAGCGAAGGCTAAATTCCTAGCTTCAGGGTCTTAACGGCAAGTCATATAAAACCGGAAAGACAATCGGAGATCATCTCGCACCAGTGTGGAGTGGTCACCACTTTGACGTCCGTCTCGATACAGCAGACGAGATGTCACCCCAACGTTCGTCTCGACACAGCAGACGTAACGTCATCAAACAAACGGAGCCACGGCAAAATCCCTAGTTCCCACCGCGACATTCGTCTCGATACAGAGGACGCAATGCCAGCAAACGAAACGAAGGCTAAATTCCTAGCTTCAGGGTCTTAACGGCAAGTCATATAAAACCGGAAAGACAATCGGAGATCATCTCGCACCAGTGTGGAGTGGTCACCACTTCGACGTCCATCTCGATACAGCAGACGAGATGTCACCCCAACGTTCGTCTCGACACAGCAGACGTAACGTCATCAAACAAACGGAGCCACGGCAAAATCCCTAGTTCCCACCGCAACATTCGTCTCGATACAGCAGACGCAATGCCAGCAAACGAAGCAAAGGCCAAATTCCTAGCTTCAGGGTCTTAACGGCAACTCATATAAAGCCCGAAAGACTATCGGAGATCATCCCCACACCAGCGCGGAGTGGTTATGACTCATCGGGGCTCTCCAAAATGAGCCTAACCTCAAGTAAAAAGTGGCATGGCAAATTCCTAGCGCTTGCTCTTCTGACGGTCAAACTGCCAAGGAGGATTGCTTGAAGACGTCTTGTCCAGCCCCCGAAGGGATCAGAGACACGGCAGTCGCAGGGCTACTCGAACAGCACGATTGCCTATCGAGGACTATATCAGCTTATGTGACGGTACCATGGCCAAAACCCTAAGTACCACCAACCTTAACGGGCTTCTGTCGTAAAGAGCAGAGGTTAAATGCGACGTTAAGATGTTCTTGCGAGATCTGCTCGATCCGTTTCGACTCGTGAGGAAATTGATGTCTTTGCGAGATTTTCTCGATTCGTCTCGACTCGTGAGATAAAGCCTTAGGCAGCAGGGATTAAAAAACCTGTTTCCTAAGCACTGGGACCCTGCAAGTCGGCCCAAAACGGTCTCTTGCATACTATCCACGGGTCACACTCTCCAAAGTCGAATCTCGATAAGGAGGGAAACAACCGTTTACGGGTCCTCTCGACTCGTAAGAGAGAAAACTCTCTTATAGGATCCTTACGACTTATAAGAGAAAACACACTTAGGAATCCTCATGATTCCCAAGGAGAAAATACACCTACGAGATACTCACGACTCGTAGGGAGAAAAGTCTTTATGAGACCCTCACGGCTCGTAAAGTTGAAAAGGCTTAGGTGGCAGATCCTACCCCTGTCTCCTAAGCCATCACTGTCCTGCAAAGAAGTCAAGATGGGCCGACCATCTATGGGCCACACTTGCCAAAGCTACATGCCACTGAAATGGAGAACTTACTCATAAGCGTATGAACTACTCCACGCCAGAGTGAGACAAAAAAAAAGAAATAGAAGGATGCGGCTCATGGAGTTAAGGGTTGGAACTATATCCCTTAAGAGTTGAGATTTGATTCAATGATAAATGTCGACGCTTGTGTCCGCTCGTTATCTTCTCAGATCAAGATTCTGAAAGTGATACATCAACCCAAAACTGGTCATACGCCATGCATAACTCTGCATAACTCTGCACTACTTCACCCACGTACATACTTACGTGGGAAAAGTAGTAGGGGGCATTTGTTCCCGCCAAAAATTTCTGCGCAAAAGAGTCCAAGGTATCAAATGGCAGCGATACGCTTAAGGAAATACGAACCAGTATCTTCCGGGCTGTTTTTTGACAAAATCCCGAAGGAGAAATGGATAAATTCTGATTGTATTGAAAGCGTCTCGAAAAACCCTTCGATTTGATATATTATAGGCTTCATAATTCATCCGGGATCAAAAGTTATGAGGCATTATGTGTTCACACGTGATGGGCTTTTAAGAATCCGCTGGAGGAGTTAGAACATATAATAAAAACTTAGAAAAGACCCCAATGGGGCATCACGTGCTCACACATGACCATGGGCCACGTGCAGACACGTGATGGGCTCTTAAGGCCTCTAAAATAATGAATAGAATTAAATTCTAAAATCTGTTCCCTGATTAAAAATCAAAAGTTATCTCAATGAAATATCACGTGCTCACACGTGACCAATGGTCACGTGTTGACACGTGATGGTTAAAACAACAATATGAACAAGCGACTGTTAAAGGAACCAATTTCGGGGTTACGTGCTCACACGTGACCAAGGGTCACGTGCCAGCACGTGACAGGCTTTGAAAGCCTTACAGATTAGTAGAATTAAAATTCTAAATTTCTCTAAAAATCTTTCGAAATAGAATTAAAATTCTAAAAGCTTCTAAATCTTTCCAAATGGAAAAGGATTATGGGAACCGTTGGATTAAAGATCCAAAGATGATTAAAAATCATCAATTTATGGAAAAATCTTGGACAAGGAAAGATTTCCCTGAAAATCTCACCAGAATAACAAATAGAATATCTTTTGGATTTAAAATCCACGGTGAATAAAATTCACTGAATGATCTAAAGGCCCAGATTAATGATATATATAAATCAAATCTCTCAACGATCAAATCAAATCTTTCAATGAGAGATTTGCTAAACAAATTGATTCTTTTCCTTCTCCTATAAATAGGAGCCAAGAAGAGAAGAGAAGGCATCAACATTTCTTGAAAAAAAAAATCAAGAGCTTCAAACAGAGAGAACTCTGAGAAAAATTTTAAGAAGAAGGTAAAAACCTTCACGAGAGAAAAGAAATCTCTTTTGATAAATCATTGATCAATGATCTTCACATAAAAAATAGTGCTTTGCACTCGTATGAACCACTGGTTCTTTAAAACAAAGAAGAAAATAAAAATAAATAAAAAATAGTGCTTTGCACTTTTATGAACCTCTGGTTCTTGAAATAAAGAGAAAAACTCATTTTTCTTTGATCCTAATTAGATCAAAGAAAACAAATAGTGCTTTGCACCTCTGTTCTGGAATCTAAAAAGATTCTTAGTGCTTTGCACTTCTGTTCTGGAATTTAAAAAGATTCTTAGTGCTTTGCACTTCCAAACTGCGCTGTTGCGCTCCTGAGAGAACGCCACGTGTTAGCTGCAGAACAATTTGCGCTACGCGCCTTGAAATAGAGCTTTACTCTCTGGAACTGGCGCAACTCACCAGAGCGCGCCACGTGTCAGCTGCAAAACAACTTGCGCTACGCGCCTTGAAATAGAGCTTTGCTCTCTGGAACTGGCGCAACTCACCAGAGCGCGCCACGTGTCAGCTGCAGAACAACTTGCGCTACGCGCCTTGAAATATAGCTTTGCTCTCTGGAACTGGCGCAACTCACCAGAGCGCGCCACGTGTCAGCTGCAGAACAACTTGCGCTACGCGCCTTGAAATAGAGCTTTGCTCTCTGGAACGGGCGCAACTCACCAGAGCGCGCCACATGTCAGCAGCGCAACAGCACAGCGCACTAGCGGAGCGCACTGCGCTGTTGCGCTTGCGCTCACCAGAGCATGACACGTGTCCTCACCACAAGCGCTTGCGCTCAGTGATTGGCGCAAAGCGCCTGACAAATGCAATGCATTTTACTGAAGGGCCAGGCCCAAATCAGAGGGGCCTAGTAGGCCAAATTAAATTGCAATACAATAAAAAGGGGCAGAGCCCAAAACAAATTGATGCTTTGCATCCTTTCTGGGCAAAGCCCAAATAAAAATAAAAAGAAATGCAATGCAAAAGCAAATAAAATGTTGGACATTTTCAACTAGACTTAGCCCAATCGTGGCCATAAGTCCTTAAATTAAATTGACTGAGCAAAATGGCTCTCCTAAATCAATCTACATCCGGTTCGAGGGTACATCTCCGAACTCCTTTGACATCCATCGTTGTAATTCCTCAATGACGTCAAAGAGGTGACGGGTCCCAACGACCACACATCGCTATGGACTGCGGGGTCCTTAAACTCGTGGACCGAGACGTCCTTAAACTAATATCGGACCGAGACGTCCTTAAACTAATGATGGACCACTACGTCCCTAAACTGGCATCGGACCGAAATGTCCCTAAACTAATGATGGACCACCACGTCCCTAAACTGGCGATGGACCGAAATGTCCTTAAACTAATAATGGACCACTACGTCCCTAAACTGGCATCGGACCGAAACGTCCCTAAACTAATAATGGACCACTACGTCCTTAAACTGGTATCGGACCGAGACGTCTCTAAACTAATAATGGACCACTACGTCCCTAAACTGGAACAATAGAGCCAATTGCTCTTTTGCCGGATCTAAACGATCCCGTTTAAGTTGATCTTAGCCCCAAACACGGCTAACGTATCCTTAAACACTTAAATGGACTATAAAACCCTCAATCAGCTTTGGTTCAAGGGTACATCTCTGAGCTCCTCTGACACCTATCGTTGTAATCCTTCAACGATGTTAGAGAGGTGATGTGTCCCGATGGTCATAAATTAAATGAATCACCACGTCAGGTTGATCTTAGTCCAAAACAGGACTAACGTATCCTTGACGAATGTTTAAGTTGATCTTAGTCGCAACGCGACTAATGTATCCTTAAACTAAAAACACCAAACCCAAATCTAAGTAAATACGGATTTGGACTAATCCACGTCCTACGGGCGACGGTATTACTCAGTCTCCGTATACAATCCACGGGCAACCACAAACAAAACAAACACCCACGACACGAAGTGAAATTCTGGAGAAGGAGAAAGTTGTTACCGCGATGCGGTAGCGTAATTAACTGCAGGGGCCTGCGCCTGCAGGGAAGAGTGTCCCCACAATCAAAAACCCCTCAAGCGAGGGGGAATCTGACAAAGTCTGCTACATCGGCCGCATCCGTCTAAACCTCCGATACACGGTGCCATAAATCAACTTGGCATCTTCGGAGAGGTAGACGGATAAAACCAAATAGCATCTGCCCCGAACCTCAGGCTCGGACATCGCGGTCCTGTGCGCCGTCGTTCGGAGGGGAACAAGGTTGACCCGGGCTTTTGACAAGGGTCGACTTTCTACCATTTGGAAGATCAATATTGAGATTGTTCTTGACTCGCCACAGTTTTAGTAAAATGGAATTTTTCAGAATACAGTAGTGGGAGTATGGTAGAACTCGATGTGATTCCAGAACCACAGACGATTAACGAAAATTTAATAGGACCTAAAGATTCGATCAGGTTTGACATTCCATTAGCCCCTCCGCAGATATGGTAGGTAATCTCAGGCACCCGAAAGGTACTCCGGTAGTCTCAAGGACGGTGACAGGGCGGTTCTTATTTACCCAGACTTGACAGTACTATTATTCCAGGCTATGAGACCCGGCAGGAGGATGAGTATAGCGTCGTTCTAAACTAGCTTTAGATGTGCACGTGTATATTACTTTGGCATAGGGTTGTCGTAGTCAGTAGTAGCAGCGGAAGCATAGTGGGCAAGTAGCTTATGTCTATTTATTTACTCGAGCAGATATAGCGGAAAGAGATCATCTATTTTTTGACGTGATAGTCATGGGCTTTGACTTAATCAGAATAGTGGATGGATCTGTTAAGAAAGTAATAGGGTGTGATGTCCTAGTATTTGGATGACATACACAGAGTAGGAAGTGAAATTCCTACACTACGATCGGTTATACATTGGTTGTCATACAGTAGTTTCTCCACACAGGATATGGATATAATATCAGACATTCTGGTTACTAGATCTATGGTTTTAGATCTAGATTTGGGTAGTTTCCCAATCTGGGTACTTTGACAGTATTCTAAAGGTGTTTTAGAATGGACGACTTCTGGCATGGTGTGTACCTACAGGTGATGGAGTCACCCTCTCCAAAGGTGTCTTTCAGACTAAAGGGGAGAGGGATGTGCATGATTAGTAGATCACTTACTTAGGCAATTGAGTTGATCATGAGATATCAAGTACCACACCAGATGTTGTTTTTGCACTAGATGCAATAGGTTGATATTAATCTAATCCTGGAGAAACGTTAGGAAGCAGTTTTAGAACATAAGTAGATGTTCTAGGGATTTGATAACGGCAGCCTCCTTTGGGAGACAGTTATCATTCGAGGCTTCCAAGCTGACATGGATGACAGAGTGACTATCAGAGTTATAGTTTTCCCTCTGACGAAGGGCAGTAGTTTGGACAGGTGGTCCAATCGGATACTGAGGGAGGCATGGTGCAGGATACTGATTAGGTTCAGTTGACAATACAGTCTAAGAAGTTTGGATTTGGAGTTCATTTATGAACTAGGTCCCATCAGATATCCAGACATATTCTAATACAGGTATTGCTCATTTTAGGAGATGGCTTTATCCGTGAACTTGAGATCGAGAGAGACATAGAAAAAACATCAGGGCGGATCCACTCACTGAGGCTATTTCTCGAACACAATAGTTTTACAAACGAGCTTTGTGAAACTGATTAGTAGAAGAGTTGGATGTTCGGTATCACATGGGCTGTGAGTATGCGACATCGCAATAATTAGCCTTTAGTGCAAGAGGGATATTGTTGGATATTTTGCCCTCAAAGTGAATTGTTGGATCGCAGGTACATGATTGCAATGATTGAGAGAGGACCTATACCGGTAGGATAGCCTAACTTGAGATGATGGTATGCTGTCTGGTTTATCTTTATCATCGTGTACTACTTTATGTGACATTATAGATCACTATTACAAGTTGATAGAGCCCATCAGATCCTGCTTGACTACCAATAGTATGATGGCGATCATATACGTGAGAGTTGGGTAGTTTATAAGCACATCCTTAAAAGTGTCCCTAGTCGTGGGAGTTTCTTGATAGGGCATCGATATTCCGGAGTAGACTAGTGTATACAGTCGAGATCCCGACGAGGGGTAGTGGCCGGTCTTACAAGCTATTGGTGTAAGTTGGTTCACCTAAGATGTATACAGGTGATCATTGGGTTATGAGTGCACCGGACAGGACTCGCCGGGAACCTGCTAGTTGGTATTGTACCTAGCGTTAGATAGCAGTTCCATAATGACATGTGTACAGGTTAGTTCTTCAACCTGAGATCGTCATTTTTCTCGTGTGAGTTCCCACTATGCTTTGATTATTATCCTACCACAGCTCAAAGGAGTCATGCAAACAGGTTTTAGTTGGGTACAGTCCCGAGCCACATGGAGGCAGTGAGCGTATCGGCAGGGGTTTCGTCTCTCCCGGTATTGGGGGTGAGATCGTGTTGTGTCTGGAGAGCCATTACACAAAGTCCCTGGCCAGGGCAAGCGAGATTTACTGGTAGGTATTCCAGTAGTATCTCAAGGTGTTCTGGGCTACACTCTAACACGACTTATACTGCTATTGGGGGTCTGACGTTTACCAGCCCCCTAGGCCCGATATACGATACTCATAGACGAACGGACCGGACTGAATGGATATTTTCACTCATAGGCTCAGTAGGGTTTCTGGATGAGTTCGCTCATCAGCCTCCCTTGTGGTCAATACCTAGGCACCCATTACGTACAGCTAGTACCATTGACGGCTTATGGTTAAATCCACTGCCAAAGTATTGACGAGTCTTTAGAGTCCCCCACAGAGAGTTTTCCAAATTCGGACGAAACGTTGCAGAGGCTGTCAGTTATATGTATGCCCTAGAGGCCATTACTGTACATTGGATGTATATTGTAGTGGATGCTTGGACATATATAGGGAGGACTTTCTCGCTCGACATGATAGTATGCTATCTGGTTACTCTTTACCTTAACGTGTACACTGATTGTCTCTCTGTTACATGTTGGTAAAGCCCTTAGGATGTGTACTTGACTACCTGGACTATGATGCGGATCATACTAGTGGGGACATGGTAGTCCATAAGTACATCCTTCAAAGTCCCTAGTCGTGGGTATATCGAGACGGGGCATCGATATGCCAGAGTAGACTAGCGTATACCTTCTCGACCCATACAGATGGGCGATGGATGATCCCATATCCATTGGTATTTGACATCAGAGATGATATACGGGTGCTCAGTGGAGACTGGGTACACTGGACGGACTCGCCGAGAACTCCCAGATGGTATTATACCTTGCGTCAGATGGCAGTTCTCTGGTGACACTGGTACAGAGTAGTCTGTTGACCCGAGATCGTCATAGAGTCTTGTGTGGTTCCCACTGTGCTTTGATTTCCATCTTACCACGTCCAAGAGGGCATGCAAAACGGTGGTTTTTGGGTACAGTCCCGAATCACATGGAGGCAATGAGCGATAGGAGGGGATTCGTCTCTCCCGGTATAGGGAGTTGATGTTGCGCTGTGTTCGATTGGCTGTAACCGGAAATCCCTGGCCAGGGTTGCTGAGATTTACTGGTAAGTGTTACCAGTAGTATCTCGAATTGTTATAGACCTCATATCGACACGACTTATCGAGCTATTGGGGTCTGACGTTTACCACCCCTAGGCGAGATATGCGACATATCAGACGATCAGACCGGACTGTACGGTAAGTGTTACTGGTTGGATTCACAGGAGTGTGAGCGGGCTTGCTCGTCGATCTTCTGATCGCTCAATACCCGGGTGGCCGTTACGTTTAGCAGACCGCTTGCGGCTTGTGGGTGCTTGATATGATCATCATCTGCTGCCGGCGTATTGACGAGTCTTTAGAGTCCTACACAGAGGTTTCCTGGCTCAAGCGAAACGAAATAGGAGCGCATATGAGATATGTGCGGGACCGAGAATAATGCGTGTATGTGATACCGTATTCTATTCTCGCGATGAATGTATCGAATGGTTGTATGCGATATAACCTAGTTATCGAATCAAGGATTGATTCGATAAGCCGATACATTGGATACTGGTCGGTTGTGTGCGACATGACTGGATCATTGAATCAAGTGTTGATTTAATGATTTAATGCATAATTATATATTTGATATATTACTTTGCATTAACTAGTATTGGTTCACTTTAAATGGATTTTCTCACTTGGATGTACAAGTTGTATATGTGATATACTTTTTATGCAAATGGTTGTATCATGTTTGATGATGCATGAATGCTAGGTTTTGTGTAAAGAGTTAAATCTTGGTTAAGTAAATGGTTAGGGTTTATATGTATATTTATTTATTCATTCTTTTATCTTTTTATTTATTGGAAAAGATAAAAGAATAATACAAAATGGTTGCTTTCAATGGAGAAGCTTGTTGAAGCTTCATGAAGGTTTTGACCAAAGTAACCATTTTGTCTTCTTCTCCTTAACCCTAACCATTCCTTTAACCTTGGTCAATTCTCTACACATAACTATAGTTAATATTATGATAAGGATTCTTTTTCCTTTTCTATTCTAATTAACTTATCATAATATTCATCTTCTTCTTCCTCTTCACTTGAAGAAAACTTTGCTTCATCAATGGCAATGAGAAAAAGAGTGAGAAATCCACTTCTAAAGTCTACCCACATCCTATTTCTTCATCCTCTACCTCTTGCCAAGTAGTAGAGTATGTTTTCTTCACAAGTTTCATGACTTGGTGAAGTTGGAGCTTGATCTAGCGATGCCTTGACGTAGATCATCTTCGGCACGGAGCCGACGACCTTGCCCGCCCATTTCTCCGATAAAGCCGACGCTAGAGTCCGAGATTGCATTTGGACAGCGGAGAGGACTTCATCGCGGAGCCATGGAGGTGGAGAACTGGATCTACAAAGCTTGTATTTCCGTTCTTTTAGTTTAGTTGTAAACTAGTTGCTTTGGTCGCCTAGATTTCTAGTTAACGATCCGTAGTCTAGGGTTTCTCGGCACCGAAAATTTGAAATTGGCATGGTTGATGCCTTGTGAGACCTCTAGTGTGTGCCTAGGAACCCTACAGAGGCCGTATGGTTTTCTGGCAGGGTTCGAACATGCACGTGCACTTTTGCACGTGTCATGGTTCGGATAAATAATACTAGTGGGCTTCGGTTTAAGCCGGATCATAGTATTATATTGTGTAGGAATATTTTTGTCTCATTGCATTTCGTATTCTGTCGGAATACAAATGCTGGTATGTATATACAGTTGTGGGGTAATCCTATAATTCGTTACGGGATTACTTTTGAAGTTGCCAGTTTTTCTCCGCTTGATTAAACATTAGTTTTTAATGTTTAATTAATGGTTTCTTTTATGCATTCTTTTTTTGGCCAAATTTCTTTCATTCATGACTTGGCCGAAATTATCTTGATGGATGTGGAATTTGTCACTTGGATGAGTCATTGTTCTGTGCTTTAAATAAGCATGGTTCACAAAATGACTCATCATTTGCATTTAAAGCTTTTTGTAAAGCTTTAGATATTAGTTGTGATATTCTTGGATGTGGTCACCTCTTGCTCCTTGTGCTCACCCTCCCATGAGCACATTTCAGCCCCCACTTTGGCCGAGCCCAGTTTTGGGTAAGGAATTTGGTTCATGGAAATTCTTTTGCTCATTTCATCGATTCCCAAAAATGCAACTTCATTTTCCTTCACCCAATTCATTGGGTGACTTGAGACAAACTATTCTACACTCTCTCTACTTCAATCTTGGACATGTCGGCTAGCAAACTTCACGTCCGAGTTTTCTCGGTTTAGAGGCGGGAGCCCGTATAAAGATTCGTTGACGTGGTGCCACCTCAACAAGGAGATCGGAGATCGAGCGAGATCGAAGATGCCACAAAAAGCTAAGGATGGTGGCTAAAGTCCGAAAGACACGGATCGATCGGTATAGAAATTCTAATATCTTTTACAGTATGCTAGTTTAGTGTTAATGGCACGATCCAGGTAACAGTCTGCGCTAGCGCCTGTTGTAAAAGTTTTTGTTCTGCTTTTGGCGTCGGATTGACGGCCGGGGCGCTACAGTAAACTTACATTAAGTTCACCATGACTCACCATTGCCACCTCCCCTCAATCCAAAACAAGGAAATATCTTCTCTCACAACAAATATCTAAGGTATTTAGGTTAAGCAAGGAAGGATTAACTTAAGGTTGTCATGGTCACTAAAGTAGATTAATAGAAACAAACCCTCACATTAACGTGCACACGTGTGTGCAAGCCAAAACAAATAAGAATAAAATTTTTAATTACTTGTTATAAAATGTGAGAAACCCAAATTGGTAAACTTTTTATGGAAAATCCGCAGTATCGCTTAATTAACACTAATCGCATTCTAAGATGTTTCAATCTCCCCCCTAAAGAAAATTCGTCCCTGAATTAAAATTCTTACTATGCGTACCTTCAAAGAGATGAGTGCAAAATTCCCACATCTTGCTCGCAGCTTCCTTAGTGATCTCCTCACTAGATGGCTATGCCAAAAAAAACCTCCACAGATAGCAAGACTCTTGACCGAAGTTTCTCCACCTGCCGATCTACTAACACTATCGGCTGCCGGTGAACGAAAAGATCGCGTTCAAGCTAAATGGTCTGATGCTGAATCATGTGAGAAAGGTCATGAAGGTATTTGCGAAGTATCGACACAAGGAATACGGGGTGAATACTCAAAAATCTGGGCGGAAGTTCCAAATTATAGGCAATGGTACTAACTCGCTTCAAGGATCTCAAAAGGACCTACAATTCTAGGAATAAGTTTTCCAAAACCCAACAGGCTATTCATCGGAAAAAACCATAGGAATACATGATCTTCCACCGCGAACTCAAGTCTGCGACCACCACGGTCGGCATAAGACTTCTGTCTGCACTGGGTTGCTCTCATCCTGACCTGAATCAACTGGATCTTTTCCGAAGTCTCTAGACTAGCCGGGGTCCAAATATCATGTTCTCGCAGAGTCAGTAAAACAGACTGTCAATCGACAAAACCTACCACACAAGGCCAGAAAGTTGCCATCTGAAACATCTACTGATAACCGTTATCGTAGGAGAACTCCACTAATGGCAAGTGACGATCCCTACATCCAACAAGCATTAAGCACGCACGGACAAGTATATCCTCCAGAGTCTGTATAGTCCGCTCTGCCTAACCATCGGCCTATAGTTAGAAAAGCGGAGCTAAAGATCTAACAGTACCCAAGTCTTCCTGAAACTTCTGCCAACAACGGCTAGCGAACTGGATGCCCCTATTGGATACAACGCATGAAGGAACTCCGTGCAAACACACAATCTTAACAACGAACAACTGAGCATACTAAGTATAACCGGACAACAATCACCCGAATGGAGTCATACCCTCGACTAGCCCTGGGTAGACCCACAAAGAATTTCATGGAGATCTGCTACCATTCCTACTCCGAAACAGTTAAAAGGTTGCAACACTCCAGCCGGTCTCAAATGCTCAACCTTAGCTTGCTGACAAGCCAAGCACTTAGAAACAAAATCCGAACTTCACTCTTCATCCCTGCCCACCCGTAACTAACTCTCAAGTCACGTTACATCTCGGTAGCACTTAGGGTGAACACAGACAGCTAACTGATGTGCCTGCTGTAGGACCTCACGTCTCTACCTATCAATATCAGGTACACACCGAGTCCCTAAACGTAGCACACCCTGGTCATCAATTAGAACTCAGAATCTTTACCCTGCCGAACATGCTCATAATCTCAAACAAACGAGCATCTGCGGGCTGTGCCTCATGAAAACGATTAGGTAAAAGTGGACGGGCGTGGACATGAGCAGGCTGTCCCCTCAGTAGAGGAGAACCTAAGCTGTACTCAACGGTCGCACAAGAACAGTAAATCTGCAAAAGACTGTCTCTAAACTGCGCACAACTGGAACAAGCTACCCCCGAGCCTACGACTCCAAGCATCAGCAGCCCCAATCGCCTTGCCACGGGTAATAAAGGATCTCACAATCACAATCCTTCACAAGCTCTATCCAACGGCGCTGTCTCAACAATCGAAACCCGGTGCAGGAAGATGTACACTATGCTCTGGTGGTCCGTGAAAATCTGACACGACTCTCCGTACAAGTAGTGTCCCTAAATCTCCAGCGCAAGACCACCGCGGCCATCTCTAGATCATGAGTGGGATAGATCCTGCTCGTATTTCCTCCAACTTTCGGGAAGCATAAGCGATAACTCTATCATGCTACATCAGTACATAATCGAGCCCCACTCTCGAAATATCACAATAAACGATAAGGTCGCCCGATCCAGAAACAAGGATAGAACTGGTGCAGTCGTCAACCTAGTCTTCAGCTGATGAAAACTCAGCAGGCATGCCTTAGTCTAAAGGAAAAGAACCCCCTTCCTTGTCAGTACGGTCAATGGTGCAGCGATACTCAAGAAATCCTGCACGAAACGGCGGTAAAAACCGGCTAAGCCTAAAAATCTGCGGACCTCTGTCACTGAACAGGTTTGGGCCAAAGCTGTACGGCCTTGATCTTCCTCGGGTCCATACGAATACCGTCTCCCGTAACCACATGACCTAAGAAGTCAACACAATCAAGGCGGAAGGAACACTTCGAGAATTTCGCAAACAGCTAGTGCTCTCTCAACATCTGCAAGGAAATCCTCAAGTGCTACGCATGTTCCTCACGACTCTTAGAATAGACCAGAATGTCACCAATCATACAACAATAAACTGGTTGAGGAACGGCCTGAGAAACCTGGTTCATCATATCCATGAATGCTGCTAGGTCATTAGTGAGTCCAACGACACCACCAAAACTCATAAAGCCCATAGCGCGCACAAAAGGCAATCTTCGGAATGTCATCACTTCGAACCCGCAACAAATGATGACCTGATCCCAAAATAAACTTAGAAAAATGTCTCGCACCCTGGAGCTCATCAAAGAAATCGTCAATGCGAGGTAAAGGATGCAAAATCCGCACCATAACTCGGTTGACGATCAATCAATGCACAAGCTCAAACTACCGTCCTTCTTTTTGACAAACAGAATAGGAGCTCCCCAAAGCGAAAAACTTGGACGTACAAGTCCCCCTATCTAGCAACTCTGCAGCTGATCCTTAAGCTCCCTGAGCTCCGCCGGCTCATTTGGAACAACATCGGAAAAATCTCGCACGATAGGAACCTGGTCCAACGAATCCACTGTGGCTCCAGTATCACTAATGAAAGCCAAGAATCCACGACATTTTCTCCTAAGAAGCCGACTAGCGAAAAAGGCTGAAATCAAGCTGTGAGGGGCGACACTACAGTTCCCCCTGCACAACAAGAACTGACTCGCCGGGAAGACAAAAACAGACCGTCTTCTCGCGGCAGTTCACAGACACATAGCACGTAGCTAACCAGTCCGTGCCGAGGAGAACATCAAAGTCCAATTTATCTAGAAGGATCAAATTGACGGATGAATCTCTATCTCCTATCCGATTGGCAGACGACCAAAACACGTGTTGCGCAACAAAATAATCGCTAACAGGATTAAACACAACAAATGACCTATTTAGAAAACATGTCTCTCGGCCCAACCACGGCACGAAGTGTATAGAACAAACGAATGCATAGATCCTAAATTAAACAAA
Organism: Agapanthus africanus; assembly: GCA_030015575.1. Classification (NCBI taxonomy): domain Eukaryota; kingdom Viridiplantae; phylum Streptophyta; class Magnoliopsida; order Asparagales; family Amaryllidaceae; genus Agapanthus; species Agapanthus africanus. The sequence continues at coordinate 498,892,451 of CM057337.1, read as the reverse complement.
CATACGAATTAAGAATACCTAAACACTCTGCATTGGACGCCCGCGCGTCCTGATGAGTGGAAGCAAACGCTCGTGTCTGCCTTCTACCCGCAACTGGCTGTCTTCCTCCTCTACCATCCTGTACTCTCAGAACAAGTCCTCCGCGAACATGACCTCTCTGAACATAAGTCTGATACGGATCAACAACATATGCAACAGGCGACTCTCCCTGAGATGAAGGTGGTAAGGTATCATATGGTACAGCTGTCCCGCCCTCACGTGGCTCAGTACAATCTCGAACACGATGACTCAAACTCCCGCACCGGTAACATCCAGAAGAAAACTGCTGAATCACCTGGGGATAAGAGCTAAATAGATGTCCTCGTCCAAAGCCTCTGCTACTCCCGCGATGTAAACGAAATCTGTCGCGGCAACTAAGCCTTTGTCTCGGGGCTGATACACCTGTTCGAGACCTCCTCGGTCTAAGAACATCCAAAGTCTCGGAAAGATGTGCCTCATCTAGTAGGGCTGCGTCAACTATTGATGTATACGTGACACAATGCTGTGTGCTGATAGCAAGGAAAAACTGGGTAACAGGGGTGGTAATCTCCTGTCGCTGCGCTCGACTGGCCTCGACCAATGATCCAATCATCTGGCGCAAATCCTGCATATCTGTCTCAAGCCTAGCGATACAATCTATCGAAGGCGGATCAATCTGCTCTTGTAAAACGAGCGTGCCGTCTTGGTCAGTCCTCATCCCAAACGAGTCAACTCTGACCTCGGCTCTTGCTGCCTCACTCTGAGCCCTCGTAATCATCGGCGGCATAAAGGCTATAAATGGAAATATGATTCGATATGAACACGGAAATCGAATCACAAGGATATATATCATGGAAGAAATTGCAAGCAATTAGTACTTAGGTCACTTAGGCGGAGTACCGTGTCGTAAGTATTCCGCGGACATACACACACTACGTCACTCTGCTTAAGCTACCTATTTCATCATACCAAGGTCATCCTACACTTCGAAAGGTAAAACCTAGCGCTCTGATACCAACTTTGTCACGACCCGAAATTTGGCACGTAATGGTCCTTAAACCACGTAACGTCTCCAAGCGTAACGTAATTCAAGTAAGCCAAAAACCCAGCAATCTAAACCATCAAAAGTAGTAAGTGATAATAACATTGTTAAAACTTTTGAAATCTCAATCAAAATCTTTAAAGTCCAAATTTATTTCCCTTAAATTTTGGCAGCACCTCCTTTGTAAAACAAGCCCCCAAAAAGGGTACAACAAAATATATAAGTAAAGCATCCCCAAACGGGAGCAAATCCACGCCCAAAGGTGGAAACAACCACCAAAACAGATATACGACGCCGTAGCGAAGAAAAAGACAATAAAAAGTGAAACAGCATAAAAGACCCCCAAGTCATAAATAATATACAATATCGTCATCAAAACTCGTCTCTAAGTCAATACATGAAGTAGTAGATGGAGAGTACTGGATACAACGAATATACAATGAGCATCATCGGATAACCGCAAAACCCACCTATAGAAAAACTGCACACAGTCAGCCGTAGCGGTATCCGCTGCAAAAGATGATACGATTGGAAGAAGAAGCCCTGCCGCGACTGCCCTGAGAGACTACCTGCAAAATACTGTGGCACAACGGGGGTGAGTTGCCAACTCATGAATAGTAAATAACATATGCCGGTAATCGCAAGTATGCACGTACTGCGCTAATCTATCACATGCAAGCTAATAGCAGTAAATAGCAAGATGTATATGCAACAGTCATGAAAGGTACTCTATCAGGTACTACTAATACATGAAGCAATGCATATTAAATAAATGCGGAGTATGGGAAAAAATATGTCATCCTCACGGAATCCTCATCGTGGCAGGACCAGTGTCCATCAAGACAATCTAAATCCCAAATTCCTCAAATAGGCCCTCATAACCTGTAAGTCTCATGGAACCTGAGTGTCAAACATCGACACCAGAAAACATCATGAAAACTAGTGTCCAGCATCGACACATAAATAATAATATATATATATATAGGGCTCCGTCAGTCCGGATTGGCCCAGATGATATATATATATATAAGGCTCCGTCAGTCCGGATTGGCCCTTGGACTCCGTCAGTCCGGATTGGCCCTCATCAATATCTCGGGCTCCATCTGCCTGGATCGGCCCTTGTGCTCCGTCAGTCTGGATCGGCCCATATCAATACCTCGGGCTCCGTCAGTCCGGATCGGCTCTTGGTTCTCAAATCAATAAATCACATGAAATAAAGAATAAGAATACTTGCATAGATCATTATGATGATATATATGTACATATATAACAGCGTCCCATACCACTGATATATATATACATATAACAGCGTCCTATACCACTGATATATATCATCAGGAGTAAAACATCCAGAAAACATCATGTGAAATCCATATCTCAATGCGCAAGTCCATGAAATATAATATATGAAACATAAAACAGTAATACGAGCATATAAATAAAAACCGCTATTTAACTGCAACAAATTATTAATTATATAATGTGCTTCCTAATTTCTCCAAAATCCACACAACATCATATAAAGGTGAACATGTAGCTATAGCAAGGTATCCGTACCCATGTCGACATAGCAAGATATGCGTATCTATATGTAAGCATGTATGTATGATGCATCTCATATGCGCAATAGCATAAGAATCAATGTCTCCATGTCGGTGACAATACAATACCACATAGGGGTATATGCAGCTCGAGTCGGGTAAATGGGTATACATGTAGGTATGTGAGCATGATGTACTTGTAGCTGTAGCAAGGTATGTGTCTATATCTGTCAATAATGATATAACCCTCCAGGTATATGTGTAATCATGTTGGCATAGCAAGGCATATGTGTAAGCATGTGGGTGTACAGGTATGCTATATCTCATATGCACAAAGAAATAAGAATCGCTATCTCCATTATCCCTATCCAATACAATATCACGTATGTATAGGTTTTGTGCGTGTCATGGCAATTATCAACGGCGTGTGTGGCATACAATCAGTGCTCGTGTAACATAAACCGTCAATAATAGTGCAGTGTCTAAAGGGTATAAGTCCAAGCACAACAAGTAATAATATGCAATGATGTTTTATGCCTATATATGCAATATAAACATGCGGCTAATATCATATCATATCTAGCCCTGACGCCTAACGCCATGCGGGCGATTCCCCTGTAGATGTTAAATCTACTCACTGATGATCTTGGGCTAAGAAAAGCCAACCACTCGTTTTCCCTTCTTCGCAGCGTCCGAAGTCCCTGCCTGCATCCTTAAGATCATAAAACAACAAAACAACAAGTTCATATTAGCAATCGACCAATAACACGTAACCACTACGTTTGACCGACGCACCGACTCTAAACATACTCTCAAGTGTTCGTTTAGTGACTAACATGCGTAGCGACACTATGAAACCAACCCAAGAGCCAAAGCTACACAAGATCGCGAACCGTATCGGATAATGTAACGTGCTATTCGTAACAATAGAAACAAGCAAAGTAATCCCAGATTTTGTATACAGTCCAAACTCAAAGATCAAACAGTACCAAACGCACTAAAACCACAGCAGACAGCTACCGTGAAAATCCCAAACCCAAACACCACCAGAAAAACGAGGTCGCCAGATTTTCCTACTGTGTTGCCGGCCAAAACCGAGCCCCTAGGGTTGGTGCTTCAGGTGAAGGCTTAGGGTCTCTGGTACAACACAACTACACTGCTAAATTTTCTAATACACACTCTGCGTCTCAGCAGATCACAGATATCATAATATGACACTAAAAATGTTAGTTATATGTATGCCCTAGAGGCCATTACTATACATAGGATGTATATTGTAGTGGATGCTTGGACATATATAGGGAGGACTTTCTTGCTCGACATGATAGTATTGTTAGTTATATGTATGCCCTAGAGGCCATTACTGTACATAGGATGTATATTGTAGTGGATGCTGGGACGTATATAGGGAGGACTTTCTTGCTCGACATGATAGTATGCTATCTGGTTGAACTTTACCTTAACGTGTATACTGATTGTCTCTCTGTTACATGTTGGTAAAGCCCTTAGGATCTGTACTTGACTACCTGGACTATGATGCGGATCATACTAGTGGGGACATGGTAGTCCATAAGTACATCCTTCAAAGTCCCTAGTCGAGGGTGTATCGAGACGGGGCATCGATATACCAGAGTAGACTAGCGTGTACCTTCTCGACCCATACAGATGGGCGATGGATGATCCCATATCCATTGGTGTTTGACATCAGAGATGATATACGGGTGCTCAGTAGAGACTGGGTACACTTGACGGACTCGCCGAGAACTCCCAGATGGTATTATACCTCACGTCAGATGGCAGTTCTCTGGTGACACTGGTACAGAGTAGTCTGTTGACCCGAGATCGTCATAGAGTCTTTTGTGGTTCCCACTGTGCTTTGATTTCTATCTTACCACGTCCAAGAGGGCGTGCAAAACGGTGGTTTTTGGGTACAGTCCCGAGTCACATGGAGGCAATGAGCGATAGGAGGGGATTCGTCTCTCCCGGTATAGGGGGTTGATGTTGCGCTGTGTTCGATTGGCTATAACAGGAAATCCCTGGCCAGGGTTGCTGAGATTTACTGGTAAGTGTTACCAGTAGTTTCTCGAACAGTTATAGACCTTATATCGACACGACTTATCGAGCTATTGGGGTCTGACGTTTACCACCCCTAGGCGAGATATGCGACATATCAGACGATCAGACCGGACTGTACGGTAGTGTTACTGGTTGGATTCACTGGAGTGTGAGCGGGCTTGCTCGTCGATCTTCAGATCGCTCAATACCCTGGTGGCCGTTACGTTTAGCTGACCGCTTGCGGCTTGTGGATGTTTGATATGATCATCATCTGCTGCCGGCGTATTGACGAGTCTTTAGAGTCCTACACAGAGGTTTCCTGGCTCAAGCGAAACGAAATAGGAGCGCATATGAGATATGTGCGGGACCGAGAATAATACGAGTATGTGATACTGTATTCGATTCTCACGATGTGACATTGATCGGTTATATGCGATATAGCCGGGTTATCGGATCAAGTGTTGATTCGATAAGATGTTACTAATGATACCAGTCGGTTATGTGCGTTATGACCGGATCGTTAAATCAAGAGTTGATTTAATAATTTAATGCATAATTATATATTTGATATATTACTTTGCATTAACTAGTATCGGTTCACTTTAAATGGATTTTCTCACTCGGGTGTGCGCATTGCATATGCGATATGATTTTTGTGCACTTGATTGTATCATGTTTGATGATACATATCTTTTTTGTTAAGTGTAATGAATTAAACCTAGGTTAAGTAAATGATTAGGGTTTTCTTTTATTCATTCATTTATCTTTTCATTTGCATTTTAAAAGATAAATGAGAAAAGGAAAAGAAGTCAAAAATGGTGGCTAGTTTTGTTTTCAACATGAAGCTTCATGAAGCTTTCATCATGTCACCATTTTTGTCTCATCTCCTTAACCCTAACCATTCTTTAACCTTGGTCAATTCTCTACACTTAACTTAGGTTAATATTATGATAAGAATAAATTTATTATTCTTTTCATAATAACTTATCATATCATTTTCTTCTTCTTCTTCCTTCAACTCAAGAAGAAAACCTAAGGTCCATCAATGGTGATTGATGCATATGAGTGAGAAATCCAATTCTAAAGTCTACCCACTTCCTATTTCTTCATCCTCTACCTCTTGCCAAGTAGTAGAGTGTGTTTCCTTCACAAGTTTCTTGACTTGGTGAAGTGAGAGCTTGATCTTGCGATGCTTCGACGTAGATCATCTTCGGCATGGACATCGACGACCTAACTCGCTTATTCTTCGACGAAGCCGACGCTAGAGCCCGGGAGTTCACTTGGACAGCGAAGGCACTTCGTTGCGGAGCTATGGAGGTGGACAAACGGATCTACAAAGGTTGTATTTCCGTATTCCCTTAGTTAATTGTTAACTAGTTTGCTTTTTCGCCTAGACATCTAGCCAACGATCCGTAGTCGGGTCTCTCGGCACCTAGAATTTTTGAAATTGGCATGTTCGATGCCTTGTGAGACCTCACTAGTGTGCCTAGGAACCCTACAGTGGTATCAGAGCCTAGCTAGAGCCTTCGGCGAAGTTTAGACGGAATTTGAAACCCGATCGAACCGAAACCCTACCCGGAATATGCTCTGTGGACTTTTTCCGAAATTGCGGATTTTTGTGTATTAAAAATGCCTAAAAAATTCAATAAATAATTATAAGAATTACTGTGCAAATTCAGGCGAATGATTCATTAAACTCAGCGCGGATCCGCGGCCTTACAGTCGGCTCAGGCGGCGGATCCGCGGCCCGTTTGTCGTTTTATGCATCACATTCTGCACAGTAATTCTTATATATTATTTCTGGTGTTTCTGGGAATTTTTAATGTTTTTTCCAGAGTTGAATTTTCTGGGTTGATTTGAGGATTTGTTGTTTCGATCGGAGTATCAGATTTTGTCTATGTGGCTTTCCGGATAATTTTTAGAATATGTTAAAAAGTTCGACCGGATATAAATACCCAATTTTTCCCCTGTCGGGAAATTTCCAAGTGTTGGATTTTTCCGTAGTTTAACGACGTTCTAAGTAGTGCGAGTAACGCGATGGACCCTCTAGAAGACAACAAACCTTAACTCGATTATGTGGCCGTCTTGAACTGCCCTTTGAACCTTCGGGTTTGGGGCAGTACGGCGTGCCACATGTGAGGCGTTGGCTTGACCCTTCTACGGCTGGACCGTTGGTACTGAGGCACGAACTGAATGTTGTTAGACTTATTTCATGTGTTGGATAGTATCGGGAAAACTTGGGTGTTCGATTGTTCGATCGAAAAGTTTAACTTTTTCTGTTTATCTGGAATGGGATACAATAATTGGAATTCACAAGAAGTTATGAGATAACGGAATGAATATTATAAACATAGCAGTTTAGTCTCGATTGATCGGTTGCCACAGAATTTTGATGTGATCAAAAGTCCGTCGCAATCACGTAGCGTACGCGGATACTCGCCGGATAAACTTAATAGACAGCCTCACTCCATAGCCCCGACCAAGTGACTGTAGGAGAACCCCGTCGCCGAAAGCATCCGTTCGGGTGCTCGCGGCAGCGGTGTTCCGCCTTGGTACACTTCGTCGACGGTATCGGGGATGCAGCCGTCTACTGAAGTTTGCGACGAGCATTCGATCAGGATGTCGGGAATCTTGTTGAATTACCCGACTTAATATTGAAAAGTGTTTTCAATGATGAGACTGAAATGTGGGGTTTATAATTGTTAGGCATGCGATGTCTAAGGAATTCATTTGGTCAGGCATGCGATGTCTGAGGTGGTTGCGGATTCCAACTGTTGTAGTTTTACACTTTCTTTTCTGTGACCGTAAGTGTAATATGTGATATCGCCGGTTTCGTTGCTATATGTCAACGACAATTGGGATGGACATATTTACTTATGTTGATGACATGTGATGTTATGTGTTGCTGGATATGTTATATTGGATCGTCGTGTTTGAATAGCTGGGGGTTTTTATGTGAGATGAGTGTTTTTCATTTTCATTCATGTAAAAACTTGTATGTAATATTCTTTTATTGGGGCACTTCCAGGTTGCGGAAGTTGTCACCCTTTGTATATTATTTACTTTTCCGCAGTAGGATAGACCCAAGGAGGAGGGCACAAGTAACCGGGTTCTGGAGTCCAATGGGAGACCAACTCGAGGAGTCGAGTCCGGGTCTCCTAACTCTACAATTGGTAGGGTTGCTTGCCGCTCTCGTAGGGGTCTAGGGGTGTGGGTTTGGCTATTCATCACGACCGTGGAATCCGTGTTTTATACTGGCTCGTATTGAAAACACGGACGTCCTAGTATATCCAATATTTCATATGTTTCTTCTGCTGCGATATCTGTGATGTGATCATGTGATGTTCTGTGATAGATACAGTATATAGTATATATGATATATTATATAGACGTTACTTATGTTTTACACCCGCGCTAGCCCTGCCCCGCTCTGTCGTTAGTTACCTAACCTAACGGTGCACGAGGGGACATCGAGGCGAATGCGGATGGCATAAGTGTACGTCGTATTTATCTGTGATGTTTAGGTATTTAAATGATGGGACTTCATTAATGTGATTAATGAAATAAAAGAAACCTAAGATGTTGTAGAATCGAATTTCAAAAATAAAACAGGTAGCTACAGTTCTTGCTTTGCACAGCGGTATATGTGATATATCCTGCACCTTATTCGATGAGGAAAGGACCGAGATCCTTTCACCGGGAGTGACTCCTTTAGCAATAACTGGAAGATGCTACACACTCGGTTTGTTTTTTGATTGCTTTTAAGTGTTTTTGCTTTGCACAGTGATATATGTGATATATCCCGCACCTCATTCGACGAGGAAAGGACCGACGATCCCTTCACCGGGAGTGACTCCTTTAGCAAAACTAGAAAAGCCTCAAAAACACTCCATTTCAAAATTCATTCGATCCTACAACGATATCAAGTTCATTACGCAATAGGTTTTCAGAAAAACCTGTCGTAGGTCGTTTTGGTGTTTTCCTGAAATTCGGTGAAAATTCGGTATTTTTCCGAAAACCGTCTTTCTTGTTATTTTGCAGTTTAGGGCTAATTATACTTAAAATGGATAGGTAATTACTTGTTTTTAGTAGCTAATGAGTTAATTATGAAATTTTGGTCATTTAAAAATTTTTCCCTATTTTTCAATTTTTTTCATATTATTTTAAGCCGGTAAGAAAATACATTAAATAAGCGATAAATACAAATTTTTCCGGGCTAATTTTAATCTCTAAAATTATGATAATTATAATCTAGTGATAACATGAATTTTTAGTAATTTATTTTGATTTTTAACAAATTTTTATGTTATGAAACGAATTTATTGAATTTTGAGCTAAAACTTGCAATTTTTGAGTTGTAGGGGGCCTTTTTGCATAAAATTTCTTTTGTAAAACCCCTCTCTCTTTTCCCTCAGCCCTAGGACAGCCCAACCCTGACCAAGACCAGAAATTTCTGGGCTCCTTTTCTTTGGTTGCCTTCTTGTGTGAAATTGGGATTGTTTATGGATTTATTTTAAATATATTGGACAAAGTATGATACATTTGACTTTGGAACTTGACCCTTGACTTTCCCCACTTTCCCACACCCTTCCCCATTCCTTCTCTGGCCGAAACCTGCACCATCCCCCATCTCCATTATTTTCCTTCTCTTTCTCTCTCATTTTCTTCAAAATTTGCAACAAAATTCAATAAAAATCCACAAATCCTTCTCTTTTTCAACACAAAATCCTTATGCTATCCTTTCCTTAACCATTCTTGCTTGGATCTTGGTGCTTGAGGCCATCAATTGGAGCAAAATTTTCTTGCTTGATCCATAGATCAAGAGGTATAAATTCCATCAAAGTTACTTTCTTTTGTTGCTAATTCCTTTAAATGCATGGTTTAGTGTTAAATTTAGTGTAGTTTTAATCTAGTTTTCTTAGGTTTTGCTTGAAAAAAGTTTTAGCTAGGGTTGTGAAGCCATAATACTTAATTAGATTGTTTTATAGTTAATCTAGTGGTTAATTAACTAATTCATATAGTTATCTTGTTGATGTAGTTTTCAATTATGCTAATTTGGTTAAATTTAGAAGTGTGAAATTGCTTTTTAGGATTTTCAAGAGAGGGTTTTTGTATGGAATTGGTTTATGAAACATGATTAGTGAGTTGATTAAGTTTTAGAAAACATTATTTAGTTGATTAAACCTAAATTGCTATCTAGTATTTTGTTAACCTAAATCTAAGAGGTGGACTTGCTAATTGGGTTTGAAATTAGTGTTAATTAAGTTTTCAAGTGTGGAAATTGATTGGATTTTGCTAGGTTATAAATTCTAGAATTGGTGGTTATGGAAAATAGGATTGGAATCATTGCTATTGTGTTGTAATTAGTGTTTGTAGATTGCTTGTAGTGTGCTTGGGTAATTATGCTATATTGTAGTCGTTTTGTCGCAAATCGGCGATTGTTGCACCGATTTTTGGAATGTATATACTTACTAGATTTTTATATAAATTATGTGATGGATTATTTTTGATATCTTGATGATTGTAATGGCTTGTCCTACGACTTTTAGGATGCGTGAGTGCGGTTTTTGGGTAGTCGGGTTTTAGTTTTGCCGGGCGACCCAAATCGGCGTTTTTTTTGGCAGTTTTTGCGATTTTCGCGTGTGTTCCGCGCACTTTGTGCACGTTGTACCTAGCTAGCGAACTTTAGTAGTTTCGTTGGGGTTTTGCGTCGTTCTTGAATGTGTAATCTTATGTCTGGTATTGATGTAAATTCCAGGTTCGGTCGCGGAGACGTCAGACGCGGCGCGAAAGGGAAAGGCGGTGATTGGACACAGCTAGCCAGGGATTCCGGTGAGTAGATTTAACATCTACGGGGGACGATCGTTTGGATGGCGCAAGTCGCCCGATAGATTTAGTAAACCGAAAACTTGTAAACTGGATAACCACTTGTGACATTAGAATAATAATACTGGCATGATAATTGCTGCAATTAGATCAATATGTTATACCCATATACGCAAACTCAATTATAGGACACATGCACCATTACCAGGTTTTTATATGCAGCACGAGCACTATTCATGTTTACACACACACCCTGGTAATTGCCATGCCACCACACTAGATAACTTTTAAATTGAACCCTTTTACTAATTGATACTTAGATTGTGCTATTTCCTTTAATTCCTTAAAAAATGAAACCGTAGGATTTCTATTCATGTGCATGTACTTCATCATATTCATTGTTCATGCTTAATACATTAATCACACATCGCAACTTGATTATTGATATCATACGCATTCATTATCATTGATATATGCACTTATGAGGATTTCTTGAGATTTTATGATATTGCTGGATTTCGGGGGAAAGCCGCAAAATTTCCAAACTTATGATATTTTTAAAACATGTAAATTGCGGTTTTCTAGTGATGTAAGTGTCGTCCACCATGAGTTTGCTGTGGATTTGGAAATCCGTGTCGAGGAGTGGAGGAACCGGCACGGGTACATGGTGGGCCCGGTAAGGTACCCCGGGGCAAGAGGAATATGGTGATGACGTTGAGCCTGGCAGGGGACGGATTACCTACCGGTGACTGTTTGGGACGGCGGATATCCAGAGGATACCGATCGTGGCCGCTAGATGATGAGATATTGATATTTGAGATGGGTCAGCCGGACGGCTGAGGCCAGAGATACATTTATGAGATTTGAGACAGCTTTTGGGTGTCGTTGCTGGACACCGATTTTCGTCGATTCATTGACATTATGCTGGCATTCTAAAAGAGTTTCAAAAACAAAAAGAGATAAAATATTTCTTATATATACCTATTGAGACCTCAGATATTCATGTTGCATACATATTAGTACACTGATGTTATATACACACCTGCTAGTGCATCCAGTCATACCTGTATTATAGATGCTAGGATGCTTGTGTGCATGCATACGATAGCCTTTGCAGATGTTATTTATTACTCACGAGTTGGCAACTCACCCCCGTTGTGCCACAGTCTTTTGCAGGTCCGCTCCGTCAGTTCAGTAGCGGCGGGCGCACTTGTTCTTTTGCCTGTTTTGCTTGGGCTCGAGATTTGCTCATAGGTGGGTTATGTTATTATTTTGTACCACCTTGTATATTCTTGTATCTAGTGTACTCCATCTACTGTTTCTACCAGATTATTGTATATTGACCTAGAGATGAGACTGTGAGGTTTGTGGATTTTATGCTGTATTTTGGGGTCGAGCTCACTTGAGCCGACATGCTACTTTTTCATGCTTCCTTATGCTTTATTATGCTTGTTGTCATTTACATTGCGTGGGATTTGTGACCGCCTTGTGGCGAAGAGCTAGCTCCCGCTTGGGGATGCCCTATTTTGTTGGATTCATGTATATATTCTTGTTGTACCCATTTTTGGGGGCCAGTATTTACAAAGGAGACTGCCGAAATTTTCGGAAAAATTAGTATTGTTTTTAAAAAGGGTTTTACATGACTTATTTGATAAACTTGCTTTCAAATGTTTGGGTTTTCTTCACTCTTTTGCTTAATTGGTTTTGTTTTCTGGGCTTTGGCTTACTTATTTTACGGACGTCTTTAGACGTTTCGTAAACTTAAGTGCCAGTCACGTTCCGTACCCTGCGGGTCGTGACAAAGTTGGTATCAAAGCGATAGGTTTTACCTTTGTTAGTGTAGGATGACCCTTGGTAGATGGAGTAAGTGACTTAAGGAGGGTAACGTAGCGTGCGTATGTCCGCGGCATACTTACGATACGGTACTCCGCCTAAGTGACTTTAGGATATACTTGCTTGAAAAATTCCTTCTTCAATTCCGTGTATCCTATGATCCTATTGCACTGTCCTTAGTATTCGTTTTCCTGTAACAGCCACTATGCCGCCGAAGGCTACGAGGGCACAGAGGGCTGCCGCCAGAGACGAGATTCGAGCTGGCTCGTCCGAGACTAGGACTGAGCAGGGTGGTATGCCTACGCCGCAGGGACAGACCGATCCACCTTCCCCAGGCCGTATGGATAGGCTCGAGACCAGTATGGAGGAGTTGCGACAGATGATGGGAGGCATGCAGGAGCTACGTCAGATGGTAGGATCCCTAGTTGCAGCCAGTCGTACACCGAGGCCGGATGACGTACCTACTACATCACAGACGACCATGATACCTGCTCCTACTACTACCACCGTGGCCATTCCGGTTTCACTACAGGATTTCATGAGGCTGAGACCTCCAGTATTCACCGGCACCGAGGCAGCGGAGGACCCACAGACGTTCCTTGACAGTTTAGCCAGGATCTGCCGTTCGCTGAGATGTTCGGATGATCGATGGGTAGAGCTTGCAAGTTTCCGACTAGAGGGTCTCGCGCAGACATGGTGGGAGTCAGTCTTGAGAGGTCGAGCTGCAGGTCTGCCGCCTATGACTTGGGCCGAGTTTACAGCGGTCTTTCTAGCCCGTTTCCTTCCAGAGAGCGTTCGTGACGCCAGAGCTCGCAGCTTCGAGGACTTAGTCAAGACACCTGGGATGACGGTGTCTGAGTATGACATCCAGTTTACACAGTTATCCCGATTTGCTCAGTATTTGGTGGATACCGAGGAGAAGATGGTGAAGAGGTTCGTACAGGGACTTGATGCCCAGCTATATCTTGCCATTGGCGCCCAGCACTACGACACTTATTCAGCTGCTATGGATACGGCATTGCGGATGGAGGCACGCATATCGCGGACTTCGGCCGTTTCTGGGCCGAAGAGGATTCGCACCGATGTACCGTCTCAGAGACAGCGCGCCAGATTCTTTCCGAGAGATAGGCCTGGCAGAGGATTTGGGCGGGGACAGTTATATGGTTCTTATCCCCAGGGGCAGCAGCCGTCTCCAGGATGTTTTGGGTGCGGGAGTCTGCATCATCTTGTCAGAGACTGTCCGGTGAGACGACAGGGAGCAGCGATAGTTCCGCACGTGACCCTACCACCATCACCACCCCCTCCTCAGAGAGCCCTACTTCCTACCCCAGGCGATGCTCCACGCCAGCTAGGTGCACCGAGAGGCCGTGGACACGGCGGTCCTGTTCAGAGAGGACGAGGAGGCAGAGGCCGAGGTCGAGGTCAGCCCGCTATCGGTGGAGGACAGGCCCGAGTATTTGCTTTGACACCGCAGGATGCACAGGCATCCAATGCCGTTGTGACAGGCACCTTGCCAGTTTGTTCTTTCGACGCACGGGTATTATTCGACCCAGGTTCCACACATTCGTACGTCTCTACACAATTTGCACCGATGTTGGGCCGTGAGTCGTCGTCGTTAGATCAGCCGCTTGTTGTTGTTACTCCGGTAGGCGAGTCGTTTGTCGCTCGGTTTGTATTTCGTTTGTGTTCCGTTCGTATCGGGGAGAGGGATTCATCAGTTGATTTGATACTCCTCGATATGTTGGACTTTGATGTGCTTCTGGGCATGGATTGGCTAGCCACTTGTTATGCTTCGGTGGACTGCCGTGAGAAGGCAGTCAGATGTAGCTTTCCGGGAGAGCCAGTCCTTGTTATTCAGGGAGACCGCAGTGTCGCCCTTCCCAGCTTAATTTCTTCTCTTCGCGCTGGTCAGCTCTTGCGGAAGGGATGTCAGGGATTCTTAGCGTTTGTTTGTGATACTCGAGCTGCAGAGGTTCCGTTGGACCGGGTCCCGGTAGTTTGTGAGTTCCCTGATGTTTTCCCTGATGAGCTACCTGGGCTACCGCCTGAGCGCGATGTTGAGTTCTGCATTGATTTGATTCCCGGTTCGGGGCCTATTTCTATACCGCCTTATCGGATGGCCCCGACAGAGCTTCGAGAGCTGAAGAATCAGTTGCAGGATTTGTTGGATAAGGGGCTTATTCGACCTAGTGTTTCTCCGTGGGGTGCTCCGGTCCTGTTTGTCAAGAAGAAGGATGGAAGTTTGCGCTTATGTATCGACTACCGCCAGCTGAACAAAGTTACCGTTCGGAACAGATATCCGTTGCCGCGCATTGATGATTTGTTCGACCAGCTTCAGGGTGCGGGGTATTTTTCGAGGATCGACTTGCGATCAGGATACCATCAGCTGTGAGTTCGACAGGAGGATATACCGAGGACAGCTTTCCGCACGCGCTACGGCCACTACGAGTTTTTGGTGATGTCGTTCGGACTCACCAACGCCCTAGCAGCATTCATGGATTTGATGAACCATACATTCAGGCCGTATCTTGACTTGTTCATCATCGTGTTTATCGACGATATCTTGGTGTACTCTCGGAGCAGAGAGCACGAGCAGCACTTGCGGATTACGTTACAGACTCTGAGGGAGCACCAGCTGTTCGCGAAGTTCTCCAAGTGTGCATTCTGGCTGGACAGCGTCGGATTCTTGGGTCACGTGGTTACGAGAGACGGCATTTGTGTGGACCCGAAGAAGATTGAGGCTGTTCAGCAGTGGCCCCGACCTACATCAGTGACTGAGATCCGTAGTTTTCTAGGCCTGGCGGGCTATTACAGGCGCTTTGTTCAGGACTTCTCCCGTATAGCTGCACCGTTGACCGGTTTGACCCGGAAGGGAGTTCCTTTCGTTTGGACAGAGGAGTGCGAGCGCAGTTTTCAGCAACTACGGATTTGTTTGACTACGGCGCCGGTATTATCTTTGCCTTCGGGATCAGGCGGATTTGTTGTCTACTGTGATGCTTCGCGAGTGGGATTAGGATGCGTATTGATGCAGCATGGCCGGGTGATCGCTTATGCTTCTCGGCAGTTGAAGCAGCATGAACAGAACTACCCCACTCATGATTTGGAGATGGCTGCAGTGGTCTTTGCACTGAAGATTTGGCGACATTACCTTTACGGCGAGTCGTGTCAGATATTCACCGATCACAAGAGCTTAAAGTACATATTTCAGCAGCGAGACTTGAACCTCAGACAGCGTCGTTGGATGGAGTTGGTGAAAGACTATGACTGCGAGATCTTATATCACCCAGGCAAGGCGAATGTGGTGGCAGATGCGTTGAGTAGGAGGCCCGGGGGTAGTCTATCCTTTTTGCGCGCAGTGCAGAGGCAGTCGTCAGCAGATTGGCAGATGTTATGCGACAGTCGAGTTGAGTTCGAGTTCACCCAGACAGGGGGACAGCTCGCGCATGTTCGTGCACGCCCACAGTTGCTTGACCGTATATATGAGGCACAGCGCAGTGACGACCGTTGCTCAGAGATCATGGCACAGATGGGACAGGGCAGATTTTCCGAGTTCGTGGTTGATGATCAGGGGATTTTACGATATGGATCTAGACTGTGCATACCAGATGCTGATGGATTGCGGCGCGACATTCTTGAGGAGGCACACCGATCAGTGTATAGTGTCCACCCCGGTTCCACCAAGATGTACCATGATATGAGAGAGACCTACTGGTGGGACGGGATGAAGAGGGACATTGCGGAGTTCGTTTCGAGATGCCTGACTTGTCAGCAAGTCAAGGCCGAGCACCAGAGGCCCGCAGGAGAGCTACAGCCGTTACCCATTCCAGAGTGGAAATGGGAGCAGATTTCGATGGATTTCGTTGTGGGTCTACCCAGGACCAGTCGAGGGTACGACTCCATCTGGGTGATAGTGGATAGATTGACGAAGGCGGCTCACTTCCTCCCAGTGAAGACTACTTTCAGCTTCGCTCAGTATGCTCAGCTCTATATTGACGAGATCGTGCGACTACATGGCGTACCGACGTGTATCATGTCAGATCGCGGCACTCAGTTCACCAGCCGACTTTGGCAGAGACTTCAGGAGGCTTTGGGCACTCGTTTGAGCTTCAGCACAGCGTTTCATCCGCAGACAGACGGACAGTCAGAGCGGACCATTCAGACTCTCGAGGACATGCTCAGAGCGTGCGTTTTAGACTTTGGTGGTAGCTGGGATCGTCATTTACCTCTAGTGGAGTTCTCCTACAACAACAGCTTCCAGGATACTATTCAGATGGCACCTTTCGAGGCATTGTATGGGAGGAGATGCAGATCGCCCGTTTGTTGGACAGAGCTCAGCGAGAGCAGCATTTTGGGGCCGCAGCTTGTTGAGGAGACGACATCGAAGATCCAGTTGATCCGAGACCGGATGAGAGCGGCTCAGAGCAGACAGAAATCCTATGCTGACAGGCGCCGTCGCAGATTAGAGTTCGCAGTTGGCGACCATGTTTTTCTGAGGGTCTCTCCGATGAAGGGCGTGATGCGTTTTGGGCGAAAGGGGAAGCTTAGCCCTAGATTCGTAGGTCCCTTCGAGATCCTCGAGCGTGTTGGCGCTGTTGCATATCGTTTGGCTCTTCCTCCCAGCTTTCTCGATGTTCACCCCGTCTTCCATGTTTCGATGCTCCGCAAGTACCTTCACGACCCTTCACATGCGATTCAGCACCCGACAATCCAGCTAGAGCGCGACCTTTCTTTTGCAGAGCAGCCGGTGGCCATCCTGGATCGGCAGGTGAAGAAGTTGAGGTCGAAGATTATACCAACCGTCAAGGTCCTTTGGCGTAGCCCGAGCAGCGAGGAGGTTACCTGGGAGACCGAGGGCGAGATGAGGAAGAATTATCCCCATCTCTTCGAAGGTACGCGTAGCTATATTATTTTAAATTCGGGGACCGAATTTCTTTAAGGGGGGAAGATTGTAGCGTCTTGAAAAGTCGTTTTGGTGTTTTCCTGAAATTCGGTGAAAATTCGGTATTTTTCTGAAAACCGTCTTTCTTGTTATTTTGCAGTTTAGGGCTAATTATACTTAAAATGGATAGGTAATTACTTGTTTTTAGTAGCTAATGAGTTAATTATGAAATTTTGGTCATTTAAAATTTTTTCCCTATTTTTCAATTTTTTAATATTATTTTAAGCCGGTAAGAAAATACATTAAATAAGCGATAAATACAAATTTTTCCGGGCTAATTTTAATCTCTAAAATTATGATAATTATAATCTAGTGATAACATGAATTTTTAGTAATTTATTTTGATTTTTAACAAATTTTTATGTTATGAAACGAATTTATAGAATTTTGAGCTAAAACTTGCAATTTTTGAGTTGTAGGGGGCCTTTTTGCATAAAATTTCTTTTGTAAAACCCCTCTCTCTTTTCCCTCAGCCCTAGGACAGCCCAACCCTGACCAAGACCAGAAATTTCTGGGCTCCTTTCTTTGGTTGCCTTCTTGTGTGAAATTGGGATTGTTTATGGATTTATTTTAAATATATTGGACAAAGTATGATACATTTGACTTTGGAACTTGACCCTTGACTTTCCCCACTTGCCCACACCCTCCCCCATTCCTTCTCTGGCCGAAACCTGCACCATCCCCCATCTCCATTATTTTCCTTCTCTTTCTCTCTCATTTTCTTCAAAATTTGCAACAAAATTCAATAAAAATCCACAAATCCTTCTCTTTTTCAACACAAAATCCTTATGCTATCCTTTCCTTAACCATTCTTGCTTGGATCTTGGTGCTTGAGGCCATCAATTGGAGCAAAATTTTCTTGCTTGATCCATAGATCAAGAGGTATAAATTCCATCAAAGTTACTTTCTTTTGTTGCTAATTCCTTTAAATGCATGGTTTAGTGTTAAATTTAGTGTAGTTTTAATCTAGTTTTCTTAGGTTTTGCTTGAAAAAAGTTTTAGCTAGGGTTGTGAAGCCATAATACTTAATTAGATTGTTTTATAGTTAATCTAGTGGTTAATTAACTAATTCATATAGTTATCTTGTTGATGTAGTTTTCAATTATGCTAATTTGGTTAAATTTAGAAGTGTGAAATTGCTTTTTAGGATTTTCAAGAGAGGGTTTTTGTATGGAATTGGTTTGTGAAACATGATTAGTGAGTTGATTAAGTTTTAGAAAACATTATTTAGTTGATTAAACCTAAATTGCTATCTAGTATTTTGTTAACCTAAATCTAAGAGGTGGACTTGCTAATTGGGTTTGAAATTAGTGTTAATTAAGTTTTCAAGTGTGGAAATTGATTGGATTTTGCTAGGTTATAAATTCTAGAATTGGTGGTTATGGAAAATAGGATTGGAATCATTGCTATTGTGTTGTAATTAGTGTTTGTAGATTGCTTGTAGTGTGCTTGGGTAATTATGCTATATTGTAGTCGTTTTGTCGCAAATCGGCGATTGTTGCACCGATTTTTGGAATGTATATACTTACTAGATTTTTATATAAATTATGTGATGGATTATTTTTGATATCTTGATGATTGTAATGGCTTGTCCTACGACTTTTAGGATGCGTGAGTACGGTTTTTGGGTAGTCGGGTTTTAGTTTTGCCGGGCGACCCAAATCGGCGTTTTTTTTAGCAGTTTTTGCGATTTTCGCGTGTGTTCCGCGCACTTTGTGCACGTTGTACCTAGCTAGCGAACTTTAGTAGTTTCGTTGGGGTTTTGCGTCGTTCTTGAATGTGTAATCTTATGTCTGGTATTGATGTAAATTCCAGGTTCGGTCGCGGAGACGTCAGACGCGGCGCGAAAGGGAAAGGCGGTGATTGGACACAGCTAGCCAGGGATTCCGGTGAGTAGATTTAACATCTAAGGGGGACGATCGTTTGGATGGCGCAAGTCGCCCGATAGATTTAGTAAACCGAAAACTTGTAAACTGGATAACCACTTGTGACATTAGAATAATAATACTGGCATGATAATTGCTGCAATTAGATCAATATGTTATACCCATATACGCAAACTCAATTATAGGACACATGCACCATTACCAGGTTTTTATATGCAGCACGAGCACTATTCATGTTTACACACACACCCTGGTAATTGCCATGCCACCACACTAGATAACTTTTAAATTGAACCCTTTTACTAATTGATACTTAGATTGTGCTATTTCCTTTAATTCCTTAAAAAATGAAACCGTAGGATTTCTATTCATGTGCATGTACTTCATCATATTCATTGTTCATGCTTAATACATTAATCACACATCGCAACTTGATTATTGATATCATACGCATTCATTATCATTGATATATGCACTTATGAGGATTTCTTGAGATTTTATGATATTGCTGGATTTCGGGGGAAAGCCGCAAAATTTCCAAACTTATGATATTTTTAAAACATGTAAATTGCGGTTTTCTAGTGATGTAAGTGTCGTCCACCATGAGTTTGCTGTGGATTTGGAAATCCGTGTCGAGGAGTGGAGGAACCGGCACGGGTACATGGTGGGCCCGGTAAGGTACCCCGGGGCAAGAGGAATGTGGTGATGACGTTGAGCCTGGCAGGGGACGGATTACCTACCGGTGACTGTTTGGGACGGCGGATATCTAGAGGATACCGATCGTGGCCGCTAGATGATGAGATATTGATATTTGAGATGGGTCAGCCGGACGGCTGAGGCCAGAGATACATTTATGAGATTTGAGACAGCTTTTGGGTGTCGTTGCTGGACACCGATTTTCGTCGATTCATTGACATTATGCTGGCATTCTAAAAGAGTTTCAAAAACAAAAAGAGATAAAATATTTCTTATATATACCTATTGAGACCTCAGATATTCATGTTGCATACACACCTGCTAGTGCATCCAGTCATACCTGTATTATAGATGCTAGGATGCTTGTGTGCATGCATACGATAGCCTTTGCAGATGTTATTTATTACTCACGAGTTGGCAACTCACCCCCGTTGTGCCACAGTCTTCTGCAGGTCCGCTCCGTCAGTTCAGTAGCGGCGGGCGCACTTGTTCTTTTTCCTGTTTTGCTTGGGCTCGAGATTTGCTCATAGGTGGGTTATGTTATTATTTTGTACCACCTTGTATATTCTTGTATCTAGTGTACTCCATCTACTTTTTCTACCAGATTATTGTATATTGACCTAGAGATAAGACTGTGAGGTTTGTGGATTTTATGCTGTATTTTGGGGTCGAGCTCACTTGAGCCGACATGCTACTTTTTCATGCTTCCTTATGCTTTATTATGCTTGTTGTCATTTACATTGCTTGGGATTTGTGACCGCCTTGTGGCGAAGAGCTAGCTCCCGCTTGGGGATGCCCTATTTTGTTGGATTCATGTATATATTCTTGTTGTACCCATTTTTGGGGGCCAGTATTTACAAAGGAGACTCTGCCGAAATTTTCGGAAAAATTAGTATTGTTTTTAAAAAGGGTTTTACATGACTTATTTGATAAACTTGCTTTCAAATGTTTGGGTTTTCTTCACTCTTTTGCTTAATTGGTTTTGTTTTCTGGGCTTTGGCTTACTTATTTTACGGACGTCTTTAGACGTTTCGTAAACTTAAGTGCCAGTCACGTTCCGTACCCTGCGGGTCGTGACACTTGACTGCTTTTCTAAATGATGATTTAGAAGAGAGCGTCTATAAGTACACAGCCAGAGGGCCTCGTAGACAGTGGGAGCAGCGGAAACGTGTGCAAGATGTTTTATATGATAAAGCAGGCATCGCGGAGTTGGAACATCTGTTTTGATGGATTAGTCAAAGAGTTTGACATCATCAAAATGGTAGATGAACCTTGTATAAACAAAAAGGTAGTAGGGAGTATGGTGGTGATCCTCGTAGAGTACGTGGATGACATACTCTTGATAGGGAAAGAGTTTCCTATGCTACGCTCGGTCAATCTCCGTTTATCACAATGATTCTCCATATAGGATCATAATGATACCTACTAACTCCTGGATTTTGGATCTATGAGATAGATCTAAATGGGTGTTAGGAATCTCACTAGAAGTAGTGAGATGGTATCAATCGATCCTGGGGAGAATCACTGGAAGGGTTCCAGGGTGATAATGACGACTGAGTGTCAGTCGCAGGCATTGTCTTTACCCTCAGTAAAGGGACGGTATGTTGGAAGAGTTCCAAGCTAGATACCGTGACATACTAGACGATAAAGGCACGATACATCGCTACTTAAGATGCTACCAAAGAGGCTGTTTGGGTGTATATTGGTTCATAAGATGAATTATGTTCCTCCCATTGTGTGACAATGGAGTTGTGGCTTATGCCAAGGAACGCCGGTCCCATCAGTGATCCAGACATATTCTAAGGCAGTATCACTTGATCATGGAGATGGTTGATCTCCAGGGAGATCGAGGTTAGGAGAGTAGATTCAGAGGACAACACAGCGGATCCACTCACAAAGGCCTGTTCCCAGAGAGAGACTTCTATGGGATGGTTGAGTATGAGATACTACAACCACTGCTATCAGATGGCCCTAGTGCAAGTGGGAGATTGTTAGTTATATGTATGCCCTAGAGGCCATTACTGTACATAGGATGTATATTGTAGTGGATGCTGGGACGTATATAGGGAGGACTTTCTTGCTCGACATGATAGTATGCTATCTGGTTGAACTTTACCTTAACGTGTATACTGATTGTCTCTCTGTTACATGTTGGTAAAGCCCTTAGGATCTGTACTTGACTACCTGGACTATGATGCGGATCATACTAGTGGGGACATGGTAGTCCATAAGTACATCCTTCAAAGTCCCTAGTCGAGGGTGTATCGAGACGGGGCATCGATATACCAGAGTAGACTAGCGTGTACCTTCTCGACCCATACAGATGGGCGATGGATGATCCCATATCCATTGGTGTTTGACATCAGAGATGATATACGGGTGCTCAGTAGAGACTGGGTACACTGGACGGACTCGCCGAGAACTCCCAGATGGTATTATACCTCAGTCAGATGGCAGTTCTCTGGTGACACTGGTACAGAGTAGTCTGTTGACCCGAGATCGTCATAGAGTCTTGTGTGGTTCCCACTGTGCTTTGATTTCCATCTTACCACGTCCAAGAGGGCGTGCAAAACGGTGGTTTTTGGGTACAGTCCCGAGTCACATGGAGGCAATGAGCGATAGGAGGGGATTCGTCTCTCCCGGTATAGGGGGTTGATGTTGCGCTGTGTTCGATTGGCTATAACAGGAAATCCATGGCCAGGGTTGCTGAGATTTACTGGTAAGTGTTACCAGTAGTTTCTCGAACAGTTATAGACCTCATATCGACACGACTTATCGAGCTATTGGGGTCTGACGTTTACCACCCCTAGGCGAGATATGCGACATATCAGACGATCAGACCGGACTGTACGGTAGTGTTACTGGTTGGATTCACTGGAGTGTGAGCGGGCTTGCTCGTCGATCTTCAGATCGCTCAATACCCGGGTGGCCGTTACGTTTAGCAGACCGCTTGCGGCTTGTGGATGTTTGATATGATCATCATCTGCTGCCGGCGTATTGACGAGTCTTTAGAGTCCTACACAGAGGTTTCCAGGCTCAAGCGAAACGAAATTGGAGCGCATATGAGATATGTGCGGGACCGAGAATAATACGAGTATGTGATACTGTATTCGATTCTCGCGATGTGACATTGATCGGTTATATGCGATATAGCCGGGTTATCGGATCAAGTGTTGATTCGATAAGATGTTACTAATGATACCAGTCGGTTATGTGCGTTATGACCGGATCGTTAAATCAAGAGTTGATTTAATGATTTAATGCATAATTATATATTTGATATATTACTTTGCATTAACTAGTATCGGTTCACTTTAAATGGATTTTCTCACTCGGGTGTGCGCATTGCATATGCGATATGATTTTTGTGCACTTGATTGTATCATGTTTGATGATACATATCTTTTTTGTTAAGTGTAATGAATTAAACCTAGGTTAAGTAAATGATTAGGGTTTTCTTTTATTCATTCATTTATCTTTTCATTTGCATTTTAAAAGATAAATGAGAAAAGGAAAAGAAGTCAAAAATGGTGGCTAGTTTTGTTTTCAACATGAAGCTTCATGAAGCTTTCATCATGTCACCATTTTTGTCTCATCTCCTTAACCCTAACCATTCTTTAACCTTTGTCAATTCTCTACACTTAACTTAGGTTAATATTATGATAAGAATAAATTTATTATTCTTTTCATAATAACTTATCATATCATTTTCTTCTTCTTCTTCCTTCAACTCAAGAATAAAACCTAAGGTCCATCAATGGTGATTGATGCATATGAGTGAGAAATCCAATTCTAAAGTCTACCCACTTCCTATTTCTTCATCCTCTACCTCTTGCCAAGTAGTAGAGTGTGTTTCCTTCACAAGTTTCTTGACTTGGTGAAGTGAGAGCTTGATCTTGCGATGCTTCGACGTAGATCATCTTCGGCATGGACATCGACGACCTAGCTCGCTTATTCTTCGACGAAGCCGACGCTAGAGCCCGGGAGTTCACTTGGACAGCGAAGGCACTTCGTTGCGGAGCTATGGAGGTGGACAAACGGATCTACAAAGGTTGTATTTCCGTATTCCCTTAGTTAATTGTTAACTAGTTTGCTTTTTCGCCTAGACATCTAGCCAACGATCCGTAGTCGGGTCTTTCGGCACCTAGAATTTTTGAAATTGGCATGTTCGATGCCTTGTGAGACCTCACTAGTGTGCCTAGGAACCCTACAAGTATGCTATCTGGTTACTTTTTACCTTAGCGTGTATACTGTTTTTCTCTCTGTTACATGTTAGTAAAGCCCTTAGGATGTGTACTTGACTACCTGGACTATGATGCGGATCATACTAGTGGGGACATGGTAGTCCATAAGTACATCCTTCAAGGTCCCTAGTCGTGGGTGTATCGAGACGGGGCATCGATATACCAGAGTAGACTAGCGTATACCTTCTCGACCCATACAGATGGGCGATGGATGATCCCATATCCATTGGTGTTTGACATCAGAGATGATATACGGGTGCTCAGTGGAGACTGGGTACACTGGACGGACTCGCCGAGAACTCCCAGATGGTATTATACCTTACGTCAGATGGCAGTTCTCTGGTGACGCTGGTACAGAGTAGTCTGTTGACCCGAGATCGTCATAGAGTCTTGTGTGGTTCCCCCTGTGCTTTGATTTTCATCTTACCACGTCCAAGAGGGCGTGCAAAACGGTGGTTTTTGGGTACAGTCCCGAATCACATTGTCACGACCCGCAGGGTACGGAACGTGACTGGCACTTAAGTTTACGGAACGTCTAAAGGCGTCCGTAAAATAAGTAAGCCAAAGCCCAGAAAACAAAACCAATGAAGCAAAAGAGTGAAGAAAACCCAATCAATTGAAAGCGAGTTATCAAATAAGTCATGTAAAACACTTTTTAAAAACAATACAAATTTTTCCCGAAAATTTCGGCAGAGTCTCCTTTGTAAATACTGACCCCCAAAAATGGGTACAACAAAATATATACATGAATCCACAAAATAGGGCATCCCCAAGCGGGAGCTAGCTCTTCGCCATACGGCGGTCACAAATCCCACGCAATGTAAATGACAACAAGCATAATAAAGCATAATAAAGCATGAGGAAGCATGAAAAAGTAGCATGTCGGCTCAAGTGAGCTCGACCCCAAATACAGTATAAAATCCACAAACCTCACAGTCTCATCTCTAGGTCAATGTACAATAATCTGGTAGAACAGTAGATGGAGTACACTAGATACAAGAATATACAAGGTGGTACAAAAAAAAAACAACATAACCCACCTATGAGCAAATCTCGAGCTCAGGCAAAAGAGGCAAAAGACAAGTGCGCCCGCCGCTACTGAACTGACGGAGCGGACCTGCAAAAGACTGTGGCACAACGGGGGTGAGTTGCCAACTCGTGAGTAATAAATAACATCTACAAAAGCTATCGTATGCATGCACACAAGCATCCTAGCATCTATAATACAGGTAAGACTGGATGCACTAGCAGGTGTGTATATAACATCAGTGTAATAATATGCATGCAACATGAAAATCTGAGGTCTCAATAGGTATATATATATAAGAAATATTTTATCTCTTTTTGTTTTTGAAACTCTTTTAGAATGCCAGCATAATGCCAATGAATCGACGAAAATCGGTGTCCAGCAACGACACCCAAAAGCTGTCTCAAATCTCATAAATGTATCTCTGGCCTCAGCCGTCCGGCTGACCCATCTCAAATATCAATATCTCATCATCTAGTGGCCACGGTCGGTATCCTCTGGATATCCGCCGTCCCAAACAGTCACCGGTAGGTAATCCGTCCCCTGCCAGGCTCAACGTCATCACCACATTCCTCTTGCCCCGGGGTACCTTACCGGGCCCACCATGTACCCGTGCCGGTTCCTCCACTCCTCGACACGGATTTCCAAAGCCACAGCAAACTCATGGTGGACGACACTTACATCACTAGAAAACCGCAATTTACATGTTTTAAAAATATTATAAGTTTGGAAATTTTGCGGCTTTCCCCCGAAATCCAGCAATATCATAAAATCTCAAGAAAATCCTCATAAGTGCATATATCAATGACAATGAATGCGTATGATATCAATAACCAAGTTGCGATGTGTGATAAATGGATTAAGCATGAACAATGAATATGATGAAGTACATGCACATGAATAGCAATCCTAGGGTTTCATTTTAAGGGAATAACACAATTTAAGTATCAATTAATAAAAGGTTTAATTTAAAGGTTATCTAGTGTGGTGGCATGGCAATTACCAGGGTGTGTGTGTAACATGAATAGTGCTCGTGCTGCATATAAAACCTGGTAATGGTGCATGTGTCCTACAATTGAGTTTGCATATATGGGTATAACCTATTGACCTAATTGCAGCAACTATCATGCCAGTATTATTATTCTAATGTCACAAGTGATTAGCCATTTTACTATTTTCCAGTTTACTAAATCTATCGGGCGACTTGCGCCATCCAGACGATCGTCCCCCGTAGATGTTAAATCTACTCACCGGGATTCCTGGCTAGCTGTGTCCGATCACCGCCTTTCCCTTTCGCGCCGCGTCAGACGTCTCCGCGACCGAACCTGTAATTTATATCAAATATAAGGTTACATATCAAGAACGACGCAAAACCCCAACGAAACTACTAAAGTTCTCTAGCTGGGTACAACGTGCACAAAGTGCGCGGACACACGCGAAAATCGCAAAAACTGCCGAAAAACGCCGATTTGGGTCACCCGGCAAAACTAAAACCCGACTACCCAAAAACCGCACTCACGCATCCTAAAAGTCGTAGGACAAGCCAACAAAATCATCAAGATACCACAATTAACTCATCACATAACTTCTATAAAAATCTAGTAAGCAGAAATTGCAATTTGATGCAAACATCGACAATATAGCGACAAAGTCAACACCATCCAACGCCAACATTCCAAACTAACCAAAAAGTTAGCCAAAACACAATTTCTAAACCATTGACTAAGCTTAAAAACCTAATTTACATAACAAAACCTTTTCTTGATTTTATAAATAGCCATTGCAAATCAAAAACCATACTTGAAAAACTTAATTAACACTAATATCAACCCCAATTAGCAAGTTCATCTCTTAGATTTAGGTTAGCAAAATACTAGTTAACAAATTAGGTTTAATCAACTAAATAAGGGTTTCTAAACCCTAAACAACTCACTAATCAAGTTTCAAATACCAATTCCATACAAAAACCTTTTCTTGAAATCCTAAAATAACAATTTCACATTTCAAAAGTTAACTAATTTAGCAAAGTTGAAACTACAACAACAAGGTAACTATATAGATTAGTCATTAACAACTAGATTAACAAAATAACAACTTAATTAAATTATCATGGTTCAAAACCTAGTTCATTTTTCAAACAAAATCTAAGGAAACTAGATTAACTACACTAAATTAACACTAACCCATAACACATAAGCACTTAAACAAGGAATTTAACAAGATGGAAATTTATACCTCTTGATCACTAGATCAAGCAAGAAGGTTTCCTCCAAAGATGCCTCCTTTCCACATGATTTCAACCATATTAGGCTTGAGAAGAGGTAGCATAAGGATTTTGTGTTGAAAAAGAGAAGGATTTATGGATATTTGTTGAATTTTCTTGCAATTTTTTGAAGAAAATTGAAGAAAAATGAAAAGGAAAAAGATGAAGAAGGGGAGGGTTCAGTTTCGGCCAGGTTGGAGGTAAGGTGGGGGGTGTGGGCAAGTGAGGAAAAGTCTTGGTCAAGTTTCTAAAGTCAAAAGTATCATATATTAACCATTTTATTTAAATTAAATCCATAAACTATCAAATAACTTAAGAAACAACTCAAGAAAGAGAGAGGTCAGAATTTTCTGGTCTTGGCCAAGACTTGGGCTGTTCTTGGGCTGAGGGAAAAGATAGAGGGGTTTTACAAAAGAAATTTTATGCAAAAAGGCCCCCTACAACTCAAAATTGCAAGTTTTAGCCCAAAAATCAATAATTTCGTTTCAATTTATAAAAATTGGTTAAAAATCAAAATAAATTACTAAAAATTCATGTTATCACTAGAATATAATTATCATAATTTTAGAGATTAAATTTAGCCCGGAAAAATTTGTATTTATCGCTTATTTAAAGTATTTTCTTACCGGCTTAAAATAATATTAAAAAATTGAAAAATAGGGAAAAATTTTTAAATGACCAAAATTTCATAATTAACTCATTAGTCACTAAAAACAAGTAATTACCTATCCATTTAAGGTATAATTAGCCCTAAACTGCAAAATATCGAGAAAGACGGTTTTCGGAAAAATACCGAATTTTCACCGAATTTCAGGAAAACACCAAAACGACTTTTCAAGACGCTACAATCTTCCCCCCTTAAAGAAATTCGGTCCCCGAATTTAAGAATATAGCTACGCGTACCTTCGAAGAGATGGGGATACTTCTTCCTCATCTCGCCCTCGGTCTCCCAGGTAACCTCCTCGCTGCTCGGGCTACGCCAAAGGACCTTGACGGTTGGTATAATCTTCGACCTCAACTTCTTCACCTGCCGATCCAAGATGGCCACCGGCTGCTCTGCAAAAGAAAGGTCGCGCTCTAGCTGGACTGTCGGGTGCTGAATCGCATGCGAAGAGTCGTGAAGGTACTTGCGGAGCATCGAAACATGGAAGACGGGGTGAACATCGGGAAAGCTGGGTGGAAGAGCCAAACGATATGCAACAGCGCCGACACGCTCGAGGATCTCGAAGGGACCTACGAATCTAGGGCTAAGCTTCCCCTTTCGCCCAAAACGCATCACGCCCTTCATCGGTGAGACCTTCAGAAAAACATGGTCGCCAACTGCGAACTCTAATCTGCGACGGCGCCTGTCTGCATACGATTTCTGCCTGCTCTGAGCCGCTCTCATCCGGTCTCGGATCAACTGTATCTTCGCTGTCGTCTCCTCAACAAGCTGCGGCCCCAAAATGCTGCTCTCGCTGAGCTCTGTCCAACAAACGGGCGATCTGCATCTCCTCCCATACAATGCCTCGAAAGGTGCCATCTGAATAGTATCCTGGAAGCTGTTGTTGTAGGAGAACTCCACTAGAGGCAAATGACGATCCCAGCTACCCCCAAAGTCTAAAACGCACGCTCTGAGCATGTCCTCGAGAGTCTGAATGGTCCGCTCTGACTGTCCGTCTGTCTGCGGATGAAACGCTGTGCTGAAGCTCAAACGAGTGCCCAAAGCCTCCTGAAGTCTCTGCCAAAGTCGGCTGGTGAACTGAGTGCCTCGATCTGACACGATACAAGTCGGTACGCCATGTAGTCGCACGATCTCGTCAATATAGAGCTGAGCATACTGAGCGAAGCTGAAAGTCGTCTTCACTGGCAGGAAGTGAGCCGCTTTCGTCAATCTATCCACGATCACCCAGATGGAGTCGTACCCTCGACTGGTCCTGGGTAGACCCACAACGAAGTCCATCGAAATCTGCTCCCATTTCCACTCTGGAATGGGTAACGGCTGTAGCTCTCCTGCGGGCCTCTGGTGCTCAGCCTTGACTTGCTGACAAGTCAGGCATCTCGAAACGAACTCCGCAATGTCCCTCTTCATCCCGTCCCACCAGTAGGTCTCTCTCATATCATGGTACATCTTGGTGGAACCGGGGTGGACACTATACACTGATCGGTGTGCCTCCTCAAGAATGTCGCGCCGCAATCCATCAGCATCTGGTACGCACAGTCTAGATCCATATCGTAAAATCCCCTGATCGTCAACCATGAACTCGGAAAATCTGCCCTGTCCCATCTGTGCCATGATCTCTGAGCAACGGTCGTCACTACGCTGTGCCTCATATATACGGTCAAGCAACTGTGGGCGTGCACGAACATGCGCGAGCTGTCCCCCTGTCTGAGTGAACTCGAACTCAACTCGGCTGTCGCATAACATCTGCCAATCTGCTGACGACTGCCTCTGCACTGCGCGCAAAAAGGATAAACTACCCCCGGGCCTCCTACTCAACGCATCTGCCACCACATTCGCCTTGCCGGGGTGATATAAGATCTCGCAGTCGTAGTCTTTCACCAACTCCATCCAACGACGCTGTCTGAGGTTCAGGTCTCGCTGCTGAAATATGTACTTTAAGCTCTTGTGATCGGTGAATATCTGACACGACTCGCCGTAAAGGTAATGTCGCCAAATCTTCAGTGCAAAGACCACTGCAGCCATCTCCAAATCATGAGTGGGGTAGTTCTGTTCATGCTTCTTCAACTGCCGAGAAGCATACGCGATCACCCGGCCATGCTGCATCAAAACGCATCCTAATCCCACTCGCGAAGCATCACAGTAGACAACAAATCCGCCTGATCCCGAAGGTAAAGATAATACCGGCGCCGTAGTCAAACATGTCCGCAGCTGCTGAAAACTGCGCTCGCACTCCTCCGTCCAGACGAAAGGAACTCCCTTCCGGGTCAAACCGGTCAACGGTGCAGCTATACGGGAGAAGTCCTGAACAAAACGCCTGTAGTAGCCCGCCAAGCCTAGAAAACTACGGGTCTCGGTAACCGATGTAGGTCGGGGCCACTGCTGAACGGCCTCAATCTTCTTCGGGTCCACACAAATGCCGTCTCTCGTAACCACGTGACCCAAGAATCCGACGCTGTCCAGCCAGAAAGCACACTTGGAGAACTTTGCGAACAGCTGATGCTCCCTCAGAGTCTGTAACGTAATCCGCAAGTGCTGCTCGTGCTCCTCTCTGCTCCGGGAGTACACCAAGATATCGTCGATAAACACGATGATGAACAAGTCAAGATACGGCCTGAATGTACGGTTCATCAAATCCATGAATGCTGCTGGGGCGTTGGTGAGTCCGAACGACATCACCAAAAACTCGTAGTGGCCGTAGCGCGTGCGGAAAGCTGTCCTCGGTATATCCTCCTGTCGAACTCGCAGCTGATGGTATCCTGATCGCAAATCGATCCTCGAAAAATACCCCGCACCCTGAAGCTGGTCGAACAAATCATCAATGCGCGGCAACGGATATCTGTTCCGAACGGTAACTTTGTTCAGCTGGCGGTAGTCGATACATAAGCGCAAACTTCCATCCTTCTTCTTGACAAACAGGACCGGAGCACCCCACGGAGAAACACTCGGTCGAATAAGCCCCTTATCCAACAAATCCTGCAACTGCTCCTTCAGCTCTCGAAGCTCTGCCGGGGCCATCCGATACGGTGGTATAGAAATAGGCCCCGAACCGGGAATCAAATCAATGCAGAACTCAACATCGCGCTCAGGCGGTAGCCCAGGTAGCTCATCAGGGAAAACATCAGGGAACTCACAAACTACCGGGACCTGGTCCAACGGAACCTCTGCAGCTCGAGTATCACAAATACACGCTAAGAATCCCTGACATCCCTTCCGCAAGAGCTGACCAGCGCGAAGAGAAGAAATTAAGCTGGGAAGGGCGACACTGCGGTCTCCCTGAATAACAAGGACTGGCTCTCCCGGAAAGCTAAATCTGACTGCCTTCTCACGGCAGTCCACCGAAGCATAACAAGTGGCTAGCCAATCCATGCCCAGAAGCACATCAAAGTCCAACGTATCGAGGAGTATCAAATCAACTGATGAATCCCTCTCCCCGATACGAACGGAACACAAACGAAATACAAAACGAGCGACAAACGACTCGCCTACCGGAGTAACAACAACAAGCGGCTGATCTAACGACGACGACTCACGGCCCAACATCGGTGCAAAGTGTGTAGATACGTACGAATGTGTGGAACCTGGGTCGAATAACACCCGTGCGTCGAAAGAACAAACTGGCAAAGTACCTGTCACAACGGCATTGGATGCCTGCGCATCCTGCGGTGTCAAAGCAAAAACTCGGGCCTGTCCTCCACCGATAGCGGGCTGACCTCGACCTCGGCCTCTGCCTCCTCGTCCTCTCTGAACAGGACCGCCGCGTCCACGGCCTCTCGGTGCACCTAACTGGCGTGGAGCATCGCCTGGGGTAGGAAGTAGGGCTCTCTGAGGAGGGGGTGGTGATGGTGGTAGAGTCACGTGCGGAACTGTCGCTGCTCCCTGTCGTCTCACCGGACAGTCTCTGACAAGATGATGCAGACTCCCGCACCCAAAACATCCTGGTGACGGCTGCTGCCTCTGGGGATAAGAACCATATAACTGTCCCCGCCCAAATCCTCTGCCAGGCCTATCTCTCGGAAAGAATCTGGCGCGCTGTCTCTGAGATGGTACATCGGTGCGCATCCTCTTCGGCCCAGAAACGGCCGGAGTCTGTGATATGCGTGCCTCCATCCGCAATGCTGTATCCATAGCAGCTGAATAAGTGTCGTAGTGCTGGGCGCCAATGGCAAGGTATAGCTGGGCATCAAGTCCCTGTACGAACCTCTTCACCATCTTCTCCTCGGTATCCACCAAATACTGAGCATATCGGGATAACTGTGTAAACTGGATGTCATACTCAGACACCGTCATCCCAGGTGTCTTGACTAAGGCCTCGAAACTGCGAGCTCTGGCGTCACGAACGCTCTCTGGAAGGAAACGGGCTAGAAAGACCGCTGTAAACTCGGCCCAAGTCATAGGCGGTAGATCTGCAGCTCGACCTCTCAAGACTGACTCCCACCATGTCTGCGCGAGACCCTCTAGTCGGAAACTGGCAAGCTCTACCCATCGATCATCCGAACATCTCAGCGAACGGCAGATCCTGGCTAAACTATCAAGGAACGTCTGTGGGTCCTCCGCTGCCTCGGTGCCGGTGAATACTGGAGGTCTCAGCCTCATGAAATCCTGTAGTGAAACCGGAATGGCCACGGTGGTGGTAGTAGGAGCAGGTATCATGGTCGTCTGTGATGTAGTAGGTACGTCATCCGGCCTCGGTGTACGACTGGCTGCAACTAGGGATCCTACCATCTGACGCAGCTCCTGCATGCCTCCCATCATCTGTCGCAACTCCTCCATACCCGTCTCGAGCCTATCCATACGGCCTGGGGAAGGTAGATCGGTCTGTCCCAGCGGCGTAGGCATACCACCCTGCTCAGTCCTAGTCTCGGACGAGCCAGCTCGAATCTCGTCTCTGGCGGCAGCCCTCTGTGCCCTCGTAGCCTTCGGCGGCATAGTGGCTGTCACAAGAAAACGGATAGTAAGAACAGTGCAATAGGATCATAGGATACACGGAATTGAAGAAGGAATTTTTCAAGCAAGTATATCCTAAAGTCACTTAGGCGGAGTACCGTATCGTAAGTATGCCGCGGACATACGCACGCTACGTTACCCTGCTTAAGTCACTTACTCCATCTACCAAGGGTCATCCTACACTCGCAAAGGTAAAACCTATCGCTCTGATACCAACTTTGTCACGACCCGCAGGGTACGGAACGTGACTGGCACTTAAGTTTACGGAACGTCTAAAGGCGTCCGTAAAATAAGTAAGCCAAAGCCCAGAAAACAAAACCAATGAAGCAAAAGAGTGAAGAAAACCCAATCAATTGAAAGCGAGTTATCAAATAAGTCATGTAAAACACTTTTTAAAAACAATACAAATTTTTCCCGAAAATTTCGGCAGAGTCTCCTTTGTAAATACTGACCCCCAAAAATGGGTACAACAAAATATATACATGAATCCACAAAATAGGGCATCCCCAAGCGGGAGCTAGCTCTTCGCCATACGGCGGTCACAAATCCCACGCAATGTAAATGACAACAAGCATAATAAAGCATAATAAAGCATGAGGAAGCATGAAAAAGTAGCATGTCGGCTCAAGTGAGCTCGACCCCAAATACAGTATAAAATCCACAAACCTCACAGTCTCATCTCTAGGTCAATGTACAATAATCTGGTAGAACAGTAGATGGAGTACACTAGATACAAGAATATACAAGGTGGTACAAAAAAAAAACAACATAACCCACCTATGAGCAAATCTCGAGCTCAGGCAAAAGAGGCAAAAGACAAGTGCGCCCGCCGCTACTGAACTGACGGAGCGGACCTGCAAAAGACTGTGGCACAACGGGGGTGAGTTGCCAACTCGTGAGTAATAAATAACATCTACAAAAGCTATCGTATGCATGCACACAAGCATCCTAGCATCTATAATACAGGTAAGACTGGATGCACTAGCAGGTGTGTATATAACATCAGTGTAATAATATGCATGCAACATGAAAATCTGAGGTCTCAATAGGTATATATATATAAGAAATATTTTATCTCTTTTTGTTTTTGAAACTCTTTTAGAATGCCAGCATAATGCCAATGAATCGACGAAAATCGGTGTCCAGCAACGACACCCAAAAGCTGTCTCAAATCTCATAAATGTATCTCTGGCCTCAGCCGTCCGGCTGACCCATCTCAAATATCAATATCTCATCATCTAGTGGCCACGGTCGGTATCCTCTGGATATCCGCCGTCCCAAACAGTCACCGGTAGGTAATCCGTCCCCTGCCAGGCTCAACGTCATCACCACATTCCTCTTGCCCCGGGGTACCTTACCGGGCCCACCATGTACCCGTGCCGGTTCCTCCACTCCTCGACACGGATTTCCAAAGCCACAGCAAACTCATGGTGGACGACACTTACATCACTAGAAAACCGCAATTTACATGTTTTAAAAATATTATAAGTTTGGAAATTTTGCGGCTTTCCCCCGAAATCCAGCAATATCATAAAATCTCAAGAAAATCCTCATAAGTGCATATATCAATGACAATGAATGCGTATGATATCAATAACCAAGTTGCGATGTGTGATAAATGGATTAAGCATGAACAATGAATATGATGAAGTACATGCACATGAATAGCAATCCTAGGGTTTCATTTTAAGGGAATAACACAATTTAAGTATCAATTAATAAAAGGTTTAATTTAAAGGTTATCTAGTGTGGTGGCATGGCAATTACCAGGGTGTGTGTGTAACATGAATAGTGCTCGTGCTGCATATAAAACCTGGTAATGGTGCATGTGTCCTACAATTGAGTTTGCATATATGGGTATAACCTATTGACCTAATTGCAGCAACTATCATGCCAGTATTATTATTCTAATGTCACAAGTGATTAGCCATTTTACTATTTTCCAGTTTACTAAATCTATCGGGCGACTTGCGCCATCCAGACGATCGTCCCCCGTAGATGTTAAATCTACTCACCGGGATTCCTGGCTAGCTGTGTCCGATCACCGCCTTTCCCTTTCGCGCCGCGTCAGACGTCTCCGCGACCGAACCTGTAATTTATATCAAATATAAGGTTACATATCAAGAACGACGCAAAACCCCAACGAAACTACTAAAGTTCTCTAGCTGGGTACAACGTGCACAAAGTGCGCGGACACACGCGAAAATCGCAAAAACTGCCGAAAAACGCCGATTTGGGTCACCCGGCAAAACTAAAACCCGACTACCCAAAAACCGCACTCACGCATCCTAAAAGTCGTAGGACAAGCCAACAAAATCATCAAGATACCACAATTAACTCATCACATAACTTCTATAAAAATCTAGTAAGCAGAAATTGCAATTTGATGCAAACATCGACAATATAGCGACAAAGTCAACACCATCCAACGCCAACATTCCAAACTAACCAAAAAGTTAGCCAAAACACAATTTCTAAACCATTGACTAAGCTTAAAAACCTAATTTACATAACAAAACCTTTTCTTGATTTTATAAATAGCCATTGCAAATCAAAAACCATACTTGAAAAACTTAATTAACACTAATATCAACCCCAATTAGCAAGTTCATCTCTTAGATTTAGGTTAGCAAAATACTAGTTAACAAATTAGGTTTAATCAACTAAATAAGGGTTTCTAAACCCTAAACAACTCACTAATCAAGTTTCAAATACCAATTCCATACAAAAACCTTTTCTTGAAATCCTAAAATAACAATTTCACATTTCAAAAGTTAACTAATTTAGCAAAGTTGAAACTACAACAACAAGGTAACTATATAGATTAGTCATTAACAACTAGATTAACAAAATAACAACTTAATTAAATTATCATGGTTCAAAACCTAGTTCATTTTTCAAACAAAATCTAAGGAAACTAGATTAACTACACTAAATTAACACTAACCCATAACACATAAGCACTTAAACAAGGAATTTAACAAGATGGAAATTTATACCTCTTGATCACTAGATCAAGCAAGAAGGTTTCCTCCAAAGATGCCTCCTTTCCACATGATTTCAACCATATTAGGCTTGAGAAGAGGTAGCATAAGGATTTTGTGTTGAAAAAGAGAAGGATTTATGGATATTTGTTGAATTTTCTTGCAATTTTTTGAAGAAAATTGAAGAAAAATGAAAAGGAAAAAGATGAAGAAGGGGAGGGTTCAGTTTCGGCCAGGTTGGAGGTAAGGTGGGGGGTGTGGGCAAGTGAGGAAAAGTCTTGGTCAAGTTTCTAAAGTCAAAAGTATCATATATTAACCATTTTATTTAAATTAAATCCATAAACTATCAAATAACTTAAGAAACAACTCAAGAAAGAGAGAGGTCAGAATTTTCTGGTCTTGGCCAAGACTTGGGCTGTTCTTGGGCTGAGGGAAAAGATAGAGGGGTTTTACAAAAGAAATTTTATGCAAAAAGGCCCCCTACAACTCAAAATTGCAAGTTTTAGCCCAAAAATCAATAATTTCGTTTCAATTTATAAAAATTGGTTAAAAATCAAAATAAATTACTAAAAATTCATGTTATCACTAGAATATAATTATCATAATTTTAGAGATTAAATTTAGCCCGGAAAAATTTGTATTTATCGCTTATTTAAAGTATTTTCTTACCGGCTTAAAATAATATTAAAAAATTGAAAAATAGGGAAAAATTTTTAAATGACCAAAATTTCATAATTAACTCATTAGTCACTAAAAACAAGTAATTACCTATCCATTTAAGGTATAATTAGCCCTAAACTGCAAAATATCGAGAAAGACGGTTTTCGGAAAAATACCGAATTTTCACCGAATTTCAGGAAAACACCAAAACGACTTTTCAAGACGCTACACACATGGAGGCAATGAGCGATAGGAGGGGATTCGTCTTTCCCGGTATAGGGAGTTGATGTTGCGCTGTGTTCGATTGGCTATAACAGGAAATCCCTGGCCAGGGTTGCTGAGATTTACTGGTAAGTGTTACCAGTAGTTTCTCGAATTGTTATAGACCTCATATCGACACGACTTATCGAGCTATTGGGGTCTGACGTTTACCACCCCTAGGCGAGATATGCGACAGATCAGACGATCAGACCGGACTATACGGTAAGTGTTACTGGTTGGATTCACAGGAGTGTGAGCGGGCTTGCTCGTCGATCTTCTGATCGCTCAATACCCGGGTGGCCGTTACGTTTAGCAGACCGCTTGCGGCTTGTGGGTGTTTGATATGATCATCACCTGCTGCCGGCGTATTGACGAGTCTTTAGAGTCCTACACAGAGGTTTCCTGGCTCAAGCGAAACGAAATAGGAGCGCATATGAGATATGTGCGGGACCGAGAATAATGCGTGTATGTGATACCATATTTCATTCTCGCGATGAATGTATCGATATGGTTGTATGCGATATAACCTAGTTATCGAATCAAGGATTGATTCTATAAATCGATACATTGTATATTAGTCGGTTATATGCGATATGACCGGATCGTTAAATCAAGTGTTGATTTAATGATTTAATGCATAATTATATATTTGATATATTACTTTGCATTAACTAGTATTGGTTCACTTTAAATGGATTTTCTCACTTGGATTGTGCACATTGTATATGTGATATAGTTTTGTGCACTTGTATGTATCATGTTTGATGATACATGTATACTTGTGTTTGTGTAAAGATTGAACCATGGTTATTCAAATGGTTAGGGTTTTGATTTTCATACTTATTTATTTATTTATTTCTTTTTGGAAAAGATAAGATATGAATGGTGGCTATGTTTGTTTTTAGTTGAAGATTCATGAAGCATTGACTAAGTCACCATTCTTGTCTCATGCTTAACCCTAACCATTTAAACTAACCCTAGTTCATTCTCTACACTTAACCAAGGGTTAGTATATGATAAGTATGTTTTTCTTTTCTATTAATAATTAACTTATCATATTCTTTCTTCTTCTTCTTCATCAAAAACATTGAAGCAAGCTTGCCTCCATCAATGGCAACTTGTGAAAATGAGTGAGAAATCCAAATCCAAAGTGAACCCACTTCCTATTTCTTCATCCTCTACCTCTTTCCAAGTAGTAGAGTGTGTTTCCTTCACAAGTTTTCATGGCTTGGTGAAGGTGGAGCTTGATCTAGTGATGCCTCGACGTAGATCATCTTCGGCATCGTCGTCGATGACCTAGCCCGCTTTTTCTCCGATGAAGCCGATGCAAGAGTCATGGATTCGATTTAGACAGCGAGGAGACATCAACACGGAGCTATGGAGGTGGAGAACCGGATCTACAAAGCTTGTATTTCCGTCACTTCTTAGTAAAGTAGTTTACTAGTTGTTGTTATCGCCTATATTTCTAGCCAACGATCTTGTTAGGGTTTCTCGGCACCTATAAATTTAGAAATTGGAATGGTTGATGCCTTGTGAGACCTCATTAGAGTGCCTAGGAACCCTACAGTTGTATCAGAGCATAGCTAGAGCCTTAGACGATGCCTAGACGACGTTTGAAACCCGATCGAACATTGAAACCCTAATACAATATGCTCTCTGGACTTTTTTCAATTTCTGGGATTTTTCCAGATTAAAAATATGCAGAAAATTCAGCAGGGAATTGTAAGAATTACTGTGAAGCCCGTACCCATGATTCCCTCATTGCGCGGAGGAACCGCGGCACAAGCATGGCTTGTGCGGCGGTTCCGCGGCCAAATTGTCATGTCATCCAACAATTTTTGCACAGTAATTCATGTTTTCAGGTACTGGATTTTCTGGAAATTTTTAATATTTATTCAAGAGTTGAATATTCTGAGTTGTTTTGGGGATTCGTATATTCGATCGGATTGTCGGACTTTGTCTATATGTTTTCCGGGTAAATTTTAGAATATGTTAAAAAGTTCGACCGGATATAAATACCCAACTTTTCCCCTGTCGGGAAATTTCCAAGTGTTGGATTTTTCTGTGGTTTAAAGACGTTCTAAGTAGTGCAAGTAACGCGATGGACCCTCTAGAAGACAACAAACCTTAACTCGATTATGTGACCGTCTTGAACTGCCCTTTGAACCCTCGGGTTTGGGGCAGTACGGCGTGC
The DNA here is from genome assembly GCA_030015575.1 of Agapanthus africanus. NCBI lineage: Eukaryota > Viridiplantae > Streptophyta > Magnoliopsida > Asparagales > Amaryllidaceae > Agapanthus > Agapanthus africanus. Next base: position 498,853,374 of record CM057337.1, on the reverse strand, counting down.
CACATGTGAGGCGTTGGCTTGACCCTTCTACGGCTGGACCGTTCGTACTGAGGCACGAACTGAATGTTGTTAGACTTATTTCATGTGTTGAGCTGTTTCGGGAAAACTTGGGTGTTCGAATGTTCAATCGGAAAGTTTAACATTTTCTGTTTATCCGGAATGTGATACAACAATTGGATTCACAAGTAGTTATGAGATAACTGAATGCATGTTATAAACATAGCACTTTAGTCTCACTTGATCGGTTGCCACGGAATTTTGATGTGATCAAAAGTCCGTCGCAATCACGTAGCGTACGCGAATACTCGCCGGGTAAATTTAATAGACAGCCTCACTCCATAGCCCCGACCAAGTGACTGTAGGAGAACCCCGTCGCCGAAAGCATCCGTTCGGGTGCTCGCGGCAGCGGTGTTCCGCCTTGGTGCACTTCGTCGACGGTATCGGGGGTGCGGCCGTCTACTAAAGTTTACGACGAGCATTCGATCAGAGTGTCGGGAATCCTGCTGAATTCGCCGACTTAATATTGAAAAGTGTTTTCGATTTTGAGACTAAAATGCGGGGTTTATAATTGTTAGGCATGTGATGTCTAAGTAATTCATTTGATTAGGCATGCGATGTCTAAAGAGGTTGCGGATTCCAACTGTTGTAGTTTTACACTTTCTTTTCTGTGACCGTAAGTGTAATATGTGATATCGCCGGTTTCGTTGCTATATGTCAACGACAATTGGGATGCGCATATTTACTTACGTTGATGACATGTGATGTTATGTGTTGCTGGATATGTTATATTGGATCGTCATGTTTGAATAGCCGGGGGTTTTTATGTGAGATGAGTGTTTTTCATTTTCATTCATGTAAAAGCTTGTATGTAATATTCTTTTATTGGGGCACTTCCAGGTTGCGGAAGATGTCACCTTTTGTATATTATTTACTTTTCCGCACTAGGATAGACCCAAGGAGGGGAGCACAAGTAACCGGGTTCTGGAGTCCAGTGGGAGACCAACTCGAGGAGTCGAGTCCGGGTCTCCTAACTCTAGAATTGGTAGGGTTGTTTGCCGCTCTCGTAGGGGTCTAGGGGTGTGAGTTTGGCTATTTATCGCGACCGTGGAATCCGTGTTTTATACTGGCTCGTATTGAAAACACGGACGTCCTAGTATATCCAATATTTCATATGATTCTTCTGCTGCGATATCTGTGATGTGATCATGTGATATGTTCTGTGATGGATACTGTATATAGTATATACGATATATTATATAGACGTTACTTATGTTTTACACCCGTGCTAGCCCTGCCCCGCTCTGCCGTTAGTTACCTAACCAAACGGTGCATGAGGGGACATCGAGGCGAATGCGGATGGCATAAGTGTACGTCGTATTTATCTGTGATGTTTAGGTACTTAAATGATGGGACTTCATTATTGTGATTAATGAAATAAAAGAAACCTAAAGATGTTGTAGAATCGAATTTCAAAAATAAAACAGGTAGCTACAGTTCTTGCTTTGCACAGCGGTATATGTGATATATCCTGCACCTTATTCGATAAGGAAAGGACCGAGATCCCTTCACCGGGAGTGACTCCTTTAGCAATAACTGGCAGATGCTACACACTCGGTTTGTCTTCTGATTGCTTTTAAGTGTTTTGCTTTGCACAGTGATATATATGATATATCCCGCACCTCATTCGAAGAGGAAAGGACCGACGATCCCTTCACCGGGAGTGACTCCTTTAGCAAAACTAGAAAAGCCTCAAAAGCACTCCATTTTTAAAATCATTTGATTCTACAACGATATCAAGTTCATTACGCAATAGGTTTTTCAGAAAAACCTGTCATAGCCCTCCGTCATTTCAGATAAGTACTAGTTAGTATTCGTGCTACGTTTGTTGACTATGTTAAGGCGTAGTGTGTGGTAGCTAATTAGTGCTTATCTGTATAAGCATATGATGCGATTGGATTAGGGTAGTCGTGCGACTTTGTTGACTATGTTAAGGGTCATGCGGGTGGGTTTAATTCAATCGGGAAATGACGGGTTGAACTTGACTAGCACTTATGATTTGTTGACTATGTTAAGGTCATATAGCTGCTAGGGGCAAAATATTATCGGGAATTTCAAGTGTTGAAATTTGCAATGAGATTGCATACCTTCTATGAGATAGTTGGATCCCGATACCCGCTGCGAGTAAGAGTTACTCCTGGGAGAGTTTTACACATTACAATTAGCCGATCAACTAGGTGTCTAGAAAGGTGTTAACGAGGTTACGCCTCTGGGAAAACGAGGTTTACATTAATTAGGTTCGTGCGAAAGCACGGGGGACCTCCCTCAAAGTACCGACACTAGCCTGGCTGAAAGATTGGCGAACTTGTAGTGTGTAATTAATCCCGGCTAGTCTTTCCTTTTAGGGTTTGAAGGAAGATTTGATAAAAACAGTGGGAGCCATCCTGATTAGATAAAATAATAACCAATCTATTCTTGCAAGAGCGCACGCTGAGTGTTTTCTTCTCTCTCTCTCCAGGTAGCGACCATATCACGCCTTAATCAAGATAATAATACGGAATATTGACCGAACCCGCTTGTTATACTGAGCTGGGGAACGTTGGTCCCGCTCCAACTTATAATTGTTATAAGACAGAGCAGGAAATTGGGGATTACCAGAATTCCCGTCCCGCCCAAACGAAGAGAGTGCATGCTGATGCATCATCTTCGGGTGTGTTCATTACAAAGAACTGTTTCTCTGCATCCTCTACGTCCTGGGTATGTAATACCAGATCAGGATCCCAGATATGTAATCTGTTACATAGGGCTACTGCTAGGTAGAGAACTGAGAACGGGTGATAAGTTTCATGAGGCAGAAAACCGGGCAAGAGTTGCAGCCAAGTCTGTTGGTCACTGTCACCCTGTATTACAAATACATTGATTCTGAACGAATGTTATTAGATACCGAACCTGATATACAAAATCATATCTATCTCTTTATTAGTAAAGAAATGATAAAATTTTGTATAGTTGGATTATGTTTTGAACATTTCCTATATCAAAAGTTGATCGGTTCAGGCACGTTATCTAAAAGCATTGATGTTCTAAATCAAACTACAGTTCTTAGTATATGGAACACACAAAAGAGGAAGAGTTCAGAAATGAACGAATTCTTCTTGAGGCATTGTAGACTAGGTCATATCAATGCGATCCGACTGGCTGAAGTTACATTTTAGATGCATATTTAAATCAGTTTGAATTTACATCTTACGAAACTTGCCAGTCATGTCACAGAGATAAGATGACCATAGCTCCGTTTACTGGAAACAGAGAAAGAGTTAGTAAACTCTTGGGATTGATACATGTTGATGTATGTAAGGTCCCCTGTCTACACATGCCGGGAGCGGTTCTTTGTACTTCATTAAATTCTCTGATGATCTCTTTTGATTCAGACATATGTTCCTGTTGAAACACAAGTCCGAACCTTTTGAGATATTCACAGAATATAAGTTAGAAGTAGAGAACCAAAATACGGGTATAAGTATTATGTCATTTGATGAGATCAAAGAGGAGAATACTTGAGCACGGAATTCCTGGACTATTCTAAAGGAGAATGAGATTCTCTCTCAGCATTACTCCTCCGTATACACCATAGCACGATGGTATATCGGGGCGGAGCAATCACACCCTATATGATAAGGTGTGCTCTATGATGAGTAATACTGAGTTACCAGTTTCCTTTTGGGAGTTATGCACTTGAGAAGCTGCATACCTATTGAATAGGGTTCGAATCAAATCAATTGCCTACCACTTCATATGTGATATGGAAAGGAAAGAGCCCATCTCTTAAGCCAGTTAAGATTTGGGGTTGTCCGGCCTATGTCTAAAAGCAAAATCGGGACAAGCTCGAGGCAAGATCTGTTATGTACACCTGGAAATGTTCCAGCTATACATAATACAGCAGATGATTTGATAAAACCAAAAGGATTCAATAGTTACCAATGAAGCTCAGCCTCTCCGCCGATCTAGTTGGGTTCCTCACCCACCTGAGAGATACTTCGGTTTCTCTATGACAGTGGGAGCGAGGATTGCATCATGAGATGATGACCCAACTAGTTTCGAGCTGGCCATCAGGAGTGGGACTCTGTAAGAATGGCTGGATGCTTAGCGATCTGAGATGGAATCCATGTACACCAACAAAGTATGGACTTTGGTTGCTATATCTGAAGGGTTAAATCCACATCAGGAGCAAGTATATCTTGAGAAGATTACTTGGTGTAGATGGAAAAGTTGAGTCTTTCAAAGCTAGACTTGTTAAAGCTTTTCGTCATCGACCAGGCGTGGATTATGATGAAACCTTTTCAAGTGGCTATGCTTAAGTCCATCCAGATCCTACTTGCTACGGCTACATACCATGACTACGATATCTGGCGGTTGGGTGCCATGACTCCTTTTCTAAATGATGTTTTAGAAGAGAACGTCTATAAGTACACAGCCAGAGGGTTTCGTAGACAGTGGGAGCAGCGGAAACGTGTACAAGATGCTTTATAGGATAAAGCAGGTATCGCGGAGTTGGAACATCTGTTTTGATGTAGTAGTCAAACAGTTTGACATCATCAAAATGGTAGATGAACCTTGTATAAACAAAAAAATAGTAGGGAGTATAGTGACGATCCTCGTAGAGTACGTGGATGACATGCTCTTGATAGGGAAGGAGTTTCCTATGCTACGCCCGGTCAATCTCCGCTTATCATAAAGATTCTCCATATAGGATCAAAATGATACCTCCTAAATCCTAAGTATTCATCTATGAGATAGATGTAATTGGATGTTAGGATACTCACTAGATGTAGTGAGATGGTATCAAACGATCCTGGAGAGAATCACTGGAAGGGTTCCAGGGTGATAAGGACGACTGAATGTCAGTCACAGGCATTGTCTTTACCCTCAGTAAATGGACGGTATGTTGGAAGAGTTCCAAGCTAGATACCGTGGAAAACTAGACGATAAAGGCTGGATACATCGCTACTTAAGATACTACCAAAGAGGCAGTCTGGATGTATATTTGTTCATGAGATGAACTTAGTTCCTCCCATTGTGTGACAATGGAGTTGTGGCTTATGCCAAGGAATGTCCGTCCCATCAGTGATCCAGACATATTCTAAGGCAGTATCACCTGATCATGGAGATAGTTGATCTCCAGGGTGATCGAGGTTAGGAGAGTAGACTCAGAGGACAGCACGGCGGATCCACTCACAAAGGCCTTTTCCTAGAGATAGACTTTTATGGGATGGTTGAGTATGAGATACTGCAACCACTGCTATCAGATGGCCCTAGTGCAAGTGGGAGATTGTTAGTTATATGTATGCCCTAGAGGCCATTACTATACATAGGATGTATATTGTAGTGGATGCTTGGACATATATAGGGAGGACTTTCTTGCTCGACATGATAGTATGCTATCTGGTTACTCTTTACCTTAACGTGTATACTGTTTGTCTCTCTGTTACATGTTGATAAAGCCCTTAGGATGTGTACTTGACTACCTGGACTATGATGCGGATCATACTAGTGGGGACATGGTAGTCCATAAGTACATCCTTCAAGGTCCTTAGTCGTGGGTGTATCGAGACGGGGCATCGATATACCAGAGTAGACTAGCGTATACCTTCTCGACCCATACAGATGGGCGATGGATGATCCCATATCCATTGGTGTTTGACATCAGAGATGATATACGGGTGCTCAGTGGAGACTGGGTACACTGGACGGACTCGCCGAGAACTCCCAGATGGTATTATACCTTACGTCAGATGGCAGTTCTCTGGTGACGCTGGTACAGAGTAGCCTGTTGACCCGAGATCGTCATAGAGACTTGTGTGGTTCCCACTGTGCTTTGATTTCCATTTTACCACGTCCAAGAGGGCGTGCAAAATGGTGGTTTTTGGGTACAGTCCCGAATCACATGGAGGCAATGAGCGATAGGAGGGGATTCGTCTCTCCCGGTATAGGGAGTTGATGTTGCGCTGTGTTCGATTGGCTATAACAGGAAATCCCTGGCCAGGGTTGCTGAGATTTACTGGTAAGTGTTACCAGTAGTTTCTCGAATTTTTATAGACCTCAGATCGACACGACTTATCGAGCTATTGGGGTCTGACGTTTACCACCCCTAGGCGAGATATGCGACAGATCAGACGATCAGACCGGACTGTACGGTAAGTGTTACTGTTTGGATTCCCAGGAGTGTGAGTGGGCTTGCTCGTCGATCTTCTGATCGCTCAATACCCGGGTGGCCGTTACGTTTAGCAGACCGCTTGCGGCTTGTGGGTGTTTGATATGATCATCACCTGCTGCCGGCGTATTGACGAGTCTTTAGAGTCCTACACAGAGGTTTCCTGGCTCAAGCGAAACGAAATAGGAGCGCATATGAGATATGTGCGGGACCGAGAATAATGCGTGTATGTGATACCGTATTTCATTCTCGCGATGAATGTATCGATATGGTTGTATGCGATATAACCTAGTTATCGAATCAAGGATTGATTCGATAAATCGATACATTGTATATTAGTCGGTTATATGCGATATGACCGGATCGTTAAATCAAGTGTTGATTTAATGATTTAATGCATAATTATATATTTGATATATTACTTTGCATTAACTAGTATTGGTTCACTTTAAATGGATTTTCTCACTTGGATTGTGCACATTGTATATGTGATATAGTTTTGTGCACTTGTATGTATCATGTTTGATGATACATGTATACTTGTGTTTGTGTAAAGATTGAACCATGGTTATTCAAATGGTTAGGGTTTTTATTTTCATACTTATTTATTTATTTCTTTTTGGAAAAGATAAGATATGAATGGTGGCTATGTTTGTTTTTAGTTGAAGATTCATGAAGCATTGACTAAGTCACCATTCTTGTCTCATGCTTAACCCTAACCATTTAAACTAACCCTAGTTCATTCTCTACACTTAACCAAGGGTTAGTATATGATAAGTATGTTTTTCTTTTCTATTAGTAATTAACTTATCATATTCTTTCTTCTTCTTCTTCATCAAAAACATTGAAGCAAGCTTGCCTCCATCAATGGCAATTTGTGAAAATGAGTGAGAAATCCAAATCCAAAGTGAACCCACTTCCTATTTCTTCATCCTCTATCTCTTGCCAAGTAGTAGAGTGTGTTTCCTTCATAAGTTTTCATGGCTTGGTGAAGGTGGAGCTTGATCTAGTGATACCTCGACGTAGATCATCTTCGGCATCGTCGTCGATGACCTAGCCCGCTTTTTCTCCGATGAAGCCGATGCAAGAGTCATGGATTCGATTTGGACAGCGAGGAGACATTAACACGGAGCTATGGAGGTGGAGAACCGGATCTACAAAGGTTGCATTTCCGTCACTTCTTAGTAAAGTAGTTTACTAGTTGTTGTTATCGCCTATATTTCTAGCCAACGATCTTGTTAGGGTTTCTCGGCACCTATAAAATTAGAAATTGGCATGGTTGATGCCTTGTGAGACCTCATTAGAGTGCCTAGGAACCCTACAAAAAATACGATATGTGCACGAAACTTTACTTTAAGCGTTCTAAACTGAAACGAATGAGCTACACAACCTTAAAAACACCTACTTAACAGATAGAGATCATTACCTACTCCCACAAGCTCCAAGATCCAGCTTTCAATGCTCTAGGGAAGAAGTGATTTGGTGAAGATTTTATGAAGTTTGAGCAAGGTATAGTGAAAGATTTGTGACAGAATGGTGAGTGTTCGGTTGAGGGTTGAGGGAAGATGAATGATAAAAAGAATGAGAGAATGAGAGTGGGTGAGATGAAAAAAGAGAGAGGTGAGTGTAGGGTGAGTGCACCACCATCACTTAATGCAAGCATTAAGTTCACCATGACTCACCATTGCCACCTCCCCTCAATCTAAAACAAGGAAAATATCTTCTCTCACAACAAATATCTAAGGGATTTAGGTTAAGCAAGGAAGGATTAACTTAAGGTTGTCATGGTCACTAAACTAGATTAACAAAAACAAAGCCTCACATTAACGTGCACAAGTGTGTGCAAGCCAAAACAAATAATAATAAAATTATTAATTACCTGTTATAAAATTTGAGGAACCCAAATTGGTAAACTTTTACAGAAAACCCGCAGTATCGCTTAATTAACACTAATCGCATTCTAAGGTGTTACATTTTGATACGAATATGGTTATATATATAGGGTAAAGTGTATTCCGTTTTTATACGGAAAACATTCTAGACGGTGGACACCACATTTTAGATTTATACCTTTATTCTTTTAAATGGAAATGAGGTGTAAAGGTAGTGAGGTGAGTATGGTGAGAAACATACTTCAATAGTGTTGACAAATGAATTGAATATTCATTTGTGTAAACTATTCAAGCATGGTTGTGATTTAATATTGGAAAAATAATTTATACAAAACTATACTCTATGTTTTTCTCTTACTTGGATGAAAAAGAATGAAATCATTCACACCATTTTTCTTATCTATCATCATTAGCATTTTTTGAGCTCATCCTTCTTCTTCTTCAGCTTCCTCCCTACAATCTCTTGTGTTGAGAATCAATGGTGGAAGAGAGATATACATACACTAGGAACAACTCACTACATCACTAGACACTCTACATTAGCAACGTAGAGTCTGTTGTTGCTCCACTAGATTTTAAGTGTGGAGCTAGAGCCAAGAACCACATCCCTCGAGTGGATCATCTTCCATGGAGGAAGAACGGCGGTCAAGTGATCGTCTGGCGGAGTTTTATTATACTTGTTGGGTTAACCTAGCACCTCATGAAGGGATTGGAAGCATCACATGTACCAAAGATTGAATTTTTAGGGTGCTAAGTAAACATACAAAGAATCGTTCCTAGAAATTAGGGTTTAAAAAATTTAACAAGTGACAAAGACTAGGGTTTTGAGAGTACAACCTTTGTAGCTCCCTACGCTAGACTCCTTGGCTACTTGAGGGTTTGAGGAGGGTTCGCTTGAAGTCTCCTAGTGTCCACAACGATCCATCCGAAGCTCTTTTGTCCAAACTTGCAACTTCACTTTATCAAGAGAATGAAATGAAGCTAACACTCTAAACAAGTGGGCAAGACTTGTGTAGAATGATGTTGTGGTTCTTTTTCTCACTTCAAAATCCTATCTTGTTGAGTATTTTGCTTACTAGAAAAATCTAGAGAGCAATGGAAAAAGGAGGAAGAAGATGATGGCTTTTCTTTTAACAAGAGTAAAAAGATTAACCCTTGAAAAGAAAATGAAAATATATGTATATATATTTATCACATTTCATCTCAAACCATGGTTAAATGTTTAAGATATTATTTAATTTGTGTTAAAACACAAAGAGAAGGTTAATCCATGGTTAGAAGTAGGTGAGCATGGTTAGGTTAAAGAAGAGTGTAGAATATAACCATTTATTAACCTTTTCCTCTTTTGTTTTGTTTTAACAAAAAATAAATAATAATCCATACATATTAACCATGGTGTGAGTCTTATATTGCCACCATTTTCAATGTATAAGCAACCATGAAGGATGATGTATGTATGTATGTATGTATGCACATCCATATGTGCATGAATCTATAAAGAAAGCATACATGCATGCATACATCCATCAAACACAAGAAAGGATTTCTAGTGAGAAACTAATGATTAAATGATAAATCAACACTTGATTTATCAATCCGGTCATATCACATACGACCCCACCAAAAGCAAGCCACCCGATTAATATACAGTATCCTATACGCGCATTCTAACCGGGTCGATGCGCATATCGCATACGCGCACCACAACGTTTCTCCTGGACTAGGTAACTTTTTTATGGGACTCTAAGACTCGTCAATACGCCGGCAGTGGGTGATGATCATATCAAGCACCCCCAAGCCGCAAGCGGTCAGCTAAACGTAACGGCCACCCGGGTATTGAGCGATCAGAAGAAAACAAGTGAACCTGCTACAACTCCCGTCGAGCCAACCGGCAACACTTCCCGTGCAGTCCGGTCTCCTCGTCTGATATGTCGCATATCAAGTCTAGGGGTGGTAAACGTCAGAGCCCAATAACCGATAAGTCGTGCTGATGTGAGGCTCATAACGGGTCGAGAATTTACTGGTAACACTTACCAGTAAATCTCTAATCATCCCTGGACAGAGACTTCCCTGTTACGGCCAATCGAGCACAGTGCGACATCAACCGCCAATACCGGGAGAGACGAAACCCCTCCTATCGCTCATTGCCTCCATGTGACTCGGGGCTGTACCCAAAAACCACCGTTTTGCACGCCCTCATGGACGTGGTAAGGTGGAAATCAAAGCACAGTGGGAATCACACAAGACTCTATGACGATCTCGGGTCTACAGACTAACCTGCACAAGTGTCACCTGAGAACTGCCATCTGACGTGAGGTATAATACCATCCGGGAGTTCTCGACGAGTCCGTCCAGTGTACCCAGTCTCCACTGAGCACCCGTATACCATCTCTGATGTCAAACACCAATGGATATGGGATCATCCATCGCCCATCTCATGGGTCGAGAAGCGTATACGCTAGTCTACACTGGTATATCGATGCCCCGTCTCGATACACCTACGACTAGTGACCTTGAAGGATGTACTTATGGACTACCTTGTCCCCACTAGTATGATCCACATCATAGTCCAGGTAGTCAAGTACACATCCTAAGGGCTTTACCAACATGTAACTATAAGACAGTATAAAGAGACAAGTATACATGTTAAGATAAAGAGCAACCAGATAGCATACTATCATATCGAGCAAGAAATTCATCTCTATATATGTCCAAGCATCCAATATAATATACATCATCTGTACAATACTGGCCTCTAGGGTATACATACAACTAACAATCTCCCACTTGCACTAGGGCCAGCTGCTGTAGTATCGCATACCGAGCATCCCGAAGAGTCTCTCAAACTGTATCTGGGGAATGGCCTTCGTGAGTGGATCCGCTGTGTTATTCTTCGTGTCAACCCTCCTGACCTCGATCTCCCGGCGATCAACTATCTCCCGGATCAGGTGATACCGCCTCAGAATATGCCTGGATCGCTGATGGGACCTGGGTTCCTTAGCCAAAGCCACCGCTCCATTGTTATCACAATACAAAGGTATTGGATTCTCAATGGATGGAACCACTCCAAGTTCAGTAATGAACTTCTTGATCCAGACAGCCTCTTTGGCAGCATTGTTGGCAGCGATGTATTCAGCCTCCATCGTCGAGTCTGCCACGGTTTCCTGCTTGGAACTCTTCCAGCTAACCGCCCCTCCTTAAAGGGTAAAGACAAATCCTGACTGCGACTTAAAGTCGTCCTTATTACTCTGGAAGCTCGAATCGGTAAAGGACTCCACTTGGAGTTCTCCGTTACCATACACCAAGAGCATCTCCTTAGTCCTTCGTAAGTACTTGAGAATGCTCTTCACAGCTGTCCAGTGACTCTCTCCAGGATCAGCTTGATACCTACTCACTACACTTAGTGAGTATGCTACATCGGTTCTGGTACATAGCATCGCGTACATGATAGAGCCTACAGCCGAAGCATAGGGTATCCCTTGCATGCGAGCTCTCTCCAAATCAGTCTTGGGAGACATCTCTTTGGAGAGAGTGACTGCAGAGATCGTGGGTAAATTCCCACGCTTGGATTCTTCCATACTAAACCTCTTTAGTATGGTGTCAATATACCTGGACTGGGACAATCCCAATATCCTTTTAGATCTATCTCTATAGATCCTGATTCCCAATATGCAGGAGGCATCACCTAGATCTTTCATTGAGAATCCTTGTGATAAGAAGAGCTTGACCGATTGCAGCATAGGAATGTCATTTCCTATCAGGAGTATGTCATCCACGTACAATACGAGGAAGACAACCTTACTCCCTGCTACCTTCTTGTAAATACAAGGTTCATCTACGTTTTTGACGAAATCAAACTCTTTGATAACGATGTCAAAGCAGATGTTCCAACTCCGCGATGCTTGCTTTAATCCATAAATGGATTTAAGCAGCTTGCACACCTTCCCGCTGCTCCCACTATCTACGAAGCCCTCTGGTTGAGTCATGTACACGCACTCTTCTAAATCACCGTTTAGAAAGGCGGTCTTAACATCCATTTGCCAGATTTCGAAATCATGATATGCAGCGATGGCAAGCATGATCCGGATGGATTTAAGCATAGCTACTGGAGAAAAGGTCTCGTCATAGTCCACACCTGGTCTTTGACGAAAACCCTTTGCAACAAGTCTAGCTTTGAAAGTCTCCACTTTCCCATCTACACCAAGTTTTTTCTTGAAGATCCACTTGCTCCCAATGGGTTTTACCCCTTCAGGAGCATCTTCCAAAGTCCATACTTTGTTGGTGTACATGGAATCCATCTCGGACCGTATAGCATCCAGCCATTTCGCTGAGTCCCCACTCGTGATGGCCTGCTCGAAGCTAGTTGGTTCATCATCCTCCATGATGCAATCCTCGCTCCCACCATCCATGAGAAAACCGTAGTATCTCTCAGGTTGGCGAGGAACCCTACTAGATCTGCGGAGTGGCTGGGGTTGATCGGGAACTACTGAATCCTCTAGCTCCACCAGATCTTCTGTTGCAGCTTTTGTTGCTGGAACCTCTTCCAGTTCTACCTCATGACCACTAATCTCTTTTGCAAGAAATTCCTTTTCTAAAAAGGTGGCATGCCGAGAAACAAACACTCTTTGTTCCTCAGTGTGGTAGAAGATATACCCTTGTGAATTCTTGGGATATCTTATAAATTTGCAAAGAACAGACCGTGCCTCGAGTTTGTCCGGATTTTATCGTTTGACATAGGCTGGAAAACCCCATATCTTAACGTAGTTAAGACATGGTCTCTTCCCTTTCCATATCTCATATGGAGTGGTAGGCACAGATTTGGTGGGTACCATATTCAAAAGATGTATGGCTGTCTCTAGCGCATACCCCCAGAAGGAAATAGGTAACTCAGCTGTGCTCATCATAGAGCGCACCATATCTAATAGGGTGTGGTTCCTCCGTTCTGATACACCGTTGTGCTGTGGTGTATATGGTGGAGTCGGCTGAGAGAGAATCCCATTCTCTTTTAGGAAGTCCAGGAATTCAATGCTCAAGTATTCACCTCCTCGATCAGATCGTAGGATTTTAATACTTTTTCCGGTTTGGTTCTCGACTTCTTGTTTATATTCTCTAAATTTCTCAAAAGCTTCAGACTTGTGTCTTATCAAGAACACATGTCCGTATTTTGAGAGATCGTCAGTGAATGTAATGAAGTACGAAGAACCATCCCTGGCATGTGTAGACATGGGACCGCATACATCACATGTATCAGTCCCAAGAGTTCGGTAACTCTTTCTCCGTGTCCCGTAAACGGAGTTTTGGTCATCTTGCTTTTGAGACATGACTGGCAAGTGTCATAAGATGAAAATTCGAACGGTTTCAAATATCCATCCTTATGCAACTTAGCTAGTCGTGTCGCATTGATGTGACCCAGTCTACAATACCACAAGAAGGATTCGTTTAGTTCTGAACTCTTCCTCTTGTGTGTGTTTGTTATACTCAGAACTGTTGATTGATTTAGAACATAAATGCCATTGCACAACATGCCTGATCCAACCAACTTTTGGTTACGGAAAATGTTCATAACATTATCCTGTAATACAAAATTATATCCCTCTTTACTCAACAAAGAAACCGATATAATGTTGCATATCAGGTTCGGCATGTAAAAGCATTCGTTCAGAATCAATGTATTACCAGTTGGTAATACAAGGTGATATTCCCCGACGGTTTTAGCTGGAACAATTGCACCATTTCCAACTCTTATGTATTTATCACCTTTTCCAAGTTCTCTACCTTTCTTAAGCCCATGTAACTGATTACATATATGAGATCCTGACCCGGTATCCAATACCCAAGACGTAGAGGAAATGGAGAAACAGTTCTCTGTAACGAACACACCCGAAGAAAATGCATCATCATGTACTTTCTTCATTCGGGTGGCATGGGAATCCTGGTATTCCCCTATGTCCTGTTCAGTCCTATAACTCTTATAAGAAAGAAAGGAGCCAACGTTCCCCAGCACAGTATAACATGCGGGTTCGGTCAATACATCCATATTATTATCTTGATTAAGGCATGACATGGTCGCTACCTGGAGAAAGAGAGAAGAAAACACTTTAGCGTATGCTCTTGCAAGATCAGATTGGTTAATATCTTATCTAATCAGGATGGCTCCACTGTTTTTTTTCAAACCTTCCTTCAAACCCTAAAAGGAAATACTAGCCGGGATTAATTACACCCTACAACTTCGCCGATCTTTCAGCCAGGCCAGTGTCGGTACTTTGAGGGAGGTTCCCCGTGCTTTCGCATGGACCTAATTAAAGTAAACCTCATTTTCCCAGAGGCGTAACCCCGTTGACACCTTTCTAGACACCTACTTGATCGGCTAATTGTCCTGTGTAAAACTCTCCCGGGAGTAACAATTACTCGCAGTGGGTATCGGGATCCAACTATCTCATAGAAGGTATGCAATCTCATTGCAAATTTCAACACTTGAAATTCTCGATAATATTTTGCCCCTAACGTGCTATGACCTTGAAGAAAGCCAACAAACCACAGCAAGCTAGTCAAGTTCAATCCGTACATTTCTTGACTGAATTAAACCCACCCGCACGACCCTTGACGAAAGCCAACAAAGCCGTACGACTACCCTAATCCAGTCGCATCATATGCAACAGATAAGCAGCATATAGCTACCGCACACTACACCTTGACGAAAGCCAACAAATGTAGCACGAATACTATATACAACTTATCTGAAATGACGGAGGGCTACGACAGTTTTTTCTGAAAACCTATTGCGTAATGAACTTGATATCGTTGTAGAATCATGTGAATTTTGAAATGGAGTGATTTTGAGGCTTTTATTAGTTTTACTAAAGAGGTCACTCCCGGTGAAGGGATCTCCGCTCTTTCCTCATCGAATAAGGTGCAGGATATATCATATATATCACTATGCAAAGCAAAACTCCAAAAGCGATCAAAAGCATACCTAGTGTTGTAGCATCTGCCAGTTTCGCTAAAGAGGTCACTCCCGTTGAAGGGATCTCGGCTCTTTCCTCATCGAATAAGGTGCAGGATATATCATATATATCACTATGCAAAGAAAAACTGTAGCTACCCTTTTTGAAAAAAATTTGATTCTACAACATCTTTTAGGTTTCTTTTCTTTCATTAATCACATTAATGAAGTCCCATCATTTAAGTCACCTAAACATCACAGATAAATACGACGTACACTTATGCCATCCGCATTCGCCTCGATGTCCCCTCGTGCACCGTTAGGTTAGGTAACTAACGACAGAGCAGGGCAGGGCTAGTGCGGGTGTAAAACATAAGTAACGTCTATATAATATATCATATATACTATATACTGTATCCATCACAACATATCAAATGATCACATCACAGATATCGCAGCAGAAACATAGATATAATGTGGGATATACTAGGACGTCCGTATTTAGTATTTAGCCAACAATAGAAAATACAGATTCCACAGTCGCGATGAATAGCCAAGCCCACACCTTGGACCCCTACGAGAGCGGCAAGAGACCCTACCAATTCTGGAGTTTAGGAGACCCGGTCTCGACTCCTCGAGATGGCCTCCCACTGAACCCCAGAACCCGGTCACCTGTGCTCCCCTCCTTGGGTCCATCCTAATGCGGAAAAGTAAATAATATACAACACTGGTGGCATCGACCTCAACCCAGAAGTGCCCCAAATAAAAGAATATTACAATACATTTGAATTTACATGAATGAAAAATAAAACTCTCATCTCATATAAAAACCCCCGGCTATTCAATCGCGACAATCCTGCACACCATATCTCAGCAACACATAATATCATATATCATCAACGTAAGTAAGTATGCGTACCCCAATTGTCGTTGATGTATAGCAACGAAACCGGCGATATCGACATACTACACTTACGGTCACAGAAAAGAAAGTGTAAAACTGCAATATCTGGAATCCACATTCTCTTTAGTAAATGCGAAATATCACATACATCGAATTTCATGTCTAGCTATATGAATTCCACACATTGCATCACATTCCAGATAAATAGACAGTATTAAAATTTTCGAACGAACGATCAAATACCCAAGATTTCCTAAAGCTCAACACTTGAGCGGAGTTCAAAAACCCGGAGTGTGACACAGTAGTAGCGGTCCAACCGTAGAAGGGTCAAGCCAGCGCCTCACATGTGGCACGCCGTACTGCCCCAAACCCTAAAGTCCAAAGGGCAGTTCAAGACGGTCACATAATCGAGTTAAGGTTTGTTGTCTTCTAGAGGGTCCACCACAAAACTTGCACGTATCTCCAAAAGATTTAAACCCCGTGAAAAGTGAGCAAATGATACTCGTTCGAACAATTCAACACTTTCTAATTTACCCGGAAAAACACGAAATCAAAATTCCGATCGAATCACCGACTCCAAAACAATCTCCAGAACATACAGTACTAAATTCAAATTAAAAATATCCAAAAATATATACAAGAAGTTCTAAGCATTACTGTAAAATTTTCATGCATTAACTCATAATTACGGCCGCGGAACCGCGGCCCAAGCAGGCTCTGGCCGCGGTTCCGCGGTGAAAGTAACTCTTCACTGCATCAAATTTTACAGTACTAGTTATATTTACCTGCTGAATTTTTTACATATTTTTAATACTGAAAAATCACAGATTTTGAAAAAAGTCCAGAGAGGGTCCCGAAATTCCGTATTTTGGTTCGATCGGAGTTTTTACTTCGTAAAAGTGTCGCCTAATGTTCTAGGTTGGCTCTGATACCAATGTTGGGTTAACCTAGCACCTCATGAAGGGATTGGAAGCATCACATGTACCAAAGATTGAATTTTCAGGGTGCTAAGTAAACATACAAAGAATCGTTCTTAGAAAATTAGGGTTTCAAAAATTAAAAAAGTGACAAAGACTAGGGTTTTGAGAGTACAACCTTTGTAGCTCCCTACGCTAGACTCCTTGGCCACTTGAGGGTTGGAGGAGGGTTCGCTTGAAGTCTCCTAGTATCCACGACGATCCACCCGAAGCTCCTTTGTCCAAGCTTGCAACTTCACTTTATCAAGAGAATGAAATGAAGCTAACACTCTAAACAAGTGGGCAAGACTTGTGTACAATGATGTTGTGGTTCTTTTCTCACTTCAAAATCCTATCTTGTTGAGTATTTTGCTTACTAGAAAAATCTAGAGAGCAAAGGAAGAAGGGGGAAAAAGATGATGGCTTTTCTTTTAACAAGAGTAAAAAGATTAACCCTTGAAAAGAAAATGAAAATATATGTATATATATTTATCACATCTCATCTCAAACCATGGTTAAATGTTTAAGATATTATTTAATTTGAGTTAAAAGACAAAGAGAAGGTTAATCCATGGTTAGAAGTAGGTGAGCATGGTTAGGTTAAGGAAGAGTGTACAATATAACCATTTATTAACCTTTTCCTCTTTTGTTTTGTTTTAACAAAAAATAAATAATAATCCATACATATTAACCATGGTGTGAGTCTTATATTGCCACCATTTTCAATGTATAAGCAACCATGAAGGATGATGTATATATGTATGTGTGTATGCACATCCATATGTGCATGAATCTATAAAGAAAGCATACATGCATGCATACATCCATCAAACACAAGAAAGGATTTCTAGTGAGAAACTAATGGTTAAATGATAAATCAACACTTGATTTATCAATCCGGTCATATCACATACGACCCCACCAAAAGCAAGCCGCCCGATTAATATACGGTATCCTATACGCGCATTCTAACCGGGTCGATGCGCATATCGCATACGTGCACCACAACGTTTCGCCTGGACTAGGTAACTCCTTTGTGGGACTCTAAGACTCGTCAATACGCCGGCAGTGGGTGATGATCATATCAAGCACCCCCAAGCCGCAAGCGGTCAGCTAAACGTAACGGCCATCCGGGTATTGAGCGATCAGAAGAAAACAAGCGAACCTGCTACAACTCCCGTCGAGCCAACCGGCAACACTTCCCGTGCAGTCCGGTCTCCTCGTCTGATATGTCGCATATCAAGTCTATGGGTGGTAAACGTCAGACCCTAATAACCGATAAGTCGTGCTGATGTGAGGCTCATAACGGGTCAAGAAACTTCTGGTAACACTTACCAGTAAATCTCTAATCAGCCCTGGCCAGGGACTTCCCTGTTACGGCCAATCGAGCACAGTGCAACATCAACCCCCAATACCGGGAGAGACGAAACCCCTCCTATCGCTCATTGCCTCCATGTGACTCGGGAATGTACCCAAAAACCACCGTTTTGCAGGCCATCATGGACGTGGTAAGGTGGAAATCAAAGCACAGTAGGAATCACACAAGACTCTATGACGATCTCGGGTCTACAGACTTACCTGCACAAGTGTCACCTGAGAACTGCCATCTGACGTGAGGTATAATACCATCCGGGAGTTCTCGGCGAGTCCGTCCAGTGTACCCAGTCTTCACTGAGCACCCGTATACCATCTCTGATGTCAAACACCAATGGATATGGGATCATCCATCGCCCATCTCATGGGTTGAGAAGCGTATACGCTAGTCTACACTGGTATATCGATGCCCCATCTCGATACACCTACGACTAGTGATCTTGAAGGATGTACTTATGGACTACCATGTCCCCATTAGTATGATCCGCATCATAGTCCAGGTAGTCAAGTACACATCCTAAGGGCTTTACCAACATGTAACTATAAGACAGTATAAAGAGACAAGTATACATGTTAAGATAAAGAGCAACCAGATAGCATACTATCATATCGAGCAAGAAATTCATCTCTATATATGTCCAAGCATCCAATATAATATACATCATCTGTACAATACTGGCCTCTAGGGCATACATACAACTAACAATACTATGTGGTCCACTCTGTTCTATTTGTTCTACATACCGCAATCAAGACGGGGTCGCTTTGTAGCTAGCCGGTTGAGCACAGGTCGTCTTCAAGGAGATGGTTGTATGTCAGTTCCTGTTTTAGACGAGTCAATTAAAGAATGTATTTGTGTATGTTCAAATATATCTTAAGTGTTCGTATTTTATATTCAAGTAAACTTGTTAGGGTTTAGGTTGGTTAGTAGAGTTAGGATTAGTCTTGTCCTTGTCTCTTGCCATTCTTGAAATGTTGTTGGGATACTCGGAGGTAGCGGAGATTAGGAGGACATAGGAATGGGATTTGCGAGTTTGAAAAAGCTGTCCAACGCTAAATCCAATCTTATTGCCCCTTGTCCTTCCGCTACGTATGCTTATTTCCAACCTAAGCCAAACACCCACAACAATGTATCCAATTAAGTCACAACTACAAGTCACGTTGTAGTGCGCCCAAAGGAATTCTTGACTATGGTCGCGGCTATATGTCACGTATACCGCGCCTAAGTGAGGGGGTTGTGTTTGTTTTGTCTAGGTTCTTTTTAAGATTTTTGGCGAAAAGAAGCATAAGGGATTTTTTCGTCCCTCATACTAACCTTCCTTAGCCCTAATAAGTATGGAATTATTCACAAATATGAAAGAAAAACAAAACAAGAAGGAAGAAAATAATGAATGGAAAAATACGGTTTACAAATGGTAGCAAGCTAACTACTTGGGCCCTCACCTAAGCAAGGGATTCCATCGAGTATCATGCCTAGAAAAATACGGATAATAAGTAAAGAAAGAAAAACAATAAATAACAACAAATAAAAGTTACACTAGAAATTAAAATTACAATACAAGAAAAGTAAAGATCCAAGTTAAGAAAGAACCCTTATCTTCATTAAACTTCTACTCAAGTGCTCTTACTACAATTTAATGGAAAATAGATGAAGAAGAAGAAGAAGAAGATACAACTAAACTACACAAAATCCTAATGAAGAAAAAGACATCCCTACTTGGCTCAAAACTGGATTATTTATAGCAGAGAACTGAAACCCTAGGGTCATATTCTGAGCCCTTACTTAATAACAAAACTACCCATGAAATACGAGCAAGAGATGATATGACTTGGCCGTGGAACCGCCGACCAAATGACCTATTCGCTGCAGTTCCGCTGTCATTTGGTGAGCTTGATGCGTCGTATTTCTTGGGCTTCTCCGTGTTTCTTTGTACTTTTGTTCTAAAGGTCCCAATTTGCAAAATGGTTCCAAAATTTCATCAGATTTCCAACAGTCCAAAATGACTTCACTTTTAATCTTTTTGAATTTTATCTCCTTCGAGCTCCGCGCACCTCTTGATCTTTGTGCTATCCCTCTCGTGCTCTGTGCTTGTCCGAGAGACGAATGACCACTGTTATTTATCTTGTCTCTTGAACTGGTAAGCGGCACTGGACAGGTGTAGATGACGGGAACCAAGATTTTATCTGTTTTTGTCAGATGTTCTGGATTTTGGTATAACTGTGGAGATTTTGCATGATTTGCGTTATTTTGGACTGGGAACTTGTAACCTGTAAATATGTAGCAAATACGGGTTAAAAGCACCTGCCTATAAACAAACGAGCAGAAGAATGGGCAGTATTAAATGCAATAATCTGGTGTGAACATCAAGCTTGATCAAGGAGACCTCAAGGAGCTAAGGAAGAGGGTAGAAGACCGAAGGTAACGGAACTTTTGGTAAAACAACTCTATCACAGTAGCTAACCTCTTTGTAGCTTGCTTGTTTCATGTTTGGTTTCGATTCTAGGTAGTTGTTTCTAGCGCCATGTTTTTAAAAACTAAAAAATTTCGTTCCGCAACGGCCGCGGTTAGTGCCTAGGGTGCTAGGAACCCCAACATGGTATCAGAGCCACCCAAACATCAGAAACTAGCAGTAGACGATGTATTAGTCTCAAAACCGAAAAATTCCGATTTCAAAACCCACTCTCTGTCGACGAAATTTTTTGGTCTCTGAATTTTTTTTAAACAAGTGCAGAGACTTACTCTAGACATCTATGTGGCACACGATGAAAACGAGACCATTTCATTATGTTAGGGCAGGCCAAAATGCCCAAAACCCCAATTCTGGTGGTTTACCGTTCACCTCTGTACCTCGTTTTCATCCAGTCTCTTGGGTTTTGTAAATTGGTGTTAGGAATATGTATGCCCTAGAGGCCATTATTTTATGATATAGTGGATGCTTCAATATATATATATAGCACTTTCTTGCTCAATATGATAGTATGCTATTTGGTTGCTTTTTATCTTAACATTTACACTTGTTTTAGTTTACTATCTCTTTGATACATGTTGATAAAGACCTTAGGATGTTGGCATTAATACTAGGTTTATGATGCAAGATCATACTAGTAGGGCTTGTGTAGTCCGCAAGAACATCCTTTAACAGTTCCTAGTCGAGGGAATATCATGACAGGGCATCGATATTTCAGAGTAAACTAGTGTATACGTTTCTTTACCCTGTATGGGACGATGGTTGATCCCATAACCATTAGTGTTTGACATCAAGGATTGTACACAGGTGCTTATTAGAGAATGGGTACACTGAACAGGACTCGTCAAGAACTCCTAGATGGTACCATACCTATCGTCAGACAGCAGTTCTCTGGTGACACTTGTATAGGTTAGTCTGAATACTCGAGATCGTCATAGTGTCTTGTGTGGTTCCCACTGTGCTTTGATTTCCTCCCTACCACGGCTCAAAGTATTCATGCAAACAGGTGGATTTTGGGTACAGTCCTAAGTCTTATGGAGGTAGTGAGCGATAAGAGGGGTTTCGTCTCTCTCGGTATTAAGAGTTGATGTTGCGCTATGCTCGATTGTCTATAACAGTAAGTCCATGCCCAGGGTTAGTAAGATTTACTGGTAAGTGCTGGCTATAGTGCCCTCAAGTCAATTATTGGATCACAGGCACGTGATTGCAATGATTGAGGGAGGACATATACCGGTAGAATAGTCTTACTCGAGATGATAGTATTCTATCTGATTTGTCTTTATTATCGTGTACATGCTTTATGTGACACTACAGATCACTATTACATGTTAATAGAGCCTATAGGATTCTTGCTTGACTACTAGCAGTATGATGGAGATCATATACGTAAGAGTTGGGTGGTCTATAAGCACATCCTTAAAGTGTCCCTAGTCGTGGGAGTTTCGAGACTGGGCATCGATAATCCATGAGTAGACTAGTGTATACGGATTGTGTTAGTTATATGTATGCCCTAGAGGCCATTACGGTACATACGATGCATATTGTAGTGGATGCTTGGACATATATACGGAGGACTTTCTTGCTCGACATGATAGTATGCTATCTGTTTCCTCTTTATCTTAACAGGTACTCTGATTGTCTCTATGTTACATGTTGATAAATCCCTTAGGATGAATACTTGACAACCAGGACTATGATGCAGATCATACTAGTGGGGATAGAGTAGTCGCTAAGTACATCCTTCAAAGGTTCTTAGTCGTGGGTGTATCGAGACAGGGCATCGATATACCAGAGTAGACTAGTGTATAGCTTCTCGACCCATGTAGATGGGCGATGGATGATCCCATATCCATTGGTGTTTGACATCAGAGACAGTATACGTGTGCTTAGTGGAGACTGGGTACACTGGACGAACTCGCCGAGAACACCCAGATGGTATTATACCTCACGTCAGATGGTAGTTCTCTGGTGAAGCTGGTACAGGTTAGTCTGTAGACCCGAGATCGTCATAGAGTCTTGTGTGATTCCCATTGTGCTTTGATTTCCACCTTACCACGTTCAAGAGAACATGCAAAATGGCGGCTTTTGGTACAGTCCCGAATCACGTGGAGGCAATGAGCGATAGGACGGGTTTCTTCTCTCTAGGTATTAGGGGTTGATATTGCGCTGTGCTCGTTTGGCTATAACAGGAAGTCCCTGGCCAGGGCTGCTTCAGAGAAATACTGGTAAGTGTTATCAGTAGTTTATCGACCTGTTATGAGCCTCATATCGGCACGACTTATCAAGTTTCTGGAGTCTGACGTTAACCACCCCTAGACGAGATATGCGACATATCATTTGAAGAGACTGGACTGTACGGTAGTGTTACTGATTGGATTCGCAGGAGTGTGAGTAGGCTTGATTGTTGATCTTCTGATCGCTCAATACCCGGGTGGCCGTTACGTTTAGCAGACCGCTTGCGCCTTGTGGGTGTTTCATATGATCATCACCTACTGCTGGCGTATTGACGAGTCTTTAGAGTCCTACCAAGAGGTTTCCTGGCTCAAGAGAAACGGATTAGGAGCACATATGTGATATGTGCGGGACCGAGATTGATACGAGTATGTGATACCTTATTGTATTCTCGCGATTTGTGACATCGGTCGGTCATATGCGATATAGCCTGGTTATCGGATCATGTGTAGATTCGATAAGTTGTTGCATATAAATATTAGTCGGTTATATGTGATATAGCCGGATTATTAAATCAAGAGTTGATTTGATATTCTAATGGATAATTATATATTTGATATATTAATTTACATTAACTAGTATTAGCTCACCTATAATTTCTTTCCTCACTTGATGTGCACATTGTATATCTGTGATATGTATATTTGTGTACATGTTTGTGTCATGCTAGGTAACACATGCAACAAGGGTGTATGAGACTTATACCATGGTAGGGTTAATTAGGGTTTCATATTTATTATTAAGTTAAACAAATTAGTGAGAATTTATCAAGGTTTAAGCTTGGATGAAGCTTACGGATAATCATTGACAAAGTCTACTCTTTTGTCTAACTTAAGATATTTATTAACCCAAACCTTAACCCTATGCTATGGTTTATTCTCTACATGAGTTAGCCATGATATTATTTCACCATGGTTGCATTTCTAACCTCAAGATTTTCATTCATTCATCAAGAGATCTTTCTTCTTCTTCTTCCTCACAAAAGCTTTCAAGCTTCAATGGAGTTGATGGAAAAAGTGTGAGAAAATCAAATCTAAAGTGAGCCCACTTTATACTTCATTATCCTCTACTACTTGCCATTTAGTATATGATGTTTGCTTCACTAATTCCACAATTAGTGAAGAGATAGCTTGGTTTAGTGTCTCTTCGACGTAGATCATCTTTGGCCTCGAAGACTTCGAAGCATGCATGTTCGTTTCTTCATTGGAGCCTCTCTAGAGTCCGGAGTTCACGATCGCAGCGAAGGTACTACTACACGGAGCTATTGAAGTGAATGACCGATCTACAAAGGTTTTATTCCTTGCTCACTTAGGATGCAAAGTGTTTACTGTAACGCCATAAGATTCGATTAGTGTTAGTTTAGACGGTAATGCCGGTTTACTGTAAAATGTTTACCAATTTGGGTTCTTCACATTTTATAAAATTTAATTAATAATTTATTTTTATTGTTATGGCATGCACACATATGTGCATGTTTATGTGAGGGTGTGTTTGTGTTAATCTAGTTTTAGTGACCATGACAACTTAACCCTAATCCTAATCTTTTGCTTTAACCTAATCCTTACCTTGATTAAACCGTTAGATATTTGTGTGAGATATTTCTTTTGGATTTTGTTTTGGGGAGAGGTGGCATGGTGAGTTTAGTGTGTGCATTAATGAGGAGTTAATGAAAGGGTGCACTCACCTTAACCTCACCTCTCTCTCTCTCTCTCTTTTCTTCACACCTCACTCATTTCTCTCTCACTTTATTCCTTATCATTTTCTTCATCCCTCTCCCATCTCAACTGAACACACAATAATCCATCACTAATCTTAACAAAATCTCACCCAAATCACTTCATTTGCCTTGTTTTGCCTCTTGGATGCCTTGGAGGTTGGAAAGCTAGGATCTTTGAGCTTGTGGGTGTAGATAATGATCTCTATCTGTTAGTTATGTCTTTCTAGTATTGTGTAGTCTTGTAGTTTTAGTTTAGAACGCTTAATGTATCGTTGCATGCAAATATCGTAATTTTAGTGTCATATATGATATCTGTGATCTGCTGTGACCCCGAGAGTATACTAGAAAATCAAACAATGCAGTTGTGTTGTACCTGAGACCCTAAGCCTTCACCTGAAACACGAACCCCTAGGCTCGAACCATGGCTGGCGACGCAGTGGGGAATTCCGGTGACCCCGGTTTTTGGGTAGAGTTAGGGTGTGAGTTTTTGTGGGTAGCTGTATACTTTGGTTTAGGTGTGTTTGGTCCGGTTTGATTTTTAGGTTTTCTCTGTATACGAAATCTTGGATCACCTAGCTAGTTTCTTGTGTTACGATTACGTGTGTTACGTTATACGACACGGTTCGTGCACTTTGTGTGGTTTTGCTCTTGGGTTGGTTTCGTAGTGTCGCTACGCACGTTAGCCACAATACGGACATCTGAGAGTATATTTTGAGTTGGTGTGTCGGTCAAACGTAGTTTGTACGTGTTATTGGTCGTTTGCTAATATACATACTTGTTATATTGTATTATCTTTTAGGATCACAGGCGGGGACTTCGGACGCTGCGAAGAAGGGGAAATAGGTGATTGGCTTTACCTAGCCAGGAGCATTGGTGAGTAGATTTAATATCTATAGAGGGATCGCCCGCATGGCATTATGCATCTGGGCCGGAGATGATATGATATTAGTCGTATATTCTATTGCATATATAGAGTTTGCGTATACACCACATTGCATATTATTACTTGTTGTTCTTGGACTTGTACCCTTAGGACACTGCACTATTATTGACGGCTCATGTTGCACGAGCACTGATTTTATGCCTCTCACACCGTCAATAATTATCAAGACACGCACAACACACATACATATCTGTTATTGTTTGGTTAGGGACATTGAGACAATGATTCATATTCATTTATGCATATGACATATAGCATACCTGTATACCTACATGCTTACACATATGCCTTGACATGCATACATGCTAGTTACCCTTATACTTATATGATATTGTACCATTAGTGATAGGTATATACACATATGAGACATAGCTACATGTACATCTTGCATACATACTTACACTTATACCTGGTGGGTATTACATCATTACTGATAGGTAGATACACATACCTTGCTATACCTACATGTTTACACATATTTTTGGCTATATCTACATGTTCATCTTTATTTGATGTTATATGGTCTTGGAGAAATTAGGAACCGCATGATATATATATTAACTTGTTGCAGTTAAATAGCGGTTTTTCCTTTATATGCTCAAATTTCAGTTTTATGTTATATATATTATATTCATGGATTTTCGCATTGAGATATGGATTTTTCATGATGTTTTCTGGATTTGAGGACCGTGGTAGTTTCATGAAATTATGCATTATTTGAAAAACCCGGTTTCTCTTGATATCATATTTCAGCAGCCCCCATAACATTTATCGGTTCTAATATATATATACCCCATGCGAGGAGGCGTCGTGGGCCGTGTGCGGGTACAGGGTGGGGCCCGGAGGTACCCCGGGGAAAGAAAGCTATTTCGATGGACCACGCCAATGAGCCTGACAAACGAACCATACCTACCGGTGACAGTACCTATGACTCGGTGGTTATCGTGGGGATACCGACTGGAGTTATGTACGTATGGATACGTCGAATTTCGAGTGTCGAAGCTGGTCCTTCGTGTTTTCGGGATAGCGTATGATACGTACCTATCAGGAGGGCCAGTCGTGGTGACATCGCCAGATAGATCTGTATTTATGTGTCGATGTTAGACACTTGTTTTCATGATATTTTTACTCCTAACTTTATATAACAGTAGAATGGGACGCTGTTATATATGCATATATATATATATATATATATATATTAGTGGAATGGGACACTAATATATATGTATATATATCTAATTTATATACATCATCATAATATTCTTCCAAATATACTAAATCAGGATATATGAGATTCACTTGATATTGGATACAGAATATATAAGATTCACTTGATATTGGACACTCAGGATATATGAGATTTACTTGATATTGGACACTCAGGATTGTGAGAATTACATGATATGAGAGCCAATTTGGGGGCTCATTTGAGGAAATTTGGATTTGGATTGTCTTGAAGGACATTGGTCCTGCCACGAGGTCAGGATTCCGTGAGGATGACATGTTTTATCCCATACTCCGTATTTATTTTATATGTAGTGCTTCATGTATTAGTTGTACCTGATAGAATACCTTTCATGATTGTTGCATATACATATTGTCATTTATTGCTTCATGTATTAGTTGTACCTGATAGAGTATCTTTCTGTTAGTGTATATGCCCTAGAGGCCATTACTGTATCATACTAGTTTGTATATTACTTAATGGATGCTTGGGATATTCACCTTGTATATACAATCTTGCTCAAAATAGTAGTATGCTACTTGGTTTGTTTCTACTTCAATGTGTACATGTGTTTATTTTATTATATCACCTATACGCATTAGTGGAGCCCTTAGGATTTTTGCTTGATTACCAGCGTTGTGATGGCAGTCACACTAGTGGGGGCTGGGTAATCTATAAGCACATCCTTATGCAGGTCCCTAGTCGCAGGACTATCGAGACAGGGCATCGATACTCCGGAGTAGACTAGCGTATGCGCTTCTCATCCACGCAGGGGAGACGGTCTGTCCCACAGCCGTCAGTACGTCGTACTTGAGATAGTATGCGGGTGCTCGTTGGGTTACGAGTACACTGGACAGGACTCGTCGGGAACTGATTGGTTGGTATTATACCTATCGTCAGTTATCAGTTCCCAGGTGACATGAGTACAGCTTAGTCCGCTGACTTGACACTGTCACTTCGCCTCGAGTGTGTTCCCACTGTACTTTGATTACTACCCTACCACGGCTCAAAGGAGTCGTGCAAACAGGTAGTAGTTGGGTGCAGTCCCGAAGCACTTGGAGGTAGTGACGGTTAGACAGGATTCGTCTCTCCCGGTATTGGGGGTTGACATCGCGCTGTGTCTAGGAGAGCAATTACACGAGTAGTCCCTGGCCAGGGCAAGCAAGATATACTGGTAGGCTTCCAGTGTTATCTCAGGGTGTTTTGGGCTTCACTCCGACACGACTTGTACCGCTATTAGGGGACTGACGTTTACCGCCCCCTAGGCCCGCCATGCGATGTATCAGACGAACAGACCGGACTGTACGGAGACTGTCACAGTCAGACTCAGTAGGAGTTCGGATGGGTTTCACCTCGTCAGTCTTCTTGTCGGCATCTACCTGGGGACCGTTACGCACAGCTAGTGCCGCTTGCGGTCTGTGGTTAAATCCACTGCCAGCGTAGTGTCGAGTCTTTAGAGTCCCACACAGAAAGCTATTCGCCTTTAGGCAAAAGAGTAGAGGTCGCATGGTTTTGCGACAGGGTTCGGTCACATCCGTGCACTTGTGCACGTACAGTGTCCGGACAGTTAACACTAGCGGGCTTTGGTTTAAGCCAGATCCTAGTGTACGTTTTGGGATTGGTTTTATCTCGTTTGTATTCGTGTTCCTCGGAACGCGGATGCGGGTGTGTATGCACAGTTGACAGAGAGACAGAGGCAGAGTATTCTCATTGGGGTTGTTGACTGTTGACTGTTGACAGTTGACTGTTGACCATTGACTTTTGCTTAACCCTAATGAGAATAAGATATATGATTAACATTAATATTAATTAAGTATTATAGTGACATGGTTGTTGAGGGGTTGACTTTGTTGACTTGTTGACTTTGTTGACCGGTTGACTAGGTTGGACTAGTTGACCATCATCCTGACAATGGCTATCGTTCCATGGCAAAGACTTTTGCTTGCTTGTTTATTTATGCAAAATGAGTGCATGAAATGATATAGCCATTTTGACTTAAACCATTTACACAATACTTGATTACTACTTTTGTTATGATGGCTTTTGGATTATGAGAGGTGAGAATGAGAAGAGTATGGTTCATTCTATCATTTGCTTTCTCTCTCTTGAGCTCTCTCATTCTCAGGCTCTCCCTCTTCCTCTTGCTCTCTCTACCTCAAGGCAAACCATTCTCATGTGTTGAGACTCATTGCCTTAGAGATAAAAAGACACCAAAACATTCCTCTACTCATTCTAGTTCACAAGGCCTAGCAAGCCAAGTGATCTAGTTTCTTCAAAGTTCGAAGAAGAAGCCAAAGGTAGAAGCTTTCGGGTGGATCCATCTTCGGCGCAAGGAGACGACGAAGTGAGGCCGATCCGTACACCGGGAGGAGTCAAAGACGAAGGAGTTCAAGAAAGGTATAGCCCCATAACCGAGTAGGTAAACTCTTGTTAGGTTGTTAGTTAGTAGTTTAACAAAGATCCGTATTGGTAGTCCATGTTACCACCCTCTTGAAAATCGTTTTTCACCAATTCCGCAACCCCGTAAGTACCGGGGAAGGGTAGCATGGACTTACAATGAGTACAGCTTAGTCCGTTGATTTGACACTGTCACTTCGCCTCGAGTGTGTTCCCACTGTACTTTGATTACTACCCTACCACGTCTCAAAGGAGTCGTGCAAACAGGTAGTTTTTGGGTGCAGTCCCGAAGCACTTGGAGGCAGTGACGGTTAGACAGGATTCGTCTCTCCCGGTATTGGGGATTGATATCGCGCTGTGTCTAGGAGAGCCATTACACAAAGTCCTTGGCCAGGGCAAGCGAGATAGACTGGTAGGTTTCCAGTGTTATCTCAGGTATTCTGGGCTACACTCCGACACGACTTGTACCGCTAGTAGGGGACTGACATTTACCGCCCCCCTAGGCCCTCCATGCGATGTTCTTAGACGAACAGACTGGACTGTAAGGAGATTGTCACATACAGACTCAGTAGGAGTTCAGATGGGTGTACCTCGTCAGTCTTCTTATCGGCATCTACCTGGGGACCGTTACGTACAGCTAGTGCCGCTTGCGGTCTGTGGTTAAACCCACTGCCAGCGTAGTGTCGAGTCTTTAGAGTCCCACACAGAGGGTTATTCACCTTTGGGCAAAACAGAGTAGAGGTCGCATGGTTTTGCGACAGGGTTCGTTCACATCCGCGCACTTGTGCACGTTTGGCGTCCGGACAGACATTACTAGCGGGCTCTGGTTTGAGCCAGATCCTAGTATATGTTTTAGGGTTTGTTTTATCTCATAGTATTCATGTTCCTCAGAACACGAATGCGGGTGTGTATGCACAGTTGATTGAGGCGGAGGAAGAGGTTTTTCATTAGGGTTTTGGAACGGGTGCGTATGCACAGTTGACAATTGTCTTTTTCCAAACCCTAATGAATTTGTGATATATCAATTAATAATATTAATTAAATGAAATTGTGTCATGGTTGGGTTTGTTGACTTGTTGACCAAGGTTGACTAGTTGACCATGGTTGAAAAATTGACTCAGGGTTTTTATAGTCTACTGTAGAAAAACGGTCCAGAGATCCCACCAAACCACCGCGGAAACGCGGCAATAGCTTGCTATTGCCGCGGTTCCGCGGCCGATTAAGCTCCTCTCTGGATCGTCTTCACTGCAGTTTGTTCTATGGGATATTTTGGGATTTTTGGTATATGTTTTTTCAGCCCAGATTTTCCAGAAAGAAAAATTTATTTTTGGGGCTTTAAAAACCGTATTTTGATCGTGTTTCTAAAGACTTAAGCAGACGGATATTTCTGTGATGTGATATTTGTATTGAACGTCTGCTAATCGCTATATGTCGATTAGTGGGGGTTATAAAAATCTGTGATCTGTAATGTTGCTGGAATGTGTATATGAATTCATTAGATTGTCGCGGGTGAATAGCCGGGGGTTGTGAGACGAGAGTTTTCTTTTCTTTCAATTCATGTAAATTTGTAAATTGATGTAATAATTATTAATATGGCCGCACAACCTGGTCGGGGTTGTAGCCGTCATTGTATAATTTCTTTTTACTATTTTTGCTCCTAGGATAGACCCATGGAAGGGGTGCACAAACTACCGGGTATCCCGAAGTGCCGAGTGGCCTACTCACAGAGTTGAGGGATGTTGCTTCGCTTCGGGTGCTTGGCGGGTAGTTTGCCGCACCCGTAGGGGTCTTGGGTGGGGTATTGGCTATTCACCGCGACCGTGTAATCTGCTTTTCGTTACAGGCTCGTACGAATTGCAGATTCCTAGTATATCCAATGTATTCATCGGTGATCTGAAATGGCTATCATTGCAATATATCTATATATGATATTATTTAGGCATTGCTTATGTTTTACAGCCGCGCTAGCCCAGCCCCCGCTCTGTCGTTAGTTAAGTAACCTAACGGGTAATGACGGGGCCCCGTGGCGAATGCGAATGGCATAAGCGTATGTCATATTTTGATTGTTTTCTGCAATGGTAGGATTAATTGATGGGACGCATTAAAAGAACTAATGCAAGAAAAATATGCATTAAAAGAACTAATGCAAGAAAATAAACCAAGTAAAAGTCGTTGGAACACTTTCGAAAACCCACTCGGTTCTTTTCAAAACCAACTTTTAAATGCGGAGCTTGAGCCACTCCTTTTAAAAGCTATCTCGTTCCATCGATTATATCAAGTTCACTACGTTCACGGTTTCGCCAAAACCATCCGTAGCCTTCCATCATTTCAGTTAAATATTCGGTAGTATTCAAGCTATGTATTTTGACCTCATGCCAAGGCATAGTGATTGGTAGCTGCCGGATATTTATCTGTTGCATAGATAGAATGCGTTGGTTTGAGACAGTCGTACTGCTATTTTGGCCTACGTCAAGGGTAGGTACGGGTGTGTTCAAATTAACCTGGATAATGATGGGAAGAACTTGACATGTGACTTATGATATTTTGACCTTACGCCAAGGTCATAAGAGCATGGGGCAAAAATCCACATCGGGAGTTTCATAAGTACTGAAACTTGCTAGCACTGCATACCATTTGGAGTGTGATGATTCTGGTAGGATTCCTTCAGTTTTGTCACGCGATGATATTTGGGTCCCGATCCTACTGTGAGTATATGCTACTCCTCGGGAAATTTCTCACTTAACGATCAATGCTATAAACCAAGTAGGTGTCTAGAAAGGTGTTAGCGGGGCTACGCCCACAGGGAAAAAAGGTTATTTAATTAAGGAACTTCGCGAAAGCGTTGGAAAACCTCCCTCAAAGTACCGACACCAGCCTGGCCGAACGATTAAGCAAGAATTGTACGGTGAGATTGATCCTGACTAATTCTTCCTTTTTGGTTTGAGGAGGGATTCCAGAGACAGTGGGAGCCATCCTGTTTAGATAAACTAAAAACCACTCTAAACTTGCAAGAGCATCATGCTGAGTGTTTCTTCTCTCTCTCCCAATTGCAGCGACCAATCGACATGACTGGACTTAAGTTACTTCTAGATAAAAACATACTGACAGGGCCAAACTACAAAGATTGGCTCAGGAATGTCAAGATGGCAATCACTTACGACAAGCTGGGGTATCTTCTTACCACCAAAGCTCCCCCTGTCCCAGGTCCCAAAACCAGCATCGCGGATAAGGAAATCTGTAAGACCTGGGAACTAGACTGCGCGAAGGCCAAGTGCCTCGTGCTTGCCTTTATGGACAACGAACATCAGAGGAGGCACGAGAATATGGTCCTCGAATCCATATTTCTCCATACAAAAGAACTGTATGGGGAGCAATCTCGTATCGCAAGATACGAAGTGTCGAAGAAGTTATTTTCGGCAAGATTGGCCGTCGGATCATTGGTAGCGGAACACGTGCTTAGGATGATTGGCTACATTGAGGAGCTCGCGGACCTTGGGACCACGTTGGAGAATGAGCTCTATACGGACTTGATTCTCCAGTCCTTTCCTTCCACTTACGCCCAGTTTGTACTGAACTTCAACTTACAAGAAAAGGAAGTTGAACTTTAAGAACTCCTCAACATGTTGAGGAGCGCAGAGGGCACCCTACAGAAAGGTAGGGAAACATCCACTTTGTTTGTAGGAGGATCTTCTTCTTCTAGGTCCAAGGCGAAAGCCAAGGGAAAGAAGAAGAAAGCCCCCGCCAAACTAAGGGGCGATGTTAGTAAAGTGGATACGAAGGGAAAGGCAAAAGCAACTAAGAAAGTGGGGAAGCTTGTGGATAAAGAAGAATGCTTCTATTGTCATAAGAGTGGACACTGGAAGAAAGATTGCAGGGCTTGGAAGGCCAGAACACAGGATCTGAAGCAGGTTGCGGCTTCAGCTTCAGGTGTGTATGTTATTGAAAACTGTCATTCAATAAACTCTACTTCCTGGGTATTGGATACCGGTTCAGGATCTCATATCTGTAATTCTTTGCAGGCGTTGAGAAACCGTAGGGTTTTGAAGGCAGGTGACATGACCCTCAAAGTTGCAAACGGAGCTAGCGTGGATGCTAAGGCCGTGAGGGACTATCACCTGGGGTTGTCAGATGGACACGTTTTGGTTTTGCGTAATTGCTATTTTGTACCCAACGCAACTTGTAATATCATTTCTGTATCTTTGACTTCTAAAGAAGCTTATGAATTTGCGTTTGTAAGTAATGTTGTAAACATTCACCTTAATCAAGTTCTGATTGGGTCAGGTACATTAAGCAATGGTATATACGTATTAAACCAACCACAGATTTTCAATGTCCAGAATACACACAAAAGAAAGTCTCCGGAAATAAATCAGACTTTCTTATGGCATTGTAGACTGGGTCACATCAATGAGAGAAGGTTGACGAAGTTACATACAGAAGGATATTTGAATTCGTTCGAATGTCAATCATATGCCACTTGTCAATCCTGTCTCAAAGGAAAGATGACAAAGACTCCGTTCACTGGACACGGAGTAAGAGCGAGCGAGCTCTTGGGACTCGTACACAGCGACGTGTGCGGTCCAAT
Organism: Agapanthus africanus; assembly: GCA_030015575.1. NCBI lineage: Eukaryota > Viridiplantae > Streptophyta > Magnoliopsida > Asparagales > Amaryllidaceae > Agapanthus > Agapanthus africanus. The sequence continues at coordinate 498,819,530 of CM057337.1, read as the reverse complement.
GTCTACACATGCGCGAAGCGGTTTTTCTTACTTCATTACTTTTACGGATGATTTTTCAAGGTTCGGACATGTCTTCTTAATGAAATATAAATCCGAAGCCTTTGGAAAGTTCCAGGAATATAAGAATGAAGTAGAAAAACAAACCGGCAAAAGTATCAAGATTCTAAGATCGGATCGAGGTGGTGAATACTTGAGTGCCGAGTTCCTGGACTATTTAAAAGAGAACGGAATTCTCTCTCAGCTTACTCCTCCATACACTCCGCAACATAACGGTGTATCGGAGAGACGGAACCGAACCCTATTGGATTTGGTACGGTCCATGATGAGTAACGTTGAGTTACCGCGATCATTCTGGGGATATGCGCTAGAATCAGCCGCATACCTTTTGAACCGAGTTCCCACTAAGACTGTGCCTACCACACCATATGAGTTATGGAGTGGGAAGAAACCCTATCTTCAATATCTGAAGATCTGGGGATGTCCAGCTTTTGTCAAAAAGCAGCATGCAGACAAACTCGAGGCACGCTCAGTACTGTGCAAGTTTGTGGGATACCCAAAGAACACCAGGGGGTATCTTTTCTACCACGCAAAAGAACAAAAAGTCCTTGTTTCTCGTAATGCCCACTTTCTAGAACACCAGTTCTTGGAAAAGGAAATTAGTGGGAGCGCAGTAGAACTGGAAGAAATTCCAGAACTACAGACTATTACTGAAAGCTTAGTAGAACCAGAGGGTTCAAAAGAACAGGACATTCTTACGCCGCTCCGTAGGAGTAGTAGGCAGTCTTATACGCCCGAGAGATACTATGGTTTTCTCATAGACGTGGATAGAGAGGATTGCATCATAGATTATGATGAGCCTACTAGCTTCCAGCAGGCCGTTCAGAGCGTTGACTCGGTAAAATGGCTGGATGCAATGCGGACCGAAATGGAGTCCATGTACACCAACAAAGTATGGACGTTGGACATTGCTCCAGACGGGGTAAAACCCGTAGGATGCAAGTGGATCTTCAAAAGGAAGATTAGTGTAGATGGACAGGTTGAGACCTATAAAGCTAGACTTGTTGCAAAGGGTTTTCGTCAAAGACCTGGTTTGGACTATGACGAAACCTTTTCTCCAGTGGCTATGCTGAAATCCATTCGGATCCTTCTTGCCATTGCTGTCTTCCACGATTATGAGATTTGGCAAATGGACGTAAATACCGCTTTTCTAAATGGAAATTTAGAGGAGTGTGTCTATATGGACCGGCCAGAGGGTTTCATTCAGAGTGGGAGCAGCGGAAAGGTGTGCAAGTTGCTTAAGTCCATCTATGGACTAAAGCAGGCATCGCGGAGTTGGAACATCTGCTTTGATGAGACGGTCAAAGAATTTGGCTTTATCAAAAATCCAGATGAACCATGCATCTATAGTATATTTTTAGCGAGAACTGTAGTATTCCTCGTTTTATACATGGATGACATTCTTTTAATAGGAAATGACATTCCTATGCTACAATCTGTCAAGGGGTTCTTGTCACACAGGTTCTCCATGAAAGACCTGGGTGATGCCTCATACATCCTGGGGATCCGGATCCATTGTGATAGATCCAAGAGGATATTAGGACTTTCACAGTCCAGGTACATCGACACCATACTGAAAAGATTCAGTATGGAAGATTCCAAGCGCGGTAATCTACCGGCTTGTCACGGGATCACCCTTTCAAAAGAGATGTCTCCCAAGAATGATTTGGAGAGGGATCGCATGTCTATTATACCCTACGCTTCTGTGGTAGGCTCTATAATGTATGCGATGTTGTGTACCAGACCGGATGTAGCTTATGCACTTAGTGTAGTAAGCCGGTATCAGTCAAACCCTGGGGAGAAACACTGGATAGCGGTAAAGAACATTCTCAAGTACCTGAGAAGGACTAAGGAGATGTTCTTGGTGTATGGCGGAAAAGACCTCCAGATCGAGGCCTTTGCTGACTCCAGCTTCCAGAGTGACAAGGATGATTCCAAGTCCATGTCGGGTTTTGTCTTTACCCTCAATGGAGGGGCGGTGTGTTGGAAGAGTTCCAAACAGGAAACCGTTGCAGACTCGACGATGGAAGCGGAATACATCGCAACAACTGATGCCGCAAAAGAAGCCGTCTGGATGAGGAAGTTCTTGAAAGAACTTCAGGTGGTTCCGTCCATTGTTGTGTAAGTCCATGCTACCTCTCCCGGTACTTTCGGGAATGCGGAATTTGGTAAAAAACAATTTTTACGGAGGTGGTAACATGGACCTATAACCCGGATCTTGGTTAAACATCTATCTAACAACCTAACTATGAGTTTCTAGCTACTCGGTTAGAGGGTTATACCTTGCTTGTCTTGAACTACTTCGTCTTCAAGCTCCGATGGTGGTCCGATTGGCTTCTTCTCGTCGTCTCCGTACGCCGAAGATAGATCCACCTGAAAGCTCCAACCTTTAGCTCCTTCTTCGTTCTTTGAAGAAACTAGTTCACTTGGTTTGCTAAACCTAGTGAACTAGAATGAGTAGAGAATACTTTGTGTGGGATTTTATCTATGGTTCTTGATTCTCAACTCATGAGACAAGAGAACCATAGATTAAAGAGAGGAAGCAAGAGCAAAAGGGTGAGAGCAAAAGGAGAGCTCAAGAACAAGAGAGAGAATGAGCAAGAAAGAATGAGGCTCTCTTTTGTCTTTCACCCTCTCATAATCCAAAGTCATGATAACTCATCATACTAACAAAAGTCTTATGTGATGGTTGAAGCAACCATAACCATATCATTTCATGCACTCATTTTGCACAAATGAGCAAGCAAACAAAAGTCTTTGCCATGAAATGATGGCTATGGTTATCATGATGGTCAACTAGTCAAGCCTAGTCAACCGGTCAACAAGTCAACAAAAGTCAACAAGTCAACAAAAGTCAACAAGTCAACAAAGTCAACAACCATATCACCATAATACTTAATTAATATAATAGTTAATCACATATCATATTCTCATTAGGGTTGAGCAAAAAGTCAAATAGTCAACGGTCAACTGTCAACAACCCTAATGAGAATCCACTGCCTCTGTCTCCCTGTCAACTGTGCATACACACCCGCATCCGCGTTCCGAGGAACACGAATGCAAACTGGATAAATCCAATCCCATAAGGTACACTAGGATCTGGCTTAAACCAAAGCCCGCTAGTGTAAACTGTCCGGACACTGTACGCGCATAAGTGCACGGATGTGACCGAACCCTGTCGCAAAACCATGCGACCTGTCGCAATACCATGCGACCTCTACTCTTTTGCCAAAAGGCGAAAATCTTTCTGTGTGGGACTCTAAAGACTCGACACTACGCTGGCAGTGGGTTTAACCACAGACCGCAAGCGGCACTAGCTGTGCGTAACGGTCCCCAGGTAATGCCGACAAGAAGACCGACGAGGCGAAACCCATCTGAACTCCTACTGAGCCTGAGTGTGACATTCTCCGTACAGTCCGGTCTGTTCGTCTGATACATCGCATGGCGGGCCTAGGGGGCGGTAAACGTCAGTCCCCCAATAGCGGTACAAGTCGTGCCGGAGCGAAGCCCAAAACACCCTGAGATAACACTGGAAACCTACCAGTATATCTCGATTGCCCTGGCCAGGGACTACTCGTGTAATGGCTCTCCTAGACACAGCGCGATGTCAACCCCCAATACCGGGAGAGACGAATCCTGTCTAACCGTCACTGCCTCCAAGTGCTTCGGGACTGCACCCAACCACTACCTGTTTGCACGACTCCTTTGAGCCGTGGTAGGGTAGTGATCAAAGTACAGTGGGAACACACTCGAGGCGGAATGACAGTATCAAGTCAGCGGACTAAGCTGTACTCATGTCACCTGGGAACTGATAACTGACGATAGGTATAATACCAACTAGTCAGTTCCCGACGAGTCCTGTCCAGTGTACCCGTAACCTAACGAGCACCCACATACTATCTCAAGTACGACATACTGACGGCTGTGGGACAGACCGTCTCCCACACTGGGATGAGAAGCGCATGCGCTGGTCTACTCCGGAGTATCGATGCCCTGTCTCGATAGTCCTGCGACCAGGGACCTGCATAAGGATGTGCTTATAGATTACCCAGCCCCACTAGTATGACGGCCATCACATCGCTGGTAATCAAGCAAAGATCCTAAGGGCTCTACTAATGTGTATAGGCGATATACAAAAATAAACACATGTACACAATGAAGTAGAAACAAACCAAGTAGCATACTACTATTTTGAGCAAGATTGTATATACAAGGTGAATATCCCAAGCATCCATTAAGTAATATACAAACTAGTATGATACAGTAATGGCCTCTAGGGCATATACACTAACAATCTCCCACTTGCACTAAGGCCATGTACTGGCGTATCGAATACCTATCATCTCGATCAGCCGCTCGAACTGAGTCTGGGGCAGGGCCTTGGTGAATGGATCTGCAGTGTTATCTTCTGAAGCGACTCTCCGAACCTCGATCTCCTGGCGATCCACGATCTCCCTGATCAGGTGATACTGCCTCAAGATGTGCCTGGATCTCTGATGGGACCTGGGTTCCTTAGCTAAAGCTATAGCCCCGTTGTTGTCGCAATACAGAGGTATTGGATCAACAATGGACGGAACCACCTGAAGTTCTTTCAAGAACTTCCTCATCCAGACAGCTTCTTTTGCGGCATCAGATGCAGCGATGTATTCCGCTTCCATCGTCGAGTCTACAACGGTTTCCTGTTTGGAGCTCTTCCAACACACCGCCCCTCCATTGAGGGTAAAGACAAAACCCGACATGGACTTGGAATCATCCTTGTCACTCTGGAAGCTGGAGTCAGCAAAGGCCTCGATCTGGAGGTCTTTTCCGCCATACACCAAGAACATCTCCTTAGTCCTTCTCAGGTACTTGAGAATGTTCTTTACCGCTATCCAGTGTTTCTCCCCAGGGTTTGACTGATACCGGCTTACCACACTCAGTGCATAAGCTACATCCGGTCTGGTACACAACATCGCATACATTATAGAGCCACCGCAGAAGCGTAGGGTATAATAGACATGCGATCCCTCTCCAAATCAGTCTTGGGAGACATCTCTTTAGAGAGGGTGATCCCGTGACAAGCCGGCAGGTTACCGCGCTTGGAATCTTCCATACTGAATCTTTTCAGCACGGTGTCGATGTACCTGGACTGAGAAAGTCCTAATATCCTTTTGGATCTGTCACGGTAGATCCGGATACCCAGAATGTATGAGGCATCACCCAGGTCTTTCATGGAGAACCTGTGTGACAAGAACCCCTTGACAGATTGTAGCATAGGAATGTCATTTCCTATTAAGAGAATGTCATCCACGTATAAAACGAGGAATACTACAGTTCTCGCTACAAATCTACTATAGATGCATGGTTCATCTGGATTTTTGATAAAGCCAAATTCTTTGACCGTCTCATCAAAGCAGATGTTCCAACTCCGCGACGCCTGCTTTAGTCCATAGATGGACTTAAGCAACTTGCACACCTTTCCGCTGCTCCCACTCTGAATGAAACCCTCCGGCTGGTCCATATAGACACACTCCTCTAAATTTCCATTTAGAAAAGCTGTCTTTACGTCCATTTGCCAGATCTCATAATCGTTGAAGGCAGCAATAGCAAGAAGGATCCGAATGGATTTCAGCATGGCTACTGGAGAAAAGGTTTCGTCATAGTCCAAGCCAGGTCTTTGACGAATACCCTTTGCTACCAGCCTAGCTTTATAGGTCTCAACCTGTCCATCTACACCAATCTTCCTTTGAAGATCCACTTGCATCCTACGGGTTTTACCCCGTCTGGAGCAATGTCCAACGTCCATACCTTGTTGGTGTACATGGACTCCATTTCGGTCCGCATTGCATCCAGCCATTTCACTGAGTCAACGCTCTGAACGGCCTGCTGGAAGCTAGTAGGCTCATCATAATCTATGATGCAATCCTCTCTATCCCCGTCTATGAGAAAACCGCAGTATCTCTCGGGCGGATGAGACTGCCTACTACTCCTGCGGAGCGGCGTAGGAATGTCCTGTTCTTCCGAACCCTCTGGTTCCACTAAACTTTCAGTAATAGTCCGTGGTTCTGGAATTTCTTCAAGTTCTACTGCGCTCCCACTTATTTCCTTTTCTATGAACTGGTGTTCTAGAAAGTGGGCATGACGAGAAACAAGAACTTTTTGTTCCTCTTCACAGTAGAAGAAATATCCCTTGGAATTCTTTGGATATCCCACAAACTTGCACAGTACTGAGCGTGCCTCGAGCTTGTCCGCATGCTGCTTTTTGACAAAAGCTGGACTTCCCCATGTCTTAATGTGATTAAGATGGGGTCTCTTCCCACACCACATCTCAAATGGCGTAGTAGGCACAGTCTTAGTGGGAACTCGGTTCAAAAGGTATGCGGCTGATTCTAGCGCATATCCCCAGAATGATCGCGGCAACTCAGCGTTACTCATCATGGACCGTACCATATCCAATAGGGTGCGGTTCCGTCTCTCCGATACACCGTTATGTTGCGGGGTGTATGGAGGAGTAAGCTGAGAGAGAATTCCGTTCTCTTTTAAATAGTCCAGGAACTCGGCACTTAAGTATTCTCCACCTCGATCCGATCTTAGAATCTTAATACTTTTGCCGGTCTGTTTCTCTACTTCATTCTTATACTCCTGGAATTTTCCAAAGGCCTCGGACTTATGTTTCATCAAGAAGACATAACCGTACCTTGAGAAGTCATCCGTAAAAGTAATGAAGTAAGAATGTCCGCTTTGGGCATGTGTAGACATTGGACCGCACACGTCACTGTGTACGAGTCCCAAGAGCTCGCTCGCTCTTACTCCATGTCCAGTAAACGGAGTCTTTGTCTTCTTTCCTTTGAGACAAGATTGACAAGTGGCATACGACTGATATTCGAACGCATTCAAATACCCTTCTGTATGTAACTTCGTCAACCTTCTCTCATTGATGTGACCCAATCTACAATGCCATAAGAAAGTCTGATTTATTTCTGGAGACTTTCTTTTGTGTGTATTCTGGACATTAAAAATCTGTGGTTGGTTTAACACGTATATACCATTACTCAATGTACCTGACCCAATCAAAACTTGATTAAGGTGAATGTTTACAACATTACTTACAAACGCAAATTCATAACCTTCTTTAGAAACTAAAGATACAGAAATGATATTACAAGTTGCGTTGGGTACAAAAAAGCAATTACGCAAAACCAAAATATGTCCATCTGACATTCCCAGGTGATAGTCCCCCACGGCTTTAGCATCCATGCTAGCTCCGTTCGCAACTCTGAGGGTCATGTCACCTGCCTTCAAAACCCTACGGTTTCTCAACGCCTGCAAAGAATTACAGATATGAGATCCTGATCCGGTATCCAATACCCAGGAAGTAGAGTTTATTGAAAGACAGTTTTCAATAACATACACACCTGAAGCTGAAGCTACAACCTGCTTCAATTCCTGTGTTCTGGCCTTCCAGGCCCTGCAATCATTCTTCCAGTGTCCTTTCTTATGACAATAGAAGCATTCTTCCTTATCCACAAGCTTCCCCGCTAACTTTGTTGCTTTTGCTTTTCCCTTCGTATCCACTTTACTAACACCGCCCCTTGGTTTGGCGGGGGCCTTCTTCTTCATTCCCTTGGCTTTCGCCTTGGACCTAGAAGAAGATGATCCTCCTACAAACAAAGTGGATGTATCCCTACCTTTTTGTAGGGTGCCCTCTGCGCTCCTCAGCATGTTGAGGAGCTCTGAAAGTTCAACCTCTTTTTCTTGTAAGTTGAAGTTCAGTATAAACTGGGCGTAAGTGGAAGGAAGGGACTGGAGAACTATATCCGTATATAGTTCACTCTCCAATGTAATCCCTAGGTCCGCGAGCTCCTCAATGTAGCCGATCATCTTTAGCACGTGCTCGGCTACTGATGATCCGACGGCCATTCTTGTCGAAAATAACTTTTTCGACGCTTCGTATCTAGCGATACGAGATTGCTCTCCATACAGTTCTTTTGTATGAAGCAATATGGATTCCATGTCCATATTCTCGTGCCTCCTCTGATGTTCGTTGTCCATTGAGGTAAGCAGGAGGCATTTGGCCTTCGCGCTATCAATCTCCCAAGTCTTGCGGATTTCCTTATCCGCGACGCTGGAAGTTGGACCAGGGACAGGGGGAGCTTTGGTGGTAAGAAGATACCCCAGCTTGTCGTAAGTGATTGCTATCTTGACATTCCTGAGCCAATCTTTGTAGTTTGGCCCTGTCAGTTTGTTTTTATCTAGGAGTAACTTAAGTCCAGTCATGTCGATTTGGTCGCTGCAATTAGGAGAGAGAAGAAGAAACACTCAGCATGATGCTCTTGCAAGTTTAGAGTGGTTTTTAGTTTGTCTAAACAGGATGGCTCCCACTGTTTCTCGAATCCCTCCTCAAACCATAAAGGAAGAATTAGTCAGGATCAATCCCACCATACAATACTTGCTTAACCGTTCAGCCAGGCCGGTGTCGGTACTTCGAGGGAGGTTTTCCAACGCTTTCGCGAAGTTCCTTAATTAGAGAACCTCTTTTCCCTGGGGGCGTAGCCCCGCTAACACCTTTCTAGGCACCTACTAGGTTTATAGCATTGATCGTTAAGTGAGAAATTTCCCGAGGAGTAGCATATACTCACAGTAGGATCGGGATCCAAATATCATTGCGTGACGAAACTGAAGGAATCCTACCAGAATCATCACACTCCAAATGGTATGCAAATCTAGCAAGTTTCAGTACTTATGAAACTCCCAATGTGGATTTTTGCCCCATGCTCTTATGACCTTGACTTTGGCCAAAATATCATAAGTCACATGTCAAGTTCTACCCGTCATTATCCAGGTTAATTTGGATCCATCCGTACCTACCCTTGACTTTGGCCAAAATGGCAGTACGACTGTCCCAAACCAACGCATCTATCTATGCTACACATGAACACCCAATAGCTACCAATCACTGTGCCTTGACTTTGGCCAACATACACAGCTTGAATACTATTGACTATTCATGTGAAACGACGGAGGGCTACGGATGGTTTTGGCAAAACCGTGAATGTAGTGAACTTGATATAGTCGATGGAACGAGATAGCTTTTAAAAGGAGTGGCTCAAGCTCCGTATTTAAAAGTTGTTTTTGAAAAGAACCGAGTGGTTTTTCGAAAGTGTTCCAACGACTTTAACTTGGTTTATTATCTTGCATTAGTTCTTTTAATGCGTGATATTCTTGCATTAGTTCTTTTAATGCGTCCCATCATTTAATCCTACCATTGCAGAAAACAACCAAAATATGACGTACGCTTATGCCATTCGCATTCGCCACGGGGCCCCGTCATTACCCGTTAGGTTACTTAACTAACGACAGAGCGGGGGCTGGGCTAGCGCGTCTGTAAAACATAAGCAACGCCTAAATAATATCATATATAGATATACTGCAATGATAAACATTTCAGATCACAGATGAATACATTGGATATACTAGGAATCTGTAATTCGTACGAGCCTGTAATGAAAGACAAATTACACGGTCGCGGTGAATAGCCAAAACCCCACCCAAGACCCCTACGGGTGCGGCAAACTACCCGCCAAGTACCCGAAGCATAGCAACCTCCCTCATCTCCATGAGTAGGCCACTCGACACTTCGGCATACCCGGTAGTTTGTGCACCCCCTCCATGGGTCTATCCTAGGAGCAAAAACAGTAAAAAGAAATTATACAATGACGGCTACAACCCCGACCCGGTTGTGCGGCCATACAAATAATTATTACATCAATTTACAAATTTACATGAATTGAAAGAAAAGAAAACTCTCGTCTCACAACCCCCGGCTATTCACCCGCGACAATCCAACATATTCATATCCATATTCCAGCAACATTACAGATCACAGATTTGTATAACCCCCACTAATCGACATATAGCGATTAGTAGACGTTCAATACAAATATCACATAACAGAAAAACCCGTTAGCTAAAGTCTTTTAGAAGTTCGATCAAAAATACGGATTTTCGGGACCCCAGAATAAAATTTTCGTTCTGGAAAATCTGGGTTGAAAATATATATACTAAAAATCCCAAAATACCCCCAGAATAACACTGCACCAAAGATTGACCTCGGCCGAGTCAACTCGGCCGCGGATCCACGGCGGGAGCGTGCTCCCGCCGCGCTTCCGCGGCGCTTTGACTCGATCGTGGGTCCATCTTTGGTGGTTATTCACAGAAAAGCCTGAGCCGATTTTAGGTGTTAAAATAATCAATTTTTGAACAGTAAAAAAATCGACAGAAACTGCAAATTTTCGGGGTTCGTTTTCGGGACTTTTTCTTTGATCGATCTTCTAGTTACTTGCTAACAAGTTAGATAGAGTTTAACTAGGCTCTGATACCACTGTAAGTCCATGCTACCTCTCCCGGTACTTTCGGGAATGCGGAATTTGGTAAAAAACAATTTTTACGGAGGTGGTAACATGGACCTATAACCCGGATCTTGGTTAAACATCTATCTAACAACCTAACTATGAGTTTCTAGCTACTCGGTTAGGGGGTTATACCTTGCTTGTCTTGAACTCCTTCGTCTTCAAGCTCCGATGGTGGTCCGATTGGCTTCTTCTCGTCGTCTCCGTACGCCGAAGATAGATCCACCTGAAAGCTCCAACCTTTAGCTCCTTCTTCGTTCTTTGAAGAAACTAGTTCACTTGGTTTGCTAAACCTAGTGAACTAGAATGAGTAGAGAATACTTTGTGTGGGATTTTATCTATGGTTCTTGATTCTCAACTCATGAGACAAGAGAACCATAGATTAAAGAGAGGGAGCAAGAGCAAAAGGGTGAGAGCAAAAGGAGAGCTCAAGAACAAGAGAGAGAATGAGCAAGAAAGAATGAGGCTCTCTTTTGTCTTTCACCCTCTCATAATCCAAAGTCATGATAACTCATCATACTAACAAAAGTCTTATGTGATGGTTGAAGCAACCATAACCATATCATTTCATGCACTCATTTTGCATAAATGAGCAAGCAAACAAAAGTCTTTGCCATGAAATGATGGCTATGGTTATCATGATGGTCAACTAGTCAAGCCTAGTCAACCGGTCAACAAGTCAACAAAAGTCAACAAGTCAACAAAGTCAACAAGTCAACAAAAGTCAACAAGTCAACAAAGTCAACAACCATATCACCATAATACTTAATTAATATAATAGTTAATCACATATCATATTCTCATTAGGGTTGAGCAAAAAGTCAAATAGTCAACGGTCAACTGTCAACAACCCTAATGAGAATCCACTGCCTCTGTCTCCCTGTCAACTGTGCATACACACCCGCATCCGCGTTCCGAGGAACACGAATGCAAACTGGATAAATCCAATCCCATAAGGTACACTAGGATCTGGCTTAAACCAAAGCCCGCTAGTGTAAACTGTCCGGACACTGTACGCGCACAAGTGCACGGATGTGACCGAACCCTGTCGCAAAACCATGCGACCTGTCGCAATACCATGCGACCTCTACTCTTTTGCCAAAAGGCGAAAAGCTTTCTGTGTGGGACTCTAAAGACTCGACACTACGCTGGCAGTGGGTTTAACCACAGACCGCAAGCGGCACTAGCTGTGCGTAACGGTCCCCAGGTAATGCCGACAAGAAGACCGACGAGGCGAAACCCATCTGAACTCCTACTGAGCCTGAGTGTGACATTCTCCGTACAGTCCGGTCTGTTCGTCTGATACATCGCATGGCGGGCCTAGGGGCGGTAAACGTCAGTCCCTCAATAGCGGTACAAGTCGTGCCGGAGCGAAGCCCAAAACACCCTGAGATAACACTGGAAACCTACCAGTATATCTCGATTGCCCTGGCCAGGGACTACTCGTGTAATGGCTCTCCTAGACACAGCGCGATGTCAACCCCCAATACCGGGAGAGACGAATCCTGTCTAACCGTCACTGCCTCCAAGTGCTTCGGGACTGCACCCAACCACTACCTGTTTGCACGACTCCTTTGAGCCGTGGTAGGGTAGTGATCAAAGTACAGTGGGAACACACTCGAGGCGGAATGACAGTGTCAAGTCAGCGGACTAAGCTGTACTCATGTCACCTGGGAACTGATAACCGACGATAGGTATAATACCAACTAGTCAGTTCCCGACGAGTCCTGTCCAGTGTACCCGTAACCTAACGAGCACCCGCATACTATCTCAAGTATGACGTACTGACGGCTGTGGGACAGACCGTCTCCCACACTGGGATGAGAAGCGCATGCGCTGGTCTACTCCGGAGTATCGATGCCCTGTCTCGATAGTCCTACGACCAGGGAGCTGCATAAGGATGTGCTTATAGATTACCCAGCCCCACTAGTGTGACGGCCATCACATCGCTAGTAATCAAGCAAAGATCCTAAGGGCTCTACTAATGTGTATAGGCGATATACAAAAATAAACACATGTACACAATGAAGTAGAAACAAACCAAGTAGCATACTACTATTTTGAGCAAGATTGTATATACAAGGTGAATATCCCAAGCATCCATTAAGTAATATACAAACTAGTATGATACAGTAATGGCCTCTAGGGCATATACACTAACATGTTGATCCAATACCTCTGTATTGCGACAACAACGAGGCTATAGCTTTAGCGAAGGAACCCAGGTCCCATCAGAAATCCAGACACATCTTGAGGCGGTATCACCTGATCAGGGAGATCGTGGATCACCAGGAGATCGAGTTTCGGAGGGTTGCTTCAGAAGATAACACTGCAGATCCATTCACCAAGGCCTTGCCTCAGACTCAGTTCGATCGGCTGATCGAGATGATAGGTCTTCGATACGCCAGTACATGGCCTTAGTGCAAGTGGGAGATTGTTAGTGTATATGCCCTAGAGGCCATTACTGTATCATACTAGTTTGTATATTACTTAATGGAAGCTTGGGATATTCACCTTGTATATACAATCTTGCTCAAAATAGTAGTATGCTACTTGGTTTGTATCTACTTCAATGTGTACATGTGTTTATTTTATTATATCACCTATACGCATTAGTGGAGCCCTTAGGATTTTTGCTTGATTACCAGCGTTGTGATGGCAGTCACACTAGTGGGGGCTTGGTAATCTATAAGCACATCCTTATGCAGGTCCCTAGTCATAGGACTATCGAGACAGGGCATCGATACTCCGGAGTAGACTAGCGTATGCGCTTCTCATCCTAGCAGGGGAGACAGTCTGTCCCACAGCCGTCAGTACGTCGTACTTGAGATAGTATGTAGGTGCTCGTTGGGTTACGAGTACACTGGACAGGACTCGTCGGGAACTGATTGGTTGGTATTATACCTATCGTCAGTTATCAGTTCCCAGGTGACATGAGTACAGCTTAGTCCGCTGACTTGACACTGTCACTTCGCCTCGAGTGTGTTCCCACTGTACTTTGATTACTACCCTACCACGGCTCAAAGGAGTCGTGCAAACAGGTAGTAGTTGGGTGCAGTCCCGAAGCACTTGGAGGTAGTGACGGTTAGACAGGATTCGTCTCTCCCGGTATTGGGGGTTGACATCGCGCTGTGTCTAGGAGAGCCATTACACGAGTAGTCCCTGGCCAGGGCAAGCGAGATATACTGGTAGGCTTCCAGTGTTATCTCAGGGTGTTTTGGGCTTCACTCCGACACGACTTGTACCGCTATTAGGGGACTGACGTTTACCGCCCCCTAGGCCCGCCATGCGATGTATCAGACGAACAGACCGGACTGTACGGAGACTGTCACAGTCAGACTCGATAGGAGTTCAGATGGGTTTCACCTCGTCAGTCTTCTTGTCGGCATCTACCTGGGGACCGTTACGCACAGCTAGTGCCGCTTGCGGTCTGTGGTTAAAACCACTGCCAGCGTAGTGTCGAGTCTTTAGAGTCCCACACAGAAAGCTATTCGCCTTTAGGCAAAAGAGTAGAGGTCGCATGGTTTTGCGACAGGGTTCGGTCACATCCGTGCACTTGTGCACGTACAGTGTCCGGACAGTTAACACAAGCGGGCTTTGGTTTAAGCCAGATCCTAGTGTACGTTTTGGGATTGGTTTTATCTCGTTTGTATTCGTGTTCCTCGGAACGCGGATGCGGGTGTGTATGCACAGTTGACAGAGAGACAGAGGCAGAGTATTCTCATTGGGGTTGTTGACTGTTGACTCTTGACAGTTGACTGTTGACCATTGACTTTTGCTTAACCCTAATGAGAATAAGATATATGATTAACATTAATATTAATTAAGTATTATAGTGACATGGTTGTTGAGGGGTTGACTTTGTTGACTTGTTGACTTTGTTAACCGGTTGACTAGGTTGGACTAGTTGACCATCATTATGACAATGGCTATCATTCCATGGCAAAGACTTTTGCTTGCTTGTTTATTTATGCAAAATGAGTGCATGAAATGATATAGCCATTTTGACTTAAACCATTTACACAATACTTGATTACTATTTTTGTTATGATGGCTTTTGGATTATGAGAGGTGAGAATGAGAAGAGTATGGTTCATTCTATCATTTGCTTTCTCTCTCTTGAGCTCTCTCATTCTCAAGCTCTCCCTCTCCCTCTTGCTCTTTCTACCTCAAGGCAAACCATTCTCATGTGTTGAGACTCATTGCCTTAGAGATAAAAAGACACCAAAACATTCCTCTACTCATTCTAGTTCACAAGGCCTAGCAAGCCAAGTGATCTAGTTTCTTCAAAGTTCGAAGAAGAAGCCAAAGGTAGAAGCTTTCGGGTGGATCCATCTTCGGCGCAAGGAGACGACGAGGTGAGACCAATCCGTACACCGGGAGGAGTCGAAGACGAAAGAGTTCAAGAAAGGTATAGCCCCCTAACCGAGTAGGTAAACTCTGTTAGTTATATGTATGCCCTAGAGGCCATTACTATACATAGATGTATATTGTAGTGGGTGCTTGGACATATATAGGGAGGACTTTCTTGCTCGACATGATAGTATGCTATATGGTTGATCTTTACTTTAACGTGTACACTGATTGTCTCTCTGTTACTGTTAGTGTATATGCCCTAGAGGCCATTACTGTATCATACTAGTTTGTATATTACTTAATGGATGCTTGGGATATTCACCTTGTATATACAATCTTGCTCAAAATAGTAGTATGCTACTTGGTTTGTTTCTACTTCAATGTGTACTTGTGTTTATTTCATTATATCACTTATACGCATTAGTGGAGCCCTTAGGATCTTTGCTTGATTACCAGCGTTGTGATGGCAGTCACACTAGTGGGGGCTGGGTAATCTATAAGCACATCCTTATTCAGGTCCCTGGTCGCAGGACTATCGAGACAGGGCATCGATACTCCGGAGTAGACCAGCGCATGCGCTTCTCATCCCAGTGTGGGAGACGGTCTGTCCCACAGCCGTCAGTACGTCGTACTTGAGATAGTATGCGGGTGCTCGTTAGGTTACGGGTACACTGGACAGGACTCGTCGGGAACTGACTAGTTGGTATTATACCTATCGTCAGTTATCAGTTCCCAGGTGACATGAGTACAGCTTAGTCCGCTGACTTGACACTGTCACTTCGCCTCGGGTGTGTTCCCACTGTACTTTGATCACTACCCTACCATGGCTCAAAGGAGTCGTGCAAACAGGTGGTGGTTGGGTGCAGTCCCGAAGCACTTGGAGGCAGTGACGGTTAGACAGGATTCGTCTCTCCCGGTATTGGGGGTTGACATCGCGCTGTGTCTAGGAGAGCCATTACACGAGTAGTCCCTGGCCAGGGCAAACGAGATATACTGGTAGGTTTCCAGTGTTATCTCAGGGTGTATTGGGCTTCACTCCGGCACGACTTGTACCGCTATTGGGGGACTGACGTTTACCGCCCCCTAGGCCCGCCATGCGATGTATCAGACGAACAGACCGGACTGTATGGAGAATGTCACACTCAGGCTCAGTAGGAGTTCAGATGGGTTTCGCCTCGTCGGTCTTCTTGTCGGCATTACCTGGGGACCGTTACGCACAGCTAGTGCCGCTTGCGGTCTGTGGTTAAACCCACTGCCAGCGTAGTGTCGAGTCTTTAGAGTCCCACACAGAAAGCTTTTCGCCTTTAGGCAAAAGAGTAGAGGTCGCATGGTATTGCGACAGGTCGCATGGTTTTGCGACAGGGTTCGGTCACATCCGTGCACTTGTGCACGTACAGTGTCCGGACAGTTTACACTAGCGGGCTTTGGTTTAAGCCAGATCCTAGTGTACCTTATGGGATTGGATTTATCCAGTTTGCATCCGTGTTCCTCGGAACGCGGATGCGGGTGTGTATGCACAGTTGACAGGGAGGCACAGACAGCGGATTCTCATTAGGGTTGTTGACAGTTGACCGTTGACTTTTTGACTTTTTGCTCAACCCTAATGAGAATATGATATGTGATTAACTATTATATTAATTAAGTATTATGGTGATATGGTTGTTGACTTGTTGACTTTTGTTGACTTGTTGACTTTGGTGACTTGTTGACTTTTGTTGACTTGTTGACCGGTTGACTAGGCTTGACTAGTTGACCATCATGATGACCATGGTTATCATTTCATGCCAAAGACTTTTTTCTTGCTTGCTTTTTGAGTAAAATGAGTGCATGATATGATAACCTTATGGTTGCTTCTAACCATTACCAAAAGACTTTTTTGATATGATGAGTTATGATCACTTTGGATTATGAGAGGGTGAAAGGAAAAAGAGAGCCTCATTCTTTCTTGCTCATTCTCTCTCTTGTTCTTGAGCTCTCCTCTTGCTCTCACCCTCAACCTCTTCCTCCCTCTCTTGATCTATGGTTCTCTTGTCTCATGAGTTGAGAATCAAGAACCATAGATAAAATCCCATTCTAAATCATCTCTACTCATTCTAGTTCACTAGGTTTAGCAAACCAAGTGAACTAGTTTCTTCAAAGAACGAAGAAGGAGCTAAAGGTTGGAGCTTTCAAGTGGATCTATCTTCGGCGTACGGAGACAACGAGAAGGAGCCATCGAACCACCATCGGAGCTTGAAGAGAAGGAGTTCAAGTTTAGGTATAACCATCTTCATCCGAGTAGCTAAATATCTTTAGCTTAGTTTGCTAGTTTTAGTTTAGGTAAAGATCCCGACCTAGCTTAGTCCATGTTGCCTCTTGCGTTAAAATTTTGATTTTATACCGTTTCCGCCTCCCCGTAAGAACCGGGGGTCGCAACGTGGACTTACAGTGGTATCAGAGCCTAACTAAACTTAAACTAGCTTGGTAGTGAAGTGTAACGAAGTTCGGAACCGAAAAAAATCACAAAACCGGATAATCACAAAAACTGAGTTTCTGTTGAAATTTTTTCTGCTCAAAATGAAAAACTTTATACTCCTAAATTCGGCTCAGGGTTTTGTGTGAACACCCAAGAAAAACGATACAGTTATTCTCCTAAAGTGCCGCGCTTCCGCCGCGTGATCCTTCTTAGACGCCGCTGAACCACCGCGACTTGGTGTCTTCTCTGCATCGTTTTTCGTGCAGTGTGTTTGTGTGTTGGTTTTGGGATTTTTAAAATATATTATATGTGCCCAGATTTTCCAGAAAAGAAATTTCCTTTTGGGGTCCTATAATTCCGTATTTTTTCCGAACTTCACTGCACTTTGACTATGATGGTTATATCTGTGATGCTTGCATGTATTGAACGTCGGCTAATCGCTATAAGTCGATTAGTCGGGGTTATACATGATCTGTAATGTGCTGGAATGTGTATATGAATGTGTTGGACTGTCGCGGGTGAATAGCCGGGGTGGATGTGAGATGTGCTTTTGTTTTTCTTTCATTCATTGTAAATGTAAATTGATGTAATAATTATTATTTGTTTGACCGCACAACCGGGTCGGGGTTGTAGCCGTCATTGTATAATTCTTTTTACTGTTTTTGCTCCTAGGATAGACCCATGGAGGGGTGCACAAACTACCGAGTACTTGGCGGGTAGTTTGCCGCACCCGTAGGGGTCTTGGGTGGGGTATTTGGCTATTCACCGCGACCGTGTTAACCGCTTTTCGTTTCAGGCTCGAAAGGATTGCGGATTGCTAGTATATCCAATGCATTCATCTGTGATCTGTAATGTCTATCATTGCTTATTATTTAGGCGTTGCTTATGTTTTACAGACGCGCTAGCCCAGCCCCCGCTCTGTCGTTAGTTAAGTAACCTAACGGGTAATGACGGGGCCCAGTGGCGAATGCGAATGGCATAAGCGTACGTCATATTTTGGTTGTTTTCTGCAATGGTAGGGTTAAATGATGGGACGCATTAAAAGAACTAATGCAAGAATATCACGCATTAAAAGAACTAATGCAAGATAATAAACCAAGTTAAAGTCGTTGGAACACTTTCGAAAAACCACTCGGTTCTTTTCAAAACAAACTTTTAAAATACGGAGTTTGAGCCACTCCATTTAAAAGCTATCTCGTTCCATCGACCATATCAAGTTCACTACGTTCACGGTTTTGCCAAAACCATCCGTAGCCCTCCGTCGTTTCACATGAATAGTCAATAGTATTCAAGCTGTGTATGTTGGCCAAAGTCAAGGCACAGTGATTGGTAGCTATTGGGTGTTCATGTGTAGCATAGATAGATGCGTTGGTTTGGGACAGTCGTACTGCCATTTTGGCCAAAGTCAAGGGTAGGTACGGATGGATCCAAATTAACCTGGATAATGACGGGTAGAACTTGACATGTGACTTATGATATTTTGGCCAAAGTCAAGGTCATAAGAGCATGGGGCAAAAATCCACATCGGGAGTTTCATAAGTACTGAAACTTGCTAGATTTGCATACCATTTGGAGTGTGATGATTCTGGTAGGATTCCTTCAGTTTCGTCACGCAATGATATTTGGATCCCGATCCTACTGTGAGTATATGCTACTCCTCGGGAAATTTCTCACTTAACGATCAATGCTATAAACCTAGTAGGTGCCTAGAAAGGTGTTAGCGGGGCTACGCCCCCAGGGAAAAGAGGTTCTCTAATTAAGGAACTTCGCGAAAGCGTTGGAAAACCTCCCTCGAAGTACCGACACCGGCCTGGCTGAACGGTTAAGCAAGTATTGTACGGTGGGATTGATCCTGACTAATTCTTCCTTTATGGTTTGAGGAGGGATTCGAGAAACAGTGGGAGCCATCCTGTTTAGACAAACTAAAAACCACTCTAAACTTGCAAGAGCATCATGCTGAGTGTTTCTTCTTCTCTCTCCTAATTGCAGCGACCAATCAACATGACTGGACTTAAGTTACTCCTAGATAAAAACAAACTGACAGGGCCAAACTACAAAGATTGGCTCAGGAATGTCAAGATAGCAATCACTTATGACAAGCTGGGGTATCTTCTTACCACCAAAGCTCCCCCTGTCCCTGGTCCAACTTCCAGTGTCGCGGATAAGGAAATCCGCAAGACTTGGGAGATTGATAGCGCGAAGGCCAAGTGCCTCCTGCTTGCCTCGATGGACAACGAACATCAGAGGAGGCATGAGAATATGGACATGGAGTCCATATTGCTCCATACAAAAGAACTGTATGGAGAGCAATCACGTATCGCAAGATACGAAGCGTCGAAAAAGTTATTTTCGACAAGAATGGCCGTCGGATCATCAGTAGCCGAGCATGTGCTAAAGATGATCGGCTTCATTGAGGAGCTCGCTGACCTAGGGATCACATTGGAGAGTGAGCTATATACGGATATAGTTCTCCAGTCCCTTCCTTCCACTTACGCCCAGTTTATACTGAACTTCAACCTACAAGAAAAAGAGGTTGAACTATCAGAGCTCCTCAACATGCTGAGGAGCGCAGAGGGCACCCTACAGAAAGGTAGGGAAACATCCACTTTGTTTGTAGGAGGATCATCTTCTTCTAGGTCCAAGGCGAAAGCCAAGGGAAAGAAGAAGAAGGCCCCCGCCAAACCAAGGGGCGGTGTTGGTAAAGTGGATACGAAGGGAAAAGGCAAAGCAACAAAGATAGCGGGGAAGCTTGTGGATAAGGAAGAATGCTTCTATTGTCATAAGAAAGGACACTGGAAGAATGATTGCAGGGCCTGGAAGGCCAGAACACAGGAATTGAAGCAGGTTGCAGCTTCAGCTTCAGGTGTGTATGTTATTGAAAACTGTCTTTCAATAAACTCTACTTCCTGGGTATTGGATACCGGATCAGGATCTCATATCTGTAATTCTTTGCAGGCGTTGAGAAACCGTAGTGTTTTGAAAGCAGGTGACATGACCCTAAGAGTTGCAAACGGAGCTAGCATGGATGCTAAAGCCGTGGGGGACTATCACCTGGGAATGTCAGATGGACATGTTTTGGTTTTGCGTAATTGCTTTTTTGTACCCAACGCAACTTGTAATATCATTTCTGTATCTTTAGTTTCTAAAGAAGGTTATGAATTTGCGTTTGTAAGTAATGTTGTAAACATTCACCTTAATCAAGTTTTGATTGGGTCAGGTACATTGAGTAATGGTATATACGTGTTAAACCAACCACAGATTTTCAACGTCCAGAATACACACAAAAGAAAGTCTCCAGAAATAAATCAGACTTTCTTATGGCATTGTAGATTGGGTCACATCAATGAGAGAAGGTTGACTAAGTTACATACAGAAGGATATTTGAATGTGTTCGAATATCAATCGTATGCCACTTGTCAATCTTGTCTCAAAGGAAAGATGACAAAGACTCCGTTTACTGGACAAGGAGTAAGAGCGAGCGAGCTCTTGGGACTCGTACACAGTGACGTGTGCGGTCCAATGTCTACACATGCCCGAAGCGGACATTCTTACTTCATTACTTTTACGGATGACTTCTCAAGGTACGGTTATGTCTTCTTAATGAAACATAAGTCCGAGGCCTTTGGAAAATTCCAGGAGTATAAGAATGAAGTAGAGAAACAGACCGGCAAAAGTATTAAGATTCTAAGATCGGATCGAGGTGGAGAATACTTAAGTGCCGAGTTCCTGGACTATTTAAAAGAGAACGGAATTCTCTCTCAGCTTACTCCTCCATACACCCCGCAACATAACGGTGTATCGGAGAGACGGAACCGCACCCTATTGGATATGGTGCGGTCCATGATGAGTAACGCTGAGTTACCGCGATCATTCTGGGGGTATGCGCTAGAATCAGCCGCATACCTTTTGAACCGAGTTCCCACTAAGACTGTGCCTACCACGCCATTTGAGATGTGGTGTGGGAAGAGACCCCATCTTAATCACATTAAGATATGGGGAAGTCCAGCTTTTGTCAAAAAGCAGCATACGGACAAGCTCGAGGCACGCTCAGTACTGTGCAAGTTTGTGGGATATCCAAAGAATTCCAAGGGATATTTCTTCTACTGTGAAGAGGAACAAAAAGTTCTTGTTTCTCGACATGCCCACTTTCTAGAACACCAGTTCATAGAAAAAGAAATAAGTGGGAGCGCAGTAGAACTGGAAGAAATTCCAGAACCACAGACTGTTACTGAAAGCTTGATGGAACCAGAGGGTTCAACAGAACAGGACATTCCTACGCCGCTCCGCAGGAGTAGTAGGCAGTCTCATCCGCCCGAGAGATACTACGGTTTTCTCATAGACGGGGATAGAGAGGATTGCATCATAGATTATGATGAGCCTACTAGCTTCCAGCAGGCCGTTCAGAGCGTTGACTCAGTGAAATGGCTGGATGCAATGCGGACCGAAATGGAGTCCATGTACACCAACAAGGTATGGACGTTGGACATTGCTCCAGACGGGGTAAAACCCGTAGGATGCAAGTGGATCTTCAAAAGGAAGATTGGTGTAGATGGACAGGTTGAGACCTATAAAGCTAGGCTGGTAGCAAAGGGTTTTCGTCAAAGACCTGGCTTGGACTACGACGAAACCTTTTCTCCAGTAGCCATGCTGAAATCCATTCGGATCCTTCTTGCCATTGCTGCCTTCCACGATTATGAGATCTGGCAAATGGACGTAAAGACAGCTTTTCTAAATGGAAATTTAGAGGAGTGTGTCTATATGGACCAGCCAGAGGGTTTCATTCAGAGTGGGAGCAGCGGAAAGGTGTGCAAGTTGCTTAAGTCCATCTATGGACTAAAGCAGGCATCGCGGAGTTGGAACATCTGCTTTGATGAGACGGTCAAAGAATTTGGCTTTATCAAAAATCCAGATGAACCATGCATCTATAGTAGATTTGTAGCGAGAACTGTAGTATTCCTCGTTTTATACGTGGATGACATTCTCTTAATAGGAAATGACATTCCTATGCTACAATCTGTCAAGGGGTTCTTGTCACACAGGTTCTCCATGAAAGACCTGGGTGATGCCTCATACATTCTGGGTATCCGGATCTACCGTGACAGATCCAAGAGGATATTAGGACTTTCACAGTCCAGGTACATCGACACCATACTGAAGAGATTCAGTATGGAAGATTCCAAGCGCGGTAACCTACCGGCTTGTCACGGGATCACCCTCTCTAAAGAGATGTCTCCCAAGACTGATTTGGAGAGGGATCGCATGTCTATTATACCCTACGCTTCTGCGGTAGGCTCTATAATGTATGCGATGTTGTGTACCAGACCGGATGTAGCTTATGCACTGAGTGTGGTAAGCCGGTATCAGTCTAACCCAGGGGAGAAACACTGGATAGCGGTAAAGAACATTCTCAAGTACCTGAGAAGGACTAAGGAGATGTTCTTGGTGTATGGCGGAAAAGACCTCCAGATCGAGGCCTTTGCTGACTCCAGCTTCCAGAGTGACAAGGATGATTCCAAGTCCATGTCGGGTTTTGTCTTTACCCTCAATGGAGGGGCGGTGTGTTGGAAGAGTTCCAAACAGGAAACCGTTGCAGACTCGACGATGGAAGCGGAATACATCGCTGCATCTGATGCCGCAAAAGAAGCTGTCTGGATGAGGAAGTTCTTGAAAGAACTTCAGGTGGTTCCGTCCATTGTTGATCCAATACCTCTGTATTGCGACAACAACGGGGCTATAGCTTTAGCGAAGGAACCCAGGTCCCATCAGAAATCCAGGCACATCTTAAGGCGGTATCACCTGATCAGGGAGATCGTGGATCGCCAGGAGATCGAGGTTCGGAGAGTCGCTTCAGAAGATAACACTGCAGATCCATTCACCAAGGCCTTGCCCCAGACTCAGTTCGAGCGGCTGATCGAGATGATAGGTCTTCGATACGCCAGTACATGGCCTTAGTGCAAGTGGGAGATTGTTAGTGTATATGCCCTAGAGGCCATTACTGTATCATACTAGTTTGTATATTACTTAATGGATGCTTGGGATATTCACCTTGTATATACAATCTTGCTCAAAATAGTAGTATGCTACTTGGTTTGTTTCTACTTCAATGTGTACTTGTGTTTATTTCAGTATATCACTTATACGCATTAGTGGAGCCCTTAGGATCTTTGCTTGATTACCAGCGTTGTGATGGCAGTCACACTAGTGGGGGCTGGGTAATCTATAAGCACATCCTTATTCAGGTCCCTGGTCGTAGGACTATCGAGACAGGGCATCGATACTCCGGAGTAGACCAGCGCATGTGCTTCTCATCCCAGTGTGGGAGACGGTCTGTCCCACAGCCGTCAGTACGTCGTACTTGAGATAGTATGCGGGTGCTCGTTAGGTTACGGGTACACTGGACAGGACTCGTCGGGAACTGACTAGTTGGTATTATACCTATCGTCAGTTATCAGTTCCCAGGTGACATGAGTACAGCTTAGTCCGCTGACTTGACACTGTCACTTCGCCTCGGGTGTGTTCCCACTGTACTTTGATCACTACCCTACCATGGCTCAAAGGAGTCGTGCAAACAGGTGGTGGTTGGGTGCAGTCCCGAAGCACTTGGAGGCAGTGACGGTTAGACAGGATTCGTCTCTCCCGGTATTGGGGGTTGACATCGCGCTGTGTCTAGGAGAGCCATTACACGAGTAGTCCCTGGCCAGGGCAAACGAGATATACTGGTAGGTTTCCAGTGTTATCTCAGGGTGTATTGGGCTTCACTCCGGCACGACTTGTACCGCTATTGGGGGACTGACGTTTACCGCCCCCTAGGCCCGCCATGCGATGTATCAGACGAACAGACCGGACTGTATGGAGAATGTCACACTCAGGCTCAGTAGGAGTTCAGATGGGTTTCGCCTCGTCGGTCTTCTTGTCGGCATTACCTGGGGACCGTTACGCACAGCTAGTGCCGCTTGCGGTCTGTGGTTAAACCCACTGCCAGCGTAGTGTCGAGTCTTTAGAGTCCCACACAGAAAGCTTTTCGCCTTTAGGCAAAAGAGTAGAGGTCGCATGGTATTGCGACAGGTCGCATGGTTTTGCGACAGGGTTCGGTCACATCCGTGCACTTGTGCACGTACAGTGTCCGGACAGTTTACACTAGCGGGCTTTGGTTTAAGCCAGATCCTAGTGTACCTTATGGGATTGGATTTATCCAGTTTGCATCCGTGTTCCTCAGAACGCGGATGCGGGTGTGTATGCACAGTTGACAGGGAGGCACAGACAGCGGATTCTCATTAGGGTTGTTGACAGTTGACCGTTGACTTTTTGACTTTTTGCTCAACCCTAATGAGAATATGATATGTGATTAACTATTATATTAATTAAGTATTATGGTGATATGGTTGTTGACTTGTTGACTTTTGTTGACTTGTTGACTTTGGTGACTTGTTGACTTTTGTTGACTTGTTGACCGGTTGACTAGGCTTGACTAGTTGACCATCATGATGACCATGGTTATCATTTCATGCCAAAGACTTTTTTCTTGCTTGCTTTTTGAGTAAAATGAGTGCATGATATGATAACCTTATGGTTGCTTCTAACCATTACCAAAAGACTTTTTTGATATGATGAGTTATGATCACTTTGGATTATGAGAGGGTGAAAGGAAAAAGAGAGCCTCATTCTTTCTTGCTCATTCTCTCTCTTGTTCTTGAGCTCTCCTCTTGCTCTCACCCTCAACCTCTTCCTCCCTCTCTTGATCTATGGTTCTCTTGTCTCATGAGTTGAGAATCAAGAACCATAGATAAAATCCCATTCTAAATCTTATCTACTCATTCTAGTTCACTAGGTTTAGCAAACCAAGTGAACTAGTTTCTTCAAAGAACGAAGAAGGAGCTAAAGGTTGGAGCTTTCAAGTGGATCTATCTTCGGCGTACGGAGACAACGAGAAGGAGCCATCGAACCACCATCGGAGCTTGAAGAGAAGGAGTTCAAGTTTAGGTATAACCATCTTCATCCGAGTAGCTAAATATCTTTAGCTTAGTTTGCTAGTTTTAGTTTAGGTAAAGATCCCGACCTAGCTTAGTCCATGTTGCCTCTTGCGTTAAAATTTTTATTTTATACCGTTTCCGCCTCCCCGTAAGAACCGGGGGTCGCAACGTGGACTTACAGTTACATGTTGGTAAAGCCCTTAGGATGTGTACTTGACTACATGGACTATGATGCGGATCATACTAGTGGGGACATGGTAGTCCATAAGTACATCCTTCAAAGTCCCTAGTCGTGGGTTTATCGAGACGGGGCATCGATATACCAGAGTAGACTAGCGTATACCTTCTCGACCCATACAGATGGGCGATGGATGATCCAATATCCATTGGTGTTTGACATCAGAGATGATATACGGGTGCTCAGTGGAGACTGGGTGCACTGGACGGACTCGCAGAGAACTCCCAGATGGTATTATACCTTACGTCAGATGGCAGTTCTCTGGTGACACTGGTACAGAGTAGTCTGTTGACCCAAGATCGTCATAGAGTCTTGTGTGGTTCCCACTGTGCTCTGATTTCCACCTTACCACGTCCAAGAGGGCGTGCAAAACGGTGGTTTTTGGGTACAGTCCCAAGTCACATGGAGGCAATGAGCGATAGGAGGGGATTCGTCTCTCCCGGTATAGGGGGTTGATGTTGCGCTGTGTTCGATTGGCTATAACCGGAAATCCCTGGCCAGGGTTGCTGAGATTTACTGGTAAGTGTTACCAGTAGTTTCTCGAACTGTTATAGACCTCATATCGACACGACTTATCGAGCTGTTGGGGTCTGACGTTTACCACCCCTAGGCGAGATATGCGACATATCAAACGACAAGACCGGACTGTACGGTAAGTGTTACTGGTTGGATTCACAGGAGTATGAGCGGGCTTGCTCGTCGATCTTCTGATCGCTCAATACCCGGGTGGCCGTTACGTTTAGCAGACCGTTTGCGGCTTGTGGGTGTTTGATATGATCATCACCTGCTGCCGGAGTATTGACGAGTCTTTAGAGTCCTACACAGAGGTTTCCTGGCTCAAGTGAAACGAAATAGGAGCGCATAAGAGATATGTGCGGGACCGAGAATAATGCGTGTATGTGATACCGTATTCTATCCTCGCGATGAATGTATCGAATGGTTGTATGCGATATAACCTAGTTATCGAATCAAGGATTGATTCGATAAGCCGATACATTGAATATTAGTCGGTTATATGCGATATGACCGGGTCGTTAAATCAAATGTTGATTTAATGATTTAATGCATAATTATATATTTGATATATTATTTTGCATTAACTAGTATTGGTTCACTTTAAATGGATTTTCTCACTTGCATTGCACAAGTTGTATATGTGATATACTTTTGTGCACTTGATTGTATCATGTTTGATGATACATGTTTACTTGAGTTTGTGTAAAGATTAAACCATGGTTATTTAAATGGTTAGGGTTTTGATTTTCATATCTATTTATTTATTTATTTATTATGGAAATGATAAAAAGAGAAAAATGGTGGCTTGCTTTGTTTGTTCATGAAGCTTTATGAAGCTTTGACTAAGTGACCATTTTGTCTCTTGCTTAACCCTAACCATTCCACTTAACCACAGTCCACTCTCTACACTTAACCATGGTTGTAGTTATGATAAGAATAATCTATTTTCCATTTTCTCATTATTCTTATCATAATATTATTCTATTATCTTCTTCTTCTTCTTCAAGATGAAGAAGCTTGCAACCATCAATGGTGACTTGATGAAAAGAGTGAGAAATCCAATTCTAAAGTGAACTCACTTCCTATTTCTTCATCCTCTACCTCTTGCCAAGTAGTATAAGGTGTTTTCTTCACAAGTTTCTTGACTTGGTGAAGTTGGAGCTTGATCTTGTGTTGCCTCGACGTAGATCATCTTCGGCATCGAAGCCGACGACCAAGCCCGCCCATTTCTCCGATGAAACCGACACTAGAGCCCGGGATTCTATTTGGACAGCGAGGAGACTTCATCATGGAGCTATGGAGGTGGAGGACCGGATCTACAAAGGTTGTATTTTCGTTCTTTTAGTTAATTTGTTAACTAGTTTCATTGTTTCGCCTAAAATTCTAGGTAACGATCCGTATTAGGGTTTCTCGGCACTTGTAAAAATTGAAATTGGCATGGTTGATGCCTTGTAAGACCTCATTAGTGTGCCTAGGAACCCTACAGTAGTATCAGAGCCTAGCTAGAGCCTTAGGCGATGCTTAGACGAAGTTTGAAACCCGATCGACCCGATAATGCTCTCTGGACATTTTTCAAAAACTGGTTTTTTTCCAGATTAAAAATATGCAGAAAAATCAGCAGGCGTTTATAGGAATTACCATAAAATTCGAGAGTCCAATTCGACTAAAACGCCGCGGAACCGCGGCACGAGCATGGCTCGTGCGGCGGTTCCGCGGCCATATGTTCACCTTGCGCATTACTTTTTGCACAGTAATTCCTATAATGAAGTGCTGGTTTTCCTGGGAATTTTTAATCTGAACTCAAGAGCTGAGTTATCTGGGTTGTATTGGGAGTTCGTAGATTCGATCGGATTGTCTAATCTTGTCTATGTGTTTTCCGGATAATTTTTGAATATGTTAAAAAGTTCGACCGGATATAAATACCCACTTTTTCCCCTGTCGGGAAATTTCCAAGTGTTGGATTTTTCCGTGGTTTAAAGATGTTCTAAGTAGTGCAAGTAACGCGATGGACCCTCTAGAAGACAACAAACCTTAACTCGATTATGTGGCCGTCTTGAACTGCCCTTTGAACCTTAGGGTTTGGGGTAGTACGGCGTGCCACATGTGAGGCGTTGGCTTGACCCTTCTACGGCTGGACCGTTGGTACTGAGGCACGAACTGAATGTTTTTAGAGTTATTTCATGTGTTGAGCTGTATCGGGAAAACTTGGGTATTTGATTGTTCGATCGGAAAGTTTAACATTTTCTATCTTATCCGGAATGTGATACAATAATTGGAATTCACAAGAAGTTATGAGATAACTGAATGAATGTTATAAATCTAGCAATTTAGTCTCACTTGATCGGTTGCCATGGGATTTTGATGTGATCAAAAGTCCGTCGCAATCACGTAGCGTACGCGGATACTCGCCGGGTAAACTTAATAGACAGCCTCACTCCATAGCCCCGACCAAGTGACTGTAGGAGAACCCCGTCGCCGAAAGCATCCGTTCGGGTGCTCGCGGCAGCGGTGTTCCGCCTTGGTGCACTTCGTCGACGGCGTCGGGGGTGCGGCCGCCTACTAAAGTTTGCGACGAGCATTCGATCAGGATGTCGGGAATCTTGTTGAATTACCCGACTTGATATTGAAAAGAGTTTTCGATAATGAGACTAAAATGCGGGGTTTATAATTGTTAGGCATGCGATGTCTAAGGAATTCATTTGATTAGGAATGCGATGTCTATGTAGGTTGCGGATTCCAACTGTTGTAGTTTTACACTTTCTTTTCTGTGACCGTAAGTGTAATATGTGATATCGCCGGTTTCGTTGCTATATGTCAACGACAATTGGGATGGGCATATTTACTTACGTTGATGACATGTGATGTTATGTGTTGCTGGATATGTTATATTGGATCGTCGTGTTTGAATAGCCCGGGGGTTTTTATGTGAGATGAGTGTTTTTCATTTTCATTCATGTAAAAACTTGTATGTAATATTCTTTTATTGGGACACTTCCAGGTTGCGGAAGATGTCACCCTTTGTATATTATTTACTTTTCCGCACTAGGATAGACCCAAGGAGGGGAGCACAAGTAACCGGGTTCTGGAGTCCAGTAGGAGACCAACTCGAGGAGTCGAGTCCGGGTCTCCTAACTCTAGAATTGGTAGGGTTGCTTGCCGCTCTCGTAGGGGTCTAGGGGTGTGGGTTTGGCTATTCATCATGACCGTGGAATCCGTGTTTTATACTGGCTCGTATTGAAAACACGGACGTCCTAGTATATCCAATATTTCATATGTTTCTTCTGCTGCGATATCTGTGATGTGATCATGTGATGTTCTGTGATAAATACTGTATATAGTATATATGATATATTATATAGACGTTACTTATGTTTTGCACCCGCACTAGCCCTACCCTGCTCTGTCGTTAGTTACCTAACCTAACGGTGTATGAGGGGACATCGAGGCGAATGCGGATGGCATAAGTGTACGTCGTATTTATCTGTGATGTTTAGGTACTTAAATGATGGGACTTCATTAATGTGATTAATGAAATAAAAGAAACCTAAAGATATTGTAGAATCGAATTTCAAAAAAAAATAAAACTGGTAGCTACAGTTCTTGCTTTGCACAGCGGTATATGTGATATATCCTGCACCTTATTCGATGAGGAAAGGACTGAGATCCCTTTACCGGGAGTGACTCCTTTAGCAATAACTGACAGATGCTACACACTCGGTTTGTCTTCTGATTGCTTTTAAGAGTTTTTGCTTTGCACAGTGATATATATGATATATCCCGCACCTCATTCGACGAGGAAAGGACCGACGATCCCTTCACCGGGAGTGACTCCTTTAGCAAAACTATAAAAGCCTCAAAAACACTCCATGGCACCTGGTTGCGGTCGATGTACCCGTTGTATGAATATTTTACTTTCTGTACTAGGGTTACCCCGCGGTGGGGTGCTCGGATAGCCGGGTTCTAGAGGGCAACAAGCCCGCATCTCATGGCATTGAGACGGAGGGGGCTTCACTCTAGAATTGGCGGGCTATTCGCCGCACTCGTAGGGGGTACAGGTTGACCCAGGAGGGGTGCCCGAGTTACCGGATTCCGTGAAGTGCTGGGTGGTCCATTCAAGGTGCTGAAGGGGGCTGCCTCGCTTCAGGTTTTGGCGGGTAACTTGCCGCGCCCGTAGGGGTCTAGGATTTCATTGCACAGGCTATCCACACGACCAGGGGAACGTCGGGTTTCAGTAGTGGCTCTGTGAAACCCGGGGATCCCAGATATCTGTATTGTTTCTGTGATGCTGTACATTTTCTGTGATGTTGCATTTTATCACGCCTTGAGCGAATATAATATATATTGGTATATATATTAGTAGATGTTGTATATGTTTTGCATCCGCGCTAGTCCAGTCCCCGCTCTGTCGTTAGTTAGCTAACCTAACGGGTAATGACGGGACCCAGTGACGAATACGGATGGCATATACGTACATCAGTATATTTTCGTTCTTTTTGGTGTGATCAATTGATGGGACTGCGTTGATTCGGATCAATGCAAGTTAAAAACAAACCTAATCTGATGTTGTTGGAACACTTTTCAAAAAGCTGTTATTGCAAGGACGTTCACTTTTGTTTTGCATCGTGGTATTCAGTTGGAATATCCTGCTCCTCAGTCGACGAGGCAAGGGCCGAGATCCTTTCACCGGGAGTGACCCCTTGGACAAAAAGTTTGCGTCAGGGCATTAACTTCACTATAGCCGATTACTTTTGCTTTGCACCGTGGTATTCAGTTGGAATATCCTGCACCTCATTCTACGGGGAAAGAGCCGAGATCCCTTCACCGGGAGTGACCTCTTTAGCAATGGTTTTCGTCACTATATTTTCAAAAAGCTATCCGTTCCTTCAACGATATCAAGTTCATTACGTTAAAGGTTTTCGCCAGAAACCATTCGTAGCCCTCCGTCGTTTCATATGGGTAGTCAATAGTATTCAAGCTGTGTTTGTTGGACAAAGTCAAGGCACAGTGTTTGGTAGCTGTTGGTTATTCATATGCAGCATAGATAGATGCGTTGGTTTGGAACAGTCGTATAGCCTTGTTGGCCAAAGTCAAGGGCTTGTGCGGGTGGATTCGAATCAACCTGGAGAATGACGGATAGAACTTGACATGTGACTTATGATTTGTTGGCCAAAGTCAAGGTCATAAGAGCATGGGGCAGAAATCACATCGGGAGTTTCAAAAGAACTGAAGCTTGCCAGATATGCGCATACCTTCTGGAGTGTGATACCGTGAGCGGATTCCGTCACGTTATCATGCGATGATAGTTGGATCCCGATTCCCACTGATGAGTTAGTTTACTCCTCGGGTGACCCGACTAATTCTTCTTTCAGGTTTGGAGGAGAGTTTGAGGTACAGTGGGAGGTTTCCAGATTAGATAAATTGGTAACAATTATGATCTAGGTTAGAGTGCACGCTGAGTGTTTCTTTTCTCTCTCTCTTTAGCAGCGACCATTGACCTGACCCTAAGACTATGACTCAGTGACCAAGTTGACCGAACCTTCTTAACACTGGCTTTTGGATTGTCAGAGTTGCAAACCTCATTGCCACTCCTACTTTTACCCTTTTCTCCAGGACACCCCGTTTTACTACGAATGTCCACTTCCATTGGACAAAACCATCGTATGGTTAGATACGAACTCGAAAGAATTTATTCGAGGATGGTTTCCGGTTCTGGAGAAAACGGATAGGATTATTCAGTTGTCTTTTCTTTTTACCTTCTCTCAAGCTGTGAGTACTCCTTGGTTTAGGGGATAGTACACCTATTACGCAAATTGGATAGTCTTCTTCCAAACCTTAGGCTGGTGCCGACCGGTGGGGAATGAAGAAAACCAATTAGCATAACGATGGTGTGCAGAAGGTATTAAGTTAAGACAAAGCAAGGGATTAGTAAGAGGGCAAAGTAAATTGCGACTGCTATTCACGACCAAACCAAGTATTCCTTCGCCAATCCTAAATCACCTTTGTATTTCTCCAGGACACTCCGTATCACTACGAAGATCCACAGTTTATTGGATACTCCATCGTATGGTTATATACGAACTCGAAAGGAACTTGTTCCAGTTCGGGGATGGATTCTGGTTCAGGAGAAATAGGAATAAGATTTATTCAGGTGTCTTTTATCTTCACCTTCTCTCGCATTGCAAGTGTTCCTAGGATTGGGACAGTACACCCATTATGCTTATTGGATAGTCTTCTTCCAAACCATAGGCTGGTGCCGAACGGTAGGGAAGGAAGAAAACCATTTGGCCTAAAAGGGTGTGCAGAAGGTAATGACTAAAGACATATGAAGGGATTTGGAAAGGTGGCAAAGAATTATACGGTTACAATTGTGAATCTGGAAGAGGCATTACTAGGAATACGAGGATACCCCATCGGAACATTTCAATGTTTCAGTTTCACTGTGTAATGTTAAAAGAAAACAGATTTCCCGATTAGACACTTGCTCCAGGGTATGTATTTACCAGGTATGATTCTCACATCTGTATGGTTTTACAGATGATGAGTGGGAGTAGGTTATTGGGAATTGGGTGATCATCCTCATTATATCGGGATTCGTTGTAATCGGTGATATTTGAGGAAATCACCTGGGCTGTTTGCCGGTCGGCAAAAAAATTTGGTTTTGAATATCCGCTTTTATGCACCAATTTCAAATTGATATATCTGTACGTCTATTTTCATAGAGTGAGATATACCTTTCTGAAATTATGTCTACGACATTTACCTATATCAGTGGATGGTTAGGTAAGGAGCATTAAACAGCGGTGTAATTCTTCTTAACCATAAGTACCGTTTTCAACCTACGACACACAGTGAATGAGTTATCAGACTCAAGGGACTTATACAGAGTATTGTATGTTGTCCAGGGTCCATCAGGACAGAGGGGTAGGTCCTCGTACTATATTCGGTTTACTTATGACTTCTCTAGTTTTTAGACAGGTGTTTCGTGGAAACACAAGGTCCGAATTTTGAGAAGTTATAGGTATTTGAATAGAGTAGAGAACCAGGTGTAGCAAGTATCGGGATTCTTCAAACTGATCGAAGATGTAGATACTTGTGTATGGTATTCAGTTGAGAGTAATGATAAAGAGATCTTACTTCTCTTTCAGGTTACTCGTAATTGGAAGCTCCTAAGTTGTGTAACGCTGATCGGCCTCCTTCCATTTAGTTGACATGCACTGGAGACAGTTGCATGATTTGAATCTGGTTCAATTAAATCAGTGCCTCTGGTTCTATATTGGATATAGAACAGTTCATATCTTAACGATGTTAAGGTACGGGGAGTTGTCCGGTTTATGATTAAAACCAGACACTGGACAACTCAAGGCACGTTTCTGTAATGGCTGTTTGTGGGTTGACCCAGGCTTTGACGAGGGTTGACTTTCTACCATCTGGAAGATCAATAGTGATATTGTTCTGAACTCGCCACAGTTTTAAATAAAATGGATTTTTTCAAAAACAGAAGTGGGAGTATGGTAAAACAGGAAGTGATTCCAGAACCACAAACGATTACTGAAGATTTGATAGGAACCTAAAGATTCAATCTGGTTTGACATTCCATTGGCCACTCCGCAGATACGGTGGGTAACCTCAGGCACCCGAGAGGTACTCCGGTAGCCTCAAGGACGGTGGCAGGGAGGTTCTTGTTTACCCAGACTTACCATTGCTGTTGTTCCAGACTGTGAGACCCCGGCAGGAGGATGAGTATAGCGTCTTTCTAAACTAGTTTTAGAAATGTACGTGTATATGATTCTGCCAGAGGGTTGTCGTAGTCAGTGGGAGCAGCGGAAGCATTAGTCGATAGGTAGCTTATGTCTATTTATAGACTGAAGCACCAGTAGCGGAGATAGATCATCTATTTCTGACGTGACAGTCATAGGTTTGACTTCATCAGAATAGGGGATGGATCTGTTGAGAAGGTAGTAGGGTGTGATATCCTGGTATTTGGATGACATACACAGAGTAGGAAAAGAAACTCCTATACTACAATCGTTTATACTTTGGTCGTCACACAGTGGTTTCTCCACAAAGGAAATGGATTTTATATCAGACATACTGGTTACTAGATCTATGGTTTTAGATCTCGATTTGGGTAGTCTCCCAATCTGGGTACTTCGACAGCATTCTAAGGGTATTTAGAATGGATGACTCCTGGCACGGTAGTGTACCTGCAGGTAATGGAGTTACCCTCTCTAAAGGTGTCTTATAGACTAAAGGGGAGAGGGATGTGCATGATTGGCAGATCACTTGCTCAGGCAATTGAGTCAATCATGAGATGTCAAGTACCACACCAGACATTGTTCTTGCACTAGATGCAATAAGCTGACATTAATCCAATCCTGGAGAAACGGTCGGAAGCAGTTTTAGAACATAAGTGGATGTTCTAGGGATATGATAACGACAGCCTCATTCGGGAAACAGTTATCATTTCAGGCTTCCAAGGTGACATGGACGACAAGGAGGTTGTCAGAGCTATAGTTTTCCTTCTGATGAGGGGCAGTATTTTGGAAAGGTGGTCCAAGGCAATACTGAGGGTGGCATGGCGCAGGATACTGATTAAGTTCAGTTGACGATACAGTCTAAGAAGTTTGGATTTGGAGTTCATTTATGAGCTATGTCCCATCAGACATCCAGACACATTCTAAGACAGGTATTGCTCATTTCGGGAGATGGGTTTTCTCCGCGAACTTGAGATATAGAGAGACATAGAAAGAAACAACAAAGCGGATCCACTCACTAAGGCTATTCCTCGAACGCAATAGTTTCGCAAACGAGCTTTGTGAGACTGACTAGTAGAGGAGTTGGGTGTTCGGTATCACACGGGCTGTGAGTATGCGACATCGCAATAATTAGCCTTGAGTGCAAGTGGGAGATTGTTGGAGATAGTGCCCTCAGAGTCTATTATTAGGTCACAGGTACGTGATTGCAATGATTGATGGAGGACCTATCCCGGTAGGACAGTCTTACTCGAGATGATAGTATGCTATCTGGTTTACCTTTATCATCGTGTACTGTTTTAGGTGACCTGACAAGTTGCTATTACACGTTGATAGAGCCCCTAGGATTCTTGCTTGACCACCAGCAGTATGAGGGCGATCATATAAGTGGGAGCTGGGGTCTATAAGCATATCCTTAAATGGTCCCTAGTCGTGTGAGTTTCGAGACAGGGCATCGATACTCCAGAGTAGACTAGTGTATACAGTCGAGACCCCGACGAGGGGCGGTGGCCGGTCTCACAAGCCACTGGTGTCAGTTGGATCACCTAAGATGTATACAGGTGCTCATTGGGTTATGAGTACACCGGACAGGACTCGCCGGGAACATGCTAGTTGGTCATATACCAGACGTCAGATGGCAGTTCCCTGGTGACATGTGTGCAGGTTAGTTCATCGACCTGGGGATCGTCATTTGTCTCGTGTGAGTTCCCACTGTACTTTGATTACTACCCTACCACGGCTCAAAGGAGTCGTGCAAACAGGTTTTAGTTGGGTACAGTCCCGAGCCACATGGAGGCAGTGAGCGTATCTTCAGGGGTTCGTCTCTCCCGGTATTGGGGGTGAGGTCGTGCTGTGTCTAGGAGAGCCATTACACGAAGTCCTTGGCCAAGGCAGGAGATTTACTAGTAGGTATTCCAGTAGTATCTCAGGGTGTTCTGGGCTACACTCCGACACGACTTGTACCGTTTTTGGGGGTCTGACTTTTACCAACCCCCTAGGCCCGCCATGCGATACTCATAGACGAACGGACCGGACTGTACGGATATTGTCACTGACAGGCTCAGTAGGGTTGTCAGGCTGAGTTCGCTCACAGACGTCCCTTTTAGTCAATACCTGGTAGCCCGTTACGTATTGGCTTATACCTCTGACGTGCTAGTGGTTAAATCCACAACCAAGGTGTTGACGAGTCTTTAGAGTCCCCCACATTCTGTTACTCAGCTTTCGGGCGAAAGGTTGTAGAGGCCGTATGGAGATATGGAAAGGTCCGATCAGATACGTGCGGTATTGCACGGATCAGGATCGGACAGTTTGTACTATAGGCCGTATGGATATATGGAAGGGTTCGATCAGATACGTGCGGTATTGCACGGATCATGATCGAACGGATATTACTAGCTGGCTTTGGTTTAAGCCGGATCCTAGTATAGTACAGTGTGAATTTTGTCTCATTGCATTTGTATTTCGGTCGGAATACAAATGCGGGTGTGTATGCACAGTATCGGGGTTTTCCTGTAATTTATTACGGGACCAGTTTTCTGGAGTTGCCAGTTTGCTTTTCGTTTCGGCCAATTTTCTTTGTATCGTTCATTGGCCGAAGATTGGTGGAGGAGGGCTTATTTGCATTGTTGCAAATAAGCATTTGTGGAGGGTGTTCTTTGCATATATTTGTATCATGATGGTTTCATGATGGAGCCCATCCTTTGACTCTTTCTTTTCCATCATGGCTTGACTTTGTAAACAATCATGGTTGTTGATGATTGTTGGTTGAGTATTGGTTTTGGGAGTGATCATTGTTTCTCATCATCACTTGCTTTTCAACCACCTCTTTGTCTTGACTCTCTCTCTCTTGTATGAGATGAGAATGGCTCCCATTTTTGATACACTCTCTCCACTCCCACTCCCTCTTCTTCCCTTGTGTTGGCCGGCCATGCATGGGGCTGCCCATGATTTTTGGTATGGGATTTTTGATTCATTTCATGTTGCAAAATCCCACAACACCATCTCCAAAAAGCTTGTATCAATCCTCCACCAAAAGGCAATTCCTACGACCCCAAAATGAGACTTGTACACTACATTCTACAGCAATTCTTGGGCACGTCGACTAGCCAGCTTCGTGCCCGAGTTGCCTCGGCATTGAGGTGGGAGCCCGTAAAAGAAGTAGGCGATGTGGTGCACTTCTGGCGACGAGGAGGAGACGGGACATTCCGCAGGAGATCGGGACGACGACGAGAAGACCGGAGGACTCGGATCTGTCGGTATATCTCTCTTCCCTATCTTGTTGATAGCTAGGACTAATTAATGGTTCGATCCGGGTATTAGTGCGCGGCGGTTTGCCAGTTCAAGTAAAATCTAAAGTTTATCACCGCTTCCGCATTTGGTCGTCGGATTGACGGCCGGGGCACCACCGTGCAGTTACAGTGGTATCAGAGCCTCGCCATTAACTTAGTCTAGCTTTCCTTAATGTGTTTTTCTGTTCCGATCGATCAAATGTTCCAAAACCCGTATTTCCTCCACGACAGTTTTCTGTTGAAATTTTTTGGTCTCCAAAAATTTTTCAGGTTGTATAAAATTAATGTACTGGAGACTACTAGGCTACTGTAGAAATTCGACAGGGTGAATCCACAGTGGAGGCGCGGAAACGCGGCTAAAACCCCTTTTGGGCCGCGGTTCCGCCGCACACTGTGGGGATCCCTGCACTAAAATTCTACAGTATCTTTCTGGGGTTAAAATTGGGGTTTTGGAATATTAAAATTGGGCCCAGAATTTCTGTGAGTGCTACAGTATTGCTTGGGGGCCCACTTGTTAATTTTTGATCGATCGGATATTTTAAACACATTATTTCACAGTATTTACATTATATCTGCGACCGTGAATGTCTCTCGATCGGTAAATCCGGTCTAACTGTTATAGCCCGGTTAGACGGATTTGCGAACGTGACTTTCACGTTGATGTTCTGTTTTTGCTGTGATGTTGCGGATCGGTCGTGGGGGATAGCCTGGATGCAATGCTAGTACAGTTGTGGTTGTATTATGTACATTTGATATTGCGGGGCGAGCGTCCGACATGTGGACTGCCGTCACTGCCTGATTGTATTATTATTTTGGGGCACGACCTAGTTGCAGTCGATGTACCCGTTGTATGTATATTTTACTTTCTGTACTAGGGTTACCCCGCGGAGGGGTGCTCGGATAGCCGGGTTCTAGAGGGCAACAAGCCCGCATCTCATGGCATTGAGACGGAGGGGGCTTCACTCTAGAATTGGCGGGCTATTCGCCGCACTCGTAGGGGGTACAGGTTGACCCAGGAGGGGTGCCCGAGTTACCGGATTCCGTGAAGTGCTGGGTGGTCCATTCACGGTGCTGAAGGGGGCTGCCTCGCTTCAGGTTTTGGCGGGTAACTTGCCGCGCCCGTAGGGGTCTAGGATTTCATTGCACAGGCTATCCACACGACCAGGGGAACGTCGGGTTTCAGTAGTGGCTCTGTGAAACCCGGGGATCCCAGATTTCTGTATTGTTTCTGTGATGCTGTACATTTTCTGTGATGTTGCATTTTATCATGCCTTGAGCGAATATAATATATATTGGTATATATATTAGTAGATGTTGTATATGTTTTGCATCCGCGCAAGTCCAGTCCCCGCTCTGTCGTTAGTTAGCTAACCTAACGGGTAATGACGGGACCCAGTGACGAATGCGGATGGCATATACGTACATCAGTATATTTTCGTTCTTTTTGGTGTGATCAATTGATGGGACTGCGTTGATTCGGATCAATGCAAGTTTTTAAAACAAACCTAATCTGATGTTGTTGGAACACTTTTCAAAAAGCTGTTATTGCAAGGACGTTCACTTTTGTTTTGCATCATGGTATTCAGTTGGAATATCCTGCTCCTCAGTCGACGAGGCAAGGGCCGAGATCCCTTCACCGGGAGTGACCCCTTGGACAAAAAGTTTGCGTCTGGGCATTAACTTCACTATAGCCGATTACTTTTGCTTTGCACCGTGGTATTCAGTTGGAATATCCTGCACCTCATTCTACGGGGAAAGAGCCGAGATCCCTTCACCGGGAGTGACCTCTTTACCAATGGTTTTCGTCACTATATTTTCAAAAAGCTATCCGTTCCTTCAACGATATCAAGTTCATTACGTTAAAGGTTTTCGCCAGAAACCATTCGTAGCCCTCCGTCGTTTCATATGGGTAGTCAATAGTATTCAAGCTGTGTTTGTTGGCCAAAGTCAAGGCACAATGTTTGGTAGCTGTTGGTTATTCATATGCAGCATAGATAGATGCGTTGGTTTGGAACAGTCGTATAGCCTTGTTGGCCAAAGTCAAGGGCTTATGCGGGTGGATTCGAATCAACCTGGAGAATGACGGATAGAACTTGACATGTGACTTATGATTTGTTGGCCAAAGTCAAGGTCATAAGAGCATGGGGCAGAAATCACATCGGGAGTTTCAAAAGAACTGAAGCTTGCCAGATATGCGCATACCTTCTGGAGTGTGATACCGTGAGCGGATTCCGTCACGTTATCATGCGATGATAGTTGGATCCCGATTCCCACTGATGAGTTAGTTTACTCCTCGGGTGACCCGACTAATTCTTCTTTCAGGTTTGGAGGAGAGTTTGAGGTACAGTGGGAGGTTTTCAGATTAGATAAATTGGTAACCATTCTGATCTAGGTTAGAGTGCACGCTGAGTGTTTCTTTTCTCTCTCTCTTTGGCAGCGACCATTGACCCGACCCTAAGACTATGACTCAGTGACCAAGTTGACCGAACCTTCTTAACACTGGCTTTTGGATTGTCAGAGTTGCAAACCTCATTGCCACTCCTACTTTTACCCTTTTCTCCGGGACACCCCGTTTTACTACGAATGTCCACTTCCATTGGACAAAACCATCGTATGGTTAGATACGAACTCGAAAGAATTTATTCGAGGATGGTTTCCGGTTCTGGAGAAAACGGATAGGATTATTCAGTTGTCTTTTCCTTTTACCTTCTCTCAAGCTGTGAGTACTCCTTGGTTTAGGGGATAGTACACCTATTACGCAAATTGGATAGTCTTCTTCCAAACCTTAGGCTGGTGCCGACCGGTGGGGAATGAAGAAAACCAATTAGCATAACGATGGTGTGCAGAAGGTATTAAGTTAAGACAAAGCAAGGGATTAGTAAGAGGGCAAAGTAAATTGCGACTTCTATTCACGACCAAACCAAGTATTCCTTCGCCAATCCTAAATCACCTTTGTATTTCTCCAGGACACTCCGTATCACTACGAAGATCCACGGTTTATTGGATACTCCATCGTATGGTTATATACGAACTCGAAAGGAACTTGTTCCAGTTCGGGGATGGATTCTGGTTCAGGAGAAATAGGAATAAGATTTATTCAGGTGTCTTTTATCTTCACCTTCTCTCGCATTGCAAGTGTTCCTAGGATTGGGACAGTACACCCATTATGCTTATTGGATAGTCTTCTTCCAAACCATAGGCTGGTGCCGAACGGTAGGGAAGGAAGAAAACCATTTGGCCTAAAGGGGTGTGCAGAAGGTAATGACTAAAGACATATGAAGGGATTTGGAAAGGTGGCAAAGAATTATACGGTTACAATCGTGAATCTGGAAGAGGCATTACTAGGAATACGAGGATACCCCATCGGAACATTTCAATGCTTCAGTTTCACTGCGTAATGTTAAAAGAAAACAGATTTCCCGATTAGACACTTGCTCCAGGGTATGTATTTACCAGGTATGATTCTCACATCTGTATGGTTTTACAGATGATGAGTGGGAGTAGGTTATTGGGAATTGGGTGATCATCCTCATTATATCGGGATTCGTTGTAATCGGTGATATTTGA
This sequence comes from Agapanthus africanus, assembly GCA_030015575.1. Classification (NCBI taxonomy): domain Eukaryota; kingdom Viridiplantae; phylum Streptophyta; class Magnoliopsida; order Asparagales; family Amaryllidaceae; genus Agapanthus; species Agapanthus africanus. Next base: position 498,778,942 of record CM057337.1, on the reverse strand, counting down.
GAAAATCACCTGGGCTGTTTGCCGGTCGGCAAAAAAATTTGGTTTTGAATATCCGCTTTTATGCACCAATTTCAAATTGATATATCTGTACGTCTATTTTCATAGAGTGAGATATACCTTTCTGAAATTATGTCTACGACATTTACCTATATCAGTGGATGGTTAGGTAAGGAGCATTAAACAGCGGTGTAATTCTTCTTAACCATAAGTACAGTTTTCAACCTACGACACACAGTGAATGAGTTATCAGACTCAAGGGACTTATACAGAGTATTGTATGTTGTCCAGGGTCCATCAGGACAGAGGGGTAGGTCCTCGTACTATATTCGGTTTACTTATGACTTCTCTAGTTTTTAGACAGGTGTTTCGTGGAAACACAGTGTCCGAATTTTGAGAAGTTATAGATATTTGAATAGAGTAGAGAACCAGGTGTAGCAAGTATCGGGATTCTTCAAAGTGATCGAAGATGCAGATACTTTTGTATGGTATTCAGTTGAGAGTAATGATAAAGAGATCTTACTTCTCTTTCAGGTTACTCGTAATTGGAAGCTCCTAAGTTGTGTAACGCTGATCGGCCTCCTTCCATTTAGTTGACATGCACTGGAGACAGTTGCATGATTTGAATCTGGTTCAATTAAATCAGTGCCTCTGGTTCTATATTGGATATAGAACAGTTCATATCTTAACGATGTTAAGGTACGGGGAGTTGTCCGGTTTATGATTAAAACCAGACACTGGACAACTCAAGGCACGTTTCTGTAATGGCTGTTTGTGGGTTGACCCAGGCTTTGACGAGGGTTGACTTTCTACCATCTGGAAGATCAATAGTGATATTGTTCTGAACTCGCCACAGTTTTAAATAAAATGGATTTTTTCAAAAACAGAAGTGGGAGTATGGTAAAACAGGAAGTGATTCCAGAACCACAAACGATTACTGAAGATTTGATAGGAACCTAAAGATTCAATCTGGTTTGACATTCCATTGGCCACTCCGCAGATACGGTGGGTAACCTCAGGCACCCGAGAGGTACTCCGGTAGCCTCAAGGACGGTGGCAGGGAGGTTCTTGTTTACCCAGACTTACCATTGCTGTTGTTCCAGACTGTGAGACCCGGCAGGAGGATGAGTATAGCGTCTTTCTAAACTAGTTTTAGAAATGTACGTGTATATGACTCTGCCAGAGGGTTGTCGTAGTCAGTGGGAGCAGCGGAAGCTGTAAGTCCACGGCGGCGCCCCGGCCGTCAATCCGACGCCGGAATGCGGAAGCGGTGAAAAACTTAAATTTTTGCGGACTTTGCAAACCGGCACCACCGCGCACTAAACTCCGGATCGTAACCATTAAACTAATCTAAGCTAACTAGAAGATGGGTTAGAGATATACCGACTGATCCGAGTCCTCCGGTCTTCATCTCCACTCCGATCTCCTCGCGGGATCTCCGTCCGTCTCCTCCTCGTCGGAAAGGGCACCACATCGCCTGTAGCTTTTACGGGCTCCCACCTCAATACCGAGGCAACTCGGGCGCGAAGCTGGCGAATCGACGCGTCCAAGATTTGCTGTAGGAATAGTGCAGAATAGTTGTCTCTTTGGGGTTTAGGAGATTGCCATTTATGGAGGAATTTAGCACAAGAATTTTCATGGATGGAAGCTCAAAAATTTGAGCATATCATGAAGGATGAGCTCGGCCAGAACTTGAAAGTGCTCACTGGAAAAAGAAATTGAAGCAAGCACTCTCTCTCTCTCTGTGCTGTGAAAATGAATGAAGCCAAGTCTCTTTTTCTTGCTGTGAATGATTGTATGAATAAATACCAAGAAGAAATCAAGAATTCCTTCACAGCACACCAAATTGGAGAGGGTCCACCACAAATCACATGAAGAAAAATAAACCTCACAACAATAAATTAATCCCATTTCCACCATTCCAACAGTGGCCGGCCCAATACAAATTCCAACACAAAACAAAGCACATCCAAACCATACCCTATCAATTCCCAATTAATGCAAGTGATGGAGGGAATCAAAAGAAGTCATCATAAAGAATATATTTTCAAGAAACCCCCTTCCACAACATGTTATTTGCACAAATGCAAATAACCCCCTCCATCGGAAAAGTCCGGCCGGGAAAGAACAAAGGAAAACCGGCCGGAACGGAATGCAAACTGGCAACTCCAGAAAACTGGTCCCGTAATAAATTACAGGAAAACCCCGATACTGTGCATACACACCCGCATCTGTATTCCGTCCGGATACAAATGCAAAGAGACAAAACTACACTATCAAATACTAAGATCCGGCTTAAGCCAAAGCCGGCTAGTAAAAACCGTCCGATCACGATCCGTGCAATACCGCACGTATCTGATCGAACCCTGCCATATCTCCATACGGCCTCTACAGCGTTTCGCCCGAAAGCTGAGTAACTGAAAGTGTGGTAGACTCTAAAGACTCGTCAATACTATGGCTGTGGATTTAACCACTAGCCCGTCAGAGGTATAAGCCAATACGTAACGGGCCACCAGCTATTGACTAAAAGGGACGTCGATGAGCGAACTCATCCTGACACCCTACTGAGCCTGTCAGTGACAATATCCGTGCAGTCCGGTCCGTTCGTCTATGAGTATCGCATGGCGGGCCTAGGGGGTTGGTAAAAGTCAGACCCCCAAAAGCGGTACAAGTCGTGTCGGAGTGTAGCCCAGAACACCCTGAGATACTACTGGAATACCTACCAGTAAATCTCCTTGCCTTGGCCAAGGACTTTGTGTAATGGCTCTCCTAGACACAGCACGACCTCACCCCCAATACCGGGAGAGACGAACCCCTGAAAATACGCTCACTGCCTCCATGTGGCTCGGGACTGTACCCAACTAAAACCTGTTTGCACGACTCCTTTGAGCCGTGGTAGGGTAGTAATCAAAGTACAGTGGGAACTCACACGAGACAAATGACGATCCCCAGGTCGATGAACTAACCTGCACACATGTCACCAGGGAACTGCCATCTGACGTCTGGTATATGACCAACTAGCATGTTCCCGGCGAGTCCTGTCCGGTGTACTCATAACCCAATGAGCACCTGTATACATCTTAGGTGATCCAACTGACACCAGTGGCTTGTGAGACCGGCCACCGCCCCTCGTCGGGGTCTCGACTGTATACACTAGTCTACTAATGGAGTATCGATGCCCGGTCTCGAAACTCCCACGACTAGGGACCTTTTAAGGATATGCTTGTAGACCCCCAGCTCCCACTTATATGATCGCCCTCATACTGCTGGTGGTCAAGCAAGAATCCTAGGGGCTCTATCAACGTGTAATAGCGACGTGTCAAGTCACCTAAAGCAGTACACGATGATAAAGGTAAACCAGATAGCATACTATCATCTCGAGTAAGACTGTCCTACCGGGATAGGTCCTCCCTCAATCATTACAATCACGTACCTGTGACCTAATAATTGACTCTGAGGGCACTATCTCCAACAATCTCCCACTTGCACTCAAGGCTAATTATTGCGATGTCGCATACTCACAGCCCGTGTGATACCGAGCATCCAACTCCTCTACTAGTCAGTCTCACAAAGCTTGTTTGCGAAACTATTGCGTTCGAGGAATAGCCTCAGTGAGTGGATCCGCTTAGTTGTTTCTTTCTATGTCTCTCTATATCTCAAGTTCGCGGAGAAAGCCATCTCCCGAAATGAGCAATACCTGTCTTAGAATGTGTCTGGATGTCTGATGGGACATAGCTCATAAATGAACTCCAAATCCAAACTTCTTAGACTGTATCGTCAACTGAACTTAATCAGTATCCTGCGCGCCATGCCTCCCTCAGTATTGCCTTGGACCACCTGTCCAAAATACTGCCCCTCATCAGAAGGAAAAACTATAACTCTGACAACCTCCTTGCCGTCCATGTCACCTTGGAAGCCTGGAATGATAACTGTCTCCTAAATGAGGCTGTCGTTATCATCTCCCTAGAACATTTGTTTATGTTCTAAAACTGCTTCCGACTGTTTCTCCAGGATTGGATCAATGTCAGCTTATTGCATCTGGTGCAAGAACAACATCTGGTGTGGTACTTGACATCTCATGATTGACTCAATTGCCTGAGCAAGTGATCTGCCAATCATGCACATCCCTCTCCCCTTTAGTCTGTAAGACACCTTTGGAGAGGGTGACTCCATTACCTGCAGGTACGCTACCGTGCCAGGAGTCGTCCATCCTAAATACTCTTAGAATGCTGTCAAGTACCCTGATTGGGAAACCACCCAAATCTAGATCTAATACCATAGATCCAGTAACCAGTATGTCTGATATAATGTCCAATTCCTGTGCGGAGAAAACACTGTGTGACGACCAAAGTATAACCGATCGTAGTGTAGGAGTTTCTTTTCCTACTCTGTGTACATCATCCAAATACCAGGATATCACATCCTACTACCTTCTCAACAGATTCATCCCCTATTCTGATGAAGTCAAACCCATGACTGTCACGTCAGAAATAGATGATCTATCTCCGCTACTTCTGCTTTAGTCTATAAATAGACATAAGCTACCTGTCCACCAATGCTTCCGCTGCTCCCACTGACTACGACAACCCTCTGGCAGAGTCATATAGACGTACACTTCTAAAACTGGTTTAGAATGACGCTATACTCATCCTCCCGCCGGGTCTCGCAACCTGGAACAACAGCAATGGCAATTGTGGGTAAATAAGAACTTCCCTGTCACCGTCCTTGAGGCCACCGTAGTGCCTCTCGGGTGCCTGAAGTTACCCACCTTATCTGCGGAGTGGCCAATGGAATGTCAATCCAGATTGAATCTTTAGGTTCCTTATCAAATCTTCAGTAATCGTTTGTGGTTCTGGAATTACTTCCAGTTCTACCATACTCCCACTACTGTTTTCTGAAAAAAAATCCATTTTTAATAAAACTGTGGCGAGTCTAGAACAATATTGCTATTGTTCATCCAGATGGTAGAAAGTCAACCCGCGTCATAGCCTGGGTCAACCCACAAACAGCCATTACAGAAACGTGCCTTGAGTTATCCAGTGTCTGGTTTTAATCATAAACCGGACAACTCCCCGTACCTTAACATCGTTAAGATATGAACTGTTCTATATCCAATATAAAAACAGAGGCACTGATTTAATTGAACCAGATTCAAATCATGCAGCTGTCTCCAGTGCATGTCAACTAGACGGAGAGAGGCCGATCAGCGTTACTCAACTTAGGAATGCTTCCAATTATGAGTAACCTGAAAGAGAAGCAAGATCTCTTTATCATTACTATCAACTGAATACCATACACAAGTATCTACATCTTCGATCACTTTGAAGAATCCCGATGCTTGCAACACCTGGTTCTCTACTCTATTCAAATACCTATAACTCCTCAAAACTTAGACCCTGTGTTTCCACGAAACACCGGTCTAAAAACTAGAGAAGTCATAAGTAAACCGAATATAGTACGAGGACCTACCCCTCTGTCCTGATGGACCCTGGATAACATACAATACTCTGTATAAGTCCCTTGAGTCTGATAACTCATTCACTGTGTGCCGTAGGTTGAAAACTGTACTTATGGTTAAGAAGAATTACACCGCTGTTTAATGCTCCTTACCTAACCATCCACTGATATAGGTAAATGTCGTAGACATAATTTCAGAAAGGTATATCTCACTCTATGAAAATAGACGTACAGATATATCAATTTGAAATTGGTGCATAACAGCGGATATTCAAAACCAAATATTTGCCGACCGGCAAACAGGCCAGGTGATTTCCTTAAATATCACCGATTACAACGAATCCCGATATAATGAGGATAATCACCCAATTCCCAATAACCTACTCCCACTCATCATCTGTAAAACCATACAGATGTGAGAATCATACCTGGTAAATACATACCCTGGAGTAAGTGTCTAATTGGGAAATCAGTTTTCTTTTAATAGTACACAGTGAAACTGAAACATTGAAATGTTTCGTTGGGGTATCCTGGTATTCCTAGTAATGCCTCTTCCAGATTCACGACTGTAACCGTATAGTTCTTTGCCACCTCTCCAAATCCCTTCATATGTCTTTAGTCTTTACCTTCTGTACACCCCTTAAGCCAAATGGTTTTCTTCCTTCCCTACCGTTCGGCACCAGCCTATAGTTTGGAAGAAGACTATCCAATAAGCATAATGGGAGTACTGTCCCAATCTTAGGAACACTCGTAACACGAGAGAAGGTGAAGATAAAAGACACCCGAATGTACTTTATTCCTATTTCTCCTGAACCAGGATCCATCCCCGAACTGGAACAAGTTCCTTTCGAGTTCGTATATAACCATACGATGGAGTATCCAAATAAACTGTGGATCTTCGTAGTGATACGGAGTGTCCTGGAGAAATACAAAGGTGATGTGGGAGTGGTAACGAAATATTTGGTTTGGTCGTGAATATCTGTTGCAATTTACTTTGCCCTCTTACTAATCCCTTGCTTTGTCTGAACTTAATACCTTCTGCACACCATCGTTATGCTAATTGGTTTTCTTCATTCCCTACCGGTCGGCACCAGCCTAAGGTTTGGAAGAAGACAATCCAATTTGCGTAATAGGTGTACTACCCCTAAACCAAGGAGTACTCGTAACCTGAGAGAGGGTAGAAGGAAAAGACAACTGAATAATCCTATCCGTTTTCTCCAGAACCGGAAACCATCCTCGAATCCCTTCGAGTTCGTATCTAACCATACGATGGTTTTGTCCAATGGAAGTGGACGTTCGTAGTAATACGGGGTGTCCTGGAGAAAAGGGTAAAAGTAGGAGTGGCAATGAGGTCTGCAACTATGACAATCCAAAAGCCGGTGTTTAAGAAGGTTCGGTCAACTTGGTCACTGAGTCATAGTCTAGGGTCGGGTCAATGGTTGCTGCCAGATAGAGAGAGAAAAGAAACACTCAGCGTGCACTCTAACCTAGATCAGAATGGTTACCAATTTATCTAATCTGGAAACCTCCCACTGTACCTCAAATTCTCCTCCAAACCTGAAAGAAGAATTAGTCGGGGTCACCCGAGGAGTAAACCAACTCATCAGCGGGAATCGGGATCCAACTCTCATCGCATGATAACGTGACGGAATCCGCTCACGGTATCACACTCCAGAAGGTATGCGCATATCTGGCAAGTTTCAGTACTTTTGAAACTCCCGATGAGATTTCTGCCCCATGCTCTTATGACCTTGGCGTGAGGTCAAAATATCATAAGTCACATGTCAAGTTCTGCCCGTCATTATCCAGGTTAATCTGAACCCACCCGTACATACCCTTGACGTAGGCCAAAATAGTAGTACGACTGTCCCAAACCAACGCATCTATCTATGCAACAGATAAATACCCGGCAGCTACCAATCACTATGCCTTGGCGTGAGGTCAAAATACATAGCTTGAATACTACCGAATATTTAACTGAAATGACGGAGGGCTACGAATGGTTTCTGGCGAAAACCTTTAACGTAATGAACTTGATATCGTCGAAGGAACGGATAGCTTTTTGAAAATATAGTGACGAAAACCGTTGCTAAAGAGGTCACTCCCGGTGAAGGGATCTCGGCTCTTTCCCCGTAGAATGGGGTGCAGGATATTCCAACTGAATACCACGGTGCAAAGCAAAAGTAATCGGCTATAGTGAAGTTAATGCCCTGACGCAAACTTTTTGTCCAAGGGGTCACTCCCGGTGAAGGGATCTCGGCCCTTGCCTCGTCGACTGAGGAGCAGGATATTCCAATGAATACCACGATGCAAAACAAAAGTAAACGTCCTTGCAATAACAGCTTTTTGAAAAAGTGTTCCAACAACATCAGATAAGGTTTGTTTTTAACTTTGCATTGATCCGAATCAATGCAGTCCCATCAATTGATCACACCAAAAAGAACGAAAATATACTGATGTACGTATATGCCATCCGCATTCGCCACTGGGTCCCGTCATTACCCGTTAGGTTAGCTAACTAACGACAGAGCGGGGACTGGACTAGCGCGGATGTAAAACATATACAACATCTACTAATATATATACCAATATATTATATTCGCTCAAGGCGTGAATGAAATGCAACATCACAGATAATGAACAGCATCACAGAAACAATACAGATATTTGGGATCCCCGGGTTTCACAGAGCCGCTGAAACCCGACGTTCCCCTGGTCGTGTGGATAGCCTGTGCAATGAAATCCTAGACCCCCACGGGCGCGGCAAGTCACCCGCCAAAACCTGAAGCGAGGCAGCCCCCTTCAGCGCCGTGAATGGACTACCCAGCACTTCACGGAATCCGGCAACTTGGGCACCCCTCCTGGGTCAACCTGTACCCCCTACGAGTGCGGCGAATAGCCCGCCAATCCTAGAGCGAAGCCCCCTCCGTCTCAATGCCATGAGATGCGGGCTTGTTGCCCTCCAGAACCCGGCTATCCGTGCACCCCTCCGCGGGGCAATCCTAGTACAGAAAGTAAAATATACATACACCGGGTACATCGACCGCAACCAGGTCGTGCCCCAAAAGAATAATACAATCAGGCAGTGACGGCAGTCCACATGTCGGACGCTCGCCCCGCAATATCAAATGTACATAATACAACAGCACAGTACTAGCATTGCATCCAGGCTATCCCCACGACCGATCCGCAACATCACAGCATAAACATAGAACATCAACGTGAAAGTCACGTTCGCAAATCCGTCTAACCGGGCTATAGCAGTTAGACCGGATTTACCGATCGAGTGACATTCACGGTCGCAGATATAATGTAAATACTGTGAAAAATGTGTTTTAAAAAATTTCCGATTGATCAAACAATTAACAAGTGGGCCCCAAAGAAAACTGTAGCACTCACAGAAACAATTGGCCCAACTTTAATATTCCAAAGCCCATATTTTAAGCCCAGAAGGCCTCTGTAAAAAAATGGTGAAGTGATGTGAATAGTGCGCGGCGGAAGGGCCGCACAAATGGGGTTTTCGCGGCGGTTCCGCGCTCCAACTGTGGAGTTACTTCGTCAAATTTTTACAGAACTCTTAGATTTTCCAGTACATCAATATTTTATAACCTGAAAAATTTTTCGAGACCAAAAATTTTCAACAGAAACTGATGCGAACTAAAATGCAGTTTTGGAACTTTTGATCGATCGGAAATGCAAACACATTACACAAAGCTAGACTAAGTTAATGGCGCGGCTCTGATACCACTGTAAGTCCACGGCGGCGCCCCGGCCGTCAATCCGACGCCGGAATGCGGAAGCGGTGAAAAACTTAAATTTTTGCGGACTTTGCAAACCGGCACCACCGCGCACTAAACTCCGGATCGTAACCATTAAACTAATCTAAGCTAACTAGAAGATGGGTTAGAGATATACCGACTGATCCGAGTCCTCCGGTCTTCATCTCCACTCCGATCTCCTCGCGGGATCTCCGTCCGTCTCCTCCTCGTCGGAAAGGGCACCACATCGCCTGTAGCTTTTACGGGCTCCCACCTCAATACCGAGGCAACTCGGGCGCGAAGCTGGCGAATCGACGCGTCCAAGATTTGCTGTAGGAATAGTGCAGAATAGTTGTCTCTTTGGGGTTTAGGAGATTGCCATTTATGGAGGAATTTAGCACAAGAATTTTCATGGATGGAAGCTCAAAAATTTGAGCATATCATGAAGGATGAGCTCGGCCAGAACTTGAAAGTGCTCACTGGAAAAAGAAATTGAAGCAAGCACTCTCTCTCTCTCTGTGCTGTGAAAATGAATGAAGCCAAGTCTCTTTTTCTTGCTGTGAATGATTGTATGAATAAATACCAAGAAGAAATCAAGAATTCCTTCACAGCACACCAAATTGGAGAGGGTCCACCACAAATCACATGAAGAAAAATAAACCTCACAACAATAAATTAATCCCATTTCCACCATTCCAACAGTGGCCGGCCCAATACAAATTCCAACACAAAACAAAGCACATCCAAACCATACCCTATCAATTCCCAATTAATGCAAGTGATGGAGGGAATCAAAAGAAGTCATCATAAAGAATATATTTTCAAGAAACCCCCTTCCACAACATGTTATTTGCACAAATGCAAATAACCCCCTCCATCGGAAAAGTCCGGCCGGGAAAGAACAAAGGAAAACCGGCCGGAACGGAATGCAAACTGGCAACTCCAGAAAACTGGTCCCGTAATAAATTACAGGAAAACCCCGATACTGTGCATACACACCCGCATCTGTATTCCGTCCGGATACAAATGCAAAGAGACAAAACTACACTATCAAATACTAAGATCCGGCTTAAGCCAAAGCCGGCTAGTAAAAACCGTCCGATCACGATCCGTGCAATACCGCACGTATCTGATCGAACCCTGCCATATCTCCATACGGCCTCTACAGCGTTTCGCCCGAAAGCTGAGTAACTGAAAGTGTGGTAGACTCTAAAGACTCGTCAATACTATGGCTGTGGATTTAACCACTAGCCCGTCAGAGGTATAAGCCAATACGTAACGGGCCACCAGCTATTGACTAAAAGGGACGTCGATGAGCGAACTCATCCTGACACCCTACTGAGCCTGTCAGTGACAATATCCGTGCAGTCCGGTCCGTTCGTCTATGAGTATCGCATGGCGGGCCTAGGGGGTTGGTAAAAGTCAGACCCCCAAAAGCGGTACAAGTCGTGTCGGAGTGTAGCCCAGAACACCCTGAGATACTACTGGAATACCTACCAGTAAATCTCCTTGCCTTGGCCAAGGACTTTGTGTAATGGCTCTCCTAGACACAGCACGACCTCACCCCCAATACCGGGAGAGACGAACCCCTGAAAATACGCTCACTGCCTCCATGTGGCTCGGGACTGTACCCAACTAAAACCTGTTTGCACGACTCCTTTGAGCCGTGGTAGGGTAGTAATCAAAGTACAGTGGGAACTCACACGAGACAAATGACGATCCCCAGGTCGATGAACTAACCTGCACACATGTCACCAGGGAACTGCCATCTGACGTCTGGTATATGACCAACTAGCATGTTCCCGGCGAGTCCTGTCCGGTGTACTCATAACCCAATGAGCACCTGTATACATCTTAGGTGATCCAACTGACACCAGTGGCTTGTGAGACCGGCCACCGCCCCTCGTCGGGGTCTCGACTGTATACACTAGTCTACTAATGGAGTATCGATGCCCGGTCTCGAAACTCCCACGACTAGGGACCTTTTAAGGATATGCTTGTAGACCCCCAGCTCCCACTTATATGATCGCCCTCATACTGCTGGTGGTCAAGCAAGAATCCTAGGGGCTCTATCAACGTGTAATAGCGACGTGTCAAGTCACCTAAAGCAGTACACGATGATAAAGGTAAACCAGATAGCATACTATCATCTCGAGTAAGACTGTCCTACCGGGATAGGTCCTCCCTCAATCATTACAATCACGTACCTGTGACCTAATAATTGACTCTGAGGGCACTATCTCCAACAGAAGCATTGGTGGATGTTGGAGATAGTGCCCTCAGAGTCAATTATTGGATCACAGGCACGTGATTGCAATGATTGAGGGGAGGACCTGTCCCAGTAGGACAGTCTTACTCGAGATGATAGTATGCTATCTGGTTTATATTTATCATCGTGTACTGCTTCAGGTGACCTTTCGAGTCGCTATTACACGTTGATAAAGCCCCTAGGATTCTTGCTTGACTTCCAGCAGTATGAGGGCGATCATATAAGTGGGAGCTGGGGTCTACAAGCACATCCTTAAAAGGTCCCTAGTCGTGGGAGATTCGAGACAGGGCATCGATTCTCCACAGTAGACTAGTGTATACAGTCGAGACCCCGACGAGGGGCGGTGGCCGGTCTCACAAGCCACTGGTGTCAGTTGGTTCACCTAAGATGTATACAGGTGCTCATTGGGTTATGAGTACACCGGACAGGACTCGCCGGGAACCTGCTAGTTGGGTTTTATACCAGACGTCAGATAGCAGTTCCCAGGTGACATGTGTACAGGTTAGTTCATCGACCTGGGATCGTCATTTGTCTCGTGTGAGTTCCCACTGTACTTTGATTACTACCCTACCACGGCTCAAAGGAGTCGTGCAAACAGGTTTTAGTTGGGTACAGTCCCGAGCCACATGGAGGCAGTGAGCGGATCTGCAGGGGTTCGTCTCTCCCGGTATTGGGGGTGAGGTCGTGCTGTGTCTAGGAGAGCCAGAACATGAAAAGTCCTTGTCCAAGGCAGGAGATTTGCTGGTAGGTATTCCAGTAGTATCTCAGGGTGTTCTGGGCTACACTCCGACACGACTTGTACCGCTTTTGGGGGTCTGACTTTTACCAACCCCCTAGGCCCGCCATGCGATACTCATAGACGAACAGACCGGACTGTACGGATATTGTCACTGACAGGCTCAGTTGGGTGTCGGGGTGAGCTTCCTCATCGACGTCCCATTTGGTCAATACCTGGTGGCCCGTCACGTATTGGCTTATACCTCTGACGTGCTAGTGGTTAAATCCACAGCCAAGGTATTGACGAGTCTTTAGAATCCACCACACTCAGTTACTCAAGTTTCGGGCGAAACGCTGTAGAGGCCGTATGGAGATATGGCAGGGTTCGATCAGATACGTGCGGTATTGCACGGATCATGATCGGACGGTTTTTACTAGCCGGCTTTGGCTTAAGCCGGATACTAGTATTAGATAGTGTAGTTTTGTCTCTTTGCATTTGTGTTCAGTGGGAATACAAATGCGGGCATGTATTTGCAGTAGCGGGGTTTTCCTGTAATTTATTACGGGATCGGTTTTCTGAAGTTGCCAGTTTGCATTCCGTTCCGGCCGGTTTTCCTTCATTCCTTCTCGGTCGGACTTTCTTGTTGGAGGGTGTTAATTGCAAGTTTGCAATTAACATTTAGTGGAGGGTTTTCTTGCACTTGTGGATTATGATGAGACTTGCTTCATCATGAGATTCCATATTGGTCTCATCTTTGCTTTTCTTGTGATGGTTTTGAAAAAGGGAGATTGATTAGTGAAATGAGAGTGACCATTTTCTATATTGTTGATATATTCTTTCTTGCTTTTTTTTCTCTCTCCAATCCCATTCTTGAGAGGGAGGGCCGGCCACTTCAAGAGAGGGAGAAGAGGGGATTTCATTTGGTGTGAGGAAAAAGTTTCATATCATATTTCATGCTACCAAAATTCCAAAGCACATTTTCTTTAGTTGCTTTCTTCTCCTCCTCACATCCTTCCATCTAGGCAACTTCAAGAACCCCAAGAGACATGCCTTCTACACTATTTCTATAGCAAGTCTTGGACGCGTCGGCTAGCCAACTTCGCGCCCGAGTTGCCTCGGTCAAGAGGCGGGAGCCCGTAAAAGATTCCGGCTACGTGGTGCCATTTCCGACGAGCGAGGAGGTGACGGAGATTCCGCAGGAGATCGGAGTGGAGACAAAGACCGAAGGACACGGATCGCTTGGTATTGCATCTCTACTCTTTTCTTATTTGCTAGCTAGCTAGGTTAATGGCCCGATCCGGGTGAAAAGTCCGCGGCGGTGCCGTTTTGCAAAGTTCGCAAAGTTTTTGTTTTCCGCGATTCCGGCGTCGGGTCGACGGCCGGGGCGCCCCCGCGGGCTTACATTGGTATCAGAGACACGCCATTAACCTTCCCTAGCTTGCTCTAGCGCGTTTAGAACTCGATCGAACAAAAACCCGAAAACCGTATTTTTGTGCACATGTGTTCTCTGTTAAAATTTTTTGAGCTCCTAAAATTTTTCTGGTGATTGCAGAGACATGTACAACAAATTATAAGAATTCTGGGAAAATACGATCCACTGATTCCTCACTTCGACCGCGCTTGCGTGGCGGAAAAGAGGAATCGTGGCACCATATTTTCCCAGTAAGCTTATGTGTTGAAAATAGGGTATTTGGGATATTTTCTTTGGGCCCAGATTTTCTGTAAGTGCTACAGTAGTGTGTGGGGCCCACTTTGATAAATTTGTTCGATCGGATATTTTAAACATGCTAGTTCACAGTTTTTACTTTATATCTGCGACCGTGAATGTCACTCGATCGGTAAATCCCGTCTAACTGCTATAGCCCGGTTAGACGGATTTGCGAACGTGATTTTCACGTTGATGTTCTGTGATTGTACTGTGTTGTTGCGGATCGGTCGTGGAGGATAGCCTAGTTGCAGTGGTAGTACAGTTCTGTTGTATTATGTACATTTGATATTGCTGGGCGAGCGTCCGACATGTGGACTGCCGTCACTGCCTGTTTGTACTATTCTTTTGGGGCACGACCTGGTTGCGGTCGATGTACCCGTTGTATGTATATTTTACTTTTTGTACTAGGATTACCCCGCGGAGGGGTGCACGGATAGCCGGGTTCTAGAGGGCAACAAGCCCGCATCTCATGGCGTTGAGACGGAGGGGGCTTTACTCTAGAATTGGCGGGCTGTTCGCCGCACTCGTAGGGGGTATAGGATTGACCCAGGAGGGGTGCCCAAGTTACCCGATTCCGTGAAGTGCTGGGTGGTCCATTCACGTTGCTGAAAGGGGCTGCCTCGCTTCAGGTTTTGGCGGGTAACTTGCCGCGCCCGTAGGGGTCTAGGATTTCATTGCACAGGCTATCCACACGACCAGGGGAACGTCGGGTTTCAGCAGCGGCTCTGTGAAACCCGGGGATCCCAGATATCTGTATTGATCTGTGTTGCTATACATTTCTGTGTTGCTTTTATCACGCCTTGAGCGAATACTATATATTGGTATATATATTAGTAGATGTTGTATATGTTTTTCATCCGCGCTAGTCCAGTCCCCGCTCTGTCGTTAGTTAGCTAACCTAACGAGTGATGACGGGACCCAGTGGCGAATGCGGATGGCATATACGTACATCAGTATATTTTCGTTCTTTGTGGTGTGATCAATTGATGGGACTGCGTTGATTCGGATCAATGCAAGATAAACAAACCTATTCTGATGTTGTTGGAACACTTTTCAAAAAGCTGTTATTGCAAGGGCGTTCTCTTTTGTTTTGCACAGTGGTATTCAGTTGGAATATCCTGCTCCTCAGTCGACGAGGCAAGGGCCGAGATCCCTTCACCGGGAGTGACCCCTTGGACAAAAGTTTGCGTCAGGGCAGTAACTTCACTATAGCCGATTACTTTTGCTTTGCACCGTGGTATTCAGTTGGAATATCCTGCACCTCATTCTACGGGGAAAGAGCCGAGATCCCTTCACCGGGAGTGACCTCTTTAGCAAAAGTTGTCGTCACTATATTTTTTTAAAGCTATCCGTTCCTTCAACGATATCAAGTTCATTACGTTAAAGGTTTTCGCCAGAAACCATTCGTAGCCCTCCGTCATTTCAGTTAAATATTCGGTAGTATTCAAGCTATGTATTTTGACCTCACGCTAAGGCATAGTGTTTGGTAGCTGCCGGGTATTTATCTGTTGCATAGATAGATGCGTTGGTTTGGAACAGTCGTACTACTATTTTGGCCTACGTCAAGGGTATGTACGGGTGGGTTCAAATTAACCAGGATAATGACGGGTAGAACTTGACATGTGACTTATGATATTTTGACCTCACGCCAAGGTCATAAGAGCATGGGGTAAAAATCCACATCGGGAGTTTCAAAAGAACTGAAACTTGCCAGATATGCGCATACCTTCTGGAGTGTGATAGCGTGAGCGGATTCCGTCACGTTATCATGCGATGAGAGTTGGATCCCGATTCCCACTGATGAGTTGGTTTACTCCTCGGGTTATCCCGGCTAATTCTTCTTTCAGGTTTGGGGAAGAATTTGACGTTACAGTGGGAGGTTTCCAGATTAGATAAATTGGTAACCATTCTGATCTAGGTTAGAGTGCACGCTGAGTGTTTCTTTTCTCTCTCTCTCTGGCAGCGACCATTGACCCGACCCTAGACTATGACTCAGTGACCAAGTTGACCGAACCTTCTTAACACTGGCTTTTGGATTGTCAGAGTTGCAGACCTCTTTGCCACTCCTACTTTTACCCTTTTCTCCGGGACACCCCGTATTACTACGAACGTCCACTTCCATTGGACAAAACCATCGTATGGTTATATACGAACTCGAAGGACTTCGAGGATGGTTTCAGGTTCTGGAGAAAACGAATAGGACTATTCAGTTGTCTTTACCTTTTACCTTCTCTCAGGTTGCGAGTACTCCTTGGTTTAGGAGATAGTACACCTATTACGCAAATTGGATAGTCTTCTTCCAAACCTTAGGCTGGTGTCGAACGGTGGGGAATGAAGAAAGCCAATTAGCCTAAACGGTGTACAGAAGGTATTAAGTTCAGACAAAGCAAGGGATTAGTAAGAGGGCAAAGTAAATTGCGACTGCTATTCACGACCAAACCATGTACTTCTTTGTCAATCCTAAATCACCTATGAATTAAGTTCATTCGGTTGTCTTTTATCCTCACCTTCTCTCGCATTGCGAGTGCTCCTAGGATTAGGACAGTACACCCATTATGCTTATTGGATAGTCTTCTTCCAAACCATAGGCTGGTGCCGAACGGTATGGAAGGAAGAAAACCATTTGGCCTAAAGGGGTGTACAGAAGGTGATGACTAAAGACATATAAAGGGATTTGGAGAGGTGGCAAAGAATTATACAGTTATAGTTGTGAATCTGGATAATGGAAGAGGCATTACTAGGAATACCAGCATACCCCATCGAAACATTTCAATGTTTCAGTTTCACTGTGTACTGTTAAAAGAAAACTGATTTCCCGATTAGACACTTACTCCAGGGTATGTATTTACCAGGTTGGATTCTCACATCTGTATGGTTTTACAGATGATGAGTGGGAGTAAGTTATTGGAAATTAGGTGACCATCCTCATTATATCGGGATTCGTTGTAATCGGTGATATTTGATGAAGTCACCTGGGTTGTTTGCCGGTCGGCAAATATTTGGTTTTGAGTATCCGTTGTTGTGCACCAATTTCAAATTGATATATCTGTACGTCTATTTTTATAGAGTGAGATATACTTTTTGAAATTATGTCTATGACATTTACCTATATCTGTGGATGTTTAGGTAAGGAGCATTGAACAACTGTGTACTTCTTAACCAAAAGTATAGTTTTCAACCTACGACACACAGTGAATGAGTCACTAGACTCAGGGGACTTATACAGAGTATTGTATATTGTCCAGTGTCCATTAGGACAGAGGGGTTGGTCCTCGTACTATATTCTGTTTACTTTTAACTTCTCTAGTTCTTAGACATGTGTTTCGTAGAAACACGGGGTCTAAGTTTTGAGGAGTTATAGGTATAAGAGTAAAGTAGAGAACCAAGTGTTGCAAGTATCGGGATTCTTCAAGGAGATCGAAGATGTAGATACTTGTGAATGGTATTCAGATGATAGTAATGATTAAGAGAACTAGCTTCTCTTTCAGGTTACTCATAATTGGAAGTACTCCTAAGTTGAGTAACGCTGATCGGCCTCTCTTCCATTTACTTGACATGCACTGGAGACAGCTGCATGATTTGAATCTGGTTCAATTAAATCAGTGCCTCTGGTTCTTGGATATAGAACAGTTCATATCTTGACATTGTTAAGATACGGGGAGTTGTCCGGCTTATGCTTAAAACCAGACACTGGACAACTCAAGGCACGTTTCAGTAGTGGCTGTTTGTGGGTTGACCCGGGCTATGACGAGGGTTGACTTTCTACCATCTGGAAGATCAATAGTGATATTGTTCTTGACTCGCCACAGTTTTATCAAAAATGGATTTTTTCAGAAAAACAGGAGTGGGAGTATGGTAGAACTGGAAGTGATTCCAGAACCACAAACGATTACTGAAGATTTCATAAGATCCTAAAGATTCAATCTGGTTTGACATTCCATTGGCCACTCCGCAGATATGGTGGGTAACCTCAGGCACTCGAGAGGTACTTCGGTATGCTCAAGGACGGTGGCAGGGAGGTTCTTGTTTACCCACACTTGCCATTGCTGTTGTTCCAGGCTGCGAGACACGGCGGGAGGATGAGTATAGCGTCGTTCTAAACCTGCTTTAGAAGTGTACGTGTATATGACTCTGCCAGAGGGTTGTCGTAGTCAGTGGGAGCAGCGGAAGCATTGGTGGACAGTAAGCTTATGTCTATTTATAGACTAAAGCAGATATAGCGGAGATAGATCATCTATTTCTGATGTGACAGTCATAGGTTTGACTTCATCAGAATAGGGGATGGATCTGTTGAGAAGGTAGTAGGGTGTGATGTCCTGGTATTTGATGACATACACAGAGTAGGAAGTGATATTCCTATACTACGATCGGTTATACTTTGGTCGTCACACAGTGGTTTCTCCATATAGGACTTGGATATTAAATCAGACATTCTGGTTACTAGATCTAAGGTTTTAGATCTAGATTTGGGTGGTTTCCCAATCTGGGTACTTTGACCGCATTCTATGAGTATTTAGAATGGACGACTCCTGGCACGGTAGTGTACCTGCAGGTAATGGAGTCACCCTCTCTAAAGGTGTCTTACAGACTAAAGGGGAGAGGGATACGCATGATTGACAGATCACTTGCTTAGGCAATTGAGTCAATCATGAGATGTCAAGTACCACACCAGATGTTGTTCTTGCAGTAGGTGCAATAAGTTGATATTGATCCAATCCTGGAGAAACAGGCGGAAGCAGTTTTAGAACATAAGTGAATGTTCTAGGGATATGATAACGGCAGTCTTCTTCGGGAGACAGTTATCATTCCAGGCTTCCAAGGTGACCTGGATGGCAGAGTGGCTGTCAGAGTTATAGTTTTCCCTCTAACGAGGGGCAGTATTTTGGACAGTTGGTCCAGGTGGATACTGAGGGAAGGCATGGCGCAGGACACTGATTAAGTTCAGTTGTCGATACAGTCTAAGAAGTTTGGATTTGGAGTTCACTTATGAGCTAGGTCCCATCAGACATCCAGACATTCTAGGACAGGTATTGCTCAT
The DNA here is from genome assembly GCA_030015575.1 of Agapanthus africanus. Classification (NCBI taxonomy): domain Eukaryota; kingdom Viridiplantae; phylum Streptophyta; class Magnoliopsida; order Asparagales; family Amaryllidaceae; genus Agapanthus; species Agapanthus africanus. The sequence goes on along the minus strand of CM057337.1, from coordinate 498,759,997 downwards.
TTCGGGAGATAGTTTTCTCTGCGAACATGAGATATAGAGAGACATAGAAAGAAACATCAAAGCAGATCCACTCACTGAGGCTATTCCTCGAACGCAATAGTTTCGCAAACGAGCTTTGTGAGACTGACTAGTAGAGGAGTTGGGTGTTCGGTGTCACACGGGCTGTGAGTATGCGACATCGCAATAATTAGCCTTGAGTGCAAGTGGGAGATTGTTGGAGATAGTGCCCTCAGAGTCAATTATTGGATCACAGACACGTGATTGCAATGATTGAGGGGAGGACCTGTCCCAGTAGGACAGTCTTACTCGAGATGATAGTATGCTATCTGGTTTATCTTTATCATCGTGTACTGCTTCAGGTGACCTTTCGAGTCGCTATTACACGTTGATAAAGCCCCTAGGATTCTTGCTTGACTTCCAGCAGTATGAGGGCGATCATATAAGTGGGAGCTGGGGTCTACAAGCACATCCTTAAAAGGTCCCTAGTCGTGGGAGATTCGAGACAGGGCATCGATTCTCCACAGTAGACTAGTGTATACAGTCGAGACCCCGACGAGGGGCGGTGGCCGGTCTCACAAGCCACTGGTGTCAGTTGGTTCACCTAAGATGTATACAGGTGCTCATTGGGTTATGAGTACACCGGACAGGACTCGCCGGGAACCTGCTAGTTGGGTTTTATACCAGACGTCAGATAGCAGTTCCCAGGTGACATGTGTACAGGTTAGTTCATCGACCTGGGATCGTCATTTGTCTCGTGTGAGTTCCCACTGTACTTTGATTACTACCCTACCACGGCTCAAAGGAGTCGTGCAAACAGGTTTTAGTTGGGTACAGTCCCGAGCCACATGGAGGCAGTGAGCGGATCTGCAGGGGTTCGTCTCTCCCGGTATTGGGGGTGAGGTCGTGCTGTGTCTAGGAGAGCCAGAACATGAAAAGTCCTTGGCCAAGGCAGGAGATTTGCTGGTAGGTATTCCAGTAGTATCTCAGGGTGTTCTGGGCTACACTCCGACACGACTTGTACCGCTTTTGGGGGTCTGACTTTTACCAACCCCCTAGGCCCGCCATGCGATACTCATAGACGAACGGACCGGACTGTACGGATATTGTCACTGACAGTCTCAGTTGGGTGTCGGGGTGAGCTTCCTCATCGACGTCCCATTTGGTCAATACCTGGTGGCCCGTCACGTATTGGCTTATACCTCTGACGTGCTAGTGGTTAAATCCACAGCCAAGGTATTGACGAGTCTTTAGAGTCCACCACACTCAGTTACTCAAGTTTCGGGCGAAACGCTGTAGAGGCCGTATGGAGATATGGCTGGGTTCGATCAGATACGTGCGGTATTCCACGGATCATGATCGGACGGTTTTTACTAGCCGGCTTTGGCTTAAGCCGGATACTAGTATTAGATAGTGTAGTTTTGTCTCTTTGCATTTGTGTTCAGTGGGAATACAAATGCGGGCATGTATTTGCAGTAGCGGGGTTTTCCTGTAATTTATTACGGGATCGGTTTTCTGAAGTTGCCAGTTTGCATTCCGTTCCGGCCGGTTTTCCTTCATTCCTTCTCGGTCGGACTTTCTTGTTGGAGGGTGTTAATTGCAAGTTTGCAATTAACATTTAGTGGAGGGTTTTCTTGCACTTATGGATTATGATGAGACTTGCTTCATCATGAGATTCCATATTGGTCTCATCTTTGCTTTTCTTGTGATGGTTTTGAAAAAGGGAGATTGATTAGTGAAATGAGAGTGACCATTTTCTATATTGTTGATATATTCTTTCTTGCTTTTTTTTCTCTCTCCAATCCCATTCTTGAGAGGGAGGGCCGGCCACTTCAAGAGAGGGAGAAGAGGGGATTTCATTTGGTGTGAGGAAAAAGTTTCATATCATATTTCATGCTACCAAAATTCCAAAGCACATTTTCTTTAGTTGCTTTCTTCTCCTCCTCACATCCTTCCATCTAGGCAACATCAAGAACCCCAAGAGACATGCCTTCTACACTATTTCTATAGCAAGTCTTGGACGCGTCGGCTAGCCAACTTCGCGCCCGAGTTGCCTCGGTCAAGAGGCGGGAGCCCGTAAAAGATTCCGGCTACGTGGTGCCATTTCCGACGAGCGAGGAGGTGACGGAGATTCCGCAGGAGATCGGAGTGGAGACAAAGACCGAAGGACACGGATCGCTTGGTATTGCATCTCTACTCTTTTCTTATTTGCTAGCTAGCTAGGTTAATGGCCCGATCCGGGTGAAAAGTCCGCGGCGGTGCCGTTTTGCAAAGTTCGCAAAGTTTTTGTTTTCCGCGATTCCGGCGTCGGGTCGACGGCCGGGGCGCCCCCGCGGGCTTACAGTGGATAGGTAGCTTATGTCTATTTATAGACTGAAGCACCAGTAGCGGAGATAGATCATCTATTTCTGACGTGACAGTCATAGGTTTGACTTCATCAGAATAGGGGATGGATCTGTTGAGAAGGTAGTAGGGTGTGATATCCTGGTATTTGGATGACATACACAGAGTAGGAAAAGAAACTCCTATACTACAATCGGTTATACTTTGGTCGTCACACAGTGGTTTCTCCATAAAGGAAATGGATTTTATATCAGACATACTGGTTACTAGATCTATGGTTTTAGATCTAGATTTGGGTAGTCTCCCAATCTGGGTACTTAGACAGCATTCTAAGGGTATTTAGAATGGATGACTCCTGGCACGGTAGTGTACCTGCAGGTAATGGAGTCACACTCTCTAAAGGTGTCTTACAGACTAAAGGGGAGAGGGATGTGCATGATTGGCAGATCACTTGCTCAGGCAATTGAGTCAATCATGAGATGTCAAGTACCACACCAGACATTGTTCTTGCACTAGATGCAATAAGCTGATATTAATCCAATCCTGGAGAAACGGTCGGAAGCAGTTTTAGAACATAAGTGGATGTTCTAGGGATATGATAACGACAGCCTCATTCGGGAAACAGTTATCAATCCAGGCTTCCAAGGTGACATGGACGACAAGGAGGTTGTCAGAGCCATAGTTTTCCTTCTGATGAGGGGCAGTATTTTGGACAGGTGGTCCAAGGCAATACTGAGGGTGGCATGGCGCAGGATACTGATTAAGTTCAGTTGACGATACAGTCTAAGAAGTTTGGATTTGGAGTTCATTTATGAGCTATGTCCCATCAGACATCCAGACACATTCTAAGACAAGTATTGCTCATTTCGGGAGATGGGTTTTCTCCGCGAACTTGAGATATAGAGAGACAGAGAAAGAAACAACAAAGCGGATCCACTCACTAAGGCTATTCCTCGAACGCAATAGTTTCGCAAACGAGCTTTGTGAGACTGACTAGTAGAGGAGTTGGGTGTTCGGTATCACACGGGCTGTGAGTATGCGACATCGCAATAATTAGCCTTGAGTGCAAGTGGGAGATTGTTGGAGATAGTGCCCTCAGAGTCAATTATTAGGTCACAGGTACGTGATTGCAATGATTGATGGAGGACCTATCCCGGTAGGACAGTCTTACTCGAGATGATAGTATGCTATCTGGTTTACCTTTATCATCGTGTACTGTTTTAGGTGACCTGACAAGTTGCTATTACACATTGATAGAGCCCCTAGGATTCTTGCTTGACCACCAGCAGTATGAGGGCGATCATATAAGTGGGAGCTGGGGTCTATAAGCATATCCTTAAATGGTCCCTAGTCGTGTGAGTTTCGAGACAGGGCATCGATACTCCAGAGTAGACTAGTGTATACAGTCGAGACCCCGACGAGGGGCGGTGGCCGGTCTCACAAGCCACTGGTGTCAGTTGGATCACCTAAGATGTATACAGGTGCTCATTGGGTTATGAGTACACCGGACAGTACTCGCCGGGAACATGCTAGTTGGTCATATAGCAGACGTCAGATGGCAGTTCCCTGGTGACATATGTGCAGGTTAGTTCATCGACCTGGGGATCGTCATTTGTCTCGTGTGAGTTCCCACTGTACTTTGATTACTACCCTACCACGGCTCAAAGGAGTCGTGCAAACAGGTTTTAGTTGGGTACAGTCCCGAGCCACATGGAGGCAGTGAGCGTATCTTCAGGGGTTCGTCTCTCCCGGTATTGGGGGTGAGGTCGTGCTGTGTCTAGGAGAGCCATTACACGATGTCCTTGGCCAAGGCAGGAGATTTACTGGTATGTATTCCAGTAGTATCTCAGGGTGTTCTGGGCTACACTCCCACACGACTTGTACCGCTTTTGGGGGTCTGACTTTTACCAACCCCCTGGGCCCGCCATGCGATACTCATAGATGAACGGACCGGACTCATAGACGAACGGACCGGACTGTACGGATATTGTCACTGACAGGCTCAGTAGGGTTGTCAGGCTGAGTTCGCTCACAGACGTCCCTTTTAGTCAATACCTGGTAGCCCGTTACGTATTGGCTTATACCTCTGACGTGCTAGTGGTTAAATCCACAACCAAGGTGTTGACGAGTCTTTAGAGTCCCCCACATTCTGTTACTCAGCTTTCGGGCGAAAGGTTGTAGAGGCCGTATGGAGATATGGCAAGGTCCGATCAGATACGTGCGGTATTGCACGGATCAGGATCGGACAGTTTGTACTGTAGGCCGTATGGATATATGGTAGGGTTCGATCAGATACGTGCGGTATTGCACGGATCAAGATCGAACGGATAATACTAGCCGGCTTTGGTTTAAGCCGGATCCTAGTATAGTACAGTGTGAATTTTGTCTCATTGCATTTGTATTTCGGTCGGAATACAAATGCGGGTGTGTATGCACAGTATCGGGGTTTTCCTGTAATTTATTACGGGACCAGTTTTCTGGAGTTGCCAGTTTGCTTTTCGTTTCGGCCAATTTTCTTTGTATCGTTCATTGGCCGAAGATTGGTGGAGGAGGGCTTATTTGCATTGTTGCAAATAGGCATTTGTGGAGGGTGTTCTTTGCATATATTTGTATCATGATGGTTTCATGATGGAGCCCATCCTTTGACTCTTTCTTTTCCATCATGGCTTGACTTTGTAAACAATCATGGTTGTTGATGATTGTTGGTTGAGTATTGGTTTTGGGAGTGATCATTGTTTCTCATCATCACTTGCTTTTCAACCACCTCTTTGTCTTGACTCTCTCTCTTTTGTATGAGATGAGAATGGCTCCCATTTTTAATACACTCTCTCCACTCCCACTCCCTCTTCTTCCATTGTGTTGGCCGGCCAAGCATGGGGCTGCCCATGATTTTTGGTGTGGGATTTTTGATTCATTTCTTGTTGCAAAATCCCACAACACCATCTCCAAAAAGCTTGTATCAATCCTCCACCAAAAGGCAATTCCTACGACCCCAAAATGAGACTTGTACACTACATTCTACAGCAATTCTTGGGCACGTCGACTAGCCAGCTTCGTGCCCGAGTTGCCTCGGCATTGAGGTGGTGCACTTCCGGCGACGAGGAGGAGACGGGACATTCCGCAGGAGATCGGGACGACGACGAGAAGACCGGAGGACTCGGATCTGTCGGTATATCTCTCTTCCCCATCTTGTTGATAGCTAGGACTAATTAATGGTTCGATCCGGGTATTAGTGCGCGGCGGTTTGCCAGTTCAAGTAAAATCTAAAGTTTATCACCGCTTCCGCATTTGGTCGTCGGATTGACGGCCGGGGCGCCGCCGTGCACTTACAAAGTTCATTACGCAATAGGTTTTCAGAAAAACCTGTTGTAACCCTCCGTCATTTCAGATAAGTATTAATTAGTATTCGTGCTGCGGTTGTTTGGCATGCGTCAAGGCGTAGTGTACGGTAGCTAACTAGTGCTTATCTGTTAGCATACGATGCGATTGGATTAGGGTATTCGCACGGCGTTGTTTGGCATGCGTCAAGGGTCGTGTTGGTGGGTTTAATTCAATCAAGAAATATACGGGTTGAACTTGACTAGCGGACTATGGGTTGTTTGGCATGCGTCAAGGTCATAGCACGCTAGGGGCAAAATATTATCGGGAATTTCAAGTGTTGAAATTTGCAATGAGATTGCATACCTTCTATGAGATAGTTGGATCCCGATACCCGCTGCGAGTAAGAGTTACTCCTGGGAGAGTTTTACACATTACAATTAGCCGATCAAATAGGTGTCTAGAAAGGTGTTAACGAGGTTACGCCTCTGGGAAAACGAGGTTTACTGTAATTAGGTTCGTGCGAAAGCACGGGGGACCTCCCTCAAAGTACCGACACTGGCCTGGCAGAAAGATTGGCGAACTTGTAGTTTGTAATTAATCCCGGCTAGTCTTTCCTTTTAGGGTTTGAAGGAAGATTTGATAAAAACAGTGGGAGCCATCCTGATTAGATAAAATAATAACCAATCTATTCTTGTAAGAGCGCACGCTGAGTGTTTTCTTCTCTCTCTCTCCAGGTAGCGACCATATCACGCCTTAATCAAGATAATAATACGGAATATTGACTGAACCCGCTTGTTATACTGAGCTGGGGAACGTTGGTCCCGCTCCAACTTATAATTGTTATAAGACAGAGCAGGAAATTGGGGATTACCAGAATTCCCGTGCCGCCCAAACGAAGAGAGTGCATGCTGATGCATCATCTTCGGGTGTGTTCGTTACAAAGAACTGTTTCTCAGTATCCTCTGCATCCTGGGTATCTGATACCGGAACAGGATCCCAGATATGTAATCTGTTTCATAGGGCTACAGAAAGGCAGAGAACTGAGAACGGGTGATATGTTTCATGAGACAGAAAACGGGGCAAGTGTTGCAGTCAAGTCTGTTGGTCACTGTCACCCTGTATTCCAAATACATTGATTCTGAACGAATGTTATTAGATACCGAATCTGATATACAAAATCATATCAGTCTCTTTATTAGTAAAGAAATGATAAAATTTTGTATTGTTGGATAATGTTTTGAACATTTCCTATATCAAAAGTTGATCGGTTCAGGCACGTTATCTAAAAGCATTGATGTTCTAAATCAAACTACAGTTCTTAGTATATGGAACACACACAAGAGGAAGAGTTCAGAAATGAACAAATCCTTCTTGAGGTATTGTAGACTAGGTCATATCAATGCGACCCGACTAGCTTAAGTTACATATAGATGCATATTTAAATTAGTTTAAATTTACAACTTGTGAAACTTGCCAGTCATGTCACAGAGATAAGATGACCACAGCTCTGTTTATTGGAAACAGAGAAACAGTTAGTAAACTCTTGGGATTGATACATGTTGATGTATGTAAGGTCCCCTGTCTACACATGCCGGGAGCGGTTCTTTGTACTTCATTAAATTCTCTGATGATCTCTTTTGATTCAGACATATGTTCCTGTTAAAACACAAGTCCGAACCTTTTGAGATATTCACAGAATATAAATTAGAAGTAGAGAACTAAAACGGGTATAAGTATTATGTCCTTTGATGAGATCAAGGAGGAGAATACTTGAGCACGAAATTCTTGGACTTTTCTAAAGGAGAATGAGATTCTCTCTCAGCATTACTCCTCCGTATACACCATAACACGATGGTATATCGGGGCGGAGCAATTGCGCCCTATTCAATATGGTGTGCTCTATGATGAGTACTACTGAGTTACCTATTTCCTTTTTGGGAGTTATGCACTTGAGAAGCTGCATACCTATTGAATAGGGTTCGAATCAAATCAGTTGCCTACCACTTCATATTTGATATGATAAGGGAAGAGCCCATCTCTTAAGTTAGTTAAGATTTGGGGTTGACCGGCCTATGTCTAAAAGCAAAATCCGGACAAGCTCGAGGCAAGGTCAAAGGTTCCAGCTATACAAAATACAGCAGATGATTTGATAAAACCAAAGGATTCAATAGTTACCAACGAACCTCAGCCTCTCCGCCGATCTAGTAAGGTTCCTCACCCGCCTCAGAGACACTTCGGTTACTCTATGACAGTGGGAGCGAGGATTGCATCATGAGATGATGACCCAACTAGTTTTGAGCTGGCCATCAGGAGTAAGACTCTGTAAGAATGGCGGGATGCTTAGTGATCTGAGATAGAATCCATGTACACCAACAAAGTATGGACTTTGGTTGCTATATCTGAAGGGTTAAATCCCCATCAGGAGCAAGTATATCTTGAGAAGATTACTTGGTGTAGATGGAAAAGTTGAGACATTCAAAGCTAGACTTATTAAAGCTTTTCGTCATCGACCAGGCGTGGATAATGATGAAACCTTTTCAAGTGGCTATGCTTAAGTCCATCCAGATCCTACTTGCCACGGCTACATACCATGACTACGATATCTGGCGGTTGGGTGCCATGACTGCTTTTCTAAATGATGTTTTAGAAAAGAACGTCCATAAGTACACTGCCAGAGGGCTTCGTAGACAGTGGGAGCAGCGGAAACGTGTACAAGATGCTTTATAGGATAAAGCAGGCATCACGGAGTTGGAACATCTGTTTTGATGTGTTAGTCAAAGAGTTTGACATCATCAAAATGGTAGATGAACCTTGTATAAACAAAAAGGTAGTAGAGAGTATGGTGGCGATCCTCGTAGAGTACGTGGATGACATACTCTTGATAAGAAAGGAGTTTCCTATGCTACGCTCGGTCAATCTCCTCTCATCACAATGATTCTCCATATAGGATCAAAGTGATACCTCCTAAATCCTGGGTTTTGGATCTATGAGATAGATCTAAATGGATGATAGGATTCTCACTAGTTGTAGTGAGATGGTATCAATCGATCCTGGGGAGAATCACCGGAAGGGTTCCAGGGTGATAAGGACGACTGAAAGTCAGTCACAGGCATTGTCTTTACCCTCAGTAAAGGGACGGTATGTTGGAAGAGTTCAAAGCTAGATACCGTGGCATACTAGACGATAAAGGCTGGATACATCACTACTAAAGATGTTGGAGATAGTGCCCTCAGAGTCAATTATTAGGTCACAGGTACGTGATTGTAATGATTGATGGAGGACCTATCCCGGTAGGACAGTCTTACTCGAGATGATAGTATGCTATCTGGTTCACCTTTATCATCGTGTACTGTTTTAAGTGATCTGACACGTCGCTATTACACGTTGATAGAGCCCCTAGGATTCTTGCTTGACCACCAGCAGTATGAGGGCGATCATATAAGTGGGAGCTGGGGGTCTATAAGCACATCCTTAAAAGGTCCCTAGTCGTGGGAGATTCGAGACAGGGCATCGATTCTCCAGAGTAGACTAGTGTATACAGTCGAGACCCCGACGAGGGGCGGTGGCCGGTCTCACAAGCCACTGGTGTCAGTTGGTTCACCTAAGATGTATACAGTTGCTCATTGGGTTATGAGTACACCGGACAGGACTCGCCGGGAACATGCTAGTTGGTCATATACCAGACGTCAGATGGCAGTTCCCTGGTGACATGTGTGCAGGTTAGTTCATCGACCTGGGGATCGTCATTTGTCTCGTGTGAGTTCCCACTGTACTTTGATTACTACCCTACCACGGCTCAAAGGAGTCGTGCAAACAGGTTTTAGTTGGGTGCAGTCCCGAGCCACATGGAGGCAGTGAGCGTATCTTCAGGGGTTCGTCTCTCCCGGTATTGGGGGTGAGGTCGCGCTGTGTCTAGGAGAGCCATTACACGAAGCCCTCGGCCGAGGCAAGGAGATTTACTGGTAGGTATTCCAGTAGTATCTCAGGGTGTTCTGGGCTACACTCCGACACGACTTGTACCGCTTTTGGGGGTCTGACTTTTACCAACCCCCTAGGCCCGCCATGCGATGCTCATAGACGAACGGACCGGACTGTACGGATATTGTCACTGACAGGCTCAGTAGGGAGTCAGACTTAGTTCGCTCACAGACGTCCCTTTTGGTCAATACCTGGTAGCCCGTTATGTATTGGCTTATACCTCTAACGTGCTAGTGGTTAAATCCACAACCAAGGTGTTGATGAGTCTTTAGAGTCCCCCACATTCAGTTACTCAGCTTTCGGGCGAAAGGTTGTAGAGGCCGTATGGAGATATGGCAAGGTCCGATCAGATACGTGCGGTATTGCACGGATCAGGATCGGACAGTTTGTACTATAGGCCGTATGGATATATGGCAGGGTTCGATCAGATACGTGCGGCATTGCACGGATCAGGATCGAACAGATATTACTAGCCGGCTTTGGTTTAAGCCGGATCCTAGTATAGTACAGTGTAGATTTTGTCTCATTGCATTTGTATTTCGGTCGAAATACAGATGCGGGTGTGTATGCACAGTATCGGGGTTTTCCTGTAATTTATTACGGGACCAGTTTTCTGGAGTTGCCAGTTTGCTTTCCGTTTCGGCCAATTTCCATTGTTCCGTTCATTGGCCGAAGATTGGTGGAGGAGGGCTTATTTGCATTGTTGCAAATAAGCAATTGTGGAGGGGGTCTTTGCATATTTCCTTGTATCATGATGGCTCACCATACCTTGACCTTGCTTGTCTTTTTACTTCATGATGGTGTCATGATGGCTTGACCTTTGTTGTGATGATGAGGTTGGTGGAGTATGGCTTTGTTGATAATCATTTCCTTTCATGATATCATTTCCCTCTCTCTCTTGCTTTATGTGATGGGTAATCTTTTGATACATGGTTCCTCACTCTCACTCTCCTCTCTCAATTTAGCATGGCCGGCCATTCTTTGGAGAAGGTGGCTGTCCCAATTTTTGGGAGGGTCATTTTGGTTGATATCATATCATTTTCTTCACCAAAATTCCCAAGAAAAACTCCTTGTATCATCCCTCCACCAAAAAGCAACCTCCACTACCCCAAAGTGAGACTTGAAGACTACATATTCTACAGCGAATCTTGGGCACGTCGAGTAGCCGGCTTCGTGCCCGAGTTGCCTCGGCATTGAGGTGGGAGCCCGTAAAAGAAGTAGGCGATGTGGTGCCCTTCCGGCAAGGTGGTGACGACGGGACATTCCGCAGGAGATCCGGACGATGATGAGAAGACCGGAGGACTTGAATCGTCGGTATATCTCTTTCTCATCTTATAGTTAGCTAGGACTAGTTAATGGTTCAATCCGGGTATTAGTGCGCGGCGGTTTGCCAGTTCAGTAAAATTTAAAGTTTATCACCGCTTCCGCATTTGGCCGTCGGATTGACGGCCGGGGCGCCGCCGTGCACTTACAATGGTATCAGAGCCGCGCCATTAACATAGTCTAGCTTGGTGTAATGTGTTTTTCTGTTTCGATCGATCGAATGATCCAAAACTGCATTTTAGTTCGCATCAGTTTCTGTTGAAATTTTTTGGTGTCCAAAAATTTTTCAGGTTGTAAAATAGTGATGTACTGGAATATCTAAGGGTGCTGTAAAAATTCGGTACAGTGATTCGTCTACGGGAGCGCGGAACCGCGGCCAAACCCCCCTTTGGGCCGCGGTTCCGCCGCACAATGATGAGTTGACTGCACCAAACTTCTACAGTATCTTTCTGGGCTGAAAATTGGGGTTTTGGAATATTAATATTGGGCCCAGAATTTCCTGATCTGCTGCAGTAATATTTTGGGGCCCACTTGTTAAAGTTTGATCGATCGGATATTTTAAACACATTATTTCACAGTATTTACATTATATCTGCGACCGTGAATGTCACTTGATCGGTAAATCCGGTCTAACTGCTATAGCCCGGTTAGACGGATTTGCGAACGTGACTTTCACGTTGATGTTCTGTTTTTGCTGTGATGTTGCGGATCGGTCGTGGGGGATAGCCTGGATGCAATGCTAGTACAGTTTTGTTGTATTATGTACATTTGATATTGCGGGGCGAGCGTCCGACATGTGGACTGCCGTCACTGCCTGTTTGTATTATTATTTTGGGGCACGACCTGGTTGCGGTCGATGTACCCGGTGTATGTATATTTTACTTTCTGTACTAGGATTGCCCCGCGGAGGGGTGCACGGATAGCCGGGTTCTAGAGGGCAACAAGCCCGCATCTCATGGCATTGAGACGGAAGGGGCTTCACTCTGGGATTGGCGGGCTATTCGCCGCACTCGTAGGGGGTACAGGTTGACCCAGGAGGGGTGCCCAAGTTGCCGGATTCCGTGAAGTGCTGGGTGGTCCATTCACGGTGCTGAAGGGGGCTGCCTCGCTTCAGGTTTTGGCGGGTAACTTGCCGCGCCCGTAGGGGTCTAGGATTTCATTGCACAGGCTATCCACACGACCAGGGCAACGTCGGGTTTCAGCAGTGGCTCTGTGAAACCCGGGGATCCCAGATATCTGTATTGTTTCTGTGATGCTGTACATTTCTGTGATGTTGCATTTCTTTTCACGCCTTGAGCGAAATATAATATATTGGTATATATATTAGTAGATGTTGTATATGTTTTGCATCCGCGCTAGTCCAGTCCCCGCTCTGTCGTTAGTTAGCTAACCTAACGGGTAATGACGGGACCCAGTGGCGAATGCGGATGGCATATACGTACATCAGTATATTTTCGTTCTTTTTGGTGTGATCAATTGATGGGACTGCATTGATTCGGATCAATGCAAGTTTAAAACAAACCTAATCTGATGTTGTTGGAACACTTTTCAAAAAGCTGTTATTGCAAAGACGTTCACTTTTGTTTTGCATCGTGGTATTCAGTCGGAATATCCTGCTCCTCAGTCGACGAGGCAAGGGCCGAGATCCCTTCACCGGGAGTGACCCCTTGGACAAAAAGTTTGCGTCAGGGCATTAACTTCACTATAGCCGATTACTTTTTCTTTGCATCGTGGTATTCATTTGGAATATCCTGCACCCCATTCTACGGGGAAAGAGCCGAGATCCCTTCACCGGGAGTGACCTCTTTAGCAAAGGTTTTCGTCACTATATTTTCAAAAAGCTATCCGTTCCTTCGACGATATCAAGTTCTTTACGTTAAAGGTTTTCGCCAGAAACCATTCGTAGCCCTCCGTCGTTTCATATGGGTGGTCAATAGTATTCAAGCAGTGTATGTTGGCCAAAGTCAAGGCACAGTGATTGGTAGCTATTGGGTATTCATATGCAGCATAGATAGATGCGTTGGTTTGGAACAGTCGTACTGCCATGTTGGCCAAAGTCAAGGGTATGTACGGATGGATTCAAATTAACCTGGAGAATGACGGGTAGAACTTGACATGTGACTTATGATATGTTGGCCAAAGTCAAGGTCATTAGAGCATGGGGCAAAAATCTCATCGGGAGTTTCAAAAGAACTGAAACTTGCCAGATATGCGCATACCTTCTGGAGTGTGATACCGTGAGCAGATTCCGTCACGTTGTCATGCGATGATAGTTGGATCCCGATTCCCACTGATGAGTTAGTTTACTCCTCGGGTGATCCCGACTAATTCTTCTTTTAGGTTTGGAGGAGAATTTGAGGTACAGTGGGAGGTTTCCAGATTAGATAAATTGGTAACCATTCTGATCTAGGTTAGAGTGCACGCTGAGTGTTTCTTTTCTCTCTCTCTTTTTGGCAGCGACCATTGACCCGACCCTAAGACTATGACTCAGTGACCAAATTAACCGACCCTTCTTAAACACTGGCTTTTGGATTGTCAGAGTTGCGAACCTCATTGCCACTCCTACTTTTACCCTTTTCTCCAGGACACCCCGTTTTACTACGAATGTCCACTTCCATTGGACAAAACCATCGTATGGTTAGATACGAACTCGAAAGGATTTATTCGAGGATGGTTTCCGGTTCTGGAGAAAACGGATAGGATTATTCAGTTGTCTTTTCCTTTTGCCTCCTCTCCGGTTGCGAGTGCTCCTTGGTTTAGGAGTAGTACACCTGTTACGCATATTGGATAGTCTTCTTCCAAACCTTAGGCTGGTGCCGACCGGTAGGGAATGAAGAAAACCAATTAGCCTAACGATGGTGTGCAGAAGGTATTAAGTTAAGACAAATCAAGGGATTAGTAAGAGGGCAAAGTAAATTGCAACAGATATTCATGACCAAACCAGGTATTTCTTCGCCAATCCTAAAATCACCTTTGAATTTCTCCTGGACACTCCGTATCACTACGAAGATCCACAGTTTATTGGATACTCCATCGTATGGTTATATACGAACTCGAAAGGAACTTGTTCCAGTTCGGGGATGGATTCTGGTTCAGGAGAAATAGGAATTAAGTTCATTCGGTTGTCTTTTATCCTCACCTTCTCTCGCATTGCGAGTGCTCCTAGGATTAGGACAGTACACCCATTATGCTTATTGGATAGTCTTCTTCCAAACCATAGGCTGGTGCCGAACGGTAGGGAAGGAAGAAAACCATTTGGCCTAAAGGGGTGTGCAGAAGGTAATGACTAAAGACATATGAAGGGATTTGGAGAGGTGGCAAAGAATTGTACGGTTACAATCGTGAATCTGGAAGAGGCATTACTAGGAATACCAGGATACCCCATCGAAACATTTCGATGTTTCAGTCTCACTGTGTACTGTTAAAGGAAAACTGATTTCCCAGTTAGACACTTGCTCCAAGGTATGTATTTACCAGGTATGATTCTCACATCTGTATGGTTTTACAGATGATGAGTGGTAGTAGGTTATTGGGAATTGGGTGATCATCCTCATTATATCGGGATTCGTTGTAATCTGTGATATTTGAGGAAATCACCTGGGCTGTTTGCCAGTCGGCAAATATTTGGTTTTGAATATCCGCTGTTATGCACCAATTTCAAATTGATATATCTGTACGTCTATTTTCATAGAGTGAGATATACCTTTTTGAAATTATGTCTGTGACATTTACCTATATCAGTGGATGGTTAGGTAAGGAGCATTAAACAGCGGTGTAATTCTTCTTAACCATAGGTACAGTTTTCAACCTACGACACACAGTGAATGAGTTATCAGACTCAAGGGACTTATACAGAGTATTGTATGTTGTCCAGGGTCCATCAGGACAAAGGGGTTGGTCCTCGTACTATATTCGGTTTACTTATGACTTCTCTAGTTTTTAGACAAGTGTTTCGTGGAAACACAGGGTCCGAATTTGGAGAAGTTATAGGTATTTGAATAGAGTAGAGAACCAGGTATAGCAAGTATCGGGATTCTTCAAAGAGATCGAAGATGTAGATACTTGTCAATGGTATTCAGTTGCTAGTAATGATAAAGAGATCTTGCTTCTCTTTCAGGTTACTCATAATTGGAAGCATTCCTGAGTTGAGTAACGCTGATCGGCCTCCTTCCATTTAGTTGACATGCACTGGAGACAGTTGCATGTTTTGGATCTGGTTCAATTAAATCAATGCCTCTGGTTCTATATTGGATATAGAACAGTTCATATCTTAACGATGTTAAGGTACGGGGAGTTGTCCGGTTTATGATTAAAACCAGACACTGGACAACTCAAGGCACGTTTCTGTAATGGCTGTTTGTGGGTTGACCCAGGCTATGACGAGGGTTGACTTTCTACCATCTGGATGAACAATAGCCATATTGTTCTAGACTCGCCACAGTTTTATTAAAAATGGATTTTTTCAGAAAACAGTAGTGGGAGTATGGTAGAACTGGAAGTGATTCCAGAACCACAAACGATTACTGAAGATTTGATATGGAACCTAAAGATTCAATCTGGATTGACATTCCATTGGCCACTCCGCAGATAAGGTGGGTAACTTCAGGCACCCGAGAGGTACTACGGTAGCCTTAAGGACGGTGACAGGGAAGTTCTTGTTTACCCACAATTACCATTGCTGTTGTTCCAGGGTGCGAGACCCGGCGGGAGGATGAGTATAGCGTCGTTCTAAACTAGTTTTAGAAGTGTACGTCTATATGACTCTGCCAGAGGGTTGTCGTAGTCAGTGGGAGCAGCGGAAGCATTGGTGGACAGGTAGCTTATGTCTATTTACAGACTGAAGCACCAGTAGCGGAGATAGATCATCTATTTCTGATATGACAGTCATGGGTTTGACTTCATCAGAATAGGGGATGGATCTGTTGAGAAGGCGTGATGTCCTGGTATTTGGATGACATGCACAGAGTAGGAAAAGAAACTCCTATACTACGATCGGTTATACTTTGGTCGTCACACAGTGGTTTCTCCACATGGGACTTGGACATTATATCAGACATACTGGTTACTAGATCTATGGTCTTAGATCTAGATTTGGGTAGTCTCCCAATCTGGGTACTTAGACAGCATTCTAAGGATATTTAGAATGGACGACTCCTGGCACGGTAGTGTACCTGCAGGTGATGGAGTCACCCTCTCTGAAGCTGTCTTACAGACTAATGAGGAGAGGGATGTGCATGATTGGCAGATCACTTGCTCAGGCAATTGAGTCAATCATGAGATGTCAAGTACCACACCAGATATTGTTCTTGCACTAGATGCAATAAGTTGACATTAATCCAATCCTGGAGAAACAGTCGGAAGCAGTTCTAGAACACAAGTGGATGTTCTAGGGATATGATAACGACAGCCTCATTCGGGAGACAGTTATCATTCCAGGCTTCCAAGGTGACCTGGACAACAAGGAGGTTGTCAGAGTTATAGTTTTTCCTTCTAATGAGGGGCAGTATTTTGGACAGGTGGTCCAAGGCAATACTGAGGGAGGCATGGCGCAGGATACTGATTAAGTTCAGTTGACGATACAGTCTAAGAAGTTTGGATTTGGAGTTCATTTATGAGCTATGTCCCATCAGACATCCAGACACATTCTAAGACAGGTATTGCTCATTTCGGGAGATGGGTTTCTCCGCGAACTTGAGATATAGAGAGACAAAGAAAGAAACAACAAAGCGGATTCACTCACTGAGGCTATTCCTCGAACGCAATAGTTTCGCAAACGAGCTTTGTGAGACTGACTAGTAGAGGAGTTGGGTGTTCGGTATCACACGGGCTGTGAGTATGCGACATCGCAATAATTAGCCTTGAGTGCAAGTGGGAGATTGTTGGAGATAGTGCCCTCAGAGTCAATTATTAGGTCACAGGTACGTGATTGTAATGATTGATGGAGGACCTATCCCGGTAGGACAGTCTTACTCGAGATGATAGTATGCTATCTGGTTCACCTTTATCATCGTGTACTGTTTTAAGTGATCTGACACGTCGCTATTACACGTTGATAAAGCCCCTAGGATTCTTGCTTGACCACCAGCAGTATGAGGGCGATCATATAAGTGGGAGCTGGGGGTCTATAAGCACATCCTTAAAAGGTCCCTAGTCGTGGGAGATTCGAGACAGGGCATCGATTCTCCAGAGTAGACTAGTGTATACAGTCGAGACCCCGACGAGGGGCGGTGGCCGGTCTCACAAGCCACTGGTGTCAGTTGGTTCACCTAAGATGTATACAGGTGCTCATTGGGTTATGAGTACACCGGACAGGACTCGCCGGGAACATGCTAGTTGGTCATATACCAGACGTCAGATGGCAGTTCCCTGGTGACATGTGTGCAGGTTAGTTCATCGACCTGGGGATCGTCATTTGTCTCGTGTGAGTTCCCACTGTACTTTGATTACTACCCTACCACGGCTCAAAGGAGTCGTGCAAACAGGTTTTAGTTGGGTGCAGTCCCGAGCCACATGGAGGCAATGAGCGTATCTTCAGGGGTTCGTCTCTCCCGGTATTGGGGGTGAGGTCGCGCTGTGTCTAGGAGAGCCATTACACGAAGCCCTCGGCCGAGGCAAGGAGATTTACTGGTAGGTATTCCAGTAGTATCTCAGGGTGTTCTGGGCTACACTCCGACACGACTTGTACCGCTTTTGGGGGTCTGACTTTTACCAACCCCCTAGGCCCGCCATGCGATGCTCATAGACGAACGGACCGGACTGTACGGATATTGTCACTGACAGGCTCAGTAGGGAGTCAGACTGAGTTCGCTTACAGACGTCCCTTTTGGTCAATACCTGGTAGCCCGTTATGTATTGGCTTATACCTCTAACGTGCTAGTGGTTAAATCCATAACCAAGGTGTTGATGAGTCTTTAGAGTCCCCCACATTCAGTTACTCAGCTTTCGGGCGAAAGGTTGTAGAGGCCGTATGGAGATATGGCAAGGTCCGATCAGATACGTGCGGTATTGCACGGATCAGGATCGGACAGTTTGTACTATAGGCCGTATGGATATATGGCAGGGTTCGATCAGATACGTGCGGCATTGCACGGATCAGGATCGAACAGATATTACTAGCCGGCTTTGGTTTAAGCCGGATCCTAGTATAGTACAGTGTAGATTTTGTCTCATTGCATTTGTATTTCGGTCGAAATACAGATGCGGGTGTGTATGCACAGTATCGGGGTTTTCCTGTAATTTATTACGGGACCAGTTTTCTGGAGTTGCCAGTTTGCTTTCCGTTTCGGCCAATTTCCATTGTTCCGTTCATTGGCCGAAGATTGGTGGAGGAGGGCTTATTTGCATTGTTGCAAATAAGCAATTGTGGAGGGGGTCTTTGCATATTTCCTTGTATCATGATGGCTCACCATACCTTGACCTTGCTTGTCTTTTTGCTTCATGATGGTGTCATGATGGCTTGACCTTTGTTGTGATGATGAGGTTGGTGGAGTATGGCTTTGTTGATAATCATTTCCTTTCATGATATCATTTCCCTCTCTCTCTTGCTTTATGTGATGGGTAATCTTTTGATATCATATCATTTTCTTCACCAAAATTCCCAAGAAAAACTCCTTGTATCATCCCTCCACCAAAAGGCAACCTCCACTACCCCAAAGTGAGACTTGAAGACTACATATTCTACAGCGAATCTTGGGCACGTCGAGTAGCCGGCTTCGTGCCCGAGTTGCCTCGGCATTGAGGTGGGAGCCCGTAAAAGAAGTAGGCGATGTGGTGCCCTTCCGGCAAGGTGGTGACGACGGGACATTCCGCAGGAGATCCGGACGATGATGAGAAGACCGGAGGACTTGGATCGTCGGTATATCTCTTTCTCATCTTATAGTTAGCTAGGACTAGTTAATGGTTCAATCCGGGTATTAGTGCGCGGCGGTTTGCCAGTTCAGTAAAATTTAAAGTTTATCACCGCTTCCGCATTTGGCCGTCGGATTGACGGCCGGGGCGCCGCCGTGCACTTACAAAAGATGCTACCAAAGTGGCTGTCTGGGTGTATATTTGTTCATGAGATGAACTTAGTTCCTCCCATTGTGTGACAATGGAGTTATGGCTTATGCCAAGGAACGTCCGTCCCATCAGTGATCCAGACATATTATAAGGCAGTATCACCTGATCATGGAGATGGTTGATCTCCAGGGCGATCGAGGTTAGGAGAGTAGACTCAGATGACAACACGGCGGATCCACTCACAAAGGCCTTTTCCCAGAGAGAGACTTTTATGGGATGGTTGAGTATGAGATACTATAACCACTGCTATCAGATGGCCCTAGTGCAAGTGGGAGATTGTTAGTTATATGTATGCCCTAGAGGCCATTACTATAAATAGGATGTATATTGTAGTGGGTGCTTGGACATATATAGGGAGGACTTTCTTGCTCAACATGATAGTATGCTATCTGGTTGATCTTTACTTTAACGTGTACATTGATTGTCTCTCTGTTACATGTTGGTAAAGCCCTTAGGATGTGTACTTGACTACATGGACTATGATGCGGATCATACTAGTGGGGACATGGTACTCCATAAGTACATCCTTCAAAGTCCCTAGTCGTGGGTATATCAAGACGGGGCATCGATATACCAGAGTAGACTAGCGTATACCTTCTCGACCCATACAGATGGGCGATGGATGATCCCATATCCATTGGTGTTTGACATCAGAGATGATATACGGGTGCTCAGTGGAGACGGGGTACACTGGACGGGCTCGCAGAGAACTCCCAGATGGTATTATACCTTACGTCAGATGGCAGTTCTCTGGTGACACTGGTACAGAGTAGTCTGTTGACCCGAGATCGTCATAGAGTCTTGTGTGGTTCCCACTGTGCTTTGATTTCCACCTTACCACGTCCAAGAGGGCATGCAAAACGGTGGTTTTTGGGTACAGTCCCGAGTCACATGGAGGCAATGAGCGATAGGAGGGGATTCGTCTCTCCCGGTATAGGGGGTTGATGTTGCGCTGTGTTCGATTGGCTATAACCGGAAATCCCTGCCCAGGGTTGCTGAGATTTACTGGTAAGTGTTACCAGTAGTTTCTCGAACTGTTACAGACCTCATATCGACACGACTTATCGAGCTGTTGGGGTCTGACGTTTACCACCCCTAGGCGAGATATGCGACATATCAGACGACGAGACCGGACTGTACGGTAAGTGTTACTGGTTGGATTCACAGGAGTATGAGCGGGCTTGCTCGTCGATCTTCTGATCAATCAATACCCGGGTGGCCGTTACGTTTAGCAGACCGCTTGCGGCTTGTGGGTGTTTGATATGATCATCACCTGCTGCCGGAGTATTGACGAGTCTTTAGAATCCTACACAGAGGTTTCCTGGCTCAAGCGAAACGAAATAGGAGCGCATATGAGATATGTGCGGGACCGAGAATAATGCTTGTATGTGATACCGTATTCTATCCTCGCGATGAATGTATCGAATGGTTGTATGCGATATAACCTAATTATCGAATCAAGGATTGATTCGATAAGCCGATACATTGAATATTGGTCGGTTATATGCGATATGACCGGGTCGTTAAATCAAGTGTTGATTTAATGATTTAATGCATAATTATATATTTGATATATTACTTTGCATTAACTAGTATTGGTTCACTTTAAATGGATTTTCTCACTTGCATTGCACAAGTTGTATATGTGATATACTTTTGTGCACTTGATTGTATCATGTTTGATGATACATGTTTACTTGAGTTTGTGTAAAGATTAAACCATGGTTATTTAAATGGTTAGGGTTTTGATTTTCATATCTATCTATTTATTTATTTATTATGGAAATGATAAAAAGAGAAAAATGGTGGCTTGCTTTGTTTGTTCATGAAGCTTCATGAAGCTTTGACTAAGTGACCATTTTGTCTCTTGCTTAACCCTAACCATTCCACTTAACCATAGTCCACTCTCTACACTTAACCATGGTTGTAGTTATGATAAGAATAACCTATTTTCCATTTTCTCTTTATTCTTATCATAATATTATTCTATTATCTTCTTCTTCTTCTTCAAGATGAAGAAGCTTGCAACCATCAATGGTGACTTGATGAAAAGAGTGAGAAATCCAATTCTAAAGTGAACCTAGTTCCTATTTCTTCATCCTCTACCTCTTGCCAAGTAGTATAGGGTGTTTTCTTCACAAGTTTCTTGACTTGGTGAAGTTGGAGCTTGATCTTGTGTTGCCTCGACGTAGATCATCTTCGGCATCGAAGCCGACGACCAAGCCCGCCCATTTCTCCGATGAAACCGACGCTAGAGCCCGGGATTCTATTTGGACAGCGAGGAGACTTCATCATGGAGCTATGGAGGTGGAGGACCGGATCTACAAAGGTTGTATTTCCGTTCTTTTAGTTAAGTTGTTAACTAGTTTCATTGTTTCGCCTAAAATTCTTGTTAACGATCCGTATTAGGGTTTCTCGGCACTTGTAAAAATTTAAATTGGCATGGTTGATGCCTTGTAAGACCTCATTAGTGTGCCTAGGAACCCTACAAACTCTTGTTAGGTTGTTAGTTAGGAGTTTAACAATGATCCGTATTGGTAGTCCATGTTACCACCCTCTTGAAAATCGTTTTTCACCAATTCCGCAACCCCGTAAGTACCGGGGAAGGGTAGCATGGACTTACACTTTCAAGACTGTTGCATATACATATTATCATTTATTACATCATGTATTAGTAGAACCTGATAGGGTACCTTTCATGACTGTTGCATACATATGACCATTTATTGCTATTAGCTTGCATGTGTTAGATTCGCGCTGTACGTGCATACTTGTGATTATCTGCATATGTAATTTACTATTCATGAGTTGGAAACTCACCCCCGTTGTGCCATAGTGTTTTGCAGCTTGTTCCTCAGAGTAGTCGAGGCAGGCTTTTCATCTTTCATGTCATCTTTTGCAGCGGATACCGCTACGGCTGATTGTGTATAGTTTTGCTATAGGTGGGTTTTGCAGTTATTTAATATTGCTCATTGTATATTCGTTGTACCATGTACTCTCCATCTACAACTTTCATGTATTGACTTAGAGACTTGATGTGAGGACAATATTGTATATTATTTTGTGGCTTGGAGGTCATTTATGCAGTTTTATTTATATCGTCTTTTATTTCTTCGCTACGGCGTCGTATATCTGTTGTGGTGGTTGTTTTCCGCCTTTGGGCGTGTATTTGCTCCCGTTTAGGGATGCTTTACTTATATCTTTGTTGTACACAATTTTGGCGCCAGTTTTTACAAAGAAGGTGCTGCCAAAATTTTAAAGGAAATAAAGTTGGACTTTAAAGAATTTGGTTTGAGATTTCAAAGGTTTTAAAAATGTTATTATCACTTACTACTTTTGATGGTTTAGATTGCTAGGTTTTTGGCTTATTTAAATTGCGTTATACCTGTAGACGTTGCGTAGTTTAAGGGCCGTCACGTGCCAATTTCGGGTCATGACAAAGTTGGTATCAGAGCGCAAGGTTTTACCTTTCGGAGTGTAGGATGACCTTGGTATAATGGAGTAGGTAGCTTAAGCAGAGTAACGTAGTGTGTGTATGTCCGCGGCATACTCAAGATATGGTACTCCTCCTAAAGTGACCTAAGTACTTATTGCTTGAAATTCCTTTCTTGATGATACATATCCTTGTGATTCGATTTCCGTGTTTTTATCGAATCCTATTTCCATTTATAGCCTTTGCCGCCGATGACTATGGAGGCTCAGAGAGGTGCAGCGAGGGCCGAGGTCAGAGTTGACTCATTTGGGACGAGGATTGACAAGGATGGCACGCTCGCTGTACAGGAGCAGATGGATCCGCCTTCGATTGATCGTATCGCTTGGCTTGAGGCAAAGATGCAGGACTTGCGCAAGACGATGAGGTCATTGGCTGAGGCCAGTCGAGCGCAGCGACAGGAGGTTGCCACCCCTGTTACCAAGTTATTCCTTGCGATCAACACACAGCATAGTGTTAAGCATACAGCACTAGTGGATGCAGCCATAGTTGACGAGGCACATCTTCCAGAGACTTTGGGAGTTCCGGAACAGAGGAGGACTCGTGCAGGTGTACCAGCCTAAGGACAGAGGTTCAGTCGCCGTGATAGGTTTCGTGCACGTCGCAGGAGTAGCAGAGGCTTGGGGCGAAGACAGTCGCTAAGCACTCATCCCCAGGAAGGTCAGCAGCCATGAAGTGGATGTTTTTGATGCGGGAGCCTTCATCACTTCATCAGTAATTGTTCCTTAGCACCGCGTCAGGCTCGTGTTCAGAGGGGTAGTAATCGCGGAGATTTCGCTCAGAGAGGAGAGGTTGGCAGAGGACGAGTTCAGCGAGTTGCGGGTAGAGGGCAGACACGAGAGTTTGCTTCTACTCATCAGGACGTGCGGGCGTCCAATGAAGAGTTTTCAGATATTCTTAATTTGTATGTTCTTTTGATGCACTTGTTTGTTTTACACACTTTGTGTCGTGGTTGGGCCGAGAGTCATGTTAGCTAGATCAGCCATTGTTGCGTTAACTTCTGTCAACGATTCTTTTGTTGCACGACACGTATTTCGGTCCTGTGCCAATCTGTTAGGAGATAGAGATTCGTCCGTCGTTTTGATCCTTCTAGAGATGTTGGATTTGACGTTCTCCTGGGCACGGGCTG
This sequence comes from Agapanthus africanus, assembly GCA_030015575.1. Classification (NCBI taxonomy): domain Eukaryota; kingdom Viridiplantae; phylum Streptophyta; class Magnoliopsida; order Asparagales; family Amaryllidaceae; genus Agapanthus; species Agapanthus africanus. Next base: position 498,736,358 of record CM057337.1, on the reverse strand, counting down.
GTTAGGTACGTGCTAGGCATCTGTGGACTGCCGCGAGAAAACAGTCATGTTTTGTTTTCCCCGCGAGTTAGTTCTTGTTGTGCAGGGGGGCAGTGGTGCCGCCACTCACAGCTTGAATTCAGCCTTTTTCGCTACTCGGCTTTAGAGGAGAGGATGTCGTGGATTCTTGGGTTTCATTCGTGATACCGCAGCCACAGTGGGTGTGTTGGACCGGGTTCCTATCGTGCGAGAGTTTCCGACATTGTTCCAGATGAGACGGTGAAGCTTAGGGAGTTTAAGGATCAGTTGCAGAGTTGCTTATAGGGGGGCTTGTGCGTCTGAGTGTTTCGCTTTGGAGAGCTCCTATTCTGTTTGTCAAGAGAAGGACGGCAGTTGAGGTTATGTATTGACGGATCGTCAATTGAACCGGGTTATTGTGCGGATAGGTATCCTTTAGCTCGCATTGACGATTTCTTTGATCAACTCCAGGGTGCAAGACATTTTCTAAGTTTGTTTGGGACCAGGTCCTCATTGGTTGCGGGTTCGGAGTGATGGCATTCCGAATACTGCTTTTATGCGTGCTATGGGCTTTATGAGTTTTGGTGGGGTCGTTGGGCTCACCAATGCCCTAACAGCATTCGTGGATATGATGAACCAGATTTCTTCAGGCCGTTCCTCGACCAGTTGATTGTTGTGTTATTGATGAATTTTTGGTCTTTTCCAAGAGTCATGAGGAAAGTGAGCAGAACTTGAGAATTTGTCTTGCAGACATTAGGAGAGCACCAGCTGCTTGCTAAATCCTCTGAGTGTTCATTCAGGCTTGATCGTGTTGACTCCTAGGACTTGTAGTTACGGGAGACGGTTTTCGTATGGACCCAGGAAGATGGAGGCCGTACAACTTTTGCCCAGACTTGTGTACGGGACGGAGGTCCGCAGATTTTTGGGGTTAGCAGGTTTTTACCACCGTTTCGTGCAGGATTCCTTGTGTATCGCTGCACCGTTGACTGGACTGACCGGAATGGAGGTTCCTTTTCTTTGGACTGAGTCATGCGTACGGAGTTTTCGGCAGTTGAAGACTTGGTTGACGACTGCACCAGTTCTTTCTTTGCTTTCTGGTTCGGGCGACCTTTGTTGTTTACTGTGATGTTTCGCGAGTGGGGCTCGATTATGTACTTATGTGACACTATAGAGTTATCGCTTTTGCTTCCTGACAGTTGGGGGAAGTACGAGCAGGATATCCCACTCATGATCTCGAGATGGCCGCGGTTGTCGTGCATTGAAGATTTGGAGACACTACTTGTGTGGAGAGTCGTGTCAGATTTTCACGGACCACCAGAGCTTAATGTAAATCTTCCTGCAGCGGGTTTTGATTGTTGAGACAGCGCCGTTGGATGGAGCTTGTGGAGGATTGTGTTTGCGAGATCCTCGTTACCCATGGCAAGGCGATTGTGGTAGCTGATGCTGGAGTCATAGGCCCGGGGTTAGCTTCTCCCAGTTGTGCGCAGTTCTGAGTACAGCTTAAGTTCGCCTCTAATGAGGGGACAGCTTGCTCATCACCGCGCCCGTCCATTTTTCCTTAATCGTTTTGGCGAGGCATAGCCCGCCGATGCTCGTTTGTCTCAAATTCTAGAGCATGTTCGACCGGGTAATGATTCGGTGTCCTTGATTTGTGACCAGGGTGTGCTACGTTTAGGGACGCATTTGTGTGTACCTGATGCTGATGAGTAGAGATGAGAAATCCTAGAGCAGGCACATCAGTCATCTTTCTGTGTTCATTCAAGTTCCACCAATATGTGACATGACTTGTGAGATGGTTACGGGTGGGCAAGGATGAAGAGTGAAGTTTCGGATTTCATTTCAAGGTGTCTGTTTTGTTGTGAGCTAAGGTTGAGCATTTGAGACTGGCTGGAAGTTGCAAACTTTAACCGTTCCAGAGTGGGAATGAGAGCTGATATCCATGAATTTCGTTGTGGTGTCTACCTAGGTCTAGACAGGGTGTGACTCCATTTAGGTGTTTGTTGTCCGGTTATGCTCAGTTTGCTCAGCTGTTCTTCGTTAAGTTGTGCGTTGCACGGAGTTCCTTCATGTGTTGTATCCAATAGAGGCACCATGTTCTCTTGCCGTCTTGGGCAGAAGCTTCAGGAAGCCTTGGTTACTGGTTGATTTTTAGCCCTGCTTTTCCATCCGCAGGACGACGGTTTGAGAGAGCGGGCTATACAAACTCTGGAGGATATGCTTATGCGTACGTACTAATTGTTGTTGGCAGTTGGGATCATCACTTACCATTGTTAGGATTCTCCTTTGATAGCAGTTATCAGGAGACATTCTAATTGGCAACCTTTAGGTTTTGTTTGGTAGGACGTGTCGATCACCAGTTTGTTTTTCTGACTCCGCGAGAGTAGTATTTTTGGACCCCAACTAGTCGAGAGGCTTTGGAGAAGATCCAGTTGGTTCAGGTCAGGATGAGAGTAGCCCAGTGCAGACAGAGGTCTTATGCCGACCGTTGTGGTCGCAGACTTGAGTTCGCAGTGGGAGATCATATATTCTTACGGATTTTCCGATGAATGACGTGTTGAGTTTTAGGAAACTTATCCCAGGATTGTAGGTCCTTTTGAGATCCTTAAAGCGAGTTAGTTCCGTTGCCTATAATTTAGCACTTCCACTCAGATTATTGAGTATTCATCCCTTATTTCTAGTGTTGATACTTTGCAAATACCTTCATGACCTTTCTCACATGATTCGGCATCAGACCATTTAGTTGGAACGCGATCGTTTTGTTCACCGGCAGCCAATTGTGTTAGTGGTTCGGCAGGTGGAGAAACTTCGGTCATGGGTTCTGCCATCTATGGAGGGTTTTCTTTTGCGTAGCCGTATAGTGAGGGGATGACTTGGGAGGCTACGAGCAAGTTGTGGATGATTTGCACTCATCTCTTTGAAGGTATGGATAGTAAGAATTTTAATTCGGGGACGAATTTCTTTAAGGGGGAGATTGTAACGCCTTTGGATTCGGTAATGCGGGTTTACTGTAAAATGTTTACCAATTTGGGTTCCTCACATTTTATAATATTTAATTAATATTTTAATTTTATTTGTTATGCCATGCACATACATGTGCATGTTTATGTAAGGGTGTGTTTGTGTTAATCTAGTTTTAGTGACCACGACAACTTAACCCTAATCCTAATCTTTTGCTTTAACCTTATCCTTTCCTTGATTAAACCTTTAGATATTTGTGGGAGATATTTCTTTTGGCTTTTGTTTTGGGGAGAGATGGCATGGTGGGTTTAGTGTGTGCATTAATAAGGAGTTAATGCAAGGGTGCACTCACCTTAACCTCACCTCTCGCTCTCTCTTTTCTTCACACCTCACTCATTTCTCTCTCACTTTATTCCTTATCATTTTCTTCATCCCTCTCTCATCTCAACTGAACACTTAATAATCATTCACTAATCCATCACTAATCTTCACAAAATCTCACCCAAATCACTTCATTTGCCTTGTTTTGCCTCTTGGATGCCTTGGAGCTTGGAAAGTTAGGATTTTTGAGCTTGTGGGTATAGGTAATGATCTCTATCTATTAGTTAAGTCTTTTTAGTGTTGTGTAGTCTTGTGGTTTTAGTTTAGAACGCTTAAGGTATCGTTTCGTGCAAATATCATATTTTTAGTGCCATATATGATATTTGTGATCTGCTGTGACCCGAGAGTATACTAGAAAATCAAACAATGTAGTTGTGTTGTACCAGAGACCCTAAGCCTTCACCTAAAACATGAAACCGTAGGCTCGAACCATGGCCGGCGACGCAGTGGGGAATTCCGGCGACCCTGGTTTTTGGGTAGAGTTAGGGTGTGGGTTTTTGTGGGTAGCTGTATGCTTTAGTTTAGGTGTGTTTGGTCCTGTTTGATTTTTGGGTTTTCTCTGTATACAAAATCTAGGATCACCTAGCTAGTTTCTTGTGTTACGATTACGTGTGTTACGTTATACGACACGGTTCATGAACTTTGTGTGGTTTTGCTCTTGGGTTGGTTCCATAGTGTCGCTACGCACGTTAGCCACAATACGAACACTTGAGAGTATTTTTTGAGTTGGTGCATCGGTCAAACGTAGTTTTTACGTGTTATTGGTCATTTACTAATATACATACTTGTTATATTGTTTTATCTTTTAGGTTCGCAGGCGGGGACTTCGGACGCTTCGAAGAAGGGGAAATAGGTGGTTGGCTTTACTTAGCCAGGAGCGTTGGTGAGTAGATTTAACATCTACAGGGGAATCTCCCGCATGGCGTTGAGCGTCTGCCCTAGAGATGATATGATATTAGTCGCATATTCTATTGCATATATAGAGTTTGCGCATACACCTCATTGCATATTATTACTTGTTGTGCTTGGACTTGTACCCTTAGGACACTGCACTATTATTGATGGCTCATGTTGCACGAGCACTGATTGTATGCCACTCACACCATCAATAATTGCCATGACCCACACAACACACATACATATCTGAAATTGTTTGGTTAGGGACATTGAGACATTGATTCATATTCGTTTATGCATATGACATATAGCATACATGTATACCAACATGCTTACACATATTCCTTGACATGCTTATATGCTAGTTACCCTTATACCTATATGGTATTGTACCATTAGTGATTGGTATATACACATATGAGACATAGCTAAATGTACATCTTGCATACAAACTTACACTTATACCTGGAGGGTATTACATCATTACTGATAGGTAGATACATATACCTTGCTATACCTACATGTTTACATATATTTTTGGCAATAGCTACATGTTCACCTTTATTTGATTTTATATGGACTTGGAGAAATTAGAAACCGCATGATATATATTAACTTGTTTCAGTTAAATAGCGGCTTTTCGTTTATATGCTCACATTTCAGTTTTATGTTGCATATATTATATTCATGGATTTTCGTATTGAGATATGGATTTTTTATGATGTTTTCTGGATTTGAGGACCGTGGTAGTTTCATGAAATTATGCGTTATTGTAAAAACCCGGTTTCTCTTGATATGATATTTCAGCTGCCACCATGAGATTTATCGGTTCTGATATATATATACTCCATGCGAGGAGGCATCGTGGGCCGTATGCGGGTACATGGTGGGGTGCGGAGGTACCCCGGGGAAAGAAAGGTATTTCGATGGACCACGCCGATGAGCCTGACAGGGGAACCATACCTACCGGTGACAGTACCTATGACTCGGCGGTTATCATGGGGATACCGACCGGAGTCATGTACGTATGGATATGTCGAATTTCGAGTGTCAAAGCTGGGCCCTCGAGTTTTCGGGATAGCGTATGATACGTACCTATCAGGAGGGCCAGTCGTGGTGATAGCGCCTGATAGATCAGAATTTATGTCGATCTTAGACACTTGTTTTCATGATATTTTTACTCCTAAGTTTATATAACAGTGGAATGGGACGCTGTTATATATGCATATATATATATATATATTAGTGGAATGGATGCTAATATATATGTATACATATCTAATTTATATACATCATCATAATAATCTTGTAAATATACTCACTCAGGATATATGAGATTTACTTGATATTGGACTATCAGGATATATGAGACTTACATGATATGAGAGCCAATTTGGGGGCTGATTTGAGGAAATTGGTATTTGGATTGTCTTGATGGACTTTGGTCCTGCCACGAGGTCAGGATTCAGTGAGGATGACATGTTTTATCCCATACTCCGTATTTATTTTATATGCATCGCTTCATGTAATAGTTGTACGTGATAGAGTACCTTTCATGACTGTTGCATATACATTTTGTCATTTATTGCTTCATGTATTAGTTGTACCTGATAGAGTACCTTTCATGACTGTTGCATATACATATTTTCATGTATTTCTTGATGTATTAGTAGTACCTGATAGAGTACCTTTCATGACTGTTGCATACATATGACCATTTATTGCTATTAGCTTGCATGTGTTAGATTCGTGCTGTACGTGCATACTTGCGATTACCTGTATATGTTATTTACCATTCACGAGTTGGAAACTCACCCCCGTTGTGCCACAGTGTTTTGCAGGTTGTTCCTCATAGTAGTCGAGACAGGCTTTTCATCTATCATATCATCTTTTGCAGTGGATACCGCTACGGCTGACTGTGTACAGTTTTTCTATAGGTGGGTATTGCGGTTATCCGATATTGCTTATTGTATATTCGTTGTACCATGTACTCTCCATCTACCACTTTCATGTATTGACATAGAGTCTTGATGTGTGGACGATATTGTATATTATTTTTTGACTTGGAGGTCTTTTATGCAGTTTTATTTATACCGTCTTTTATTTCTTCGCTACGGCGTCGTATATCTGTTGTGGTGGTTGTTTTCTGCCATTGGGCGTGTATTTGCTCGGGTTTGGGGATGCTTTACTTATATCTTTGTTGTACTCATTTTTGGGGCTAGTTTTTACAAAGGAGGTGTTGCCAAAATTTTAAAGTAAATAAATTTGGACTTTAAAGAATTTGGTTTGAGATTTAAAAGGTTTTAAAAAATGTTATTATCACATACTACATTTGATGGTTTAGATTGCTGGGTTTTCGGCATACTTAAATTGCGTTACGCCTGTAGATGTTGCGTAGTTTAAGGGCCATCATGTGCCAATTTTGGGTCGTGTCATTTACATATATTATTCCGTCGATTTCTAGTATACGATTCTAAGGTTAGGGTTAGCTAGAACGGCAAAATTTTAATATGGCATGAGAGATGCCTCCCGAAACCTTGCTGTCGTCCTAGGTAACCCTGCAGTGGTATCAGTGCCATGCTAGAAATTTATACAGATTTTGTTAAGATTACGAAACCGAAATACTCTGAAACTTGCAACGCCAAAACTTGCTTGCTGTCGTTTTTAAAATGTTTTCAAATTTTTTTTTAAACAGGTACAGAGTGTTATATGGATATATCGTGAACATTATGAAAAATTCAGGGGATCTGCTCGAATTTTGGCCGAGATCACTAGTGATGCCCGGCTACGTTTTCTTGGAATTGGCTGAAATTGTTTTTGTGTTCCAGTGACTTGGTTTTGATGTTTCAGGTGTTGTTTGTTTTTGCTAATTTTGCATGTGATGTAATCTTACACTATAAGTAATTCGGAGTGTTTCGTATTCGTAGTTTTAACAATGTTTTGGGATTATTCACATATAGTCTAGGCGTAGTTTAAAAGTTCGATCGAATGTGAAAAACCCATTTTTCCAAGTTTAACGTATTCGAAAAATATGCAAGTAATTCTATGAACCCTCTAGACGAATGAACCCTAACTTGACTTTTTTAGGCCGCGGAACCACGGTCATACCTCAGGGTTTGCCGCAGTTCCTTGGCGACATGAGTAGGACATAGGTTTGCTCTTCTACGGCTGGTGCATAGATACTGTGGCATGTTCTGGGTATTATAAAAACTGTGCTCAAGTGTTGAGCTCTCGGGAAATTATGGGACTTTGATGAATCGATCGAAAAGTTTAACGTCGTCCGGATATTATGTGATGGGATACAATATTTGGAATCCATAAATGTAGTTATGAGATAACTAATTTGAATGTTATAAATCTAGCAATTTAGTCTCATTTGATCGATTGCCACGGGATTTTGATGTGATAAAAAGTCCATCGCAATCACGTAGCGTACGCGGATACTCGCCGGGTAACCTTATTAGATAGCCACGCCCTTAAGCCCCGACCAAGTGACTGTAGGAGAACTCTATCGCCAAAAGCATACGTTCGGGTGCTCGCGGCAGCGGTGTTCCGCCTTAGTACACTTCGTCGACGGCATCGGGGGGTGCGGCTGTCTACTAAAGTTTCCGACGAGTATTCGATCAGGACGTCGGGAATCTTGTTGAATTTCCCGACTAGATATTGAAAAGTGTTTTCGAGATCGAGACTAAAATGCAGGGTTTATAATTTTTAGGCATGCGATGTCTAAGGAATTCATTTGGTTAGGCATGAAATCCAAAGTATGTGATGCATTGGGTTTATGATGTCTAAGGTGGTTGCGTATTCCAATTGTTGTAGTTTTTCACTTTCTTTTCTTCGACCGTAAGTGTAATATGTGATGTATCACCGGTTTCGGTGCTATATGGCAACGACAACTGGGATACGCATATTTACTTACGTTGATGACATGTGATGTTATGTGTTGTTGGGATATGATATATTGGATTGTCGTGTTTTGAATAGCCGGGGGTTTTATGTGAGATGGGGGTTTTTATTTTCATTCATGTAAAATCCATTGTATGCAATATTCTTTTATTGGGGCACTTCCGGGTTGAGGATGATGTCACCATTGTATATTATTTACTTTTGCGCATTAGGATAAACCCAAGGCGGGGAACACAAGTAACCGGGTTCTAGGATCCAGTAGGAGACCATCTCGTGGAGTCGAGACCGGGTCTCCTAACTCTAGAATTGGTAGGGTTGCTTGTCGCTCTCGTAGGGGTCTAGGGATGTAAGTTTGGCTATTCATCATGACCACGGAATCCGTGTTTTATACAGGCTTAATTTAAAACACAGAAATCCTAGTATATCCAATATTTCATATGTTGTGTTCTGCTGCGATATCTGTGATATGATCACTGTATATGTTGAGATAGATACTGTATATAGTATATGTGTTATATTATATAGACGTTGCTTATCTATTACATTCGCGCTAGCCCTGCCCCACTTTGCCGTTAGTCACCTAACTTAACGGTGCATGAGGGGACATCGAGGCGATTGCGGATGGCATAAGCGTATGTTGTTTTTATCTGTGATGTTTAGGTAACTTAAAATGATGGGACTTCATTAATGAGATTAATGAAAGAATGAAACCTATATATGTTGTAGAAACTTGTCTCGAAAACAGATAGCTCTAGTTCTTGATTTGCATAGCGGTATTCCTTATAGAATAGCCAACACCTTATTCAATAAGGAAAGAGCCGAGATCCCTTCACCGGGAGTGACCTCTTTAGCGAAACTAGCAGATGCTACAAATTCGGTTTGTCTTTTGATTTCTTTCATAGTTTTCACTTTGCATAGCGGTATTTGTGAATATCCTGTGCCTTATTCGATAAGGAAAGAGCCGAGATCCCTTCACCGGGAGTGACCTCTTTAGCGAAACAAGCAAAAGCCTAAAAAACACTCTATTAAAATCACTCGATTCTACGACGATATCAAGTTCATTACGCCAAGGGTTTTCTTAAAAACCTGTCGTAGACCTCCATCATTTCAGATAAGTACCAGTTAGTATTCGTGCTACGTTTGTTGACCTTAGCCAAGGCGTAGTGTGTGGTAACTAATTAGTGCTTATCTGCTAAGCATATGATCGATTGAGTAAGGGTAGTCGTGCGGTTTTGTTGACCTTAGCCAAGGGTCGTGCGGGTGGGTTTAATTCAATCGGGATATGACGGGTTGAACTTGGCTAGCGCTTATGATTTGTTGACCTTAGCCAAGGTCATAAGTTGTTAGGGGCAAAATACTATTGGGAATTTCAAGTGTTGAAATTTGCAATGAGATTACATACCTTCTATAAGATAGTTGGATCCGGATACCCACTGCGAGTAAGAGTTACTCCTGGGAGAGTTTTACACATTACAATTAGCCGAACAAGTAGGTGTCTTGAAAGGTGTTAACGGTGTTACGCTACTGGGAAAACGAGATTTATTTTAATTAGGTCCGTGCGAAAACACGGGGTTACGCTCTCAAAGTGCCGACACTGGCCTGTCCGAAAGATTGGCGAACTTGTAGTGTGTAATTAATCCCGGCTAGTCTTACCTTTTAGGGTTTGAAGGAAGATTTGACTAAAACAGTAGGAACCGTCCTGATTAGATAAATAAATAACCAATCTAATCTTGCAAGAGCATACGCTGAGTGTTTTCTTCTCTCACTCTCCTTAATCAAGATAATAATACGGATGTATTGACCGAACCCGCTTGCTATACTGAGATAGAGAACGTTGGTCCAGCTCTAACTTATAGTTATTATAAGACCGAGCAGGAAATAGGGGATTACCTGGATTCACGTGCCGCCCAAATGAAGAAAGTGCATGATGATGCATCTACTTCGGATGTGTTCATTGCAGAGAACTGTTTCTTAGTATCCTTTACGTCCTGGGTATGAGATACCGGATCAGGATCCCACATATGTAAACTTTTACATAGGCTACAGAAAAGTAAAGAACTGAGAATGGGTGATAAGTTTTAAGAGTTAGAAACGGTGCAATTGTTGTAGCCAAAGCAGTTGGCAGTTATCACCCTGTATTACCAAATACATTGATTCTGAACGAATGTCATTAGATACCGAACCTGATATACAACATCATATCAGTCTTTTTATTTTGTAAAAAAGGATATAATTTTGTATTGTTGGATAATGTTTTGAACATTTCCTATATCAAAAGTTGATCGGTTCAGGCACGTTATCTAAAAGTATATAAGTTCTAAATCAAACTACAGTTCTTAACATACAGAACACACACAAGAGGAAGAGTTCAGAAATGAACGAATCCTTCTTGAGGTATTGTAGACTAGGTCATATCAATGCGACACGACTAGCAAAGTTACATTTATATGCATATTTAAATCAGTTTGAATTTACATCTTGTGAAACTTGCCAGTCATGTCACAAAGATAAAATGACCATAGCTCCGTTTATAAGAAACAGAGAAAGAGTTAGTGAACTCTTGGGATTGAAATATGATGATGTATGTAGGTCCCCTGTCTACACATGACAGGACAGCTTCTTTGTACTTCATTACATTCACAGATGGTCTCTTAAGATTCGGACACATGTTCCTGCTGAAATATATGCCTGAACCTTTTGAGAAATTCAAAGAATATAAGTTAGAAATAGAGAACCAAAAAGGGTATAAGTATTATGTCCTATGATGTGCTCATGGAGAAGAGTACTTGAGCACAGAATTCCTGAACTATTCAAAGGAGAATGAGATTCTCTCTCATCATTACACTTCTGTATACACCATGTTAGTTATATGTATGCCCTAGAGGCCATTACTGTACATGAGATGTATATTGTAGTGGATGCTGGGACATATATAGGTAGGACTTTCTTTCTCGACATGATAATACGCTATCTGGTTGCTCTTTATCTTAACATATATACTTGTTGTCTCTCTGTTACATGTTGATAAAGCCCTTAGGATGTGTACTCGACTTCCAGGACTGTGATGTAGATCATACTAGTGGGGCCTGGGCAGTCAATGAGTACATCCTTCAATATTCCTAGTCGTTGGAATATCGAGACGGGGCATCGATATTCAAGAGTAGACTGGCGTATATCTTCTCGACCCATGTGATGGGCGATAGATGATCCTATATCTATTGGTGTTTGACATCAGAGATGGTATGCGGGTGCTCAGTGGTGACTGGGTACACTGAACGGACTCGCCGAGAACTCCCAGATGGTATTATACCTTACGTCAGATAGCAGTTCTCTGGTGACACTGGTACAGCTTAGTCTGTTGACCCGAGATCGTCATAGAGTCTTGTGTGTCTCCCACTGTGCTTAGATTTCCACCCCACCATGGCTCTACTGAGTCGTGCAAACAGGTAGTTTTTGGGTACAGTCCCGATTCACATGGAGGCAATGAGCAATAGGAGGGGATTCGTCTCTCCCGGTATTGGGGGTTGATGTTGCGCTATGCTCGACTGGCCATGACTGGAAATCCCTGGCCAGGGTTGCAGTGATTTACTGGTAAGTGTTATCAGTAGTTTCACGCTTGTTATGAACCTTACATCGGCATGACTTATCAAGCTGTTGGGGTCTGACGTTTACCACCCCTAGGCGAGATATGCGACATATCAGACGAACAGACCGGACTGTGCGGTAAGTGTTACTGATTGGATTCGCAGGAGTGTGAGCGGGTTTGCTCATTGATCTTCTGATCACTCAATACCCGGGTAGCCGTTACGTTTAGCAGACCGCTTGCGGCTTGTGGGTGATTGATATGATCACCGCCTACTGTCGGCGTATTGACGAGTCTTTAGAGTCCTACACAGAGGTTTCCTGGCCCAACCGAAACGAAATAGGAGCGCATATGAGATATGTGCGGGACCGAGAATAATACCAGTATGTGATACTGTGTTCCATTCTCGCGATTTGTATCATCGGAGGGTTATATGTGATATAGCCCGGTTACCGAATCAAGTGTTGATTCGATACATTGATACACTAGATATTAGTCGATTATATTCGATATGACCGGATCATTAAATCAAGTATTGATTTAATGATTTAATGTATAGTTATATATTTGATATATTACTTTACATTAACTATTATTTGTTCACTTAAGATTGATTTCTCACTTGATGTGCACAAGTTGTATATGTGATATATGTTTGTGCACTAGTTTGTATCATGATTGATGATACATGCAAACTTGGGTGTGTGTTTGACTTACACCATATTTAAGTTAATGATTTAGGTTTTTAATTAATTTGGTAAAACAAAATGTTGGCCTTCTTTGTCTTTGCTTCAAGCTTCATGAAGGTTTCAAGCATCTTTGACAAAGTCCAACCATTTTGTTTTGCATGAGATTTTCATAACCTAACCATTAACTTAAACTAGGGTTTAGTCTCTACAAAGGTTAACTCACCCATGGTTGCATTATGATATACTTCACTTGATTATTCATTTTGGTTATTCTATTATTGATATTCTTTTCTTCTTCTTCTTCATCTTCTTCAAGTGAAGAAGAAAACTTGCTAGAAAAATTTCAAGTGAAGAAAAAGAGTGAGAAATCCAAATCTAAAGTGAACCCACTTCCTATTTCTTCATCCTCTACCACTTGCCATGTAGTATAGGGTGTTCTCTTCACAAAGTCCATGACTAAGTGAAGATGGAGCTTGAGCTTGAGTCTCCTCGACGTAGATCATCTTCGGCCTCGAAGTCAACGACCTAGCCCGCTCATTTCTCCGAAGAAACAATCGCTAGAGTCCGGGATCCCGATGATCGCAGCGAAGGGACGTCAACACGGAGCTTTAGGAGTGAAGGACAGGATCTACAAAGGTTGTAATCCCTTTCACTTGTAGTTAAAATGTTTAACTTGCTTTTAGTTCACCTAATCTCTAGTAATGATCTTGCATAGGGTTGTTCGGCACATTAAAAATTTGATTTTGGCATTGTAGATCCCTTGTAGAACCTTGTTAGTGTGCCTAGGCACCCTACAGTGGTATCAGAGCCTAGCTAGAGCTTTAGGAGAAGTGTAGACAATTAGAAACCCGATCGAACCTCGAAACCCTAATCAAAACCCTTCTCTGTACATTTTCTAAAACTGTGGATTTTACCAAATTAAAAATACTCAAAAAACGCAGCAGGATTTTCTAGGAATTACTGTGCAACACGTGACCCTAACTCCATAGAGGCGCCGCGAAACTACGGCCCCACCCTGGATTGAGCAGCGGTTCCGCGACCAGACTGTAGCTTCATTGGTCATGGTTTGCACAGTAATGTCCATATGTAATTCCTGTATTTTCTGGGAATTTTTAATTTATACTCAAAAGTTGAGTTTTCAGGATTGTATTGGGGACTCGATGATTCGATCGGAAAGTTTAACTTCGTCTATGTGTTTTTCCGGATAATTTTAGAAAGTGTTAAAAAGTTCGACTGGATATCAATAACTCAATTTTTCCCCCTGGTGGAAAATTTCCAAGTGTTAGATTTTTCCGTAGTTTAAGAACGTTCTAAGTCATGCAAGTAACGCGATGGACCCTTTAGAAAACAACAAACCTTAACTCGATTATGTGAGCGTCTTGAACTGCCTTTTGAACCTTAGGGTTTGGGGCAGTACGGCTTGCCACATGTGAGGCGTTGGCTTGACCCTTCTACTGCTGGACCGTTGGTACTGTTGCATGAAATGGATGTCTTTAAACTCCCCTCAAGTGTTGAGCTATTGGGAAAACTTGGGTGTTTGATTATTCGATCGGAAAGTTTAACATTGTCTATTTATCTGGAATGTGATACAATATTTGGAATCCACAAGTAGTTATGAGATAACTAATTTGAATGTTATAAATATAGTAGTTTAGTGTCATTTGATCGGTTGCCATGGGATTTTGATGCGATCAAAAGTCCGTCACAATCACGTAAAGTACGCGGATACTCGCCGGGTAAACTTAATAGATAACCACGCACCATTGCCTCGACCAAGTGACTGTAGGAGAACCCCGTCGCCAAGAGCATCCGTTCGGGTGCTCGCGGCAGCGGTGTTCCGCCTTAGTGCACTTCGTCGACGGCATTCGGGGGTGCGGCCGTCTGCTAAAGTTTGCGACGAGCATTCGTTCAGGATGTCAGGAATCTTGTTGAATTGCCCGACTTGATATTGAAAAGTGTTTTCGATAATGAGACTGAAATGCGGGGTTTATAATTGTTAGGCATGCGATGTCTAAGGAATTCATTTGCTTAGGCATGCGATGTCTAAGAAGGTTGCAGATTCCAACTGTTGTAGTTTTACACTTTCTTTTCTGCGACCGTAAGTGTAATATGTGATATCGCCGGTTTCGTTGCTATATGTCAACGACAATTGGGATGGGCATATTTACTTACGTTGATGACATTTGATGTTATGTGTTGCTGGATATGTTATATTGGATCGTCGTGTTTGAATAGCCGGGATTTTTTTATGTGAGATGAGTGTTTTTCTTTTTCATTCAGGTAAAATTCATTGTATGTAATATTCTTTTATTGGGGCACTTCCGGGCTGAGGATGATGTCACCATTGTATATTATTTACTTTTCCGCATTCGGATAGACCCAAGGAAGGGAGCACAAGTAACCGGGTTCTAGGGTCCAGTGGGAGACCATCTCGAGGAGTCGAGTCCGGGTCTCCTAACTCTAGAATTGGTAGGGTTGCTTGCCGCTCTCGTAGGGGTCTAGGGGTGTGGAATTGGTTATTCATCACGACCGTGGAATCCGTGTTTTATACAGGCTCAAAATAAAACACGGACGTCCTAGTATATCCAATATTTCATATGATATTTTCTGCTGCGTTATCTGTGATGTGATCATGTGATATGTTCAAATAGATATAGTATATAGTATATATGATATATTATATAAATGTTGCTTATGTTTTACACCCACGCTTGCCCTGCCTCGCTCTGCCGTTAGTTACCTAACCTAACGGTGTAGACGGGACATCGAGGCGAATGCGGATGGCATAAGCGTACGTTGTATTTATCTGTGATATTTAGGTGGACTTTAATGATGGGACATTCATTAATGAGATTAATGAAAGAAAATAAACCTAAAAGATGTTGTGGAATGGAATTTCAAAAATCAGGTAGTTCTAATTGTTGCTTTGCATAGCGGTGTTCATTGTAGAACATCCAGCACCTTATTCGATGATGAAAGAGCCGACGATCCCTTCACCGGGAGTGAACTCTTTAGCAATAATTAGCAAATGATACAACCTTCGGTTTGTCTTTTGACTGCTTTTTCTAGTTCTTGATTTGCATAGTGGTATTGTGAATATCCTGCACCTCATTCGACGAGGAAAGAGCCGAGATCCCTTCACCGGGAGTGGCCTCTTTAGCGAAACTAGCAAAAGCCTAAAAAACACTCCATTTTTAAAACCATTTGATTCCGCAACGAGATCAAGTTCAAAGAGTTAAAGGTTTTATTAAAAACCATCCGCAACCCTCCGTCATTTTAGGAAGTAGAGTACTTAATATTCGTGCTGCGTTTGTCGACCATAGCCGAGGCGTAGTGTACGGTAGCTAAGTGATGTCTTCCTACACAGCATATGATGCGATTAGTTAGAACAGTTATGTGACTTTGTTGACCTTAGCCAAGGGTCAAGTAGGTGGGTCTAATTAATCACGAAATGACGGGTAGAACTTGACTAGTGCTTATGATTTGTTGACCATAACCAATGTCATAAGTGCTAGGGGTAAAAACCATTATCGGGAGTTTCAAGTGTTGAAATTTGCAATGAGATTGCATACCTTCTATATGATAGTTGGATCCTGAAACCCACTGGGAGTAATTGTTACTCCTGGGAGAGTTTTGCACTTTACAATTAGCCGATCAAGTAGGTGTCTAGAAAGGTGTCAACGGGGTTACGCCCCTGGGAAAATGAGGTTTATTTTAATTAGGTCCGCGCGAAAGCATGGGGAACCTCCCTCAAAGTACCGACACTGGCCTGGCTGAAAAATTGGCGAACTTGTATAGTGTAATTAATCCCGGCTAGTCTTTTCTTTTAAGGTTTGAAGGAAGATTTGATAAAAACAGTGGGAGCCATCCTGATTAGATAAAATATATAACCAATCTAATGTTGCAAGAGCGCACGCAGAGTGTTTTCTTCTCTGTCTCTCCAGGTAGCGACCATGTCACGCCTTAATCAAGATAATAATATGGATGTATTGACCGAACCTGCTTGTTATACTGAGCTGGGGAACGTTGGTCCCGCTCCAACTTATAATTGTTATAAGATCGAGCAGGAATTAGGGGAATACCAGGATTCCCATGCCACCCAAACGAAGAAAGTGCATGATGATGCATCTTCTTCGGGTGTGTTCATTACAAAGAACTGTTTCTCTTTATCCTCTACGTCCTGGGTATTAGATACCGGATCAGGATCACGCAAATGTAATCTATTACATGGGCTACAGATAAGTAGAGAACTGAGAACGTGTGATAAGTTTCATGAGACAGAAAACGGTGCAAGTGCTGCAGCCAAGTCTGTTGGTCACTATTACCCTGTATTACCAGAATAAATTGATTCTGAACGAATGTTATTAGATACCGAACCTGATATACAACATCATATCAGTCTCTTTATTTACTAAAGAAAGAATATAATTTTGTATTGTTGGATAATGTTTTGAACATTTCCTATATCAAAAGTTGATCGGTTCAGCCACGTTATCTAGAAGCATATACGTTCTAAATCAAACTACAGTTCCTAGTATACAGAACACACACAAGAGGAAGAGTTCAGAAATAAACGATTCCTTCTTGAGGTATTGTAGACTAGGTCTTATCAATGTGACCCGACTTGCTTAAGTTACATTTTAGATGTATATTTAAATCAGTTTGAATTTACATCTTGTGAAACTTGCCAGTCATGTCACAAAGATTAGATGACCATAGCTCCGTTTACTGGAAACAGAGAAAGAGTTAGTGAACTCTTGGGACTGATACATGATGATGTATGTAAGGTTCCCTGTCTACACATTCCAGGACCGGTTCTTTGTACTTCATTGCATTCTCTGATGATCTCTCAAGATTCAGTCATATGTTCCTGTTGAAACATAAGTCTGAAGCCTTTGAGATATTCACAGAATATAAGTTAGAAGTAGAGAACCAAAATACGGGTATAAGTATTATGTCCTATGATAAGATCAGGGAGGAGAATACTTGTGCATAGAATTCCTGGACTATTCTAAAGGATAATGAGATTCTCTCTCAGTATTACTCCTCTGAATACACCACAGCACAACGGTGTATCGGGGCGGAGCAATCGCACCATATTAGATATGGTGTGTTCTATGATGAGTATTACTGAGTTACCTGTTCCTTTTGGGGGTTGTGCACTTGAGAAGCTGCATACCTATTGAATTGGGTTCGAATCAAATCAGTGCCTACCACTCCATATAAGATATGGTATGGGAAGACCCATCTCTTAAGCAAGTTAAGATTTGGGGTTGTCCGGCCTATGTCAAAAGCAAAATCCAGACAAGATCGAGGCAAGGTCAGTTCTGTAAAACTGGAAAGAGTTCCAGCTATACAAAACTGCAGCTGATAATTTGGTAAAACCAAAGGATTCAATAGTTTCCAACGAATCTCAGCCTCTCCGCCGATCTAGCAGGGTTCCTCATCCGCCTGAGAGATACTTCGGTTTCTCGATGACAGTGTGAGCGAGGATTTCATCATGAGATGATGACCCAACTAGTTTCGAACAGGCCATCGAGAGTAAGGACTCTGTAAGAATGGCTGGATGCTTAGCGATCTGAGATGGAATCCATGTACACCAACAAAGTATGGACTTTGGTTGCTATATCTGAAGGGTTAAATCCCCATCAGGAGCAAGTATATCTTGAGAAGATTACTTGGTGTAGATGGAAAAATTGAGACTTTCAAAGCTAGACTTGTTAAAGGTTTTCGTCATCTGCCAGGCGTGGATAATGATGAAACCTTTTCCAGTGGCTGTGCTTAAGTCCATTTGGATCCTACTTGCCATTACTGCATACCATAACTGCGATATCTGGTGGTTGGGTGTCATGACTTCTTTTCTAAATACTGATTTAGAAGAGAACGTCTGTAAGTACACAGCCAGAGGGCTTCGTAAACTGTGGGAGCAGCGGAAACGTGTGCAAGTTGCTTTACAGATTAAAGCAGGAATCGCGAAGTTGGAACGTCTGTTTTGATGTGATAGTCAAAGAGTTTGACTTCATCAAAATGGTAGATGAACTTTGTATATACAAAAGGGTAGTAGAGAGTAAGGTGGTCATCCTCGTATTGTACGTGGACAACATGCTTTTGATAGGAAAATAATTTCCTATGCTACGCTCGGTCAATCCCCTCTTATCACAAGGATTCTCCGAATAGGATAAAGGTGATACCTCCTAAATTCTGGGATTTGGATCTATGCGATAGATCTAAATGGATATTAGGATTCTCACTAGGTATAGTGAGATGGTATCAATCGATCCTGCGGAGAATCACTGGAAAAGATCCAAGGTGATAAAGACGACTGAATGTCAGTCGCAGGCATTGTCTTTACCCTCAGTGGAGGGACGGTATGTTGGAAGAGTTCCAAGCTAGATACCGTGGCAGACTAGACGATAAAGGCTGGTGACATCGCTATCAAAGATACTACCAAAGAGGCAGTTTGGGTGTATATTAGTTCATGAGATGAACTAGGTTCTTACCATTGTGTGACAATGGAACTGTGGCTTTGGCCCAGGAACCCCGGTCCCATCAGTGACGCAGAAATATTCTGAGGCAGCATCACCTGATCATGGAGATAGTTGATCTCCATGGTGATCGAGGTTAGGAGAGTACACTTAGAGGACAACACGGCGGATCCACTCACAAAGGCCTTTTCCCAGAGAGATACTTTTATGGGATGGTTGTGTTAGTTATATGTATGCCCTAGAGGCCAATTGCTATACATAGGATGTATATTGTAGTGGATGCTTGGACATATATAGGGAGGACTTTCTTGCTCGACATGATAGTGTGCTATCTGGTTGCTCTTTACCTTAACGTGTACGCTGATTATCTCTCTGTTACATGTTGGTAAAGCCCTTAGGATGTGTACTTGACTACCTGGACTATGATGTGGATCATACTAGTGGGGGCATCGTAGTCCATAAGTACATCCTTCAAGGTCCCTAGTCGTGGGTGTATCGAGACGGGGCATCGATATACCAGAGTAGACTAGCGTATACCTTCTCGACCCATACAGATGGGCGATGGATGATCCCATATCCATTGGTGTTTGACATCAGAGATGATATACGGGTGCTCAGTAGAGACTGGGTACACTGGACGGACTTGCCGAGAACTCCCAGATGGTATTATACCTTACGTCAGATGGCAGTTCTCTGGTGACACTGGTACAGAGTAGTCTATTGACCCGAGATCGTCAAAGAGTCTTGTGTGATTCCCACTGTGTGCTTTGATTTCCACCTTACCACGTCCAAGAGGGCGTGCAAAACGGTGGTTTTTGGGTACAGTCCCGAATCACATGGAGGCAATGAGCGATAGGAGGGGATTCGTCTCTCCCGGTATAGGGAGATGATGTTGCGCTGTGTTCGATTGGCTATAACCGGAAATCCCTGGCCAGGGTTGCTGAGATTTACTGGTAAGTCTTACCAGTAGTTTCTCGAACTGCTATAGACCTCATATCGACACACTTATCGAGCTACTGGGGTCTGATGTTTACCACCCCTAGGCGAGATATGCGACATATCAGACGATCAGACCGGACTGTACGGTAAGTGTTACTGGTTGGATTCACAGGAGTGTGAGCGGGCTTGCTCGTCGATCTTCTGATCGCTCAATACCCGGGTGGCCGTTACGTTTAGCAGACCACTTGCGGCTTGTGGGTGTTTGATATGATCATCACCTACTGCCGGCGTATTGACGAGTCTTTAGAGTCCTACACAGAGGTTTCCTGGCTCAAGCGAAACGAAATAAGAGAGCATATGAGATATGTGCGTGACCGAGAATAATGCGTGTATGTGATACCGTATTCTATTCTCGCGATGAATGTATCGATTGGTTGTATGCGATATAACCTAGTTATCGAATCGAGAATTGATTCGATAAGTCGATACATTGGATATTAGTCGGTCATATGCGATATGACCGGATCGTTAAATCAAGTGTTGATTTAATGATTTAATATATAATTATATATTTGATATATTACTCTACATTAACTAGTTTTGGTTCACTTAAGATTGATTATCTCACTTGAATGTGCACATTATATATATGATATATTTTTGTGCACTAGATTGTATCATGTTTGATGATACATACAAACTTGGGTGTGTATGATTAAACCATGATTAGGTTAATGGTTAGGGTTTGATTTACTTAATTATTTGATTTATTCGTTTATTTTTGGGGCAAAAACAAATATGGTGGCTTTCTTTGTTTTCTTCTTAAAGTTCCATGAAGCTTCACCATTTTGTTTTTATCCTTAACCCTAACCATTTACCTTAACCCTAGTTTATTCTCTACATGAGTTAGCCTCACCCATGGTTGCAAAATGATAAGCATCACTTGAATTTTCTAATTAGATAATTCATTCTTTTCTATTCTTCTTCATCTTCTTCAAGTGAAGAAGAAAGCTTGCTAGAAATTTCCAAGTGATCATTCCAAGTGAGAAATCCAAATCCAAAGTGAACCCACTTCCTATTTCTTCATCCTCTACCACTTGCCATGTAGTATAGGGTGTTTTCTTCACAAGTTTCATGACTTGGTGAAGGTGAAGCTTGAGCTTGAGTTGCCTCGATGTAGATCATCTTCGGCATCGAAGTCGTCGACCTAGCCCGATCATTTCTTCGACGAAACCACCGCGAGAGTCCGGGATCCGATGATCGCAGCGGAGGGACGTCAACACGGAGCCAAGGAAGTGGAGGACTGGATCTACAAAGGTTGTAGCCTCGTTCATTTAGCAATAATGTTGTTTACTTGCTTCTTTCACCTTACCTCTAGTATCGATCTGTAGCACCTTGAAATGTCGTTTTGGTGTTTTCCTGAAAATCGGTGAAAATTCGGTATTTTTCCGTAAACCGTCTTTTTTGTTATTTTGCAGTTTAGGACTAATTATACCTAATTTGGATAGGTAATTGCTAGTTTTTAGTAGCTAATGAGTTACTTATTAATTTTTGGTCATCTAAAAATTTTCCCTATTTTTCAATTTTTTAATATTATTTTAACCCGGTAAGAAAATACATTAAATTAGCGATAAATACAAATTTAAATGGGCTAAATTTAAGCTTTAAAATCATGTTAATTAAAATCTAGTTATAACATAAATTTTTAGTATTTTATTTCAAGTTTTAACTACTTTTTATTATGGAAAACGAAATTTATTGAATTTAAGCTAAAACTTGCAATTTTGGACATGTAGGGGGTCTTTTTGCATAAATTTTTTTTTTAAAACCCCTCTCACTCTTCCATCACCCCTAGGCCGGCCCACCTTCAGCAGCTCAAGAAAAAAATTCCTTGCCTCTTTTGACTTTTAGTCATGAGTTGAGATGAGGAGTTTTTAAAAGGATTTTGATTTTTTAATTGGGTATGGGTCTTTAGTTGATTGGTATGGTTTGACCTTGACTTTTCCAACACCACCCACACCATTCCCCTTCCCTCCTCTGGCCGAGAATGCTGCAGCCCTCCCCCTTCATCATTTTTCTTTTCATTTCCTTCAAAATTTCATCAAGATTGCTCTAAAATTCCAATTTAAACCTCACAAATTAACCCCCATCCTTCATCCCATTCTCCTTAGCCTTTCTTGCTTGGATCATGGTTCTATGAAGCCATCTTTGGAGGCATCTTGTTCTTGCTAGATCTCTAGTGTGAGGTATAATTTCTAATCTAAGGTTAATTTGTAGTTAAAGTGTGCTAATTAGAACTTTCATGTTGTGTTAGTGTTAAAATTATAGCTAAATCCTAATCTAGATTTTTAGAGTTCATGGTTTGAAATTAAACTAGGGTTTTAGAAATATTTAGTAGGTTAATTAAATCTATTTTGTTATCTAGTTGTTTTGCTAACCTAATCTAAGAGGTTAACTTGCTTAATTGGGCTATTAAATTTAGGGTTTTTCATGTATAGTTTGGATTAAGATTGCTAGTTATGAAATTCTAGAAAGAGTTTGTTTATGAAAAATGTGTTTTGAAGCATGGTAAATGGGTTAAATTGAGTGTTGAGGCTATCTAGTAGTGTGGATTGTAGGATGGTGCGATGATGTGAGCACTTTATCGCAAATACGCGATGTTTGCACGAATTTGGAATTTTTAGTGGTTACTAGGTTTTTTTATAAAAATATTGTGATGAATTATTTGCGATATCTTGATGATATTTTTGGCATATCCTATGACTTTTAGGATGTGTGAGTGCGGATTTTTGAGTGATCGGGTTTTATCTTTGCCGGGCGACCAAATCGACGATTTTAGTTAGTTTTTGCGATTTTCGCGTGTGTTCCGCGCACCTTGTGCACGTTGTACCTAGCTTGTGAACGTTGGTATTTTCGTTTAGGATTTGCGTCGTTCTTGATATGTAACCTATGTTTGGTATTGATGTAAATTTCAGGTTCGGTCGCGGAGACGTCAGACGCGGCACGAAAGGGGAAAGCGGTGATTGGACGTGGCTAGCTAGGAATTCCGGTGAGTAGATTTAACATCTACGGGGGACTATCGTTTAGATGGCGCAAGTCTCCCGATAGTTTAAGTAGTTAAGATTTTAGTGATATTAGTAACTACATCCATACCTTATTTGACCTATATATGCGAACCCATTCTATAGGACACCTGCACCATTGCCAGGGTTTTTATATGCAGCACGAGCACTATTCATGCTTACACACACGCCCTGGTAATTGCCATGCCACCACACTAGATAACCTATAATTTGAAACCTTTTACTATAATTGATGCTTAAACCTCTGCTATTACCTTTAATTCCTTAAAAATGAATTCGTAAGATTGCTAATCATGTGCATGTACCTCATCATGTTATTTGTTCATGCCTAGTCTATCAATCATACATCGCAACTTGATTATTGATACCATATGCATTCATTATCATTGGCATATGCATTTATGAGGATTTCTTGAGATTTTGTGATATTTCTGGATTTCGGGGGAAAGCCGCAAAATTTCTAAACTTATTATTTTTTAAAAAAATATGTAAATTGCGGTTTTCTAGTGATGTAAGTGTCGTCCACCATGAGTTTGCTGTGGTTTTCGAGACCCGTTTCGAGGAGTTGGACGAACCGTCTCGGGTACATGGTGGGCCTGGTAAGGTACCCCGGGGCAAGAAGCTCGTGGTGCTGACGATGTGCCTGGCAGCGGACGGATTACCTACCGGTGACTGTTTGGCACGGCGGATATCCAGAGGATACCGACCGTGGCCGCGAGATGATGAGATATTGATATTGAGATGGGTCAGCCGGATGGCTGAGGCCAGAGATACTATGACATGGATATATGAGATTTGTGATAGTTTTGATGTGTCGTTGCTGGACACAGGTTCTTGTTGATTCTATTGGTATTGTGCTGGTATTTCAAAAGAGATTTCTAAAGGAAAAACATGATTCTTATACTTACACATTCAGATCATGAGTTGATTCACATTGCATTCATACCTGCTAGTATATTCATATTGCATACATACCTGCTATTATGTCCTGCTATACCTGTATTATAGATGCTAGGATTCTTGTGTGCATACTTGCGATAGCCTCTATAGATGTTATTTATTACTCACGAGTTGGCAACTCACCCCCGTTGTGCCACAGTCTTTTGCAGGTCCGCTCCGTCAGCACAGTAGCGGCGGGCGCACCCCTTCTTTTGCCGCTCTTGCCAGGACTCGAGGTTTTTTTGCTCGTAGGTGGGTTGTATTATTATTTTTGTACCATCTTGTTTATTCTTTGTATCTAGAGTACTCCATCTACTGTATCTACCAGTATTGTTGTATATTGACCTAGAGATGAGACTGTGAGATTTGTGGACATTTTATGCTGTATTTTGGGGTCGAGCTCACTTGAGTCGACATGCTGTTTTTCTCATGCTTCTTTATGATTATTTTGCATGTTGTTGTTTTATATTGCGTGGGATTTGTGACCGCCTTGTGGCGAAGAGCTAGCTCCCGCTTGGGGATGCCTTATTTGTTGGATTTATATATATTCTTGTTGTACCCATTTTGGGGGCCAGTATTTACAAAGGAGACTCTGCCGAAATTTTCGGAAAAATTGATATTGTTTTTAAAAAAGGTTCTATATGACTTATTTGATAAACTCGCTTTCAATTGATTGGTTTTTCTTCACTCTTTTGCTTATTTGGTTTTGGGTTCTGGGCTTTGGCTTACTTATTTTACGGACGTCTTGAGATGTTTCGTAAACTTAAGTGCCAGTCACGTTCCGTACCCTGCGGGTCGTGACAAAGTTGGTATCAGAGCGATAGGTTTTACCTTTTTGAGTGTAGGATGACCCTTGGTAGATGGAGTAAGTGACTTAAGCAGGGTAACGTAGCGTGCGTATGTCCGCGGCATACTTGCGATACGGTACTCCGCCTAAGTGACTTTAGGATATACTTGCTTGAAAATTCCTTCTTCAATTCCGTGTATCCTTTGATCCTATTGCACTGTTCTCATCATCCTGTTCTTGTAACAGCCACTATGCCGCGGAAGGCTACGAGAGCACAGAGGGTTGCCGCCCGAGACGAGATTCGAGCTGGCTCGTCCGAGACTAGGACTGAGCAGGGTGGTATGCCTACGCCGCAGGGACAGACCGATCCACCTTCCCCAGGCCGTATGGATAGGCTTGAGACTGGTATGGAGGAGTTGCGACAGATGATAGGGAGTATGCAGGAGCTACGTCAGATGGTAGGATCCCTAGTTGCAGCCAGTCGTACACGAGGCCAGATGACGCACCTACTACATCCCAGACTACTATGATACCTGCTCCTACTACTACCGCCGTGACCATCCCGGTTTCACTACAGGATTTCATGAGGCTGAGACCTCTAGTATTCACCAGCACCGAGGCAGCGGAGGACCCACAGACGTTCCTTTACAGTTTAGCCAGGATCTACCATTTGCTGAGATGTTCGGATGATCGATGGGTGGAGCTTGCGAGTTTCCGTCTAGAGGGTCTCGCGCAGATATGGTGGGAGTCAGTCTTGAGAGGTCGAGCTGCAGGTCTACCGCCTATGACTTGGGCCGAGTTTACAGCAGTCTTTCTAGCTCGTTTCCTCCCAGAGAGCGTTCGTGATGCCAGAGCTCGTAGCTTCGAGGCCTTGGTCAAGACACCTGGGATGACGGTGTCTGAGTATGACATTCAGTTTACACAGTTGTCCCGATATGCCCCGTACCTGGTAGATACCGAAGCGAAGAGGGTGAAGAGGTTCGTACAGGGACTTGATGCCCAGCTATATCTTGCCATTGGCACCCAGCACTACGACACTTATTCAGCTGCTATGGATACGGCATTACGGATGGAGGCACGCATATCACCGACTTCGGCCGTTTCTGGGCCGAAGAGGATTCACACCGAGGTGCCGTCTCAGAGGCAGCGTGCCAGATTCTTTCCGAGGGATGGGCCCGGCAGAGGATTTGGACGGGGTTAGTTATTTGGTTCATATCCCCAGGGACAGCAGCCGTCGCCAGGGTGTTTTGGGTGCGGGAGTCCGCACCATCTTATCAGAGACTGTCCGGCGAGACGACAGGGAGCGGCGACCGTTCCGCATGTGACCCTACCACCATCACCACCCCCTCCTCAGAGAGCCCTACTTCCTACCACAGGCGATGCTCCACGCCAGTTAGGTGCACCCAGAGGCCGTGGACTTGGCGGTCCTGTTCAGAGAGGACGAGGAGGCAGAGGCCGAGGTCGAGGTCAGACCGCTATCGGTGGAGGACAGGCCCGAGTTTTTGCTTTGACACCACAGGATGCGCAGGCATCCAATGCCGTTGTGACAGGTACCTTGCCAGTTTGCTCTTTCGACGCACGGGTATTATTCGACCCAGGTTCCACACATTCGTACGTATCTACATACTTTGCACCGATGTTGGGCCGTGAGTCATTGTCGTTAGATCATCCGCTTGTTGTTATTACTCCGGTAGGCGAGTCATTTGTCGCTCGTTTTGTATTTCGATTGTGTTCCGTTCGTATCGGGGAGAGGGATTCATCGGTTGATTTGATTCTCCTCGATATGTTGGACTTTGATGTGCTTCTGGGCATGGATTGGCTAGCCACTTGTTATGCTTCGGTGGACTGCCGTGAGAAGGCAGTCAGATTTAGCTTTCCGGGAGAGCCAGTCCTTGTTATTCAGGGAGACCGCGGTGTCACCCTTCCCAGCTTGATTTCGTCTCTTCGCGCTGGTCAGCTCTTGCGGAAGGGATGTCATGGATTCTTAGCGTATATTTGTGATACTCGAGCTGCAGAGGTTCCGTTGGACCGGGTCCCGATTGTTTGTGAGTTTCCTGATGTTTTCCCTGATGAGCTGCCTGGGCTACCGCCTGAGCGCGATGTTGAGTTCTGCATTGATTTGAATCCCGGCTCGGGGCCTATTTCTATACCGCCTTATCGGATGGCCCCGGCAGAGCTTAGAGAGCTGAAGGATCAGTTGCAGGATTTGTTAGATAAAGGGCTTATTCGACCTAGCGTTTCTCCGTGGGGTGCTCCGGTCCTGTTTGTCAAGAAGAAGGACGAAAGTTTGTGCTTATGTATCGACTACCGCCAGCTGAACAAGGTTACCATGCGGAACAGATATCCGTTGCCACGCATTGATGATTTGTTCGACCAGCTTCAGGGTGCGGGGTATTTTTCGAGGATCGACTTGCGATCAGGATACCATCAGCTGCGAGTTCGACAGGAGGATATACCGAGGACGGCTTTCCGCACGCGCTACGGCCACTATGAGTTTTTGGTGATGTCGTTCGGACTCACCAACGCCCCAGCAGCATTCATGGATTTGATGAACCGTGCATTCAGGCCGTATCTTGACTTATTCATCATCGTGTTTATCGACGATATCTTGGTGTACTCCCGGAGCAGAGAGAAGCACGAGCAGCACTTGCGGATTATGTTACAAACTCTGAGGGAGCACCAGCTGTTCGCAAAGTTCTCCAAGTGTGCATTCTGGCTGGACAACGTCGGATTCTTGGGTCACGTGATTACGAGAGACAGCATATGTGTGGACCCGAAGAAGATTGAAGCTGTTCAGCAGTGGCCCCGACCTGCATCGGTTACTGAGATACGTAGTTTTCTAGGCCTGGCGGGCTACTACAGGCGTTTTGTTCAGGACTTCTCCCTTATAGCTGCACCTTTGACCGGTTTGACCCAGAAGGGAGTTCCTTTCGTTTGGACAGAGGAGTGCGAGCGCAGTTTTCAGCAGCTACGGACTTGTTTGACTACGGCGCCAGTATTATCTTTGCCTTCGGGATCAGGCGGATTTGTGGTCTACTGTGATGCTTCGCGAGTGGGGTTAGGATGCGTATTGATGCAGCATGACAGGGTGATCGCGTATGCTTCGCGGAAGTTGAAGAAACATGAACAGAACTACCCCACTCATGATTTGGAGATGGCTGCAGTGGTCTTTGCACTGAAGATTTGGGGACATTACCTATATGGCGAGTCGTGCCAAATATTCACAGACCACAAGAGCTTAAAATACATATTTCAGCAGCGAGACCTGAACCTCAGACAGCGTCGTTGGATGGAGTTGGTGAAAGACTACGACTGCGAGATCTTATATCACCCAGGAAAGGCGAATGTAGTGGCAGATGCTTTGAGCAGGAGGCCCGGGGGTAGTCTATCCTTTTTGCGCGCAGTGCAGAGGCAGTCGTCAGCAGATTGGCAGATTTTATGAGACAGCCGAGTTGAGTTCGAGTTCACTCAGACAGGGGGACAGCTCGCACAGGTTCGTGCACGCCCACAGTTGCTTGACCGTATATATGAGGCACAGCGCAGAGACGACCGTTGCTCAGAGATCATGGAACAGATGGGACAGGGCAGATTTTCCGAGTTCGTGATTGATGATCAGGGGATTTTACGATATGGATCTAGACTGTGCGTACCAGATGCTGATGGATTGCGGTGCGAGATTCTTGAGGAGGCACACCGATCAGTGTATAGTGTCCACCCCGGTTCCACCAAGATTTACCATGATATGAGAGAGACCTATTGGTGGGACGGAATGAAGAGGGACATCGCGGAGTTCGTATCGAGATGCCTGACTTGTCAGCAAGTCAAGGCCGAGCAACAGAGGCCCGCAAGAGAGCTACAGCCGTTACCCATTCCGGAGTGGAAATGGGAGCAGATTTCGATTGATTTCGTTGTGGGTCTTGTTGGAGATAGTGCCCTCATAGTCAATTATTGGATCGCAGGTACGTGATTACAATGATTGCGGAGGACCTATCCCGGTAGGACAGTCTTACTCGAGATGATAGTATGCAATCTGGTTTGCCTTTATCAGTCGTGTACATGTTCAGGTGACTGAATACATGTTACACTTTGATAGAGCCCTTAGGATCTTGCTTTACTACCAACTGTATGATGGCGATCATATACGTGAGAGTTGGGTAGTTTATATGCATATCCTTAATTGTGGTCCTTAGTCGTGGGAGTTTCGAGACAGGGCATCGATACTCCGGAGTAGACTAGTGTATACAGTCGAGACCCCGACGAGGGACGGTGGCCGGTCTTACAAGCCACTGGTGTCAGTTGGATCACCTAAGATGTATACAGGTGCTCATTGGGTTATGAGTACACCGGACATGACTCGCCGGGAATCTGCTAGTTAGTACTATACCTATCGTCAGATAGCAGTTCCCTGGTGACATGTGTACAGGTTAGTTCATCGACCTAAGGTCGTCATTTGTCTCGTGTGAGTTCCCACTGTGCTTTGATTTCTACCCTACCACGGCTCAAAGGAGTCGTGCAAACAAGTAGCTTTTGGGTACAGTCCCGAGCCATATGGAGGCACGTGAGCGGATCGGCAGGGGATTCGTCTCTCCCGGTATTGGGGGCGAGGTCGTGCTGTGTCTAGGAGAGCCATTACACAAAGTCCATGGCCATGGCAGGAGATTTACTGGTAGGTACTCCAGTAGTATCTCAGGGTGTTATTGGGCTACACTCCGACACGACTTATACTGCTTCTGGGGGTCTGACGTTACTAGCCCCCTAGGCGGATATGCGATACTCATTGACGAATGGACCGGACTGTATATACATTGTCATTGTTAGGCTCAGTAGGGTTTCTGGATGAGTTCGCTCATCAGCCTCCCTTGAGGTCAGTCCATGGGCAGCCGTTACGCATAGCTAGTGCCGCTGACGGTTTGTGGTTAAACCCACTGCCAGGGTACTGACGAGTCATTAGAGTCCCCCACAGACAGTTTCCCAAGTTCGGGCGAAATGTTGTAGAGGCTGTATGGTTTTATGGCCGGGTTCGGAAAATGCACGTGCGTTTACGCACGTGTCAGTTTTCGGGCAGATGATACTGGTCGGCTTTGGTTTAAGCCGGATCCGAGTATTATATTGAGTAGGTATAATATCTTTGTCTCAGTTGCATTTGTATTCGGTCGTAATACAAATGCGGGTATATTTATACAGTTTTGGGGTTATCCTGAAAGTTGTTTCAGGATCACTTTTGGAAGTTGCCAGTTTCCAGTTTTCTATCAGCCGTCTTTTAACATTCGGTTAAAGACGGATTTATCTTTTCTTGGATGAGGTGAGTCATGCTTCTAGAAGCTTCTAGATTGGTGACTAGATTCATGCATCTTTCTTTGCATTTATTAAATGGTGACTAGGTTTTAATGACTCATGCTTTAACATTAATGCTTTTTGTTTTAGTTAAGATCTTTTCTTCATGATAAGCTTCTTGTTATGGTCACCACTTGCTCCTACCATCACCTCCCTCTTTGCTATTTAGTGGCCGGCCATTCTTTGAGGAGAGAGAGAGATTGATTTCCTTTTTGGAGAGAAAAGACTATGGTTTAGGGTGCATGGAAATTTCATTACCTCTTTCATTCCATCACCCGATAAAAATGGCAGCTTCATTAATCGATCGTCCACGGCTTTGGACGAAGAGAGACAAAGTCATCTACTCATTCTCTACATCATTCTTGGTCGTCTCTTCTAGCAAACTTGACGACCGAGTTGCCTCGAGTCAGAGGCGGGAGCCCGTTTAAAGAACAGTGATGTGGTGCCACCTGGACGAGCAGATCAGAGATCGACGAGATCAGAGCAGCCGCAACGGAGCGTGGGATGATGGTTAAAGAACGAAGGACTCGGATCGTTCGGTATAACCTTTCTACACTCTTTACAGTTTGTTAGTTTAGCAATAATGGAAGATCCGGGTTAAAGTATACGATAGCGCCAGTTAAAAAGTTTTTGTTCCGCATTTGGCGTCTGTTGACGGCCGGGGCGCTAACGTTGACTTACAGTGGTATCAGAGCCTCACCATTTTGCTATACTAACTTGTGCTAACGCGTTTAAAATATCGATCGAACCGGATATCGAAAATCGCAATTTCTAGTATTAAAGTTTCTGTTAATTTTCAAACTGGTCCAAATGGTATTTTGACCATACCAGAAAATCAAGCAGGGTTTTTTAGGAATACTGGAGAAATTCGACCAAGTGATTCCACTGTTCCACCGCGAAGCCGCGGCCCAAGCAGTTGGCTTGGCCGCGGATCCGCCGCAGGAAAGTGACGTCACTCAGCCAACTTTCTACAGTGCATTCTATGTTGGAAATTGGGATTTTTGGTATATATATTTTGGGCCCAGATTTTATTACTGTTCAACAGATTTGCGTGGGGCCCACTTTATGATATTTTGTCGATCAAAATTAAACATGTTAGTTTACAGTGCTTACATTATATCTCCGACCGGGAATGTCATTTGATCGGTAAACCGCGTCTGATTACTATAGTTCTTTTAGACGGGTTTGCGAACGTGACATTCGCGTTGATGTTCTGTGTTGTGCTGTGATGTTGCGGATTTGTCATGGTGGATAGCAGTGTGCAATGATAGTACAGTTTGAGTTTATTTGTACATTTGATATTGCGAGGCGAGCGTCCAACATGTGGACTGCCGTCACTGCCTGTTGTATAATATTCTTTTGGGGCACGACCAGGTTGCGGTCGATGTACCTGTTGTACTATTTTTCATTACTGTACTAGGTTTTGCCCCGCGACGGAGTGCACGGATAGCCGGGTTCTGAGGGGAAACGGGTCCGCATCTCATGGCTTTGAGAGGCAGAGGGGTCCCACTCTAGAATTGGCAGACTATTCGCCGCACTCGTAGCGGGTACAGGTTGACCCAAGGAGGGGTGCTCAATTTACCGGATTCCGTGAAGTGCCGGGTGTTCCATTCACTATGCTGTGGGGACTACCTCGCTTCAGGTTTTGGCGGGTAACTTGCCGCACCCGTAGGGGTCTAGGTTTCATTGCACAGGCTATCCACACGACAGGGGAACGTCGGGTTTCAGCAGCAGCTCTGTGAAACCCGGAAATCCCAGATTATCTGTATTGTTCTGTGATGCTTATTACTTTTCTGTAATGTTGCATATTATCACGCCTGGAGCGATTATTGTATATTGGTTTATATACTATTAGATGTTGTATATGTTTTACACCCGCGCTAGTCCAGTCCCCGCTCTGTCGTTAGTTAAGTAACCTAACGGGTGATGACGGGACCCAGTGACGAATGCGGATGGCATATACGTACATTTTATTTTCGTTCTTTTCTGGTGTGATTGATTGATGGGACTGCGTTGATTCTGATCAATGCAAAAAGTTAAACAAACCTGTTTGTAGTTGTTGGAACAAATTTAAAAAGTGTTATTGCAAAGACGTTTCCTTTTGTTTTGCATAGCGGTATTCAGTGGAATATCCTGCACCTCATTCGACGGGGCAAGGGCCGATATCCCTTCACCAGGACTGACCCCTTGGGCAGTAGTTTGCGTCAGGGTAATAACTTCACTATAGTCGATTACAAGTTGCTTTGCATAGCGGTATTCAGTGGAATATCC
This sequence comes from Agapanthus africanus, assembly GCA_030015575.1. Lineage (NCBI taxonomy): Eukaryota > Viridiplantae > Streptophyta > Magnoliopsida > Asparagales > Amaryllidaceae > Agapanthus > Agapanthus africanus. The sequence goes on along the minus strand of CM057337.1, from coordinate 498,704,109 downwards.
TGCACCTCATTCCACGAGGAAAGAGCCGAGATCCCTTCACCGGGAGTGACCTCTTTAGCAAAGGTTTTCGCCACTATATTTTAAAAAGCTATCAGGTTCCTTCAACGAGATCAAGTTCATTACGCTAAAGGTTTTTCGCCAAAAACCAGCCGTAGCCCTCCGTCACTTCTTTTGGGTATTCAGTAGTATTCAAGCTATGTATTTTAGCCAAAGTTAAGGCATAGTGTTTGGTAGCTGCTGGGTATTCAATTGTTGCATAGATAGATGAGTTAGTTTGGGACAGTCGTTCTGCCGATTGGCCAAAGTCAGGGGCATGTGCGGGTGGGTTCAAATTGACAAGATAGTGATGGGTAGAACTTGGCATGTGACTTATGACATTTTGACCAAAGCCAAGGTTATAAGAGCATGGGGCAAAAATTAGATCGGGAGTTTCTAAAGAAACTGAAACTTGCCAAGTATGCGCATACCTTCTGGAGTATGAGTAACGTGGATGCATTCCATCACGTTATCATGCGATGAGAGTTGGATCCCGATTCCCACTGATGAGTTGGTTTACTCTTCGGGTGATCCCGATTGATTCTTCTTTCAGGTTTGGAGGAGAATTTGACAGGACAGTGAGAGGTTTCCGGATTAGATAAAGTTATGACCATTCTGATCTAGGTTAGAGTGCACGCAGAGTGTTTCTTTTCTCTCTCTGTTTGGCAGCGACCTTTGACCGACCCTAGACTATGACTCAGTGACCAAGTTGACCGAATCTTCTTAAAATACTGGCTTTTGGATTGTCTATGTTGCATAAGTCATTGCCACTCTTTCTTTTACCCTTTGAATTTCTCAGAACACCCGTATTACTACGGATATCCACTTCCATTGGATAGATCCATCGTATGGTTATATACGAACTCGAAAGGACTTCTTCGAGGATGGATCCAGGTTCAGGAGAAATAGAATTGGTTTATTCAGTTGTCTTTTATTATCACCTTCTCTCAGGTTGCGAGGGCTCCTTGGTTTAGGAGAGTACACCTATTACGCTTATTGGATAGTCTTATTCCAAACCATAGGCTGGTGCCGAAAGGTAGGGAATGAAGAAAACCAATTAGCCTAAGTAGGGTATGCAGAAGGCAATAACTAAAGACAAAATAAAGGGATTAGAAAGAGGGCAAAGTAAATTGCGACTGATATCATTCACGACCAAAACCGCGTACTTCATCGCCACTCCTATTTCACCTTTAAAGGAATAAGGTATTATTCAGTTGTCTTTTATCATCACCTTCTCTCAAGATATGAGTACTCCTTGGTTTAGGAGGGTACACCTATTATGCTTACTGGATAGTCTTCTTCCAAACCATAGGCTGGTGCCGAACGGTAGGGAAGGAAGAAAACCATTTAGCCTAACGATGGTGTACAGAAGGTAACGACTAAAGACAAATAAAGGGATTTGGAGAGATGGCAATAAAATATACGGTTGAAGTCATGAATAGGATTATGGAAGAGGTATTGCTATGAATACCAGGATACCCCTACGAAACATTTTCATGTTTCAGTGCATTGTTAAAGAAAACTGTTTTCCCGATTAGATACTTACTCCGAGGGTATGTATTTACCAGGTTTCATTCTCATATCTGTATGGTTTTACAGATGATGAGTGGGAGTAAGTTATTGGGAATTAGGTGATTATCCTCATTATATCGGAATTCGTTGTAATTGGTGATATTTGAGGAAATTGCCAGGGTACAGTTTTCAACCTACGACGCACAGGCTTTGAGTTGTTTAACTCAGCGGACTTATACAGAGTATTGTATATTGTCCAAGTGTCCATCAGGACAAAGGGGTAGGTCATCGTACTATGTTCTGTTTACTTATGACTTCTCTAGTATTTAGACAAGTGTTTCGTAGAAATACAAGGTCTAAGTTTTGAGAAGTTGTGGGTATAAGAATAAAGTAGAGAACCAGGTATCACAAGTATCGGGATTCTTCAAAGAGATCGAAGATGTAGATTCTTGTGATTGGTATTCAGATGATAGTGATGGTTTTGAGAAACGTGTTTCTCTTTCAGGTTACTCATAATTGGATGGATTCCTAAGTTGAGTAATGCTGATTAGCCTCTTTCCATTAAGTTGATATGCACTGGAGACAGCTGCATGATTTGAATATGGTTCCAATTAAATAAGTGCCAAAGTTTCTATATTGGATATAGAATAGTTCGTACCTTAAAAGATATTAAGGTACGGGGAGTTGTCCAGCTTATGCTTAAAACCAGACTCTGGATAACTCAGGGCACGTTTCTGTAATGGCTGTTTGTGGGTTGACCCTGGCTATGACGAGGGTTGATATTCTACCATTTGGAAGATCAATAGTGATATTGTTCTTGACTCGCCACAGTTTTAGTAAAATGGATCTTTTTCAGAAAACAGTAGTGGGAGTATGGTAGAACTGGAAATGATTCCAGAACCGCGAACGATTACGGAAAATTTAATAGAACCTATATATTCAATCAGGTTTGACATTCCATTAGCTACTCCGCAGATATAGTGGGTAACCTCAGACACCCGAGAGGTACTTCGGTAGCCTCAAGGACGGTGACAGGGAGGTTCTTATCTACCCAGACTTGACACTACTGTTGTTCTAGGCTATGAGACCCGGTAGGAGGGTTGTCGTAGTTAGTAGGAGTATCGGAAGAATAGTGGGCAAGTAGCTTATGTCTATTTATAGACTAGAGCAGTTATAGCGGAGATAGATCATCTATTTTTGATGTGACAGTCATGGGTTTGACTTCAATCAGAATAGGGGATGGATCTGTTAAGAAGGTAGTAGGGTGTGATGTCATGGTATCTGGATGACATACACAGAGTAGGAAGTAAAATTCCTATACTACGATCGGTTGTACTTTGGTCGTCACACAGTTGTTTCTCCAGACAGGATATGGATATAATATTTGACATTCTGGTTTCTGGATCTATGGTTTTAGATCTGGATTTGGGTAGTTTCCCAATGTGGGTACTTTGACAGATATTCTATTGGTTTTTAGAATAGTTGACTCCTAGCATGGTGGTGTACCTGCAGGTGATGGAGTCACCCTCTCCAAAGGTGTCGTATAGACTAAAGGGGAGAGGGAAGTGCATGATTGGCAGATCACTTGCTTAGGCAATTGAGTCAATCATGAGATGTCAAGTACCACACCAGATGTTGTTTTTGCACTAGATGCAATGAGTTTGTATTAATCCAATCCTGAAGAAACATAAGGAAGCAGTTTTAGAACATAAGTGGATGTTCTACGGATTTGATGACGGCAGCCTCCTTCGGGAGACGATTATCATTCCAGGCTTCAAAGGTGACATGGTTGACAGAGTGATTGTCAGAGTTATAGTTTTTCCCTCTGACGAAGAGGGACAGTATTATGGACAGGTGGTCCAAGAGTATACTGTGGGTGGCATGGTGCCGGATACTGATTAGGTTCAGTGATCGATACAGTCTAAGAAGTTTGGATTTAGAGTTCATTTATGAACTAGGTCCCATCAGAAATCCAGACATATTCTAAGACAGGTATTACTCAATTCGGGAGATGGCTTTCTTCGCGAACTTGAGATTTAGAGAGATATAGAAAGAAACATCTAGGCGGATCCACTCACTGAGGCTATTTCTCGAACACAATAGTTTTACAAACGGGCTTTGTGAAACTGATTAGTAGAGGAGTTGGATGTTCGGTTTCACACTGGCTATGAGTAGTCGACATCGCAATAATTAGCCTTAAGTGCAAGTGGGAGATTGTTGGAGATAGTGCCCTCATAGTCAATTATTGGATCGCAGGTACGTGATTGCAATGATTGCGGAGGACCTATCCCGGTAGGACAGTCTTACTCGAGATGATAGTATGCTATCTGGTTTGCTTTTATCAGTCGTGTACATGTTCAGGTGACTGAATACATGTTACACTTTGATAGAGCCCTTAGGATCTTGCTTTACTACCAACTGTATGATGGCGATCATATACGTGAGAGTTGGGTAGTTTATATGCATATCCTTAATTGTGGTCCCTAGTCGTGGGAGTTTCGAGACAGGGCATCGATACTCCGGAGTAGACTAGTGTATACAGTCGAGACCCCGACGAGGGGCGGTGGCCGGTCTCACAAGCCACTGGTGTCAGTTGGATCACCTAAGATGTATACAGGTGCTCATTGGGTTATGAGTACACCGGACAGGACTCGCCGGGAATCTGCTAGTTAGTACTATACCTATCGTCAGATAGCAGTTCCCTGGTGACATGTGTACAGGTTAGTTCATCGACCTGAGGTCGTCATTTGTCTCGTGTGAGTTCCCACTGTGCTTTGATTTCTACCCTACCACGGCTCAAAGGAGTCGTGCAAACAGGTAGCTTTTGGGTACAGTCCCGAGCCATATGGAGGCACGTGAGCGGATCGGCAGGGGATTCGTCTCTCCCGGTATTGGGGGCGAGGTCGTGCTGTGTCTAGGAGAGCCATTACACAAAGTCCATGGCCATGGCAGGAGATTTACTGGTAGGTACTCCAGTAGTATCTCAGGGTGTTATTGGGCTACACTCCGACACGACTTATACTGCTTCTGGGGGTCTGACGTTACTAGCCCCCTAGGCGGATATGCGATACTCATTGACGAACGGACCGGACTGTATATACATTGTCACTGTTAGGCTCAGTAGGGTTTCTGGATGAGTTCGCTCATCAGCCTCCCTTGAGGTCAGTCCATGGGCAGCCGTTACGCATAGCTAGTGCCGCTGACGGTTTGTGGTTAAACCCACTGCCAGGGTACTGACGAGTCATTAGAGTCCCCCACAGACAGTTTCCCAAGTTCGGGCGAAACGTTGTAGAGGCTGTATGGTTTTATGGCCGGGTTCGGAAAATGCACGTGCGTTTACGCACGTGTCAGTTTTCGGGCAGATGATACTGGTCGGCTTTGGTTTAAGCCGGATCCGAGTATTATATTGAGTAGGTATAATATCTTTGTCTCAGTTGCATTTGTATTCGGTCGTAATACAAATGCGGGTATATTTATACAGTTTCGGGGTTATCCTGAAAGTTGTTTCAGGATCACTTTTGGAAGTTGCCAGTTTCCAGTTTTCTATCAGCCGTCTTTTAACATTCGGTTAAAGACGGATTTATCTTTTCTTGGATGAGGTGAGTCGTGCTTCTAGAAGCTTCTAGATTGGTGACTAGATTCATGCATCTTTCTTTGCATTTATTAAATGGTGACTAGGTTTTAATGACTCATGCTTTAACATTAATGCTTTTTGTTTTAGTTAAGATCTTTTCTTCATGATAAGCTTCTTGTTATGGTCACCACTTGCTCCTACCATCACCTCCCTCTTTGCTATTTAGTGGCCGGCCATTCTTTGAGGAGAGAGAGAGATTGATTTCCTTTTTGGAGAGAAAAGACTATGGTTTAGGGTGCATGGAAATTTCATTACCTCTTTCATTCCATCCCCCGATAAAAATGGCAGCTTCATTAACCGATCGTCCACGGCTTTGGACGAAGAGAGACAAAGTCATCTACTCATTCTCTACATCATTCTTGGTCGTCTCTTCTAGCAAACTTGACGACCGAGTTGCCTCGAGTCAGAGGCGGGAGCCCGTTTAAAGAATCAGTGATGTGGTGCCACCTGGACGAGCAGATCAGAGATCGACGAGATCAGAGCAGCCGCAACGGAGCGTGGGATGATGGTTAAAGAACGAAGGACTCGGATCGTTCGATATAACCTTTCTACACTCTTTGCAGTTTGTTAGTTTAGCAATAATGGAAGATCCGGGTTAAAGTATACGATAGCGCCAGTTAAAAAGTTTTTGTTCCGCATTTGGCGTCTGTTGACGGCCGGGGCGCTAACGTAGACTTACAGGTCTACCCAGGACCAGTCGAGGGTATGACTCCATCTGGGTGATCGTAGATCGATTGACGAAAGTGACTCACTTCCTGCCAGTGAAGACCACTTTCAGCTTCGCTCATTATGCCCAGCTTTACAACGACGAGATCGTGCGGTTGCATGGCGTACCGACTTGTATCGTGTCCGATAGAGGCACCCAGTTTACCAGCCGACTATGGCAGCGACTTCAGGAGGAATTGGGCACCCGTTTGAGTTTTAGCACAGCTTTTCATCCGCAGACCGACGGCCAGTCAGAGCGGACTATTCAGACTCTCGAGGACATGCTCCGAGCGTGCGTTTTGGACTTTGGTGGTAGTTGGGATCGTCATTTACCGTTAGTGGAGTTCTCCTACAACAACAGCTTTCAGGATACTATTCAGATGGCACCTTTCGAGGCATTGTATGGGAGGAGATGCAGATCGCCCGTCTGTTGGACAGAGCTCAGCGAGAGCAGTATTTTGGGGCCGCAGCTTGTTGAGGAGACGACAGCGAAAATACAGTTGATCCGAGACCGGATGAGAGCGGCTCAGAGCAGGCAGAAATCGTATGCAGACAGGCGCCGTCGCAGGCTAGAGTTCGCAGTTGGCGATCATGTTTTTCTGAGGGTCTCTCCGATGAAGGGCGTGATGCGATTTGGGCGAAAAGGAAAGCTTAGTCCCAGATTTGTGGGTCCCTTCGAGATTCTCGAGCGTGTCGGCGCAGTTGCATATCGTTTGGCTCTTCCACCTAGCTTTCCCGATGTTCACCCCGTCTTCCATGTTTCGATGCTCCGCAAGTACCTTCACGACCCTTCGCATGCGATTCAGCACCCGACAGTCCAGCTAGAGCGCGACCTTTCTTTTGCAGAGTAGCCGGTGGCCATCCTGGATCGGCAGGTGAAGAAGTTGAGATCGAAAGTTATACCGACCGTCAAGGTCCTTTAGCGTGGCCCGAGCAGCGAGGAGGTCACCTGGGAGACCGAGGACGAGATGAGGAAGAAATATCCCTATCTCTTTGAAGGCACGCGTAGCTATATTTTTAAATTTGGGGACCGAATTTCTTTAAGGGGGGAAGATTGTAGCACCTTGAAATGTCGTTTTGGTGTTTTCCTGAAAATCGGTGAAAATTCGGTATTTTTCCGTAAACCGTCTTTTTTGTTATTTTGCAATTTAGGACTAATTATACCTAATTTGGATAGGTAATTGCTAGTTTTTAGTAGCTAATGAGTTACTTATTAATTTTTAGTCATTTAAAAAAAATTTCATATTTTTCAATTTTTTAATATTATTTTAACCCGGTAAGAAAATACATTAAATTAGCGATAAATACAAATTTAAATGGGCTAAATTTAATCTTTAAAATCATGTTAATTAAAATCTAGTTGTAACATAAATTTTTAGTATTTTATTTCGAGTTTTAACTAATTTTTATTATGGAAAACGAAATTTATTGAATTTAAGCTAAAACTTGCAATTTTGGACTTGTAGGGGGTCTTTATGCATAAATTTTTTTTTGTAAAACCCCTCTCACTCTTCCCTCACCCCGAGGTCGGCCCACCTTTAGCAGCTCAAGAAAAAACTTCCTTGCCTCTTTTGACTTTTAGTCATGTGTTGAAATGAGGTGTTTTTAAAAGGATTTTGATTTTTTAATTGGGTATGGGTCTTTAGTTGATTGGTATGGTTTGACCTTGACTTTTCCAACACCACCCACACCATTCCCCTTCCCTCCTCTGGCCGAGAATGCTGCAGCCCTCCCCCTTCATCATTTTTCTTTTCATTTCCTTCAAAATTTCATCAAGATTGCTCCAAAATTCCAATTTAAACCTCATAAATTAACCCCCATCCTTCATCCCATTCTCCTTAGCCTTTCTTGCTTGGATCATGGTGCTATGAAGCCATCTTTGGAGGCATCTTGTTCTTGCTAGATCTCTAGTGTGAGGTATAATTTCTAATCTAAGGTTAATTTGTAGTTAAAGTGTGCTAATTAGAACTTGCATGTTGTGTTAGTGTTAAAATTATAGCTAAATCCTAATCTAGTTTTTTCTAGTTCATGGTTTGAAATTAAACTAGGGTTTTAGAAATCTTTAGTAGGTTAATTAAATCTATTTTGTTATCTAGTTGTTTTGCTAACCTAATCTAAGAGGTTAACTTGCTAATTGGGCTATAAACTAGTGTTAATTTAGGGTTTTTCATGTATAGTTTGGATTAAGATTGCTAGTTATGAAATTCTAGAAAGGGTTTGTTTATGAAAAATGTGTTTTGAAGCATGGTAAATGGGTTAAATTGAGTGTTGAGGCTAGTTAGTTGTGTGGATTGTAGGATGGTGCGATGATGTGAGCACTTTATCGCAAATACGCGATGTTTGCACGAATTTGGAATTTTTAGTGCTTACTAGGTTTTTTTATAAAAATATTGTGATGAATTATTTGCGATATCTTGATGATATTTTTGGCATATCCTATGACTTTTAGGATGTGTGAGTGTGGATTTTTGAGTGATCGGGTTTTAGCTTTGCCGGGCGACCAAATCGACGATTTTAGTTAATTTTTGCGATTTTCGCGTGTGTTCCGCGCACCTTGTGCACGTTGTACCTAGCTTGTGAACGTTGGTATTTTCGTTTGGGATTTGCGTCGTTCTTGATATGTAACCTATGTTTGGTATTGATGTAAATTCCAGGTTCGGTCGCGGAGACGTCAGACGCGGCACGAAAGGGGAAAGCGGTGATTGGACGTGGCTAGCTAGGAATTCCGGTGAGTAGATTTAACATCTACGAGGGACTATCGTTTGGATGGCGCAAGTCTCCCGATAGTTTAAGTATATAAGATTTTAGTGATATTAGTAACTACATCCATACCTTATTTGACCTACATATGCGAACCCATTCTATAGGACACCTGCACCATTGCCAGGGTTTTTATATGCAGCATGAGCACTATTCATGCTTACACACACGCCCTGGTAATTGCCATGCCACCACACTAGATAACCTATAATTTGAAACCTTTTACTATAATTGATGCTTAAACCTGTGCTATTACCTTTAATTCCTTAAAAATGAAATCGTAAGATTGCTAATCATGTGCATGTAACTCATCATGTTATTTGTTCATGCCTAGTCTATCAATCATACATCGCAACTTGATTATTGATACCATATGCATTCATTATCATTGGCATATGCATTTATGAGGATTTCTTGAGATTTTGTGATATTTCTGGATTTCGGGGGAAAGCCGCAAAATTTCTAAACTTATTATTTTTTTAAAAAATATGTAAATTGCGGTTTTCTAGTGATGTAAGTGTCGTCCACCATGAGTTTGCTGTGGTTTTCGAGACCCGTTTCGAGGAGTTGGACGAACCGTCTCGGGTACATGGTGGGCCTGGTAAGGTACCCCGGGGCAAGAAGCTCGTGGTGCTGACGATGAGCCTTGCAGGGGACGGATTACCTACCGGTGACTGTTTGGCACGGTGGATATCCAGAGGATACCGACCGTGGCCGCGAGATGATGAGATATTGATATTGAGATGGGTCAGCCGGATGGCTGAGGCCAGAGATACTATGACATTGATATATGAGATTTGTGATAGTTTTGAGGTGTCGTTGCTGGACACAGGTTCTTGTTGATTCTATTGGTATTGTGCTGGTATTTCAAAAGAGATTTCTAAAGGAAAAACATGATTCTTATACTTACACATTCAGATCATTAGTTGATTCACATTGCATTCATACCTGCTAGTATATTCATATTGCATACATACCTGCTATTATGTCCTGCCATACCTGTATTATAGATGCTAGGATTCTTGTGTGCATACTTGCGATAGCCTCTATAGATGTTATTTATTACTCACGAGTTGGCAACTCACCCCCGTTGTGCCACAGTCTTTTGCAGGTCCGCTCCGTCAGCACAGTAGCGGCAGGCGCACCGCTTCTTTTGCCGCTCTTGCCAGGACTCGAGGTTTTTTTGCTCGTAGGTGGGTTGTATTATTATTTTTGTACCATCTTGTTTATTCTTTGTATCTAGAGTACTCCATCTACTGTATCTACCAGTATTGTTGTATATTGACCTAGAGATGAGACTGTGAGATTTGTGGACTATTTATGCTGTATTTTGGGGTCGAGCTCACTTGAGTCGACATGCTGTTTTTCTCATGCGTCTTTATGATTATTTTGCATGTTGTTGTTTTATATTGCGTGGGATTTGTGACCGCCTTGTGGCGAAGAGCTAGCTCCCGCTTGGGGATGTCTTATTTGTTGGATTTATATATATTCTTGTTGTACCCATTTTGGGGGCCAGTATTTATAAAGGAGACTCTGCATAAATTTTCGGAAAAATTGATATTGTTTTTAAAAAATGTTCTATATGACTTATTTGATAAACTCGCTTTCAATTGATTGGTTTTTCTTCACTCTTTTGCTTATTTGGTTTTGGGTTTTGGGCTTTGGCTTACTTATTTTACGGACGTCTCGAGACGTTTCGTAAACTTAAGTGCCAGTCACGTTCCGTACCCTGCGGGTCGTGACACGATCTTGCTTCGGGTTGCTAGGCACATAGAAAATTTTTGAATTTGGCATGGTTGATGCCTTGTGGAACCTCTTGAGTGTGCCTAGAAACACTACAGTTGTATCAGAGCCTAGCTAGATCCTTAGGCGAAGTGTAGACGATGTTAGAAACCCGATCGAATCCGAAACCCTAATCCAAAACCCTTCTCTGTACATTTTTTCAAAACTGGGATTTTTGTGAATTAAAAATATGCAGAAAAATTAGCAGGGAATTTTAAGAAATACTGTGCAGCACGTGCGCCTGAATCCACTAAAGCGCCGCGGAAGCGCGGCACGAGCATGGCTCGTGCGGCGGTTCCGCGGCCATTTAGTCAAATCAGCTTTTGGAAATTGCACAGTAATTCCTATCTTTTAGTGCTGTATTTTCTGGGAATTTTTAACTTCTACTCAAGAGTTGAGTTTTCTGGGTTGTATTGGGAGTTCGCAGATTCGATCGGATTGTCTAATTTTGTCTATGTGTTTTTCCGGGTAATTTAGAATATGTTAAAAAGTTCGACCGGATATAAATACCCAATTTTTCCCCTGCCGGGAAATTTCCAATTGTTGGATTTTTCCGTAGTTTAATAACGTTCTAAGTAGTGCAAGTAACGCGATGGACCCTCTAGAAGACAACAAACCTTAACTCGATTATGTGACCGTCTTGAACTGCCCTTTGAACCTTAGGGTTTGGGGCAGTACGGCGTGCCACATGTGAGGCGTTGGCTTGACCCTTCTACGGCTGGACCGTTGGTACTGAGGCATGAAGTGAATATTTTTAAACTTATTTCATGTGTTGATCTGTTCCGGGAAAACTTGGGTGTTTGATTGTTCGATCGAAAAGTTTAACACTTTCTATTTATCTGGAATGTGATACAATATTTGGAATCCACAAGGAGTTATGAGATAACTGATTTGAATGTTATAAACATAGCACTTTAGTCTCACTTGATCGGTTGCCACGGAATTTTGATGTGATCAAAAATCCGTCGCAATCACGTAGCGTACGCGGATACTCGCCGGATAAACTTAATAGACAGCTACACCCATTAGCCCCGACCAAGTGACTGTAGGAGAACCCCGTCGCCGAAAGCATCCGTTCGGGTGCTCGCGGTAGCGGTGTTCCGCCTTGGTGCACTTCGTCGACGGTATCGGGGGTGCGGCCGTCTACTAAAGTTTGCGACGAGCATTCGATCAGGATGTCGGGAATCTTGTTGAATTGCCCGACTTGATATTGAAAAGTGTTTTCGATTTTGAGACTAAAATGCGGGGTTTATAATTGTTAGGCATGTGATGTCTAAGGAATTCATTTGTTTAGGCATGCGATGTCTAAAGAGGTTGCGGATTCCAACTGTTGTAGTTTTACACTTTCTTTTCTGTGACCGTAAATGTAATATGTGATATCGCCGGTTTCGTTGCTATATGTCAACGACAATTGGGATACGCATGTTTACTTACGTTGATGACATGTGATGTTATGTGTTGCTGGATATGTTATATTGGATCGTCGTGTTTGAATAGCCGGGGTTTTTTTTATGTGAGATGAGTGTTTTTCATTTTCATTCATGTAAAAACTTGTATGTAATATTCTTTTATTGGGGCACTTCCAGGTTGCGGAAGATGTCACCTTTTGTATATTATTTACTTTTCTGCACTAGGATAGACCCAAGGAGGGGAGCACAAGTAACCGGGTTCTAGGGTCCAGTGGGAGCACATCTCGAGGAGTCGAGTCCGGGTCTCATAACCCTAGAATTGGTAGGGTTGCTTGCCGCTCTCGTAGGGGTCTAGGGGTGTGGGTTTGGCTATTCATCGCGACCATGGAATCCGTGTTTTATACTGGCTCGTATTGAAAACACGGACGTCTTAGTATATCCAATATTTCATATGATATTTTCTGCCGCGTTATCTGTGATGTGATCATGTGATATGTTCAGATAGATACTGTATATAGTATATATGATATATTATATAGACGTTACTTATGTTTTACACCCGCACTAGCCCTGCCCCGCTCTGTCGTTAGTTACCTAACCTAATGGTGCAAGAGGGGACATCGAGGCGAATGCGGATGGCATAAGTGTACGTCGTATTTATCTGTGATGTTTAGGTAACTTAAAGGATGGGACTTCATTAATATGATTAATGAAATAAAAGAAACCCAATGATGTTGTGGAATCGAATTTCAAAATTAAAACAGGTAGCTACAGTTCTTGCTTTGCACAGCGGTATATATGATATATCCTGCACCTTATTCGATGAGGAAAGGGCCAAGATCCCTTCACCGGGAGTGACCCCTTTAGCAATAACTGGCAGATGCTACACACTCGGTTTGTCTTTTGATTGCTTCTATAGTTTCTGCTTTGCACAGTGATATATATGATATATCCCGCACCTCATTCGACAAGGAAAGGGCCGACGATCCCTTCACCGGGAGTGACCCCTTTAGCAAAACTTGAAAAGCCTAAAAAACACTCCATTTTAAAATCATTTGATTCTACAACGATATCAAGTTCATTACGCAATAGGTTTTCAGAAAAACCTGTCGTAGCCCTCCCTCATTTCAGATAAGTCCTACTTAGTATTCTTGCTACGTTTGTTGGCCTGCGTCAAGGCGTAGTGTGCGGTAGCTAACTAGTATTTATCTGTTTATGCATATGATGCAGATTGGATTAGGGTAGTCGTGCGACTTTGTTGGCCTGCGTCAATTGTCGTGCGGGTGGGTTTAATTCAATCAAGAAATGACGGGTTGAACTTGACTAGCGGACTATGGTTTGTTGGCCTGCGTCAAGGTCATAGGACGCTAGGGGCAAAATCTTATCGGGAATTTCAAGTGTTGAAATTTGCAATGAGATTGCATACCTTCTATGAGATAGTTGGATCCCGATACCCGCTGTGAGTAAGAGTTACTCCTAGGAGAGTTTTACACATTACAATTAGTCGATCAAGTAGGTGTCTAGAAAGGTGTCAAAGGGGTTACGCCTCTGGGAAAACGAGGTTTACATTAATTAGGTTCGTACGAAAGTACGGGGGACCTCCCTCAAAGTACCAACACTGGCCTGGCTGAAAGATTGGCGAACTTGTAGCGTGTAATTAATCCCGGCTAGTCTTTCCTTTTTTGTTTGAAGGAAGATTTGATAAAAACTGTGGGAGCCATCCTGATTAGATAAAATAATAATCAATCTGATCTTGCAAGTGCATACGCTGAGTGTTTTCTTCTCTCTCTCTCCAGGTAGCGACCATATCACGCCTTAATCAAGATAATAATACGGATATTTGACCGAACCCGCTTGTTATACTGAGCTGGGGAACGTTGGTCCCGCCGCAACTTATAATTGTTATAAGACAGAGCAGGAAATTGGGGATTACCAGAATACCCGTGCCGCCCAAACGAAGAAAGTGCATACTGATGCATCATCTTCGGGTGTGTTCATTACAAAGAACTGTTTCTCTGTATCCTCTACGTCCTGGGTATTTGATACGGATCAGGATCCCAGATATGTAATCTGTTACATAGGGCTACAGAAAGGTAAAGAGCTGAGATCGGGTGATAAGTTTCATGAGACAGAAAATGGTGCAAGTGTTGCAGCAAGTCTGTTGGTCACTGTCACCCTGTATTCCAAATACATTGATTCTGAACGAATGTTATTAGATACCGAACCTGATACACAAAATTATATCAGTCTCTTTGTTAGTAAAGAAATGATAAAATTTTGTATTGTTGGATAATGTTTTGAACATTTCCTATATCAAAAGTTCATCGGTTCAGGCACGTTATCTAGAAACATTGATGTTCTAAATCAAACTACAATTTTTAGTATACAGAACACACACAAGAGGAAGAGTTCAGAAATGAACAAATCCTTCTTGAGGTATTGTAGACTAGGTCATATCAATGCGACCCGACTAGCTGAAGTTACATATAGATGCATATTTAAATTAGTTTGAATTTACATCTTGTGAAACTTGCCAGTCATGTCACAGAGATAAGATGACCACGGCTCTGTTTATTGGAAACAGAGAAAGAGTTAGTAAACTCTTGGGATTGATACATGTTGATGTATGTAAGGTCCCCCGTCTACACATGCCAGGACCGGTTCTTTGTACTTCATTACATTCTCTCATGATCTCTCAAGATTCAGTCATATGTTCCTATTGAAACACAAGTCCAAACCTTTTGAGATATTCACAGAATATAAGTTAGAAGTAGAGAACCAATAAGGGTATGAGTATTATGTCCTTTGATGAGATCAAGGAGGAGAATGCTTGTGTATAGAATTCCTGGACTATTCTAAAGGAGAATGAGATTCTCTCTCAGCATTACTCCTCCGTATACACCATAACACGATGGTATATCGGGGCGGAGCAATTGCACCCTATTCGATATGGTGCGCTCTATGATGATTACTACTGAGTTACCTATTTCCTTTTTGGGGTTATGCACTTGAGAAGCTGCATACTTATTGAAATTAGGTTCGAATCAGATCACAGCCTACCACTCCATATGAGATATGGTATGGGAAGAGCCCATGTCTTAAGCTAGTTAAGATTTGGGGTTGACCGGCCTATGTCTAAAAGCAAAATCCGGACAAGCTCGAGGCAAGGTCTGTAATGTAGAACTGGAAAGGTTCCAGCTATACAAACTACAGTAGATGATTTAATAAAACTAAAGGATTCAATAGTTACCAACGAACCTCAGCCTCTCCGCCGATCTAGTAGGGTTCCTCACCCACCTGAGAGATATTTCGGTTTCTCTATGACAGTGGGAGCGAGGATTGCATCATGAGATGATGACCCAACTAGTTTCGAGCTGGCCATCAGGAGTAACACTCTATAAGAATGGCTGGATGCTTAGTGATCTGAGATGGAATCCTTATACACCAACAAAGTATGGACTTTGGTTGCTTTATCTGAAGGGTTAAATCCCCATCAGGAGCAAGTATATCTTGAGAAGATTACTTGGTGTACATGGAAAGGTTGGGACTTTCAAAGCTAGACTTGTTAAAGGTTTGCATCGTAGACCAGTTGTGGCTAATAATGAAACCTTTTCTGGGGCCTATGCTTAAGTCCATTCAGATCCTACTTGCCACGGCTACATACCATGACTACGATATCTGGTGGTTGGGTGCCATGACAGCTTTTCTAAATGATGTTTTTGAAAGAGAGCATCTATAAGTACACAGCCAGAGGGCTTCGTAGACAGTGGGAGCAGCGGAAACGTGTGCAAGATGTTTTATGTGATAAAGCAGGCATCGCAGAGTTGGAATGTCTGTTTTGATGTGGTAGTCAAAGAGTTTGACTTCATCAAAATGGTAGATTAACCTTGTATATACAAAAAGGTAGTAGGGAGTATGGTGGTGATCCTCGTAGAGTACGTGGATGACATACTCTTGATAAGAAGGGCGTATCCTATGCTACGCTCGGTCAATCTTCTCTTATCACAAAGATTCTGCATATAGGATCAAAGTGATACCTACTAAATCCTGGATTTTGGATCTATGAGATAGATCTAATTGGATGTTAGGATAGTGAGATGGTATCAATCGATCCTGGGGAGAATCACAGGAAGGGTTCCAGGATGATAAGGACGACTGAAAGTCAGTCACAGGCATTGTCTTTACCCTCGGTAAAGGGACGGTATGTTGGAAGAGTTCCAAGCTAGATACCGTGGCATACTAGACGATAATGGCTGGATACATCGCTACCAAAGATGCTACCAAAGAGGAAGTCTGGGTGTATATTGGTTCATGAGATGAACTTCAATCCTACCATTGTGAGACAATGGAGTTGTGGCTTATGCCAAGGAACGCCCGTCCCATCAGTGATCCAGACATATTCTAAGGCAGTGTCACCTGATCGTGGAGATGGTTGATCTCCAAGGGATCGAGGTCAGGAGAGTAGACTCAGAGGACAATACGGAGGACCCACTCACAAAGGCCTTTTCCCAGAGAGAGACTTTCATGGGATGGTTGAGTATGAGATACTACAACCACTGCTATCAGATGGCCCTAGTGCAAGTGGGAGATTGTTAGTTATATGTATGCCCTAGAGGCCATTGCTATACATAGGATGTATATTGTAGTGGATGCTTGGACATATATAGGGAGGACTTTCTTGCTCGACATGATAGTGTGCTAGCTGGTTGCTCTTTACCTTAACGTGTACGCTGATTGTCTCTCTGTTACATGTTGGTAAAGCCCTTAGGATGTGTACTTGACTACCTGTACTATGATGCGGATCATACTAGTAGGGACATGGTAGTCCATAAGTACATCCTTCAAGGTCCCTAGTCGTGGGTGTATCGAGACGGGGCATCGATATACCAGAGTAGACTAGCATATACCTTCTCGACCCATACAGATGGGCGATGGATGATCCCATATCCATTGGTGTTTAACATCAGAGATGATATATGGGTGCTCAGTGGAGACTGGGTACACTGGACGGACTCGCCGAGAACTCCCAGATGGTATTATACCTTACGTCAGATGGCAGTTCTCTGGTGACACTGGTAAAGAGTAGTCTGTTGACCCGAGATCGTCATAAAGTCTTGTGTGATTCCCACTGTGCTTTGATTTCCACCTTACCACGTCCAAGTGGGCATGCAAAATGTTGGTTTTTGGGTACAGTCCCAAATCCCATAGAGGCAATGAGCGATAGGAGGGGATTCGTCTCTCCCGGTATAGGGAGTTGATGTTGCGCTGTGTTCGATTGGCTATAACCGGAAATCCCTGGCCAGGGTTGCTGAGATTTACTGGTAAGTGTTACCAGTAGTTTCTCGAACTGTTATAGACCTCATATCGACACGACTTATCGAGCTACTGGGGTCTGACGTTTACCACCCCTAGGCAAGATATGCGACATATCAGACGATCAGACCGGACTGTATGGTAAGTGTTACTGGTTGGATTCACAGGAGTGTGAGCGGGCTTGCTCGTCGATCTTCTGATCGCTCAATACCCGGGTGGACGTTACGTTTAGCAGACCGCTTGCGGCTTGTGGGTGTTTGATATGATCATCACCTACTGCCGGCGTATTGACGAGTCTTTAGAGTCCTACACAGAGGTTTCCTGGCTCAAGAGAAACGAAATAGGAGCGCATATGAGATATGTGCGAGACCGAGAATAATGCGTGTATGTGATACCGTATTCTATTCTTGCGATGAATGTATCGATTGGTTGTATGCGATATAACCTAGTTATCGAATCGAGGATTGATTCGATAAGTCGATACATTGGATATTAGTCGGTCATATGCGATATGACCGGATCGTTAAATCAAGTGTTGATTTAATGATTTAATGTATAATTATATATTTGATATATTACTTTACATTAACTAGTATTGGTTCACTTAAGATTGATTATCTCACTTGAATGTGCACATTGTATATATGATATATGTTTGTGCACTAGATTGTATCATGTTTGATGATACATGCAAACTTGGGTGTGTATGATTAAACCATGATTAGGTTAATGGTTAGGGTTTGATTTACTTAATTATTTGATTTATTCATTTATTTTTGGGGCAAAAACAAATATGGTGGCTTTCTTTGTTTTCTTCTTGGAGTTTTATGAAGCTTCACCATTTTGTTTTTATCCTTAACCCAAACCATTTACCTTAACCCTAGTTTATTCTCTACATGAGTTAGCCTCACCCATGGTTGCAAAATGATAAGAATCACTTGAATTTTCTAATTAGATAATTCATTCTTTTCTATTCTTCTTCATCTTCTTCAAGTGAAGAAGAAAGCTTGCTAGAAATTTCCAAGTGATCATTCCAAGTGAGAAATCCAAATCCAAAGTGAACCCACTTCCTATTTCTTCATCCTCTACCACTTGCCATGTAGTATAGGGTGTTTTCTTCACAAGTTTCATGACTTGGTGAAGGTGGAGCTTGAGCTTGAGTTGCCTCGACGTAGATCATCTTCGGCATCGAAGTCGTCGACTTAGCCCGATCATTTCTTCGACGAAACCACCGCGAGAGTCCAGGATCCGATGATCGCAGCGGAGGGACGTCAACACGGAGCCAAGGAAGTGGAGGACCGGATCTACAAAGGTTGTAGCCTCGTTCATTTAGCAATAATGTTGTTTACTTGCTTCTTTCGCCTTACCTCTAGTATCGATCTTGCTTCAGGTTGCTAAGCACATAGAAATTTTTTGAATTTGGCATGGTTGATGCCTTGTGGAACCTCTTGAGTGTTCCTAGGAACCCTACAGGTTGAGTATGAGATACTGCAACCACTGCTACAGATGGCCCTAGAGCAAGTAGGAGATTTTTAGTTATTTGTATGCCCTAGAGGCCATTACTGTACATGAGATGTATATTGTAGTGGATGCTGGGACATATATAGGTAGGACTTTCTTGCTCGACATGATAGTACGCTATCTGGTTGCTCTTTATCTTAACATGTATACTTGTTGTCTCTCTGTTACATGTTGATAAAGCCCTTAGGATGTGTACTCGACTTTCAGGACTGCGATATAGATCATACTAGTGGGGCCTGCGCAGTCAATGAGTACATCCTTCAATGTTCCTAGTCATAAGAATATCGAGATGGGGATCGATATTCCAGAGTAGACTGGCGTATATCTTCTCGACCCATGTGATGGGCGATAGATGATCCCATATCTATTGGTGTTTGACATCAGAGATGGTATGCGGGTGCTCAGTGGTGACTGGGTACACTGAACGGACTCGTCGAGAACTCTCAGATGGTATTATACCTTACGTCAGATGGCAGTTCTCTGGTGACATGGTACAACTTAGTCTGTTGACCCGAGATCGTCATAGAGTCTTGTGTGTCTCCCACTATGCTTTGATTTCCACCCTAGCACGGCTCTACTGAGGCGTGCAAACAGGTGGTTTTTAGGTACAGTCCCGATTCACATGGAGGCAATGAGCGATAGGAGGGGATTCGTCTCTCCCGGTATTGGGGGTTGATGTTGCGCTATGCTCGACTAGCCATGACTGGAAATCCTTAGCCAGGGTTGCAGTGATTTACTGGTAAGTATTATCAGTAGTTTCATGCTTGTTATAGACCTTACATCGGCATGACTTATCAAGCTGTTGGGGTCTGACGTTTACCACCCCTAGGCGAGATATGCGACATATCAGACGAACAGAACGGACTATGTGGTAAGTGTTACTGATTGGATTCGCAGGAGTGTGAGCGGGCTTGCTCGTTGATCTTCTGATCGCTTAATACCCGGGTAGCCGTTACGTTTAGTAGACCACTTGCGGCTTGTGGGTGATTGATATGATCACCGCCTACTGCCGGCGTATTGACGAGTCTTTAGAGTCCTACACAGAGGTTTCTTGGCTCAAGCGAAACGAAATAGGAGCGCATATGAGATATGTGCGGGACCGAGAATAATACCAGTATGTGATACTGTGTTCCATTCTCGCGATTTGTATCATCGGACGGTTATATGTGATATAGCCGGGTTACCGAATTAAGTGTTGATTCAATACATTGATACACTAGATATTAGTCGGTTATATTCGATATGACCGGATCATTAAATCAAGTATTGATTTAATGTTTTAATGTATAATTATATATTTGCTATATTACTTTACATTAACTACTATTTGTTCACTTAAGATTGATTTTCTCACTTGATGTGCACAAGTTGTATATGTGATATATGTTTGTGCACTAGTTTGTATCATGATTGATGATACATGCAAACTTGGGTGTGTGTATGACTTACACCATATTTAAGTTAATGATTTAGGTTTTTAATTATCTTGGTAAAACAAAATGGTGGCCTTCTTTGTCTTTGCTTGAAGCTTCATGAAGCTTTCAAGCATCTTTGACAAAGTCCAACCATTTTGTTTTGCATGAGATTTTCATAAACTAACCATTAACTTAAACTAGGGTTTAGTCTCTACAAAGGTTAACTCACTGTAGCGTCTTGAAAAGTCGTTTTGGTGTTTTCTTGAAATTCGGTGAAAATTCGGTATTTTTCCGAAAACCGTCTTTCTCGATATTTTGCAGTTTAGGGCTATTATACTTAAAGTGGATAGGTAATTACTTGTTTTTAGTGACTAATGAGTTAATTATGAAATTTTGGTCATTTAAAAATTTTTCCCTATTTTTCATTTTTTTAATATTATTTTAAGCCGGTAAGGAAATACATTAAATAAGCGATAAATACAAATTTTTCCGGGCTAATTTTAATCTCTAAAATTATGATAATTATATTCTAGTGATAACATGAATTTTTAGTAATTTATTTTGATTTTTTTCAAATTTTTATGATTTGAAACGAAATTATTGAATATTTGGGCTAAAACTTGCAATTTTTGAGTTGTAGGGGGCCTTTTTGCATAAAATTTCTTTTGTAACACCCCTCTATCTTTTCCCTCAGCCCAAGAACAACCCAAACCTTGGCCAACTCCAGAAATTTCTGGCCTCTCTTTCTTGAGTTGTTTCTTGAGTTGAATTTCATGGTTTATGGTTTTATTTTAATTATAATTGATAAAGTATGATACATTTGACTTTAGAAACTTGACCATGACTTTCCCCACTTGCCCACACCCTCCCCCATTCCCCTCCTCTGGCCGAAACCTGCACCATTTCCACCTCCATTATTTTCCTTCTCTTTCTCTCTCATTTTCTTCAAAAGTTGCAACAAAATTCAACAAAAATCCATAAATCCTTCTCTTTTTCAACACAAAATCCTTGTGCTACCTCTTCTCAAGCTTAATATAGTTGAAATCATGTGGAAAGGAGGCATTTTTGGAGCAAACTTTCTTGCTTGATCCATTGATCAAGAGGTATATTTCCTATCTTGTTAAATCCTTTGTTTAAGTGCTTATATTATAGGGTTTAGTGATAATTTAGTGTAGTTAATCTAGATTTCTTAGACTTTGTTTGAAAATTGAGACTAGGGTTTGAAGCCATAATAGTTAATTAAGTATTTTATAGTTAATCTAGTTGTTAATGACTAATCTATTTGGTTACCTTGTTGATATAGTTTTCAATTATGCTAATTTGATTAAATTAGAAGTGTGAAATTTGCTTTTTAGGATTTTCAAGAAAAGGTTTTTGTATGGAAATGGTATTTGAAACATGATTAGTGAGTTGATTAAACCTAATTTGTGTTGATTAAACCTAATTTGCTATCTAGTGTTTTGCTAACCTTAATCTAAGTGGTTAATTTGCTTATTAGGCTAAAATATAGTGTTAAATTAAGGTTTTCATATATAGTTTGATTTATGGTTGCTAAGTACAAAAATCAAGAAAAGGTTTTGTTATGTAAATTAGGTTTTTAAGCCTAGTTAATGGTTTAGAATTTGTGTATTGGCTAGCTATTTGGTTAGTTTGGATGTTGGTGTTGGGTGGTGTTGACTTGTCGCTAAATTGTCGATGTTTGCATCAAATTGCAATTTCTGCTTACTAGTTTTTTTATAAAAGTTATGTGATGAATTAATTGTGGCATCTCGATGATTGTATGGCTTGTCCTACGACTTTTAGGATGCGTGAGTGCGGTTTTTGGGTAGTCGGGTTTTAGTTTTGCCGGGTGACCCAAATCGGCGTTTTTGGCAGTTTTTGCGATTTTCGCGTGTGTCCGCGCACTTTGTGCACGTTGTACCTAGCTAGCGAACTTTAGTAGTTTCGTTGGGGTTTTGCGTCGTTCTTGATACGTAACCTTATGTTTGGTATTGATGTAAATTCCAGGTTCGGTCGCGGAGACGTCAGACGCGGCGCGAAAGGGAAAGGCGGTGATTGGACACAGCTAGCCAGGGATCCCGGTGAGTAGATTTAACATCTACGGGGGACGATCGTCTGGATGGCGCAAGTCGCCCGATAGATTTAGTAAACTGGAAAATAGTAAATTGGATAATCACTTGTGACATTAGAATAATAATACTGGCATGATAATTGCTGCAATTAGATCAATAGGTTATACCCATATATGCAAACTCAATTGTAGGACACATGCACCATTACCAGGTTTTATATGCAGCACGAGCACTATTCATGTTTACACACACCCTGGTAATTGCCATGCCACCACACTAGATAACCTTTAATTTAAACCTTTTACTAATTGATACTTAAATTGTGCTATTTCCTTAAAATGAAACCGTAGGATTGCTATTCATGTGCATGTACTTCATCATATTCATTGTTCATGCTTAATACATTAATCACACATCGCAACTTGATTTTTGATATCATACGCATTCATTAGCATTGATATATGCACTTATGAGGATTTCTTGAGATTTTATGATATTGCGGGATTTCGGGGGAAAGCCGCAAAATTTCCAAACTTATGATATTTTTAAAACATGTAAATTGCGGTTTTCTAGTGATGTAAGTGTCGTCCACCATGAGTTTGCTGTGGCTTTGGAAATCCGTGTCGAGGAGTGGAGGAACCGGCACGGGTACATGGTGGGCCCGGTAAGGTACCCCGGGGCAAGAGGAATGTGGTGATGACGTTGAGCCTGGCAGGGGACGGATTACCTACCGGTGACTGTTTGGGACGGCGGATATCCAGAGGATACCGACCGTGGCCGCTAGATGATGAGATATTGATATTTGAGATGGGTCAGCCGGACGGCTGAGGCCAGAGATACATTTATGAGATTTGAGACAGCTTTTGGGTGTCGTTGCTGGACACCGATTTTCGTCGATTCATCGACATTATGCTGGCATTCTAAAAGAGTTTCAAAAACAAAAAGAGGTAAAATATTTCTTATATATACCTATTGAGACCTCAGATTTTCATGTTGCATGCATATTAGTACACTGATGTTATATACACACCTGCTAGTGCATCCAGTCATACCTGTATTATAGATGCTAGGATGCTTGTGTGCATGCATACGATAGCCTTTGTAGATGTTATTTATTACTCACGAGTTGGCAACTCACCCCCGTTGTGCCACAGTCTTTTGCAGGTCCGCTCCGTCAGTTCAGTAGCGGCGGGCGCACTTGTCTTTTGCCTCTTTTGCCTGAGCTCGAGATTTGCTCATAGGTGGGTTATGTTATTTTTTTGTACCACCTTGTATATTCTTGTATATTCTTGTATCTAGTGTACTCCATCTACTGTTCTACCAGATTATTGTATATTGACCTAGAGATGAGACTGTGAGGTTTGTGGATTTTATGGATTTTATACTGTATCTGGGGTCGAGCTCACTTGAGCCGACATGCTACTTTTTCATGCTTCCTTATGCTTTATTATGCTTATTGTCATTTACATTGCGTGGGATTTGTGACCGCCGTATGGCGAAGAGCTAGCTCCCGCTTGGGGATGCCTTATTTTGTGGATTCATGTATATATTTTGTTGTACCCATTTTTGGGGGTCAGTATTTACAAAGGAGACTCTGCCGAAATTTTCGGGAAAAATTTGTATTGTTTTTAAAAAGTGTTTTACATGACTTATTTGATAACTCGCTTTCAATTGATTGGGTTTTCTTCACTCTTTTGCTTAACTGGTTTTGTTTTCTGGGCTTTGGCTTACTTATTTTACGAACGCCTTTAGACGTTTCGTAAACTTAAGTGCCAGTCACGTTCCGTACCCTGCGGGTCGTGACAAAGTTGGTATCAGAGCGATAGGTTTTACCTTTGTGAGTGTAGGATGACCCTTGGTAGATGGAGTAAGTGACTTAAGCAGGGTAACGTAGCGTGCGTATGTCCGCGGCATACTTACGATACGGTACTCCGCCTAAGTGACTTTAGGATATACTTGCTTGAAAAATTTCTTCTTCAATTCCGTGTATCCTATGATCCTATTGCACTGTTCTTATTATCCGTTTTCCTGTAACAGCCACTATGCCGCCGAAGGCTACGAGGGCACAGAGGGCTGCCGCCAGAGACGAGATTCGAGCTGGCTCGTCCGAGACTAGGACTGAGCAGGGTGGTATGCCTACACCGCAGGGACGGACCGATCCACCTTCCCCAGGCCGTATGGATAGGCTCGAGACGGGTATGGAGGAGTTGCGACAGATGATGGGAGGCATGCAGGAGCTGCGTCAGATGGTAGGATCCCTAGTTGCAGCCAGTCGTACACCGAGGCAGGATGACGTACCTACTACATCACAGACGACCATGATACCTGCTCCTACTACTACCATCGTGTCCATTCCGGTTTCACTACAGGACTTCATGAGGCTGAGACCTCCAGTATTCACCGGCACCGAGGCAGCGGAGGACCCACAGACGTTCCTTGACAGTTTAGCCAGGATCTGCCGTTCGCTGAGATGTTCGGATGATCGATGGGTAGAGCTTGCGAGTTTCCGACTAGAGGGTCTCGCGCAGACATGGTGGGAGTCAGTCTTGAGAGGTCGAGCTGCAGATCTACCGCCTATGACTTGGGCCGAGTTTACAGCGGTCTTTCTAGCCCGTTTCCTTCCAGAGAGCGTTCGTGACGCCAGAGCTCGCAGCTTCGAGGCCTTAGTCAAGACACCTGGGATGACGGTGTCTGAGTATGATATCCAGTTTACACAGTTATCCCGATATGCTCAGTATTTGGTGGATACCGAGGAGAAGATGGTGAAGAGGTTCGTACAGGGACTTGATGCCCAGCTATACCTTGCCATTGGCGCCCAGCACTACGACACTTATTCAGCGGCTATGGATACGGCATTACGGATGGAGGCACACATATCACAGACTCCGGCCGTTTCTGGGCCGAAGAGGATGCGCACCGATGTACCGCCTCAGAGGCAGCGCGCCAGATTCTTTCCGAGAGATAGGCCTGGCAGAGGATTTGGGCGGGGACAGTTATATGGTTCTTATTCCCAGGGGCAGCAGCCGTCGCCAGGATGTTTTGGGTGCGGGAGTTTGCACCATCTTGTCAGAGACTGTCCGGTGAGACGACAGGGAGTAGCGACAGTTCCGCATGTGACCCTACCACCATCACCACCCCCTCCTCAGAGAGCCCTACTTCCTACCCCAGGCGATGCTCCACGCCAGTTAGGTGCACCGAGAGGCCGTGGACGCGGCGGTCCTGTTCAGAGAGGACGAGGAGGCAGAGGCCGAGGTCGAGGTCAGCCCGCTATCGGTGGAGGACAGGCCCGAGTTTTTGCTTTGACACCGCAGGATGCGCAGGCATCCAATGCCGTTGTGACAGGTACTTTGCCAGTTTGTTCTTTCGATGCACGGGTATTATTCGACCCAGGTTCCACACATTCGTACGTCTCTACACACTTTGCACCGATGTTGGGCCATGAGTCGTCGTCGTTAGATCAGCCGCTTGTTGTTGTTACTCCGGTAGGCGAGTCGTTTGTCGCTCGGTTTGTATTTCGTTTGTGTTCCGTTCGTATCGGGGAGAGGGATTCATCAGTTGATTTGATACTCCTCGATATGTTGGACTTTGATGTGCTTCTGGGCATGGATTGGCTAGCCACTTGTTATGCTTCGGTGGACTGCCGTGAGAAGGCAGTCAGTTTTAGCTTTCCGGGAGAGCCAGTCCTTGTTATTCAGGGAGACCGTCGTGTCGCCCTTCCCAGCTTAATTTCGTCTCTTCGCGCTGGTCAGCTCTTGCGGAAGGGATGTCAGGGATTCTTAGCGTTTGTTTGTGATACTCGAGCTGCAGAGGTTCCGTTGGACCGGGTCCCGATAGTTTGTGAGTTCCCTGATGTCTTCCCTGATGAGCTACCTGGGCTACCGCCTGAGCGCGATGTTGAGTTCTGCATTGATTTGATTCCTGGTTCGGGGCCTATTTCTATACCGCCTTATCGGATGGCCCTGGCAGAGCTTCGAGAGCTGAAGGAGCAGTTGCAGGATTTGTTGGATAAGGGGCTTATTCGACCGAGTGTTTCTCCGTGGGGTGCTCCGGTCCTGTTTGTCAAGAAGAAGGATGGAAGTTTGCGCTTATGTATCGACTACCGCCAGCTGAACAAAGTTACCGTTCGGAACAGATATCCGTTGCCGCGCATTGATGATTTGTTCGACCAACTTCAGGGTGCGGGGTATATTTCGAGGATCGACTTGCGATCAGGATACCATCAGCTGCGAGTTCGACAGGAGGATATACCGAGGACAGCTTTCCGTACACGCTATGGCCACTACGAGTTTTTGGTGATGTCGTTCGGACTCACCAACGCCCCAGCAGCATTCATGGATTTGATGAACCGTACATTCAGGCCGTATCTTGACTTGTTCATCATCGTGTTTATCGACGATATCTTGGTGTACTCCCGGAGCAGAGAGGAGCACGAGCAGCACTTGCGGATTACGTTACAGACTCTGAGGGAGCACCAGCTGTTCGCGAAGTTCTCCAAGTGTGCTTTCTGGCTGGACAGCGTCGGATTCTTGGGTCACGTGGTTACGAGAGACGGCATTTGTGTGGACCCGAAGAAGATTGAGGCTGTTCAGCAGTGGCCCCGACCTACATCGGTTACTGAGATCCGTAGTTTTCTAGGCTTGGCGGGCTACTACAGGCGTTTTGTTCAGGACTTCTCCCGTATAGCTGCACCGTTGACCGGTTTGACCCGGAAGGGAGTTCCTTTCGTCTGGACGGAGGAGTGCGAGCGCAGTTTTCAGCAGCTGCGGACTTGTTTGACTACGGCGCCGGTATTATCTTTACCTTCGGGATCAGGCGGATTTGTTGTCTACTGTGATGCTTCGCGAGTGGGATTAGGATGCGTTTTGATGCAGCATGGCCGGGTGATCGCTTATGCTTCTCGGCAGTTGAAGAAGCATGAACAGAACTACCCCACTCATGATTTGGAGATGGCTGCAGTGGTCTTTGCACTGAAGATTTGGCGACATTACCTTTACGGCGAGTCGTGTCAGATATTCACCGATCACAAGAGCTTAAAGTACATATTTCAGCAGCGAGACCTGAACCTCAGACAGCGTCGTTGGATGGAGTTGGTGAAAGACTACGACTGCGAGATCTTATATCACCCCGGCAAGGCGAATGTGGTGGCAGATGCGTTGAGTAGGAGGCCCGGGGGTAGTCTATCCTTTTTGCGCGCAGTTCAGAGGCAGTCGTCAGCAGATTGGCAGATGTTATGCGACAGCCGAGTTGAGTTCGAGTTCACTCAGACAGGGGGACAGCTCGCGCATGTTCGTGCACGCCCACAGTTGCTTGACCGTATATATGAGGCACAGCTCAGTGACGACCGTTGCTCAGAGATCATGGCACAGATGGGACAGGGCAGATTTTCCGAGTTCGTGATTGACGATCAGGGGATTTTACGATATGGATCTAGACTGTGCGTACCAGATGCTGATGGATTGCGGCGCGACATTCTTGAGGAGGCACACCGATCAGTGTATAGTGTCCACCCCGGTTCCACCAAGATGTACCATGATATGAGAGAGACCTACTGGTGGGACGGGATGAAGAGGGACATTGCGGAGTTCGTTTCGAGATGCCTGACTTGTCAGCAAGTCAAGGCCGAGCACCAGAGGCCCGCAGGAGAGCTACAGCCGTTACCCATTCCGGAGTGGAAATGGGAGCAGATTTCGATGGACTTCGTTGTGGGTCTACCCAGGACCAGTCGAGGGTACGACTCCATCTGGGTGATCGTGGATAGATTGACGAAAGCGGCTCACTTCCTTCCAGTGAAGACGACTTTCAGCTTCGCTCAGTATGCTCAGCTCTATATTGACGAGATCGTGCGACTACATGGCGTACCGACTTGTATCGTGTCAGATCGAGGCACTCAGTTCACCAGCCGACTTTGGCAGAGACTTCAGGAGGCTTTGGGCACTCGTTTGAGCTTCAGCACAGCGTTTCATCCGCAGACAGATGGACAGTCAGAGCGGACCATTCAGACTCTCGAGGACATGCTCAGAGCGTGCGTTTTAGACTTTGGTGGTAGCTGGGATCGTCATTTACCTCTAGTGGAGTTCTCCTACAACAACAGCTTCCAGGATACTATTCAGATGGCACCTTTCGAGGCATTGTATGGGAGGAGATGCAGATCGCCCGTTTGTTGGACAGAGCTCAGCGAGAGCAGTATTTTGGGGCCGCAGCTTGTTGAGGAGACGACAGCGAAGATACAGTTGATCCGAGACCGGATGAGAGCGGCTCAGAGCAGGCAGAAATCGTATGCAGACAGGCGCCGTCGCAGATTAGAGTTCGCAGTTGGCGACCATGTTTTTCTGAAGGTCTCACCGATGAAGGGCGTGATGCGTTTTGGGCGAAAGGGGAAGCTTAGCCCTAGATTCGTAGGTCCCTTCGAGATCCTCGAGCGTGTCGGCGCTGTTGCATATCGTTTGGCTCTTCCACCCAGCTTTCCCGATGTTCACCCCGTTTTTCATGTTTCGATGCTCCGCAAGTACCTTCACGACCCTTCGCATGCGATTCAGCACCCGACAGTCCAGCTAGAGCGCGACCTTTCTTTTGCAGAGCAGCCGGTGGCCATCTTGGATCGGCAGGTGAAGAAGTTGAGGTCGAAGGTTATACCAACCGTCAAGGTCTTTTGGCGTAGCCCAAGCAGCGAGGAGGTTACCTGGGAGACCGAGGGCGAGATGAGGAAGAAATATCCCCATCTCTTTGAAGGTACGCGTAGCTATATTCTTAAATTCGGGGACCGAATTTCTTTAAGGGGGGAAGATTGTAGCGTCTTGAAAAGTCGTTTTGGTGTTTTCTTGAAATTCGGTGAAAATTCGGTATTTTTCCGAAAACCGTCTTTCTCGATATTTTGCAGTTTAGGGCTATTATACTTAAAGTGGATAGGTAATTACTTGTTTTTAGTGACTAATGAGTTAATTATGAAATTTTGGTCATTTAAAATTTTTTCCCTATTTTTCATTTTTTTAATATTATTTTAAGCCGGTAAGGAAATACATTAAATAAGCGATAAATACAAATTTTTCCGGGCTAATTTTAATCTCTAAAATTATGATAATTATATTCTAGTGATAACATGAATTTTTAGTAATTTATTTTGATTTTTTTCAAATTTTTATGATTTGAAACGAAATTATTGAATATTTGGGCTAAAACTTGCAATTTTTGAGTTGTAGGGGGCCTTTTTGCATAAAATTTCTTTTGTAACACCCCTCTATCTTTTCCCTCAGCCCAAGAACAGCCCAAACCTTGGCCAACTCCAGAAATTTCTGGCCTCTCTTTCTTGAGTTGTTTCATGAGTTGAATTTCATGGTTTATGGTTTTATTTTAATTATAATTGATAAAGTATGATACATTTGACTTTAGAAACTTGACCATGACTTTCCCCACTTGCCCACACCCTCCCCCATTCCCCTCCTCTGGCCGAAACCTGCACCATTTCCACCTCCATTATTTTCCTTCTCTTTCTCTCTCATTTTCTTCAAAAGTTGCAACAAAATTCAACAAAAATCCATAAATCCTTCTCTTTTTCAACACAAAATCCTTGTGCTACCTCTTCTCAAGCTTAATATAGTTGAAATCATGTGGAAAGGAGGCATTTTTGGAGCAAACTTTCTTGCTTGATCCATTGATCAAGAGGTATATTTCCTATCTTGTTAAATCCTTTGTTTAAGTGCTTATATTATAGGGTTTAGTGATAATTTAGTGTAGTTAATCTAGATTTCTTAGACTTTGTTTGAAAATTGAGACTAGGGTTTGAAGCCATAATAGTTAATTAAGTATTTTATAGTTAATCTAGTTGTTAATGACTAATCTATTTGGTTACCTTGTTGATATAGTTTTCAATTATGCTAATTTGATTAAATTAGAAGTGTGAAATTTGCTTTTTAGGATTTTCAAGAAAAGGTTTTTGTATGGAAATGGTATTTGAAACATGATTAGTGAGTTGATTAAACCTAATTTGTGTTGATTAAACCTAATTTGCTATCTAGTGTTTTGCTAACCTTAATCTAAGTGGTTAATTTGCTTATTAGGCTAAAATATAGTGTTAAATTAAGGTTTTCATATATAGTTTGATTTATGGTTGCTAAGTACAAAAATCAAGAAAAGGTTTTGTTATGTAAATTAGGTTTTTAAGCCTAGTTAATGGTTTAGAATTTGTGTATTGGCTAGCTATTTGGTTAGTTTGGATGTTGGTGTTGGGTGGTGTTGACTTGTCGCTAAATTGTCGATGTTTGCATCAAATTGCAATTTCTGCTTACTAGTTTTTTTATAAAAGTTATGTGATGAATTAATTGTGGCATCTCGATGATTGTATGGCTTGTCCTACGACTTTTAGGATGCGTGAGTGCGGTTTTTGGGTAGTCGGGTTTTAGTTTTGCCGGGTGACCCAAATCGGCGTTTTTGGCAGTTTTTGCGATTTTCGCGTGTGTCCGCGCACTTTGTGCACGTTGTACCTAGCTAGCGAACTTTAGTAGTTTCGTTGGGGTTTTGCGTCGTTCTTGATACGTAACCTTATGTTTGGTATTGATGTAAATTCCAGGTTCGGTCGCGGAGACGTCAGACGCGGCGCGAAAGGGAAAGGCGGTGATTGGACACAGCTAGCCAGGGATCCCGGTGAGTAGATTTAACATCTACGGGGGACGATCGTCTGGATGGCGCAAGTCGCCCGATAGATTTAGTAAACTGGAAAATAGTAAATTGGATAATCACTTATGACATTAGAATAATAATACTGGCATGATAATTGCTGCAATTAGATCAATAGGTTATACCCATATATGCAAACTCAATTGTAGGACACATGCACCATTACCAGGTTTTATATGCAGCACGAGCACTATTCATGTTTACACACACCCTGGTAATTGCCATGCCACCACACTAGATAACCTTTAATTTAAACCTTTTACTAATTGATACTTAAATTGTGCTATTTCCTTAAAATGAAACCGTAGGATTGCTATTCATGTGCATGTACTTCATCATATTCATTGTTCATGCTTAATACATTAATCACACATCGCAACTTGATTTTTGATATCATACGCATTCATTAGCATTGATATATGCACTTATGAGGATTTCTTGAGATTTTATGATATTGCTGGATTTCGGGGGAAAGCCGCAAAATTTCCAAACTTATGATATTTTTAAAACATGTAAATTGCGGTTTTCTAGTGATGTAAGTGTCGTCCACCATGAGTTTGCTGTGGCTTTGGAAATCCGTGTCGAGGAGTGGAGGAACCGGCACGGGTACATGGTGGGCCCGGTAAGGTACCCCGGGGCAAGAGGAATGTGGTGATGACGTTGAGCCTGGCAGGGGACGGATTACCTACCGGTGACTGTTTGGGACGGCGGATATCCAGAGGATACCGACCGTGGCCGCTAGATGATGAGATATTGATATTTGAGATGGGTCAGCCGGACGGCTGAGGCCAGAGATACATTTATGAGATTTGAGACAGCTTTTGGGTGTCGTTGCTGGACACCGATTTTCGTCGATTCATCGACATTATGCTGGCATTCTAAAAGAGTTTCAAAAACAAAAAGAGGTAAAATATTTCTTATATATACCTATTGAGACCTCAGATTTTCATGTTGCATGCATATTAGTACACTGATGTTATATACACACCTGCTAGTGCATCCAGTCATACCTGTATTATAGATGCTAGGATGCTTGTGTGCATGCATACGATAGCCTTTGTAGATGTTATTTATTACTCACGAGTTGGCAACTCACCCCCGTTGTGCCACAGTCTTTTGCAGGTCCGCTCCGTCAGTTCAGTAGCGGCGGGCGCACTTGTCTTTTGCCTCTTTTGCCTGAGCTCGAGATTTGCTCATAGGTGGGTTATGTTATTTTTTTGTACCACCTTGTATATTCTTGTATATTCTTGTATCTAGTGTACTCCATCTACTGTTCTACCAGATTATTGTATATTGACCTAGAGATGAGACTGTGAGGTTTGTGGATTTTATGGATTTTATACTGTATCTGGGGTCGAGCTCACTTGAGCCGACATGCTACTTTTTCATGCTTCCTTATGCTTTATTATGCTTATTGTCATTTACATTGCGTGGGATTTGTGACCGCCGTATGGCGAAGAGCTAGCTCCCGCTTGGGGATGCCTTATTTTGTGGATTCATGTATATATTTTGTTGTACCCATTTTTGGGGGTCAGTATTTACAAAGGAGACTCTGCCGAAATTTTCGGGAAAAATTTGTATTGTTTTTAAAAAGTGTTTTACATGACTTATTTGATAACTCGCTTTCAATTGATTGGGTTTTCTTCACTCTTTTGCTTAACTGGTTTTGTTTTCTGGGCTTTGGCTTACTTATTTTACGAACGCCTTTAGACGTTTCGTAAACTTAAGTGCCAGTCACGTTCCGTACCCTGCGGGTCGTGACACTCACCCATGGTTGCATTATGATATACTTCACTTGATTATTCATTTTGGTTATTCTATTATTGATATTCTTTTCTTCTTCTTCTCCATCTTCTTCAAGTGAAGAAGAAAGCTTGCTAGAAAAATTTCAAGTGAAGAAAAAGAGTGAGAAATCCAAATCTAAAGTGAACCCACTTCCTATATCTTCATCCTCTACCACTTGCCATGTAGTATATGGTGTTCTCTTCACAAAGTCCATGACCAAGTGAAGATGGAGCTTGAGCTTGAGTCTCCTCGACGTAGATCATCTCGGCCTTGAATTCAAAGACCTAGCCCGCTCATTTCTCCGAAGAAACCATCGCTAGAGTCCGGGATCCCGATGATCGCAGCGAAGGGACGTCAACACGGAGCTTTAGGAGTGAAGGACAGGATTTACAAAGGTTGTAATTCCTTTCACTTGTAGTTAAAATGTTTAACTTGCTTTTAGTTTCGCCTAATCTCTAGTAACGATCTTGCATAGGGTTGTTCGGCACATTAAAAATTTGATTTTGGCATGGTAGATCCCTTATAGAACTTTGTTAGTGTGCCTAAGAACCCTACACACCATAGCACATTGGTATATCGGGGCGGAGCAATCGCACCCTATGTGATAAGGTGTGCTCTATGATGAGTACTACTGAGTTGCTTATTTCCTTCCAGGGGTTATGCACTTGAGAAGCTGCATACCTATTGAATTGGGTTCCAACTGTATCAGGTGCCTACCACTCCATATGCGATATGGTATGGGAAGAGCCCATCTCTTAAGGATGTTATGATTTGGGGTTGTCCGGCCTATGTCTAAAAGCAAAATTCGGACAAGCTCGAGGCAAGGTCAGTTCTGTGGAAGTTTGTTGGATATCCCATGCATTCGGAAGGGAATATCTTCTACCGCAACGAGAAACAAAAGGTGTTTTGTTTCTCAGCATGCCACCTTTTGGAAAAGGGAATTTCTTATGAAGAAATTAGTGGTTATTAGGTAGAACTGGAATGAGTTCCAGCTCTACAAAATACAGCTGATGATTTGGTAGAATTCAATAATTCCCGACGAACCTCTGCCTCTCCTCCGATCTGGTAGGGTTCCTCATCCACTTGAAAGATACTTCATTTTTCTCTATGACAGTGGGAGCGAGGATTGCACCATGAGATGATGACCCAACTAGTTTCGAGCAGGCCATCAAGAGTGGTGACTCTGTGAGAATGGCTGGTTACTAAGCAATCTGAGATGGAATCTATATATACCAACAAAGTATGGACTTTGGTTGCTTTATCTGAAGGGTTAAATCCCCATCAGGAGGAAGTATATCTTGAGAAGATTGCATGGTGTACATGGAAAAGTTGAGACTTTCAAAGCTAAGACTTTTTGCAAAAGGTTCTCGTCATTGACCAGGTGTGGATAATTATGAAACCTTTTCTTGTGCATATGCTTAAGTCCATCCGGATCCTACTTGTCATTGCTACATACAATGACTATGATATTCGGTGGTCAGGTTTCATTACTGCTTTTCTAGAAATTGATTTAGAACAAAGCGTCTATAAGTACACATCCAGAAGGCTTCATAGACAGTTGGAGCAGCGGAAACATGTGCAAGTTTCTTTATGAGTTAAAGCAGGCATCTCGGAGTTGGAACATTTGTTTTGATGTAGTCAAAGAGTTTGACTTCATCAAAATGGTAGATGAACCTTGTATATAAAAAATGTAATAGGGAGTATGGTGGTGATCCTCGTATTGTACGTGGATAACAAACTCTTGATAGGAAAGGAGTTTCATATGCTGCGCTCGGTCAGTCTCCTCTTATCACAAGGATTCTCCATATAGGATCAAGGTGATACCTCCTAAATCCTGGGTTTTGGATGGATGTTAGCATTCTCACTAAGTGTAATGAGATGGTATCAATCGATCCTGGGGAGAATCACTAGATAGCTTCCAGTATGGTAAGGTCGACTGAATGTCAGTCACAGGCATTGTCTTTACCCTTAATGGAGGGACGGTATGTTGGAAGAGTACCAAGCTAGATACCATGGCATACTAGACGATAAAGGCTGGATACATTGCTACCAAGGATGCTACCAAAGAGGTAGTCTGGATGTACACTAGTTCATGAGATGAACATCGTTCTTACCATTGTGTGACAATGGAGTTGTGGCTTAGGCCTAGGAACCCCTATCCCATCAGAGATCCAGACGTATTCTTAGGAAGTATCACCTGATCATGGATGGATGATCTCCAGGGAGATCGAGGATAGGAGAGTAGACTACAGAGGACAACACGGCGGATCCACTCACAAAGGCCTATTCCCAGGAGAGACTTTTATGGGACGGTTGAGTATGAGATACTTCAACCACTGCAGATTGTTGGGTATGGGATACTATAACAGATGGCCCTAGTGCAACTGGAAGATTGTTAGTTATATGTATGCCCTAGAGGCTATTACTATACATACGATGTATATTATAGTGGATGCTTGGACATATATGGAGAACTTTCTTGGTCAACATAATAGTATGCTATCTGGTTGCTCTTTATCTTAACATGTATCCTGATTGTCTCTATGTTACATGTTGATAAAGCCCTTAGGATGAGTACTCGACTAACCGGACTATGATGCAGATCATACTAGTAGGGACAGAGTAGTCGCTAAGTACATCCTTCAAATGATCCTAGTCGTGGGTGTATCAAGACAGGGCATCGATATACCAGAGTAGACTAGCATATAGCTTCTCGACCCATGTAGATGGGCGATGGATGATCCCATATCCATTGGTGTTTGACATCAAAGAAAGTATACGGGTGCTTAGTGGAGACTGGGTACACTGGACGGACTCGCCGAGAACTCCCAGATGGTATTATACCTCACGTCAGATGGCAGTTCTCTGGTGACACTGGTCCAGGTTAGTATGTATACCCGAGATCGTCATAGTGTCTTGTGTGATTCCCACTGTGCTTTGATTTCCACCTTACCACGTTCAAGAGAACATGCAAAACGGTGGCTTTTGGGTACAGTCCCGACTCACATGGAGGCAATGAGCGATAAGATGTGTTTCGTCTCTCACGGTATTGGGGGTTGATGTTGTGCTTTGCTCGATTAGCTATAACAGGAAGTCCCTGGTCAGGGCTGCTTCAGAGATATACTGGTAAGTGTTATCAGTAGTTTCTTGACCAGTTATGAGCCTCATATCAGCACAACTTATCAAGTTACTGGGGTCTGACGTTTACCACCCCAGACGAGATATACGACATATCAGACGAAGATACCAGACTGTACGGTAGTGTTACTGATTGGATTCGCAGGAGTGTGAGCTGCCTTACTTGTTTATCTTATGATCGCTCAATACCCGGGTCGCCGTTACGTTTAGCAGACCGCTTGCGGCTTGTGGGTGTTTGATATGATCATCACCTACTGCCGGCGTATTGACGAGTATTTAGAGTCCTAGACAGAGGTTTCCTGGCTCAAGCAAAACGGAATAGGAGCACATATGTGATATATGCGGGACCGAGATTGATACCGTATTGTATTCTCACGATTTGTGACATCGGTCGGTCATATGCGATATAGCCGGGTCATCGGATAAAGTGTTGATTCGATAAGTTGTTACATATAAATATTAGTCGGTTATATATGATATAGCCAGATTATTAAATCAAGAGTTGATTTGATAATCTAATGGATAATTATATATTTGACATATTAATTTACATTAACTACTATTAGCTCACTTATGATTTCTTTTCTCACTTGATGTGCACAATATATATATGTGATATGTATATTTGTGTACATGTTTGCGTCATGCTAGGTTACACATGCAACATGGGTGTATGAGACTTATACCATGCTAGGGTTAATTATGGTTTCATATTTATTATTAAGTTAAAAAATTAGTGAGAATTTGTCATGGTTTAAGCTTGGATGAAGCTTATGGATAATCATTGTCAAAGTCCACTCTTTTATCTAACTTAAGATATTTATTAACCCAAACCTTAACCCTATGCTATGGTTTATTCTCTACATGAGTTAGCCATGATATTATTTCACCATGGTTGCATTTCTAAAGTCATGATTTTTATTCATTCATCAAGAGAGCTTTCTTCTTCTTCCTCCTCACAAAAGCTTTCTAGCTTCAATGGAGTTGAAGGAAAAAGTGTGAGAAAATCAAATCTAAAGTGAGCCCACTTCCTACTTCATCATCCTCTACTACTTTTCATTTAGTATAGGGTGTTTGCTTCACTAATTCCACAATTAGTGAAGAGATAGCTTGGGTTAGCGTCTCCTCGACGTAGATCATCTTCGGCCTCGAAGACTTTGAAGCAAGCATGTTCGTTTCTTCATTGGAGCCTCTCTAGAGTCCGGAGTTCACGATCGCAGCGAAGGGACTACTACATGGAGTTATTGAAGTGAAGGACCGGTATACAAAGGTTGTATTCATTGATCGCTTAGGATGTAAATTTTTTACTTATGTTATTCCGTCGATTTCTAATATACGATTCTACTGTTAGGGTTAGCTAGAACGGCAAAATTTTAATATGGCATGAGAGATGCCTCCTGAAACCTTGCTGCCGTCCTAGGTAACCCTGTAGATCGAGACCCCAACGAGGGGCGGTGGCCGGTCTCACAAGCCATTGGTGTCAGTTGGTTCACCTAAGATGTATGCAGGTGCTCATTGGGTTATGAGTACACCGTACGAAATCGCCGGGAAAATGCTAATTGGTATTATACCTATTTTTAGATAGAAGTTCCCAGGTGACATGTGTACGGGTTACTCTATCGACCTGAGATCGTCATTTGTCTCGTGTGAGTTTCCACTGTGCTTTGATTACTACCCTACCACGGCTCAAATGAGTCGTGCAAACAGGTTTTAGTTGGGTACAATCCCGAGCCACATGGAGGCAGTGAGCGGATCGTCAGGGGATTCGTCTCACCCGGTATATTGGGGTTGATGTCGCGGAGTGCACGACTGGCCATCACCAGAAATCCTCGGCCGGGGTAGACGAGAATTACTGATTCGGATCAGTAGTTTCTCAGTTGGTGACAGGCTTCATACCGACACTAAATGTCAAGTTATTAGGGCTCTGAGTTTATCCACCCCCTGGACTCGATATGCGATACACATAGACGAACAGACCAGACTGTGCGGATATTGTCACCGTCTGGCTCAGTAGGGTTTCAACATAAGTTTGCTCGTCGGCTTCCCTTTCGCTCAATACCTGGGTAGCCGTTACTTACAGCGAGTGCTACTGACGTGCTTGTGGTTAAACCCATTGCCAGCATATCGACGAGTCTTTAGAGTCCAACACAGAGGGTTTCCCCGGTTCGGGCGAAACGTTGTAGAGGCCGTATGGTTTTCTGGCAGGATTCGATCATATACGTCCACTCGTGCATGGATCATGATCGGACGGATCAGACTAGTAGGCTCTGGTTTAAGCCGGATCCTAGTATTAGATTGTTGGATTATTTTTGTCTCATTGTATTCGTATTCATTGGAAATACGGATGCGGGTATGTATATACAGATGAGGGGTATTCTTGTAATTCCGTTACGAGTTTACTTTTGAAGTTTCCATTCTCTTTTTGTTTAATCATTTAGTTTAATGTTTTTGGTTCAAATTGTGATCATGGAATTTTGCCAAATTCTTAGTGGCTGGACAATTTCGAAGCTTCCAAATTCGTAGGCTTTGTGATGGGTCTTTTGAGCGTTGATTGTTTTTGTCATGTTAAAGATTTTTTGTGATATTTGGTGGAGTTTTTGTTGGATATAGTGCCCTCAAAGTCAATTATTGGATTGCAGGTACGTGATTGCAATGATTGAGGCAGGACCTATACCGATATGACAGTCTTGCTCGAGATGATAGTATGCTATCTGGTTTGTCTTTATCATCGTATACATGCTTTGTTCACTATTGCATGATGATAGAGACCATAGGATTTTTGCTTGACTACCAGCAGTATGATGGCGATCATATACGTGGGAGCTGGGGTCTATAAGCACATCCTTAAAGTGTCCTTAGTCGTGGGAGTTTCGAGACAGGGCATCGATACTCCAGAGTATACTAGTGTATACAGTCGAGACCCCGACGAGGGGCGGTGGCCTGTCTCACAAGCCATTGGTGTTAGTTGGTTCACCTAAGATGTATACAGGTGCTCATTGGGTTATGAGTACACCGGACAGGACTCACCGGGAACCTGCTAGTTGGTATTATACCTAGCGTCAGATAGCAGTTCCCTGGTGACATGTGTACAGGTTAGTTCATCGACCTGAGATCGTCATTTGGCTCATGTGAGTTCCCACTGTTCTTTGATTTCTACCCTACCACGGCTCAAAGGAGTCGTGCAAACAGGTCTTTTTTGGGTACAGTCCCGAGCCACATGGAGGCAAGTGAGCGGATCGGCAGGGGATTCGTCTCTCCCGGTATTGGGGGTGAGATCGCGCTGTGTCTAGGAGAGCCATTACACAAAGCCCTCGGCCGAGGCAGGAGATTTGCTGGTAGGTACTCCAGTAGTATCTCAGGGTGTTCTGGGCTACTCTCTGACATGACTTATATCTCTATTGGGGGTCTGACGTTACCAGCCCCCTTGGCCGATATGCGATACTTATAGACGAACGGACCGGACTATATGTATATTGTCACTGTTAGGCTCAGTAGGGTTTCTGGATGAGTTCGCTCGTCAGCTTCCCTTCCAATCAATACATAGGCAGCCGTTACATACAGCTAGTACCTCTGATGTGCTAGTGGTTATACCCAGTGCCAGTGTGTTGATGAGTCATTAGAGTCCCCCATAGAAAGTTTCCCAAGTTTGGGCGAAACGTTGTAGAGGCCGTATGGTTTTATGGCAGGGTTCGGAAAATGCACGTACGTTTACGCATGTGTTATATTTCGGACAGATAACACTGGTAGGCTTTGGTTTAAGCCGGATCCGAGTATTATACTGTGTAGATATAATATCTTTGTCTCAGTTGCATTTTTATTCGGTCGTAATACAAATGCGGGTATGTTTATACTGATACGGGGTTATCCTGAAATTCGTTTCAGGATCGCTTTTGGTAGTTGCCAATTTCTAGTTTTCTATCGGCCGTATTTAACATTCGGTTAAATACGGATTTATCTTTTCTTGTAATGAGTCATTGTGTGGAAGGTTCTAGATGGTTCTAGGTGTGGTGACTAGGTTCATGAATCATTCATAGCATTAATTGAAATGGTGACTAGGTTTAAGAGTCATCATTTATGCATTAATGGTTTCTAGTGAGTCATTCTTTTCTTTAGTGTTATGATAAGTTTGAATGCTTATGGTCACCAAACCCTAGCTCCTACACTCACCTCCCTCCTCATTCTAAAGTGGCCGGCCTATTTATGGTTTCCCCCTTGATTGATTTTTCTACACTGTCACTTTTTGTGAAAATGACATGAATTATTTGCTAAGTTTCCAAGCTCATTTTTCATCACCCGATCCAAAAGGCAACTTCATTAACCGTTCGTCCATGACTTTGGACGAAGCGAGACAAAGTGTTCTACTCATTCTCTACATCATCCTGGTCGTTTCTTTTAGCAAACTTGACGACCGAGTTGCCTCGGTTCAGAGGCGTGAGCCCGTTATCCGTCAACGTGGTGCCACCTGGACGAGAAGACTAGAGATTCAGGAGATCGGAGCAGCCGCAACAAAGCGTGGGATGATGGTTGAAGACCGAAGGACTCGGATCGTTCGGTATAACATTTCTACCCACTTTGTTGTTTGTTAGTTTAGCTATAATGGCAGATCCGGGTTATAGTACGCGATAGCGCCAGTTGTAAAAGTTTTTGTTCCGCATTTGGCGTCTGTTAGACGGCCTACCGTGGACTTACAGTTTTTTGTGGCTGGTTTTTTTTCATGTGTTGATTAATTAATACCTCGCCACTACACAAAACAACACACTACCATCAACAAATCCGCAGAGAACGAATTTTGAGAATCCATCATTTTTCTTCACAAGAAATTTCTTAAGCTCACATTTTCTATACATGGCAACTATATTGACCTCCACCCAAATCCTTGGGTGCTTTGAGACAAAGTATTCACACACTATTTTTACTTCATATTGGGTATCTAGGCTAGCAAACTGGATGCCCAAATTGCTTCGGTTTTGAAGCGAGAGCCCGTATTATTAATCCTCGACGTGGATCGTCTTCGATGAGGGAGACCGGAGAGTGAACTTGTTCGGGGCAGCCGTGAGGAGCTTAGCAAGAGGTTGAAGACCGAAGGACACGGATCGATCGGTATAATCACTTAAACTCCTTTTACAGTTTACTATTATAGGGTTAATGGTTCGATACGGGAATCGGGTTCCGTTAGCGCCGGGTTTTAAAAAGTTTTTGTTCCGCGTTTGGCCACGGATTGATTGCCGGGGCACTGGCGTAGCTTTACACGGTATCAGAGCCAACCCATTAACCATATATTAGTTGTTTAGACAATATTAAAATATCGAAACCGAAAAACACCCGAAACAATACTAATGATATTTTTGTTGATTTGATTAGCTGTTTTTTTTTTCTGGGTGAAGGGAAAAATGTGTGGCTGTTCTTTTTGGGGGCTGGGGAAAATTCGGCAAATTTTTGTATGCAAGGAATATATTTCTTGAGTTACTCATTTTCTCACTACAACAAGAAAATCAGCCACCTCAAGAAAAACAGCCACTTCATCACTTCTATTCCACAACCACTTCATTTTCATTTACGAGCCTTGGCCAAAATTCTTGTGCTCACATTTTCTTCACCCCAATGTGTGTTTTGCTTTTGAGTGGAGTTGTGAGATTTTTAGTTCAGTGGTATTGCTTGTTTAGCCCAGTTTTGATATGGATTTATCTTGTTGTTTGGGGCTATTTGGGGTTATGTCGAAGTCGATATTTATAACATTGTTTAAAGTTTACAGTTTATACATTTCTATCTGCGACCGTGAATGTCATTAGATCGGTACAACTAGTATAATTGTTATAGTTCTTTTAGACAGGTTTGCGGACGTGATATTCACGTTGATATTCTCTGTTGTGTCATGTTTGCTAAGGATTTGTTGTGGTGGATAGCTTGGATGCAATGATAGTGCAGTTTAGTTTTATTTGTACATTTCATATCGCAGGGCGAGTGTCCGACATGTGGACTGACGTCACTGCTTGTTTGTATATTATTCTTTTGGGGTACGACCGGGTTGAGAACGATGGCACCGTTGTACATATTTTCTTTTCTGTAATAGGATTACCTCGCGATGGAGTGCACGGATAGCCGGGTTCTGGAGGGCAATGGGTCCGCATCTCATGGCGTTGAGAAGGAGGGGGCCTCACTCTAGAATTTGCGGGCTATTCGCCGCACTCGTAGGGGGTACAGGTTGACCCAAGGAGGGGTGCTCAAGTTACCAGATTCCGTGAAGTGCCGGGTGGCCCATTCACTTTGATGAAGAGGGTTGCCTAGCTTCTGGTTTTGGAGGGTAACTTGTCGTGCTCGTAGGGGTCTAGGTTTTCATTGCACAGGCTATCCACACGACCTGGGGAACGTCGGGTTTCACTTGCGGCCCAAAGGAAACCTGGGGCTCCCAAATTATCTGTATTGATCTATGATGCTTATTGCTTATCTGTGATGTTGCATTTATCACGCCTGGAGCGATTATTATATATTGACATATATACTAGTAGATGTTGTGTATGTTTTACACCCGCGCTAGTCCTGTCCCAGCTCTTCGTTAGTTAAGTAACCTAATGGGTGATGACGGGACCTAGTGGCGAATGCGGATAGCATATACGTACATCATATTTTCGTTCTTTTGTGGTGTGATTAATTGATGGGACTGCATTGATTCAGATCAATGCAAGGAAAACAAACCTATTCGATATTGTTGGAACAATTTTCAAAAGCTATTATTAAAAGGACGTTTTCTGTTGTTTTGCACAGCGGTATTCGGTTATGATTATCCAGCACCTCATTCGACGAAGCAAGGGCCGAGATCCCTTCACCGGGAGTGACCCCTTGGGCAGAAGTTTGCGTCACGGTACTAACTTCACTATAGTTGATTACTTTTTGCTTTGCATCGTGGTATTCAGTTTGGAATATCCTACACCTCATTCCATGAGGAAAGAGCCGAGATCCCTTCACCGGGAGTGACTCTTTAGCAAAGGTTTTCGCCACTATATATTTGTAAAAATCTATCCGGTTCCTTCAACGATATCATGTTCATTACGTTAAAGATTTTCGCCAAAAACCATTCGTAACCCTCCGTCATTTCAGACGGGTAGCACTTAGTATTCGTTCTATGTATGTTGGCCTTCATTAAGGCATAGTGTATGGTAATTATTTGTTACTTTTCTGTTGCATAGATAGATGTGTTAGTTTGGGACAGGCGTACTACTATTTTGTCCTTCGTCAAGGGTATGTACGGGTGGGTTCAAATTAATCTGGATAATGACGGGTAGAACTTGACATGTGACTTATGATATGTTGGCCTTCGTCAAGGTCATAAGAGCATAAGGTAAATATCACATCGGGAGCTTCAAACATACAAGAAACTTGCCAGGCATGCGCATACCATCTGGAGTGTGATAACTTGAGTGGATTCCATCAGGTTATCATGCGATGATTGTTGGATCCCGATACCCATTGATGAGTTGGTTTACTCCTCAGGTGATCCCGACTAATTCTTCTTTCAGTTTTTGAGGAGAATTTGAGGATACAATAGGAGACATCCTGATTAGATAATGTGATTGACTATTCTGATCTATGTTAGAGTGCACGCTGAGTGTTTCTTTTCTATTTCTCTTTGGCAGCGACCATGACCCGACCCTAGACTATAACTCAGTAACCATGTTAACCGGACCTTCTTAAAATACGTTGACTTTTGGATTGTCGGAGTTGCATACTTCATTGCCACTCCTACTTTTACCCTTTTCTTTTCTCCGGAACATTCTGTATCACTATGAAGATCTACATTTATTGGATATGACCATCGTATAGTTACATATGAACTTGAAGAAACTTGTTTCAGATTCGAGGATGGTTTCCGGTTCTGGAGAAATTGAATAGGACTATTCAGTTGTATTTTCCTTTTACCTTCTCTCTGATTGTGAGGGCTCCTGGGATTAGGAGAGGGTACACCTATTGCGCTTATTGGATAGTCTTCTTACAAA
Source organism: Agapanthus africanus (assembly GCA_030015575.1). Lineage (NCBI taxonomy): Eukaryota > Viridiplantae > Streptophyta > Magnoliopsida > Asparagales > Amaryllidaceae > Agapanthus > Agapanthus africanus. Next base: position 498,660,366 of record CM057337.1, on the reverse strand, counting down.
GCATAGGTAGGTGCCAAAATGTAGGGAAGGAAGAAAACTAATTAGCCTAAGTGTGGTGTACAGAAGGTAATAAGTAAAGACAAATAAAGGGATCAGAAAGAGGGCAAAGTAAATTGCGACTTCTATCATTCATGACCAAACCGCGTATCTCATCGCCAATCTTACTTCACCTGTGCATTTCTCCTGAACATTCCATATCACTACGAAGATCCATATTTATTGGATAATCTATCGTATAGTTATATACGAACTCGAAAGAACTTGTTCCAGTTCGAGGATAGATTCTGGTTCAGGAGAAATAGAATAAGGTTTATTCAGTTGTCTTTTATCTTTACCTTCTCTCAGATTGCGAGTGCTCCTTGGATTAGGAGAGTACACCTATTGCGCTTATTGGATAGTCTTCTTCCAAACCATAGGCTGGTGCCGAACGGTAGGGAAGGAAGAAAACCATTTAGCCTAAGGGTGGTGTACAGAAGGTAATGAGTAAAAACAAATAAAGGGATTTGGAGAGACGACAAAGAAATATACGGTTACAGTCATGAATCTGGATAGTGGAAGAGGCATTACTAGGAATACCCGAATATCCTTTCGAAACATTTTTCATGTTTCAGTTTTACTATGCGTTGTTAAAAGAAAACTGATTTCCCAATTAGATCATTACTCTAGGATATGTATTTACCAGGTTTTGATTCTCACATCTGTATGGTTTCACAGATGATGAGCGGGAGTAAGTTATTGGGACTTACGTGATTATATCCTTAATATATCGGAATTCGTTGAAATTGGTGATATTTGAGGAAATCACCTGGGTTTTGCCTAACGGCAAATATTTGGTTTTAAATATCCGTCGTTAGCACCAATTTCAAACTGATATATCTGTAATTTTATTTATAAAGTGAGATATAACTTTTTGAAACTATTTCCATAACATTTACCTATATCAGTTGATGGTTAGGTAAGGAGCATTAAACAGCGCTGTAATTCTTCTTAACCATAGTACTGTTTTCAACCTACCATGCACAGGGTTTGAGTTATTGAACTCAGGGGACTTATACAAAGTATTGTATGTTGTCGAGTGTCCATTAGGACAGAGGGGTTGGTCCTCGTACTATATTTTGTTTACTTATGACTTCTCTAGTTTTAAACAAGTGTTTCATAGAAATACAAGGTCCAAATTTTGAGAAGTTATAGATACAAGAATAAAGTAAAGAACCACGTGATGCAAATATCAGGATTCATCAAGGTGATCGAAGATGTACATACTAGTGTTTGGTATTCAGTTGATAGTAATTGTTTTGAGAAACTTGTTTCTCTTTCAGGTTACTCATATCTGGATGCAATCCTACTTGAGTAATGCTGATCGGCCTCCTTCCATTTAGATGACATGCACTGGAGACAGCTGCATGATTTGAATCTGGTTCCAATTAAATCAGTGCATCTGTTTCTATATTCTATATAGAATGGTTCATATCTTAAAGATGTTAAGCTATATGGAGTTGTTCGGTTTATGCTTAAAACCAGACTCTGGACATACTCAAAGCACGTTTCTGTAATGGCAGTTTGTGGGTTATCCCGGGTTATGACGAGGGTTAACTTTCTACCATCTGAAAGCTCAATAGTGATATTAATCTTAACTCGCCATAGTTTTAGCAAAATGGACTTTTTAAGAAAAAAGTAGTGGGATTATGGTAGAACTGGAAGTGATTCGAAAACCACAAACGATTACTGAAACTTTAATAGAACCTAAAGATTCAATCGGGTTTGACATTCCATTAGCCACTCCGCAGATATGGCGGGTAACCTCAGGCACCCGAGAGGTGCTTCGATATTTTCAAAGACGGTGACAGGGAGGTTCTTGTTTGCCCAAACTTGATACTACTATTGTTCTAGACTATGGGACCCGGCAGGAGGATGAGTATAGCGTCGTTCTAAACTAGTTTTAGAAGTGCACGTGTATATGACTATGCCAGAGGGTTGTTGTAGTCAGTGGGAGCAACGGAAACATAGTAGACAAGTAGCATGTTTCTATTTATAGACTAAAGCAAGTATAGCGGAGATAGATCATCTATTTTTTATGTGACAGTCATAGGCTTTGACATCATCAGAATTGGAGATGGATATGTTAAGATGATAGTACGGTGTGATGTCCGAGTATTTGGATGATACACACTTTGTAGGAAGTGAAATTCCTATACTACAGTCGGTTATACTGTGGTTGTCAAACAGTGGTTTCTCCACATAGAATTTGGATATTATATAAGGCATTCTTGTTACTAGATCCATGGTTTTAGATCTAGATTTGGGTAGTTTCCCAATCCGGGTACTTGGACAGTATTCTAAAGGTGTTTTGGAATGGACGACTCCTGACATGGTGGTGTACCAGCAGGTGATGGAGTCACCTTCTCTAAAGGTGTTTTACAGACTAAAGGGGAGAGGGATGTGCATGATTGGCATATCACTTGCTTAGGCAATTGTCTCAATTATGAGATGTCAAGTACCACACCAGATGTTATTTTTGCACTAGATGCAATAAGTTGATATATTAATCCAATCCTGGAGAAATGATCAGAAGCAGTTTATGAACATAAGTGGATGTTCTATGGATTTGAACGAAGCCTCCTTTGGGAGACGGTTATCATTTCAGGCTCCCAAGGTGACCTGGATGATAGAGTGACTGTCAGATTTATAGTTTTCCCTCATTTTAGGGGCTCTGTGGACAGGTGGTCCAAGCGGATACTGAGGGAGGCATGGCGCAGGATACTGATTAAATTCAGTTGACGATACAGTCTAAGAAGTTTACTGGATTTGGAGTTCATTTGTGAACTGGGTCCCATCAGATATCCAGACATATTCTAAGACAGGTATTGCTCATTTCGGGAGATGGCTTTCTCCATGAACTTGAGATAAAGAGAGATATAGAAAGAAACATTCGAGCGGATCCACTCATTGAGGCTATTTCTCAAACGCAATAATTTTACAAACGAGCTTTGTAAGACTGATTAGTAAAGAAGTTGGGTGTTCAGTATCACACGGGCTCTGAGTATGCGACACAGCAATAATTGGCCTTAAGTGCAAGTAGGAGATTGTTTGCTATAATGCCCTCATGTCAATTATTGGATCGCAGGCACATGGTTGCAATGATTGAGGGATGACCTATACCGGTAGAACAGTCTTACTCGAGATGATAGTATGCTATCTGATTTGTCTTTATTATCGTGTAAATGCTTCATGTGACACTACAAATCACTATTATATGTTGATAGAGCCCATAAGATTCTTGCTTGACTACCAGCAGTATGATGGCGATCATATACGTGAGAGTTGGGTGGTCTATAAGCACATCCTTAAAGTGTCCCTAGTCGTGGGAGTTTCGAGACTGGGCATCGATACTCCATGAGTAGACTAGTGTATACGGATTGAGACCCCGACGAGGGGCGGTGGTCGGTCTCATAAGCCATTTTTGTTAGTTGGTTCACCTAAGATGTAAACAGGTGCTCAATAGGTTATGAGTACACCGGACGGACTCGCCGGGAACATGCTAGTTGGTATTATACCTATTGTCAGATAGTAGTTCCCAGGTGACATGTGTACAGGTTAGTCTATTGACCTGAGATTGTCATTTGTCTCGTGTGAATTCCCATTATACTTTGATTACTAACCTACCACGGATCAAAGGAGTCGTGCATATAGTTGGGTACAGCCCCGAGCCACATGAAAGCAGTGAGCGGATCGTCAGGGGATTCGTCTCTCCCGGTATACTGGGGGTTGATGTCGTGGAGTGCACGGGTGGCCATCACCAGAAATTCTCGGCCGGGGTAGACGAGAATTACTGATTCGGATCAGTAGTTTCTCAGTTGGTGACAGGCTTCATAACGACACTAAATGTCATGTTATTAGGGGTCTGACTTTATCCACCCCCTAGACTCAATATGCGATACTCATAGACGAACGGATCGGACTGTACGGATATTGTCACTGTCAGGCTCAGTAGGGTTTCAGGACGTGTTCGCTCGTCGGCTTCCCTTTCGCTCAATACCTGGGTAGCCGTTACGTACAGCTAGTGCCACTGACATGCTTGTGGTTAAACCCATTGCCAGCGTATTGATGAGTCTTCAGAGTCCCACACAGAGGGTTTCTCTGGTTCGGGCGAAACGTTGTAGAGGCCATAAGGTTTTATGGCAGGGTTCGATCATATACGTGCACTCATGCATGGATCATGATCGGACGGATCATACTAGTGGGCTTTGGTTTAAGCCAGAGCCTAGTATTAGATTGTTGGATTATTTTCATCTCGTTGTATTCATATTCATTCGGAATACGGATGCGGGTATGTATATACAGATGAGGGGTATTCTTGTAATTCCGTTACGAGTTTACTTTTGAAGTTGACAATATCTTTTTGTTTAAACATTTAGTTTAATGTTTTTGGTTGAAATTGTGATCATGGAATTTTAGCTAATTCATAGTGGCTGTACAATTTCGAAGCTGTCAAATTCGTGGGCTTTGTGATGGGTCTTTTGAGCATTGATTTCATTTGTCTAGTTAAAGATTTTTTGTGAGATGTTTTGGTGGAGTTTTTTGTGGCTGGTTTTTTTTCATGTGTTGATTAATTAAAACCTCACCACTACACAAAACAAACACACTACCATCAAGAAATCCACAGAGAACGAATTTTGAGAAGCCATCGTTTTTCCTCACAAGAAAGTTCTTAAGCTCACATATTCTATCCATGGCAACTTCATTCACCTCCACCCAAATTCTTGGGTGCTTTGAGACAAAGTATTCACACACTATCTCTAATTCATCTTGGGTATCTAGGCTAGCAAACTGGATGCCCGAGTTACTTCGGTTTTGAAGCGGGAGCCCGTATTACTAATCCTCGACGTGGATCGTCTTCGATGAGGGAGACCGGAGAGCGAACTTGTTCGGGGCAGCCGCGAGGAGCTTGGGAAGAGGTTAAAGACCGAAGGACACGGATCGATCGGTATAATCTCTTAAACTCCTTTTACAGTTTACTAGTATAGGGTTAATGGTACCATCTGGGAATCTGGTTCCGTTAGCGCCGGATTTTAAAAAGTTTTTGTTCCGCGTTTGGCCACGGATTGATGGACGGGGCGCTAGCGTAGCCTTACAGTAAGTGTTATCACTAGTTTCTTAAAAGGTTATAGACCACACATCGGCAAGACTTATCAAGTAATTGTGGTCTAACTATTCCACCCCAGACTCGAAATGTGACATATCAGACGAAGAGACTGGACTGTACGGTAAATATTTCTTATAGGCTCTACGGGAGTTTGGACAAGTTGCTTGTTGATCTTCTATTCGTTCAATACCTGAGTAGCCATTACGTCCAGCTAGTACCGCTGACGGCTTATGGTTTTCTGATGTGATCATACCTACTGCTTGCGTATTGACGAGTCTTCGGAGTCCCACATAGAGCTTTTCTAGCTCAAGCGAAACGAAGTAGGGTATATACGTAGATATGTGCGGGAGCTTGATTGAATACGAGTATGTGATACCGTATTCTAATCTAGAGATATTTGATATCAGTCAGGTTATATGTGATATAACCGGATTATTGGATCAAGTGTCGATTCAATGATTTTTGTATATATTGATATTAGCCAGATTACATTTGATATAGCCGGATTATTGAATCAAGTATTGATTTAACAATTTGATACACACACACACACACACACGTTATATGTTTATTAACTAATATTGAATATTAGCCGGTTGTATGTGATATGACCAGATAATTGAATCAAGTGTTGATTTAATATTTTGATATACATATATATATGTTATTAGTCGGTTATATATGATAAAACCGGATTCATGGATCAAGTGTTAATTTAATAATTTCATATATAATTATATATTTGATATATATATATATATATATATATATATAAACTAATATTTAGCTCACTAAAGATTTTCTTCTGTTTATATATATTTATATACATATGATACATACATATACATACATACATACATATATATATATATATTGTAACATTTCGTTAATTTAGATAATAAATTAATTTAGTTAATTAAATAATAAAATGTTAAGTTAAAAAATTTATTGAAACAAAATATGATATTTCATAAGTGGTATGTGAAACTAGTTAAATTGAAAGTTTAGTTTGTAATATTAATGAATCACAATGGTTTTAGTGAAAAGATTAGCTTCATGTGTAATATGATATAGTATGGGGGGTTTTGTTAAAAGGTTAGTTTCTTTATGCAAATTAGAATTTGTTAAGGGATTTTATGCAAAAAGCGGTAGGAATTGGTTAAGGTTAAGTTAAACCCTTTGGTATATCATAACACCATGAAGACACCTCCTTCTTTCTCATTTACACCTCATGCACACACTTCACCCTCCATGAAAACCCCACCAATTTTGGGCACACATCTCACCCTTGCATGAAACAATCACCTCCCTTTTGGTGACACCTTCTCCTACCACCCTCACTCATTTACCTTATGTGGTTCAGATCAAATAATCTTGGGAATTTAGGAATCAACTGAATTAGAAAAGAAAAAGGGGAAAAACATTACAACATATAAAAAGAAAAGAAAAGAGAAGTGAAGAGAAGAGCTAAGTTCAAAGATTTTCCTCACCCTCAAGCTAGGAACTAGGAGCTTGTGCATCATAGAGGAAGATCTTCCAGCAATCCTTTGTTTGTATAATCTTTAAACACTGTAATATTTTAGTTCAGTAACTGTTTTAATTTAGAAATCGAATGTCATTAATATCATATCTTAGGCAAAGTTTAGCTCTGTGAAAATCTGCTATAGTTTAGTTGATAACTAAATTGATCAAACGGTACCTTAATCTTATAAACTAGACCTAGAATTAAGCATAAGAAAATGAACCAGGGTGCTCGGATTTTGGCCGGCGACCATCACAAGAATTCCTAGCTCACCGGATATTTAGAAGAGTTGGGTGTTGAAAATTTTGGAGTAACTCTATAAATCTATTGTCACGGCCCGAAAGTACGGAACATGACCGGCACCTAAACTACGAACGTCTCGAGACGTACGTAATCTAAGTAAACCGAAAACCCAGAAATCCAAACCAAGAAAAGTAGTAGAGTGCAGGAAAAAACCAACTTAAAGCAAGTAATTTCAATAGCATAAGCCGAATTATGCGGTTTTTAAAACATCAAAAATTTACTGAAAATTTCGGCAGAGTCTCCTTTGTAAATACTGGCCCCCAAACGGGATACAACATGAATAGTATACGAAATCAAGAAAAAAGGCATCCTCAAGCGGGAGCTAGCTCTTCGTCAATCGACGGTCACAACCACACAAGCAATATAATATACAACGCCCACGGCGAGGATCAAAACTCAAAAGGAAACTCAAAACCACCAGAAATATAACGCGCGACTCTAAGGTCGAAAGAATAACATCACTGGTCTCTATCTCAAAAATAAATACATGTTTGGTTGATGGAATTTACTAGATACAACGGAATAATATTATACAAGGTAATATGATGGGTACGATACAAGAAAAACCCACCTACTAGCAAGTCACCCGAATAAAACTGAGCCCGCAAACCCGTAAAGAAACCTGTACAGCAAACCTGCAAGAAACTGGGGCACAACGGGGGTGAGTTGCCAACTCGTGAATAGAAAAACATCTGCGCACAGAAATCGCATAAATAACGCAATCCTAGGTCAATGATCATAATATATCCTCAAAAATATGAATAACACGTAGCCTATAACAAGGCTAGGGTAAATATCTAACCCGAGTGTAATCTCATGTGCCCGTGTCAGTGCCTCAGGTAGCAATATATCATATGAACGAGGTATGAATGCATGAAAACAGAATACATGTAAATGAAGAACTGTTTTCATAAATTAGTGAGATTTCCTTTGTATTTTTAAACTGAGGTATCATAAATGAAATCAGTATCAACAGTGTCTAGCATCGACACAAAACATAAATCTCAATGTCTCGAAATATCAATGTCTCAATCTCAATATCTAGGGCGCCGTCAGTCCAGACCGGCCCCTACCATCCATCTCAAGACCACGACGGTATCCTCCGGATATCCGACGCGTCGGGTAATATCACCGGTAGGTAGTGCTCCCCAGCCAGGCTCAACGTCAACACCACATTCCTCTGGCCCCGGGGTACCATACCGGGTCCACCATGTACCCGAAACGGTTTCTCCACTCCTCGAATCGGGCCTCGAAATCTATCAGCAAACTCATGGTGGACGACTCATACATCATAGGAAAACCGCACTTTTTATTTTAAAAGAGAGAAGGTTTATTTATGTTTTTGCGGTTTTCCTCCAAATCCAGAAAATCTCATGGAAATCCGAATCCAAAACCTCAATAACACGTAAAATAGTGAATATATGCATGAGAATCCATGAATGCGGCATAACGATGAATAACAGTATGCATGAAGTGACAAGTAATAACTACAATATTTAAGCTGGCATATAAGGTAAGTACACTAATATTATGTCAAACTACTAGCAATCTAGCTAAGTTAAGCAATAATATTTTCTAAGGTGTACGTGACATGGCAATTACCGATGAAGATGTGTGTGAGCCGGCAATTAAGTGTACGTGGTACATACGCATCATCGGTAATGGTGCTGGTGCCCTAACAGCATGATATCACTAATGGAGTATGAAACATAAAAATAAGCATGCGATGCGAAGCGGACCACAAAAATGAGCGGGAGCTGAAAACTAGACGCAACTATAACAATCTGCATTAATCTAATATAAGTCCTACAAATGATGCCTTTTGAAATAACACGAATCATGGGTTTTGAAAATAGGGGGCTACGGTGTTTTTATGAAAAGATACGTCTTTTGAAATATCCGTAGGATCCCTTGGGCTGTCTTTAAGAATGCCCACGATTCGTTGGTTTTTGAAATAGGTACGAAGTCTAATCTAATCTAACAACTACACTAAACTATACGGCTGAACTAACAAGCTGAACTACAGGTAAGGGAAACCGCCTATCATCTGAGTCGATACATATACATATCTGTATATGTATAGTCGGTGATCCCGCCTCAATAATATCATATCCGATACCCTATCTATAATCAGGCATCCCAAGTCAAGAGTGCGGATCAATCATCAATATAGCTCGTACGTAAATCCGTCGTACGGCATCCCAATCTGGGTACGGGTCAATATCACATTCATCATACTATTCACCGGGTATCCTCTTTATCAAATATCATGATCGGGGTACTGATCTACGTCTAGTACCATATTGATACCATCTATGTATGCATGCATGTAAGAATCACTACGTCAAAAGACCCGCCAGAACATCATGTCGTATCTCAATACGAACCAAAACACATCACGGATCTTCTGGCCTCAAGCCCAATATCATCGACTTATCTCAAATCCCAATTACTATCCTCAAATCCAGTATATAAACACATAGTCCCATACCCATGTGTAAATATACACATCAATATATAATCCCATGTACGCACATATGAAAGAAGAATGTATGCAAATATGGGTGTGTGTGTATGTGTGGTGCAACCACTACCTAAGGTTTCGTAACCATGCACCAATCCAACACCAATATCCATCTAAAATCATCAATAATAAATCCTAACAACATATCATAAATTGTTGGTGTGTATACGCATCCGTATACATCACCACGGACTGCGGGGGTGCTATACGCCATCCACCCGACTTCTTCCCGTAGATATAAATCTACTCACCTGGTCCTCGTTCGCCGGTGCCGACGTCGCCACGCGCTTTCTTGTCGTCTTGAAGTTCACCTGGGGTACCTACATATCATAACGCACCGTATCGCATTAAAACTAAATTCGAAATCGAAACGGCATACGAAAATCAAATCGGCACGCGTATCACGCATAGGTCCAAACTTATCGCCTACGCATGCAAGAATAGTCAAACCAACCCTCGATGTCGATGTACAGACGTCAAACAATCGAGAAAAATCCAATCACACTCATTTGCACATTCACGAACACTAATTTTAATATAAACTAGGTTAAAACTCACAAAAACCCCAACTTTACTTAAAAAGTCACTTTTCCGAAAATCTAGCAAGCACAATTCGCCGTTTTTATACAAAACAGGATGTTTAAATGAATGTAGCGGCCAATATATTTATTAAATATCTTAAATAAATCATAGAAACAATTTCCGGAATTTAATCTCTTTAAATTCCAAAAACCCTAATATTCTAGTTTACAAAATACCCTTTTTAACAATTTCATAGCAAAATGCACAAACTACAATTTAGGTTGGATTCCTATGAACTAAAGTGTTAAACAATACTTAATAAAGTTAATAATATGATAAAAACCCTAACCATATTTTTAATCTCATATTTTGAATTAAAACTAAAAACCTAGTTTGCAATATTAACCACCTTTAACAATTTTAAACTAGAAATTAGCAAACTAGTTACAAGTTTAGCTTTTTCATTAAATTTCAAGTTAACCTACTCATTAAAACCATACTCTAACGATAGAAACCCTAATTAGATTTTAATCCCAATTATATTCATAGTTTCCAAAAACTAGTTTGTTAAAAAGCTTAAGCATGGACATTTTGCAAGTAACAATTTGTAATTATTAACTAAATTAGGTTTTCCATGTCTTCTCATGCCAAACTACACCTTGCAAACATAAACAAGTGACAACAACCATATTGAATTCAAACCCTAACTTGATCCAAACCCTTTTTCCTAGAATTTACAACTCTCCATTAACACTTAATTAAGCTAACTTAAAACAATTAACAACACATTAAGCAAAAAGGTTAGAATTTATACCCAATTAATTTGAAGATCCCCCAAGCACACTTAGCCTCCAAAATTGAAATCTAAATCCCTAGATCCATGCTATGGTAGCCAAGGGAAAATGGGTAGGAGGTGGATTTTGATTTCGGTTTGATTTTGAGTGTTTTTCTTTGGATTTTAATGGAAATTTGGGGTTTTCTTTGAACAAGAAGGAGCAAGAAGCAAGGGGGGGAAGGGCTGCTGTTGAGAGGGGCTGTAGGTTTCGGCTGATATGGGGAGGGGGAGAGAGAGAATGTATGGTGTGGGTCAATGGAATGGTCAAAGTCAACTAAGCCCATATCTTATTATCTAATTTCATTCATTTCCTTTTCTTTTCTTTCATTTCATTTCCTTGAAATCCAAGTAGGGACAAAAGAGGGGGCTGCTGAATTCTTCAAGGGGATAAGTGAATGGGGGTGTGTGGGTGTGGGTACGGGTGTGGGGTGATGAAAAATGATAAATACAATACCCCAAACATCCATTTACGCTAAAAAAAAGCCTTTTTTCTTCAATAATTTCTAAACCGTTTTGGCAAATGATTTCGTTCCAAAAACCACATGATAAATTTTTATTTAATGTTTTATGATGCACAAAATTTGTTTCAACTCATTCCAATTTGTAATTTTCCCTAATTAAATGTATTAGTGACGGCTTAAATAATAATAAAATAATATTTTTTTCAGAAAATTTGAAATTTCACCAGCGGCTCAATAAACACCAAATAATAGAAATTACATAGCTAGAATATGTATATTTAATTTTTATAATAAGATATTTGCATTTTGACTTTTTACAGAAAACCCCCTTATTTTACCGATTTTTCGAAATTTCACCGAAACGATTTTCAAAGCATTACAATCTTCCCCCCTTAAAGAAATTCGGTCCCCGAATTTAAATTCAAACTCCCCCAAATAATAAAACATCTAAGAAAACCCATCAAGTCGTCGGGACTCCGAAATTGTAAATACATAAAACAAATCGTAGCGCAGCGCATGCGCTTGAAAAATGAGCATATAACTCAAATCAAAACTCCGTCAAGCATCCCGCAATCATCGGAGTCATGGAGAAGACATCAATGCCAAATCCAAATCAAAACCAATATGACATAACTCGAAACTATACATGTAAATATCGATCTATATCTTTAAGTATCTGAAGGAAATGCATGCCAAATCTCTTTAAGTCGCTGTGCAACGCGTATAACACTGCACAGTGGCGGACGTCTATCATAAGAAAATAACTATATACATATATACCTTTGTTTGAAATGTACATTCCGCCGTTTTGGAAACAATTTAGAAGGGTCTCCTTGTTTAAAACATTTCGTGTCATATCAGACACGTAGGTAAATACTGAGGCTATAGCTCGCTTTTTGGAAATCCCTTCAATAACTATCAATGCATGCAAAATATATTCAGGTACTGTCCTCTGACTAGTCCTGCTCAGTACGAAAACACATAGCAATATCATAAAAACGTACTGCTCTATACGAAATCAATCCCCAAAATATGCACATGAATGCTACATGCGTCTGGTGCGCACGGAAATCAAAATCCATGAATGTGCCATACATGCGCACAGAAACAATATCTAAGTGCATCGGGTGTGCACGAAACATCTGTCGTAGGCAACATGTGTGCCTGACAGCAAAATCAGGTGCATCTGACATGCACGAAAAATCTCGATTTAGTGCATCTGGTGTGCACCAAAATCGCATCTCAAGACATGCGCTCAACATGCGCTCAAATCCAAATCAGGTGCATCCATCGTGCACGAAATCATGAAATCCAATATCAAGAGCCGAACGTGCGCAAAATCAATCAGGTGCACAAGGTGCACAAAACAAATATCGAGTATCACAATCGAAATCGAAGTCCAGTGCACACTGCAAGCATATAATAACTATACAGAGTGCAGGAACCAATTCGTGTGCGTGCATACGCACAAAATCAACTCAAATGTCTAAAACCGTAAAATCACAAACATGTGAAACCCAAGCACGAAAACGATATCAAGTGCAACACTGTGCAAAGATCGTAAATCCTCAATCATCAAAATCAAATCATGCGAATAAATCACCCAAAACATCGAAATCAATAATGGCGGAATAGTATCGCTCAAGTGCATCCTCTAAGAATCTCGGGCCAACTGTCGCGGTCACTAATGGGGCGTCTCGTCGATGATCATGAACTCTGGCCTGTGGGTGTGCGTAACCATGACCACTCCTGGGTCAAGGTCTTCACTGTGAATTACCAATCTTTTGGTCCATCGGCTCATCGGCCCTGTCAGGTGTGCTAACGGGGACGATTCCGTTCTGGCACTTCTCTGGTCATCTCTTGGTCAATCATCGCGACCACTCATAAGACAGCATATCACTGGCGTCGGCCTCTGGCTCTCTGAATGTACGTGACACATCTGATCCTGAGTGCAAGTATCATTGCAGCAGTGTCCTGGAAGGAATCCTGCTCACGGTCTCTTCCATGTCTCGTCTCTGCCAACTGTCCGGAAGTCATTGTCCTTTCCTATATCTGCATCTTGCTCTGGAACGACTGCATACTCATCGCGACTCCTTCTGGAAGGTAAGTCCAAGTACCATGCCTCGGCATGCGCATCGCCTCTCTGATGTCGGCGGAGTGGAACATCATCTCATCTAGATCTGGTGCGAACCTCTTACTCCACTTTTCTCTAATGTCGTCTGCTTTGGACTCGTCTCGTCGCGGCTGCATGGACTGAGCTCCAACGACTATCCTCGAATCTGGAGTCTCCCAAGAAATGCATCTCACCACCTAGCATCCGAATTAAGTCGAACCATCCAATCGATTGTCAAAACCTCATAATCCCCCAAGGGCTCAACATCTTGGGTACAGTTTAATAGTATCGAGTACATACCACAGCATCGGTGGTCCAGCCGTAGAAGGGCAAACCCAAGCCTCACTAATGGCGCCGTAGAACTGCCGCAAACCCGAAGGTTCAAAGGCTTTCACACGGTCATTAAGTCGAGTTAGGGTTTCATTCTTCCAGAGGGACCATAGAATTGCCTGCATGTCTTTTCGACTACTTTAAACTTGGAATAATAGGTTTCCGACATTCGATCATCTCTGTCGACCCTCACATCTCTGCGTGAAGTCGTCTCTAGCTGGAATCAATCTATCTGATGACCTCGCATCGGGGTAAGCGAACGATCCACATGTCCTAGTCATTCATCATCGATGACTAGCGACCTTCTACCATCTCTTAGTACAACTCATTCTGCACTAACTCCAGCATCTGGGGCAATATCTCGTCGTTCGCAGGAATAACTGGCTCGCTCGTCTTCACGCTGAACGGTGCCTCAATCATCAGGAGTAAGCAATACTTCAATGGTCATCAAAATCTGGCTGGCCTCTATCATTGGCTCAATCCTCTAGTGTCGATCAGCACATCCGAGTAACCTCATAAAAGCGATCCGCCAAACGCCCGTGGCGCGGAAACACAGTAAAAAGACACATCTCTGCAATCATGTGTCGCCGGAATTTCGCTTTGGTCAGTCCTCGTTCGTGACGAGCTTGTGCTGACCGCAACTCTAGTCGTAGCTCTCCCTGCCCGTAACCGTAGCAGCAAAACCAAACTGGTACCGATGAGGCTAGATCAGGAAGGAATATAATACTGAACAAGGAAATGTACATCCTAAGGCTTCATAAGTGGAGTGGCGTGTCGTAAATATGCCGCGGAACATACCAACGGTACGTCACTCTACTTTAGTCACCTATTCCATCAACCAAGGGTCATCCTACGCTCCGAAGGTTAAAACCTAACGCTCTGATACCAACTTTGTCACGGCCCGAAAGTACGGAACATGACCGGCACCTAAACTACGAACGTCTCGAGACGTACGTAATCTAAGTAAACCGAAAACCCAGAAATCCAAACCAAGAAAAGTAGTAGAGTGCAGGAAAAAACCAACTTAAAGCAAGTAATTTCAATAGCATAAGCCGAATTATGCGGTTTTTAAAATATCAAAAATTTACTGAAAATTTCGGCAGAGTCTCCTTTGTAAATACTGGCCCCCAAACGGGATACAACATGAATAGTATACGAAATCAAGACAAAAGGCATCCCCAAGCGGGAGCTAGCTCTTCGTCAATCGACGGTCACAACCACACAAGCAATATAATATACAACGCCCACGGCGAGGATCAAAACTCAAAAGGAAACTCAAAACCACCAGAAATATAACGCGCGACTCTAAGGTCGAAAGAATAACATCACTGGTCTCTATCTCAAAAATAAATACATGTTTGGTTGATGGAATTTACTAGATACAACGGAATAATATTATACAAGGTAATATGATGGGTACGATACAAGAAAAACCCACCTACTAGCAAGTCACCCGAATGAAACTGAGTCCGCAAAGCCGTAAAGAAACCTGTACAGCAAACCTGCAAGAAACTGGGACACAACGGGGGTGAGTTGCCAACTCGTGAATAGAAAAACATCTGCGCACAGAAATCGCATAAATAACGCAATCCTAGGTCAATGATCATAATATATCCTCAAAAATATGAATAACACGTAGCCCATAACAAGGCTAGGATAAATATCTAACCCGAGTGTAATCTCATGTGCCCGTGTCAGTGCCTCAGGTAGCAATATATCATATGAACGATGTATGAATGCATGAAAACAGAATACATGTAAATGAAGAACTGTTTTCATAAATTAGTGAGATTTCCTTTGTATTTTTAAACTGAGGTATCATAAATGAAATCAGTATCAACAGTGTCTAGCATCGACACAAAACATAAATCTCAATGTCTCGAAATATCAATGTCTCAATCTCAATATCTAGGGCGCCGTCAGTCCAGACCGGCCCCTACCATCCATCTCAAGACCACGACGGTATCCTCCGGATATCCGACGCGTCGGGTAATATCACCGGTAGGTAGTGCTCCCCAGCCAGGCTCAACGTCAACACCACATTCCTCTTGCCCCGGGGTACCATACCGGGTCCACCATGTACCCGAAACGGTTCCTCCACTCCTCGAATCGGGCCTCGAAATCTATCAGCAAACTCATGGTGGACGACTCATACATCATAGGAAAACCGCACTTTTTATTTTAAAAGAGAGAAAAGGTTTATTTATGTTTTTGCGGTTTTCCTCCAAATCCAGAAAATCTCATGGAAATCCGAATCCAAAACCTCAATAACACGTAAAATAGTGAATATATGCATGAGAATCCATGAATGCGGCATAACGATGAATAACAGTATGCATGAAGTGACAAGTAATAACTACAATATCTAAGCTGGCATATAAGGTAAGTACACTAATATTATGTCAAACTACTAGCTATCTAGCTAAGTTAAGCAATAATATTTTCGAAGGTGTACGTGACATGGCAATTACCGATGAAGATGTGTGTGAGCCGGCAATTAAGTGTACGTGGTACATACGCATCATCGGTAATGGTGCTGGTGCCCTAACAGCATGATATCACTAATGGAGTATGAAACATAAAAATAAGCATGCGATGCGAAGCGGACCACAAAAATGAGCGGGAGCTGAAAACTAGACGCAACTATAACAATCTGCATTAATCTAATATAAGTCCTACAAATGGTGCCTTTTGAAAGAACACGAATCATGGGTTTTGAAAATAGGGGGCTACGGTGTTTTTATGAAAAGATACGTCTTTTGAAATATCCGTAGGATCCCTTGGGCTGTCTTTAAGAATGCCCACGATTCGTTGGTTTTTGAAATAGGTACGAAGTCTAATCTAATCTAACAACTACACTAAACTATACGGCTGAACTAACAAGCTGAACTACAGGTAAGGGAAACCGCCTATCATCTGAGTCGATACATATACATACCTGTATATGTATAGTCGGTGATCCCGCCTCAATAATATCATATCCGATACCCTATCTATAATCAGGCATCCCAAGTCAAGAGTGCGGATCAATCATCAATATAGCTCGTACGTAAATCCGTCGTACGGCATCCCAATCTGGGTACGGGTCAATATCACATTCATCATACTATTCACCGGGTATCCTCTTTATCAAATATCATGATCGGGGTACTGATCTACGTCTAGTACCATATTGATACCATCTATGTATGCATGCATGTAAGAATCACTACGTCAAAAGACCCGCCAGAACATCATGTCGTATCTCAATACGAACCAAAACACATCACGGATCTTCTGGCCTCAAGCCCAATATCATCGACTCATCTCAAATCCCAATTACTATCCTCAAATCCAGTATATAAACACATAGTCCCATACCCATGTGTAAATATACACATCAATATATAATCCCATGTACGCACATATGAAAGAAGAATGTATGGAAATATGGGTGTGTGTGTATGTGTGGTGCAACCACTACCTAAGGTTTCGTAACCATGCACCAATCCAACACCAATATCCATCTAAAATCATCAATAATAAATCCTAACAACATATCATAAATTGTTGGTGTGTATACGCATCCGTATACATCACCACGGACTGCGGGGGTGCTATACGCCATCCACCCGACTTCTTCCCGTAGATATAAATCTACTCACCTGGTCCTCGTTCGCCGGTGCCGACGTCGCCACGCGCTTGCTTGTCGTCTTGAAGTTCACCTGGGGTACCTACATATCATAACGCACCGTATCGCATTAAAACTAAATTCGAAATCGAAACGGCATACGAAAATCAAATCGGCACGCGTATCACGCATAGGTCCAAACCTATCGCCTACGCATGCAAGAATAGTCAAACCAACCCTCGATGTCGATGTACAGACGTCAAACAATCGAGAAAAATCCAATCACACTCATTTGCACATTCACGAACACTAATTCTAATATAAACTAGGTTAAAACTCACAAAAACCCCAACTTTACTTAAAAAGTCACTTTTCCGAAAATCTAGCAAGCACAATTCGCCGTTTTTGTACAAAACAGGATGTTTAAATGAATGTAGCGGCCAATATATTTATTAAATATCTTAAATAAATCATAGAAACAATTTCCGGAATTTAATCTCATTAAATTCCAAAAACCCTAATATTCTAGTTTACAAAATACCCTTTTTAACAATTTCATAGCAAAATGCACAAACTACAATTTAGGTTGGATTCCTATGAACTAAAGTGTTAAACTACACTTAATAAAGTTAATAATATGATAAAAACCCTAACCATATTTTTAATCTCATATTTTGAATTAAAACTAAAAACCTAGTTTGCAATATTAACCACCTTTAACAATTTTAAACTAGAAATTAGCAAACTAGTTACAAGTTTAGCTTTTTCATTAAATTTCAAGTTAACCTACTCATTAAAACCATACTCTAACGATAGAAACCCTAATTAGATTTTAATCCCAATTATATTCATAGTTTCCAAAAACTAGTTTGTTAAAAAGCTTAAGCATGGACATTTTGCAAGTAACAATTTGTAATTATTAACTAAATTAGGTTTTCCATGTCTTCTCATGCCAAACTACACCTTGCAAACATAAACAAGTGACAACAACCATATTGAATTCAAACCCTAACTTGATCCAAACCCTTTTTCCTAGAATTTACAACTCTCCATTAACACTTAATTAAGCTAACTTAAAACAATTAACAACACATTAAGCAAAAAGGTTAGAATTTATACCCAATTAATTTGAAGATCCCCCAAGCACACTTAGCCTCCAAAATTGAAATCTAAATCCCTAGATCCATGCTATGGTAGCCAAGGGAAAATGGGTAGGAGGTGGATTTTGA
This sequence comes from Agapanthus africanus, assembly GCA_030015575.1. Taxonomy (NCBI): domain Eukaryota; kingdom Viridiplantae; phylum Streptophyta; class Magnoliopsida; order Asparagales; family Amaryllidaceae; genus Agapanthus; species Agapanthus africanus. Next base: position 498,641,774 of record CM057337.1, on the reverse strand, counting down.
TTTCGGTTTGATTTTGAGTGTTTTTCTTTGGATTTTAATGGAAATTTGGGGTTTTCTTTGAACAAGAAGGAGCAAGAAGCAAGGGGGAAGGGCTGCTGTTGAGAGGGGCTGTAGGTTTCGGCTGATATGGGGAGGGGGAGAGAGAGAATGTATGGTGTGGGTCAATGGAATGGTCAAAGTCAACTAAGCCCATATCTTATTATCTAATTTCATTCATTTCCTTTTCTTTTCTTTCATTTCTTTTCCTTGAAATCCAAGTGGGGACAAAAGAGGGGGCTGCTGAATTCTTCAAGGGGATAAGTGAATGGGGGTGTGTGGGTGTGGGTACGGGTGTGGGGTGATGAAAAATGATAAATACAATACCCCAAACATCCATTTACGCTAAAAAAAGCCTTTTTTTCTTCAATAATTTCTAAACCGTTTTGGCAAATGATTTCGTTCCAAAAACTACATGATAAAATTTTATTTAATGTTTTATGATGCACAAAATTTGTTTCAACTCATTCCAATTTGTAATTTTCCCTAATTAAATGTATTAGTGACGGCTTAAATAATAATAAAATAATATTTTTTTCAGAAAATTTGAAATTTCACCAGCGGCTCAATAAACACCAAATAATAGAAATTACATAGCTAGAATATGTATATTTAATTTTTATAATAAGATATTTGCATTTTGACTTTTTACAGAAAACCCCCTTTTTTTACCGATTTTTCGAAATTTCACCGAAACGATTTTCAAAGCGTTACATCTATATTAGGATGTTTGGTATTGGAAGTTTAAGTTAGTTTATCTGTATCTGAAATCAGGGAGCAAATATCAGTTTTGGGGTTAAGATTCTTAGATACGACACGGATATATCGTATCATGAGTTCTGTTTTTATATGGCATGACCAGGGAAGGGTTAGCTCAGATTAATTTGAGTTCAGTAACTCACCATATCATCACATAGCATGTTTAGTTATGCAGTATCATAAACTTGGTTTTTGTGTTTTTTAGTTCACTGTAAATGAATCTGAAACTAATAAGTGTAATCTCTAGAAAGACTAGCAAGACCAAAAGTATAATGAGCCAACTAGAAGACTACACTTTTAACATGAGGTCCAAACGCACCATAAAATCCGGCCAGGCACCCTTGAAATCTGGCGACGCCGGCCATCCGATGGCTTTTGGTGTTGATTCTTCTTCTGTAGATTTGAGTTGGTATTTTACAAGTCTTTGTATTATTTGTTTTGTCTAAATATGTACACAGTAGAATCTGGGAATGTTTTAGAAATGGTTTTATCAAATTTCAGATATTTACGATACAGAGTTTTCGTATTGTTAGTTATATGTATGCCCTAGAGGCCATTACTATACATAGGATGTATATTGTAGTGGATGCTTGGACATATATAGGGAGGACTTTCTTGCTCGACATGATAGTATGCTATCTGGTTGATCTTTACCTTAACGTGTTCACTGATTGTCTCTCTGATACATGTTGGTAAAGCCCTTAGGATGTGTACTTGACTACCTGAACTATGATGCGGATCATACTAGTGGGGACATGGTAGTCCATAAGTATATCTTTCAAAGTCCCTAGTCGTGGGTGTATCGAGACGGGGCATCAATATACCAGAGTAGACTAGCGTATACCTTCTCGACCCATATAGATGGGCGATGGATGATCCCATATCCATTGGTGTTTGACATCGAAGATGATATACGGGTGCTCAGTAGAGACTGGGTACACTGGACGGACTCGCCGAGAACTCCCAGATGGTATTATACCTTACGTCAGATGGCAGTTCTCTGGTGACACTGGTACAGAGTAGTCTGTTGACCCGAGATCGTCATAGAGTCTTGTGTGGTTCCCACTGTGCTTTGATTTCCACCTTACCACGTCCAAGAGGGCATGCAAAACGGTGGTTTTTGGGTACAGTCCCGAGTCACATGGAGGCAATGAGCGATAGGAGGGGATTCGTCTCTCCCGGTATAGGGAGTTGATGTTGCGCTGTGTTCGATTGGCTATAACAGGAAATCCCTGGCCAGGGTTGCTGAGATTTACTGATAAGTGTTACCAGTAGTTTCTCGAACTGTTATAGACCTCATATCGACACGACTTATCGAGCTATTGGGGTCTGACGTTTACCACCCCTAGGCGAGATATGCGACATATCAGACGACGAGACCGGACTGTACGTTAAGTGTTACTGGTTAGATTCACAGGAGTGTGAGCGGGCTTGCTCGTCGATCTTCTGATCGCTCAATACCCGGGTGGTCGTTACGTTTAGCAGACCGCTTGCGGCTTGTGGGTGATTGATATGATCATCACCTGCTGCCGGCGTATTGACGAGTCTTTAGAGTCCTACACAGAGGTTTCCTGGCTCAAGCGAAACGAAATAGGAGCGCATATGAGATATGTGCGGGACCGAGAATGAAACCAGTATATGATACTGTATTCGATTCTCGTGATTTGTGACATTGATCGGTTATATGCGATATAACCGGGTTATCGGATCAAGTGTTGATTCGATAAGTTGTTACTGTAGATATTAGTCGGTTATATGCGATATGACTGGATCATTAAATCAAGTGTTGATTTAATGATTTAATGCATAATGATATATTTGATATATTACTTTGCATTAACTAGTATCGGTTCACTTAAGATGGATTTTCTCACTCGCATGTGCACATCGTATATGTGATATATTTTTGTGCACTTGATTGTATCATGTTTGATGATACATGCTCTCTAGGGTTTGTGTAAAGATTAAACCATGGTTGTGTAATGGTTAGGGTTTTCTTTTTCATTTATTTATTTATTTCATTTATTTATTTGTTTATTCATTTTGGAAAAGCATAAAGAGAAAATGGTTTCTTCTTTGTTTCTTTTTTGAAGCTTCTTGAAGACTTTGACCAAGTGACCATTTTGTCTCATACTTAACCCTAACCATTCCACTTAACCATGATTCATTCTCTACACTTGACCATGGTTTGATTATGATAAGTATTCATTTTTCTTTTCAATGAAAATTAACTTATCATATTCATTCTTTCTTCTTCTTCTTCTTCATCACATGAAGAAAGCTTGCTACAACAATGGCAACTTGAGAAAACAAGTGAGAAATCCAATTCTAAAGTGAACCCACTTCCTATTTCTTCATCCTCTACCTCTTGCCAAGTAGTATAGGGTGTTTTCTTCACAAGTTTTCATGACTTGGTGAAGTGGGAGCTTGATCTAGCGATGCCTCGACGTAGATCATCTTCGGCACGAAGCCGACGACCTTGCCCGCCCATTTCTCCGATGAAGCCGACGCTAGAGCCCGGGTTTCCATTTGGACAGCGAGGAGACTTCATCATGGAGCTATAGAGGTGGAGAAACGGATCTACAAAGGTTGTATTTCCGTTCTTTTAGTTTAGTTGTAAACTAGCTTCATTGTTTCGCCTAGACATCTAGTTAACGATCCGTATTAGGGTTTCTCGGCACCCGTAAAGTTTGAAATTGGCATGGTTGATGCCTTGTGAGACCTCCTTAGTGTGCCTAGGAACCCTACAGTGGTATCAGAGCCTAGCTAGAGCCTTAGGCGATGCGTAGACGGAGTTAGAAATCCGATCGAACCGAAACCCCATTGCAAAATCGCTCTCTGTACATTTTTCAAAACTGTTGAATTTTGTGAATTAAAAATATGCAGAAAAATAAGCAGGAAAAACTAAGAATTACTGTGAAGTTTGGGCTCCTAATTCCATAATTCGACCGCGGAACCGCGGCCAAACCAGGGGTTTGGCGGCTCTTCCGCGGCCCAAATTTAGACTTAGTCCCTCAGATTTCATATTTTTATTCTTAGGTCCTTTCTTGGCAATTTTTTATGTGAATTTTTTAATTCCATCCAAGAGTTGAATTTTCTGGGGTTGTTTTGGGGATTCGATGATTCGATCGGATTATCAGATTTTGTCTATGTGGATTCCGGATAATTTTTGAATATGTTAAAAAGTTCGACCGGATATAAATACCCAACTTTTCCCCTGCCGGAAAATTTCCAAGTGTTGGACTTTTCCGTAGTTTAAAGACGTTCTAAGTAGTGCAAGTAACGCGATGGACCCTCTAGAAGACAACAAACCTTAACTCGATTATGTGACCGTCTTGAACAGCCCTTTGAACCTTCGGGTTTGGGGCAGTACGGCGTGCCACATGTGAGGCGTTGGCTTGACCCTTCTACGGCTGGGCCGTTGGTACTGAGGCATGAAGTGAATGTCTTTGAACTTATTTCATGAGTTGATCAGTATCGGGAAAACTTGGGTGTTTGAATGTTCGATCGGAAAGTTTAACATTTTCTATTTATCTGGAATTTGATACAACAATTGGAATTCACAAGAAGTTATGAGATAACTGAATGAATGTTATAAACATAGCAGTTTAGTCTCACTTGATCGGTTGCCACGGAATTTTGATGTGATCAAAAGTCCGTCGCAATCACGTAGCGTACGCGGATACTCGCCGGGTAAACTTAATAGATAGCCACGCCCCATAGCCCCGACCAAGTGACTGTAGGAGAACCCCGTCGCCGAAAGCATCCGTTCGGGTGCTCGCGGCAGCGGTGTTTCGCCTTGGTGCACTTCGTCGACGGCGTCGGGGGTGCGGCCGCCTACTAAAGTTTGCGACGAGCATTCGATCAGAATGTCGGGAATCTTGTTGAATTGCCCGACTTGATATTGAAAAGTGTTTTCGATTTTGAAACTAAAATGCGGGGTTTATAATTGTTAGGCATGCGGTGTCTAAGGAATTCATTTGATTAGGCATGTGATGTCTAAGGAGGTTGCGGATTCCAACTGTTGTAGTTTTACACTTTCTTTTCTGTGACCGTAAGTGTAATATGTGACATCGCCGGTTTCGTTGCTATATGTCAACGACAATTGGGATGCGCATATTTACTTATGTTGGTGACATGTGATGTTATGTGTTGCTGGATATGTTATATTGGATCGTCGTGTTTGAATAGCCGGGGGTTTTATATGAGATGAGTGTTTTCATTTTCATTCATGTAAAAACTTGTATGTAATATTCTTTTACTGGGACACTTCCAGGTTGCGGAAGATGTCACCGTTTGTATATTATTTACTTTTCCGCACTAGGATAGACCCAAGGAGGAGAGCACAAGTAACCGGGTTCTGGAGTCCAGTGGGAGACCAACTCGAGGAGTCGAGTCCGGGTCTCCTAACTCTAGAAATGGTAGGGTTCTTGCCGCTCTCGTAGGGGTCTAGGGGTGTGGGTTTGGCTATTCATCACGACCGTGGAATCCGTGTTTTATACTGGCTCGTATTGAAAACACGGACGTCCTAGTATATCCAATATTTCATATGATTCTTCTGCTGCGATATCTGTGATGTGATCATGTGATATGTTCTGTGATGGATACTGTATATAGTATATATGATATATTATATATAGGCGTAACTTATGTTTTACACCCGCGCTAGCCCTGCCCCGCTCTGCCGTTAGTCAACTAACCTAACGTTGCACGAGGGGACATCGAGGCGAATGCGGATGGCATAAGTGTACGTCGTATTTATCTGTGATGATTAGGTACTTAAATGATGGGACTTCATTAATGTGATTAATGAAATAAAAGAACCTAAAGATGTTGTAGAATCGAATTTCAAAATTAAACAGGTAGCTACAGTTCTTGCTTTGCACAGTGGTATATATGATATATCCTGCACCTTATTCGATTAGGAAAGGACCGAGATCCCTTCACCTGGAGTGACTCCTTTAGCAATAACTGGCAGATGCTACACACTCGGTTTGTCTTCTGATTGCTTTTAAGAGTTTCTGCTTTGCACAGTGATATATATGATATATCCCGCACCTTATTCGATAAGGAAAGGACCGACGATCCCTTCACCGGGAGTGACTCCTTTAGCAAAACTAGAAAAGCCTCAAAGACACTCCATTTCAAAATTCATTCGATCCTACAACGATATCAAGTTCATTACGCAATAGGTTTTCAGAAAAACCTGTCGTAGCCCTCCATTATTTCAGATAAGTCATGTTTAGTATTCGTGCTGCGTTTGTTGACCTTGTCAAGGCGCAGTATGCGGTAGCTAACCAGTATTTATCTGCTTATGCATATGATGCAGATTGGGTTAGGGTAGTCGTACGACCTTGTTGACCTTGTCAAGGGTCGTGCGGGTGGGTTTGATTCAATCAAGAAATGACGGGTTGAACTTGACTTACGGTCTATGGTTTGTTGATCTTGTCAAGGTCATAGATCGTTTGGGGCAAAATATTATCGGGAATTTCAAGTGTTGAAATTTGCAATGAGATTGCATACCTTCTATGAGATAGTTGGATCCCGATACCCGCTGTGAGTAAGAGTTACTCCTGGGAGAGTTTTACACATTACAATTGGCCGATCAAGTAGGTGTCTAGAAAGGTGTTAACGAGGTTACGCCTCTGGGAAAACGAGGTTTACATTAATTAGGTTCGTGCGAAAGCACGGGGGACCTCCCTCAAAGTACCGACACTGGCCTGGCTGAAAGATTGGTGAACTTGTAGCGTGTAATTAATCCCGGCTAGTCTTTCCTTTTAGGGTTTGAAGGAAGATTTGATAAAAACAGTTGGAGCCATCCTGATTAGATAAAATAATAACCAATCTATTCTTGCAAGAGCATACGCTGAGTGTTTTCTTCTCTCTCTCTCCAGGTAGCGACCATATCACGCCTTAATCAAGATAATAATACGGAATATTGACCGAACCCGCTTGTTATACTGAGCTGGGGAACGTTGGTCCCGCTCCAACTTATAATTGTTATAAGACAGAGCAGGAAATTGGGGAATACCAGATTTCCCGTGCCGCCCAAACGAAGAGAGTGCATGCTGATGCATCATCTTCGGGTATGTTCGTTACAAAGAACTGTTTCTCTGTATCCTCTACGTCCTGGGTATGTGATACCAGATCAGGATCCCAGATATGTAATCTGTTACATAGGGCTACAGAAAGGTAGAGAACTGAGAACGGGTGATAAGTTTCCTGAGGCAGAAAACGGGGCAAGTGTTGCAGCCAAGTCTGTTGGTCACTGTCACCCTGTATTCCAAATACATTGATTCTGAACAAATGTTATTAGATACCGAACCTGATATACAAAATCATATCAATCTCTTTATTAGTAAAGAAATGATAAAATTTTGTATAGTTGGATAATGTTTTGAACATTTCCTATATCAAAAGTTGATCGTTTCAGGCACGTTATCTAAAAGCATTGATGTTCTAAATCAAACTACAGTTCTTTAGTATACGGAACACACACAAGAGGAAGAGTTCAGAAATGAACGAATCCTACTTGAGGCATTGTAGACTAGGTCATATCAATGCGACCCGACTAGCTGAAGTTACATGTAGATGCATATTTAAATCAGTTTGAATTTACATCTTGTGAAACTTGCCAGTCATGTCACAGAGATAAGATGACCATAGCTCCGTTTACTGGAAACAGAGAAAGAGTTAGTGAACTCTTGGGATGATACATGTTGATGTATGTAGGTCCCCTGTCTATACATACCAAGACCGGTTCTTTGTACTTCATTACATTCTCTGATGATCTCTCAAGATTCCGACATAAGTTCCTGTTGAAACACAAGTCCGAACCTTTTGAGATATTCACAGAATATAAGTTAGAAGTAGAGAACCAATACGGGTATAAGTAGTATGTCCTTTGATGTGATCAAGGAGGAGAATACTTGAGCACGGAATTCCTGGACCATTCTAAAGGAGAATGGGATTCTCTCTCAGCATTACTCCTCCGTATACACCATAGCACGATGGTATATCGGGGCGGAGCAATCACACCCTATATGATAAGGTGTGCTCTATGATGAGTACTACTGAGTTACCTGTTTCCTTTTTGGGAGTTATGCGCTTGAGAAGCTGCATACCTATTGAATAGGGTTCGAATCAAATCAGTTGCCTACCACTTCATATGTGATATGGAAAGGGTAGAGCCCATGTCTTAAGTTAGTTAAGATTTGGGGTTGTCCGGCCTATGTCTAAAAGCAAAATCCGGACAAGCTCAAGGCAAGATCTGTTATGTAGAACTGGAAATGTTCCAGCTATACAAACTGCAGTTGATGATTTGATAGAACCAATGGATTCAATAGTTACCAACGAACCTCAGCCTCTCCGCCGATCTAGTAGGGTTCCTCACCCACCTGAGAGATACTTCGGTTTCTCTATGACAGTGGGAGCGAGGATTGCATTATGAGATGATGACCCAACTAGTTTCGAGCTGGCCATCAGGAGTGGGACTCTGTAAGAATGGCTGGATGCTTAGTGATCTGAGATGGAATCCTTATACACCAACAAAGTATGGACTTTGGTTGCTATATCTGAAGGGTTAAATTCCCATCAGGAGCAAGTATATCTTGAGAAGATTACTTGGTGTAAATGGAAAAGTTGAGACTTTCAAAGCAAGACTTATTAAAGCTTTTCGTCATCTACCAGGCGTGGATAATGATGAAACCTTTTCAAGTGGCTATGCTTAAGTCCATCCAGATCCTACTTGCCACGGCTACATACCATGACTACGATATCTGGCGGTTGGGTGTCATGACTGCTTTTCTAAATGATGTTTTAGATGAGAACGTCTATAAGAACACAGCCAGAGGGCTTCGTAGACAGTGGGAGCAGCGGAAACGTGTGCAAGATGTTTTATAGGATAAAGCAGGCATCGCGGAGTTGGAACATCAGTTTTGATGATTTAGTCAAAGGGTTTGACATCATCTAAATGGTAGATGAACCTTGTATAAATAAAAAGGTAGTAGGGAGTATGGTGACGATCCGCGTAGAGTAAGTGGATGACATACTCTTGATAGGGAAGGAGTTTCCTATGCTACGCTCAGTCAATCTCCGCTTATCACAATGATTCTCCAATATAGGATCAAAGTGATACCTCCTAAATCCTGGGTTTTGGATCTATGAGATAGATCTAATTGGATGTTAGGATTCTCACTAGTTGTAGTGAGATGGTATCAACCGATCCTGGGGAGAATCACTGGAAGGGTTCCAGGGTGATAAGAACGACTGAAAGTCAGTCACAGGCATTGTCTTTACCCTTAGTAAAGGGACGGTATGTTGGAAGAGTTCCAAGCTAGATACCGTGGCATACTAGAAGATAAAGGCTGGATACATCGCTACTAAAGATGCTACCAAAGTGGCTGTCTGGGTGTATATTTGTTCATGAGATGAACTTAGTTCCTCCCATTGTGTGACAATGGAGTTGTGGCTTATTCCAAGGAACGTCCGTCCCATCAGTGATCCAGACATATTCTAAGGCAGTATCACCTGATCATGGAGATAGTTGATCTCCAGGGTGATCGAGGTTAGGAGAGTAGACTCAGAGGACAACACGGCGGATCCACTCACAAAGGCCTTTTCCCAGAGAGAGACTTTTATGGGATGGTTGAGTATGAGATACTGCAACCACTGCTACAGATGGCCCTAGTGCAAGTGGGAGATTGTCAGTTATATGTATGCCCTAGAGGCCATTACTATACATAGGATGTATATTGTAGTGGATGCTTGGACATATATAGGGAGGACTTTCTTGCTCGACATGACAGTATGCTATCTGGTTGATCTTTACCTTAACGTGTTCACTGATTGTCTCTCTGATACATGTTGGTAAAGCCCTTAGGATGTGTACTTGACTACCTGAACTATGATGCGGATCATACTAGTGGGGACATGGTAGTCCATAAGTACATCCTTCAAAGTCCCTAGTCGTGGGTGTATCGAGACGGGGCATCGATATACCAGAGTAGACTAGCGTATACCTTCTCGACCCATATAGATGGGCGATGGATGATCCCATATCCATTGGTGTTTGACATCGGAAATGATATACGGGTGCTCAGTGGAGACTGGGTACACTGGACGGACTCGCCGAGAACTCCCAGATGGTATTATACCTTACGTCAGATGGCAGTTCTCTGGTGACACTGGTACAGAGTAGTCTGTTGACTCGAGATCGTCATAGAGTCTTGTGTGGTTCCCACTGTGCTTTGATTTCCACCTTACCACGTCCAAGAGGGCGTGCAAAACGGTGGTTTTTGGGTACAGTCCCGAGTCACATGGAGGCAATGAGCGATAGGAGGGGATTCGTCTCTCCCGGTATAGGGAGTTGATGTTGCGCTGTGTTCGATTGGCTATAACAGGAAATCCCTGGCCAGGGTTGCTGAGATTTACTGGTAAGTGTTACCAGTAGTTTCTCGAACTGTTATAGACCTCATATCGACACGACTTATCGAGCTATTGGGGTCTGACGTTTACCACCCCTAGGCGAGATATGCGACATATCAGACGACGAGACCGGACTGTACGTTAAGTGTTACTGGTTGGATTCACAGGAGTGTGGCGGGCTTGCTCGTCGACCTTCTGATCGCTCAATACCCGGATGGCCGTTACGTTTAGCAGACCGCTTGCGGCTTGTGGGTGATTGATATGATCATCACCTGCTGCCGGCGTATTGACGAGTCTTTAGAGTCCTACACAGAGGTTTCCTGGCTCAAGCGAAACGAAATAGCAGCGCATATGAGATATGTGCGGGACCGAGAATGATACCAGTATGTGATACTGTATTCGATTCTCGCGATTTGTGACATTGATCGGTTATATGCGATATAACCGGGTTATCGGATCAAGTGTTGATTCGATAAGTTGTTACTGTAGATATTAGTCGGTTATATGCGATATGACCGGATCATTAAATTAAGTGTTGATTTAATGATTTAATGCATAATGATATATTTGATATATTACTTTGCATTAACTAGTATCGGTTCACTTAAGATGGATTTTCTCACTCGCATGTGCACATCGTATATGTGATATATTTTTGTGCACTTGATTGTATCATGTTTGATGATACATGCTCTCTAGGGTTTGTGTAAAGATTAAACCATGGTTGTGTAATGGTTAGGGTTTTCTTTTTCATTTATTTATTTATTTATTTCATTTATTTATTTGTTTATTCATTTTGGAAAAGCATAAAGAGAAAATGGTTTCTTCTTTGTTTCTTTCTTGAAGCTTCTTGAAGACTTTGACCAAGTGACCATTTTGTCTCATACTTAACCCTAACCATTCCACTTAACCATGATTCATTCTCTACACTTGACCATGGTTTGATTATGATAAGTATTCATTTTTCTTTTCAATGAAAATTAACTTATCATATTCATTCTTTCTTCTTCTTCTTCTTCTTCATCACATGAAGAAAGCTTGCTACAACAATGGCAACTTGAGAAAACAAGTGAGAAATCCAATTCTAAAGTGAACCCACTTCCTATTTCTTCATCCTCTACCTCTTGCCAAGTAGTATAGGGTGTTTTCTTCACAAGTTTTCATGACTTGGTGAAGTGGGAGCTTGATCTAGCGATGCCTCGACGTAGATCATCTTCGGCACGAAGCCGACGACCTTGCCCACCCATTTCTCCGATGAAGCCGACGCTAAGCCCGGGTTTCCATTTGGACAGCGAGGAGACTTCATCATGGAGCTATGGAGGTGGAGAAACGGATCTACAAAGGTTGTATTTCCGTTCTTTTAGTTTAGTTGTAAACTAGCTTCATTGTTTCGCCTAGACATCTAGTTAACGATCCGTATTAGGGTTTCTCGGCACCCGTAAAGTTTGAAATTGGCATGGTTGATGCCTTGTGAGACCTCCTTATTGTGCCTAGGAGCCCTACACGTATTTTGATATTGTAGCTGAACCGTTAACGTTTATACGTTAACGACAGAATTATATTGTCGTTTTTGGGTTAAGTATGCTGTAGGTTCAAACTTACGGGTGTTTAGCTTATTGTTTTGGTTTTCAATATGATATTTACATCAATGCGATTTAAAAACAAATATAGATACGATTCAAGGATTCTGAGACGAATTTGGCGATATAGCAGCATGGATTCAGCAAGCTTTTAAGTTGGTGAGTAGATTTACATCTAAAGGGGAAGTCGGGTGGATGGCGTATAGCACCCCCACAACCTGATAAGTATTATTATGATATCTAGATAGTATAATATTTATTCAAGATATTGATATAGTTTCGCATCTTGTATGTCCTTCTTTGCATAAAGTTTCATATGTAGTTGTAAATGAGATACGTACGCGATGTTAGATCCGTACAACATGGATAGGGTTTGATAGATTTGTATGAGGGATTATGCCGTACTTGAGATGATACAGATATAGCGATATGATGAGAAATTATATAAGAGTTTATACGTATTGGAATTAATGAAATTCGTATGCCGAATAACGGCAAGGTTTTTCCTTTAGACTCGTAGCAATAAGTGATATTCCGTTTTAGGATGTAATACATGTGCGAGCTATATTCTTTTAAAAACCATGAATTGTTTATCTTTTAATAAAATACTAGTATACAGTGCCAATTTCCAAAAAGAATATCGATTTTAAATCTAGGGCAGCTTCCTTATTTCAAACATTTCGTTTACTCCTAAAGATAATAGTATAGTTCATAGCGAGTAATTACAATAGTTACGTTTAGATTACTTTACATGTTTGCATTATACGTTATCTACGAACACTGCACAAATACCAATGAATTCTATGCTGCACAAGCACGTAAATATATGTTACATTACACCTCATTGGTACTGCCATGTCACTGTAGAACCGTTCTGTTTTACAATGCGTATATATACATGTGTTACACCATAGAACACTTGCACAAATACTAATGATTGCCATGTTGCACGAGCACAGACGCGTATGCTACACTACACATCATTAGTATTGCCATGACATAGTAGAATTGAGATCATTATGCCTATGTGATATAATTACGTAATCTTTCTTTATTCCTGTTGTAAATTACGAATGTTAGTACTATAGATGTTGTATTTGATTTTTTGGATTTTTAGATATTTTACTGCTGATGATATATATCGGTGGTATGGGAAACTGTTATATATGTATTTATATAATATATCATCAATATAATCTATACAAGTATTCTTATTCCTTACCTAATATTTTTGATATGATGAGTTAAACGTCCACCATGAGTTTTGTGTTTTCTGATTTTGATTCCGAACCGAGTTGGGGGTCATACAGTTACGGATTTACAAGTCATCCAGACTTGGTCGAGGGGCATATAGTTGGATACATGGTGGACCCGGTTCGGGCCGAGGGGCAGGATAGCCGCATTATAGACGGGGAGCCTAATGAGGATACTCGAACAGGAGATTGAGATGAGCACGGCAGATATTTAGGGGATACTGACCGGGGCCAGATTGGGCACAGCGGATATCCAGAGGATACCGATCGTAGCCAGGGTAATCGGGTGGCGATCATCTGTTGGGGTGGTCTCAACGATACCTAAATTTACATGTCGATGTTGGACACGAGAGATTTCTTATTTCGATGTCGATGTTAAAAATCCATATAGATATACTGATATGATTGTTATCATGAGGTACAGAGTTAGATTTCATTTATTGGATTCGACTAGGACTGATCCGGGGGACAGTACCTATATATATTGTAGGGATTCTGGGCACACTAATGAGGTCTCACAATGCATCAACCCTGCCAATTTCAAATTTTTACAAGTGCCGAGAAACCCTAATACGGATCGTTAACTAGAATTTTAGGCGAAAAGTGAAACTAGTTAACAACTTAACTAAAAGAACGGAAATACAACCTTTGTAGATCCGGTTCTCCACCTCCATAGCTCCATGATGAAGTCCCTTTGCTGTCCAAATCAAATCCGGGGCTCTAGCGTCGGCTTCATCGGAGAAATGGGCGGGCTAGGTCATCGACTATGATGCCGAAGATGATCTACGTCGAGGCATCACAAGATCAAGCTCCCACTTCACCAAGTCATGAAACTTGTGAAGGAAACACCCTATACTACTTGGCAAGAGGTAGAGGATGAAGAAATAGGAAGTGGGTTCACTTTGGAATTGGATTTCTCACATGATTTCATCACTTGCCATTGATGAGGCAAGCTTTTCTTTCTTGCTCATGAAGAAGAAGATGAAGAAAGATTATGATAAGTGTTAAAGAATAATTGAAAAAGAATTGATTCTTATCATATTCTAACCTTAGTTAAGTGTAGAGATTAGACCATGGTTAGTTATGATGGTTAGGGTTAAGCAAGAGACAAGAATGGTGGACTTGGTCAAAGCTTCATGAAGCTTCAACAAAACTACAAATAAAGCCACCATTCTTTTCTTATCATTTCCAAAATGAATAAACAAATAAATAAATGAATAAGCAAAACCCTAATCATCAACTTAACCATGGTTTAATTCTTTACACTTAACCAAATAAGCATGTATCATCAAACATGATACAATCATGTGCACAAAAGTATATCACATATACAACTTGCACAAATCAAGTGAGAAAATCCATTTAAAGTGAACCAATACTAGTTAATGCAAAGTAATATATCAAATATATAATTCTACATTAAATCATTAAATCAACACTTGATTTAACGATCCGGTCATATCGCATATAACTGACTAGTATCCTATGTATCGTTTTATCGAATCAATGCTTGATTCGATAACTAGGTTATATCGCATATAACCAATCGATACATTCATCGCGAGAATGAAATATGATATTACATACATGCATCATTCTCGGTCCTGCACATATCTCATATGCGCTCCTATTTCGTTTTGCTTGAGCCAGGAAACCTCTGTGTAGGACTCTAAAGACTCGTCAATACGCCGGCAGGAGGTGATGATCATATCAAACACCCACAAGCCGCAAGCGGTCTGCTAAACGTAACGGCCACCCAGGTATTGAGCGATCAGAAGATCGACGAGCAAGCCCGCTCACACTCCTGTGAATCCAACCAGTAACACTTACCGTACAGTCCGGTCTCGTCGTCTGATATGTCGCATATCTCGCCTAGGGGTGGTAAACGTCGGACCCCAATAGCTCGATAAGTCGTGTCGATATGAGGTCTCTAACAGTTCGAGAAACTACTGGTAACACTTACCAGTAAATTTCAGCAACCCTGGCCAGGGATTTCCGGTTATAGCCAATCAAACACAGCGCAACATCAACCCCCTATACCGGGAGAGACGAATCCCCTCCTATCGCTCATTGCCTCCATGTGACTCAGGACTGTACCCAAAAACCACCGTTTTGCACGCCCTCTTGGACGTGGTAAGGTGGAAATCAAAGCACAGTAGGAATCACACAAGACTCTATGACGATCTCGGGTCAACAGACTACTCTGTACCAGTGTCACCAGAGAACTGCCATCTGACGTAAGGTATAATACCATCTGGGAGTTCTCGGCGAGTCAGTCCAGTGTACCCAGTCTCCACTGAGCACCCGTATATCATCTCTGATGTCAAACACCAATGGAAATGGGATCATCCATCGCCCATCTGTATGGGTCGAGAAGGTATACGCTAGTCTACTCTGATATATCGATGCCCCGTCTCGATATACCCACGACTAGGGACTTTGAAGGATGTACTTATGGACTACCATGTCCCCACTAGTATGATCCGCATCATAGTCCAGGTAGTCAAGTACACATCCTAAGGGCTTTACCAACATGTATCAGAGAGACAATCAGTATACACGTTAAGGTAAAGAGCAACCAGATAGCACACTATCATGTCGAGCAAGAAAGTCCTCCCTATATATGTCCAAGCACCCACTACAATATACATCCTATGTATAGTAATGGCCTCTAGGGCATACATATAACTAACAATCTCCCACTTGCACTAGGGCCATCTGATACCAGTGGTTGTAGTATCTCATACTCAACCATCCCATAAAAGTCTCTCTCTGGGAAAAGGCCTTTGTGAGTGGATCCGCCGTGTTGTCCTCTGAGTCACTCTTATAAACGCGATCACCCTGGAGATCAACTATCTCCATGATCAGGTGATACTGCCTTAGAATATGTCTGGATCACTGATGGGACGGACGTTCCTTGGCATAAGCCACAACTCCATTGTCACACAATGGGAGGAACTAAGTTCATTTCATGAACAAATATACATCCAGACTGCCTCTTTGGTAGCATCTTAAGTAGCGATGTATCGAGCCTTTATCGTCTAGTATGCCACGGTATTTAGCTTGGAACACTTCCAACATACCGTCCCTTTACTAAGGGTAAAGACAATGCCTGTGACTGACTTTCAGTCGTCCTTATCACCCTGGAACCCTTCCAGTGATTCTCCCCAGGATCGGTTGATACCATCTCACTACAACTAGTGAGAATCCTAACATCCAATTAGATCTATCTCATAGATCCAAAACCCAGGATTTAGGAGGTATCACTTTAATCCTATATGGAGAATAATTGTGATAAGCGGAGATTGACCGAGCGTAGCATGGGAAACTCCTTCCCTATCAAGAGCATGTCATCCACGTACTCTACGAGGATCGTCACCATACTCCCTACTACCTTTTTGTATATACAAGGTTCATCTACCATTTTGATGAAGTCAAACTCATTGACTACCACATCAAAACAGATGTTCCAACTCCGCGATGCCTGCTATATCCTATAAAGCATCTTGCACACGTTTCCGCTGCTCCCACTGTCTACGAAGCCCTCTGGCTGTGTACTTATAGACGTTCTCTTCTAAAACACCATCTAGAAAAGCAGTCATGGCACCCAACCGCCAGATATCATAGTTATGGTATGTAGCCGTGGCAAATAGGATCTGGATGGACTTAAGCATAGCCACTTGAAAAGGTTTCATCATTATCCTCGCCTAGTCGATGACGAAAAGCTTTAACATGTCTAGCTTTGAAAGTCTCAACTTTTCCATCTACACCAAGTAATCTTCTCAAGATATACTTGCTCCTGATGGGGATTTAACCCTTCAGATATAGCAACCAAAGTCCATACTTTGTTGGTGTACATGGATTCCATCTCAGATCGCTAAGCATCCAGCCATTCTTACAGAGTCCTACTCCTGATGGCCAGCTCGAAACTAGTTGGGTCATCATCTCATGATGCAATCCTCGCTCCCACTATCATAGAGAAACAGAAGTATCTCTCAGGTGGGTGAGAAACCCTACTAGATCGGCGGAGAGGCTGAGGTTCGTTGGTAACTATTGAATCCTTTGGTTTTATCAAATCATCTGCTGTAGTTTGTATAGCTGGAACCTTTCCAGTTCTACATTTTAGACCTTGCCTCGAGCTTGTCCGGATTTTGCTTTTAGACATAGGACGGACACCCCCAAATCTTAACTAACTTAAGATATGGGCTCTTCCCTTTCCATATCACATATGAAGTGGTAGGCAACTGATTTGATTCGAACCCTATTCAATAGGTATGCAGCTTCTCAAGTGCATAACTTCCAAAAAGGAAATAGGTAACTCAGTAGTACTCATCATAGAGCACACCTTATCATATAGGGTGTGATTGCTCCGCCCCGATATACCATCGTGCTATGGTGTATACGGAGGAGTAATGCTGAGAGAGAATCTCATTCTCCTTTAGAATAGTCCAGGAATTCCGTGATCAAGTATTCTCCTCCTTGATCACATCAAAGGACATAATACTTATACCCGTTTTGGTTCTCTACTTCTAACTTATATTCTGTGAATATCTCAAAAGGTTCGGACTTGTGTTTCAACAGGAACATATGTCTGAATCTTGAGAGATTATCAGAGAATGTAACGAAGTACAAAGAACCAGTCCTGGCATATGTAGACAGGGGACCTTACATACCTCAACATGTATCATCCCAAGAGTTTACTAACTCTTTCTCTGTTTCCAGTAAACAGAGCTATGGTCATCGTATCTTTGTGACATGACTGGCAAGTTTCATAAGATGTAAATTCAAACAGATTTTAAATATGCATCTATGTGCAACTTAGCTAGTCGGGTCGCATTGATATGACCTAGTCTACAATACCTCAAGAAGGATGTTCATTTCTGAACTCTTCCTCTTGTGTGTGTTCCGTATACTAAGAACTGTAGTTTGATTTAGAACATCAACGCTTTTAGATAACGTGCCTGATCCGATCAACTTTTGATTTAGGAAATGTTCAAAACATCATCTAACTATAAAATTTTTTATCATTTCTTTACTAATAAAGAGATGGATATGATTTTGTATATCAGGTTCGGTATCTAATAACATTCGTTCAGAATCAATGTATTTGGAATACAGGATGACAGTGACCAACAGACTAGGCTGCAACACTTGCCCCGTTTTCTGCCTCATGAAACTTATCACCCGTTCTCAGTTCTCTACCTAGCTGTAGCCCTATGTAACAGATTACATATCTGGGATCCTGATCTGATATCATATACCCAGGACGTAAAGGACACTGAGAAACAGTTCTATATAATGAACACACCCGAAGATGATGCATCAGCATGCACTTACTTCGTTTGGGCGGCACGGGAATTCTTGTAATCCCCTATTTCCTGCTCTGTCTTATAACAATTATAAGTTGGAGCGGGACCAACGTTCCCCAGCTCAGTATAACAAGCGGGTTGGGTCAATATATCCGTATCATTATCTTGATTAAGGCGTGATATGGTCGCTACCTGGAGAGAGAGAGAAGAAAACACTCAGCGTGCGCTCTTTCAAGAATATATTGGTTATTATTTTATCTAATCAGGATGGCTCCCACTGCTTTTTATCAAATCTTCCTTCAAACCCTAAAAGGAAAGACCAGCCGGGATTAATTACACACTACAAGTTCGCCAATCTTTCAGCCAGGCCAGTGTCGGTACTTTGAGGGAGGTCTCCCGTGCTTTCGCACGAACCAAATTAATGTACACCTCGTTTTCCCAGAGGCTTAACCTCGTTGACACCTTTCTAGACACCTACTTAATCGGCTAATTGTAATGTGTAAAACTCTCCCAGGAGTAACTCTTACTCGCAGTGGGTATCGGGATCCAACTACCTCATAGAAGGTATGCAATCTCATTGCAAATTTCAACACTTGAAATTCCCGATAATATTTTGCCCCAAGCCTCCTATGACCTTGACAAAGGCCAACAAATCATAGGCTGCTAGTCAAGTTCAACCCGTCATTTCTTGATTGAAATAAACCCACCCGCACGGCCCTTGACAAAGGCCAACAAGGTCGCACGACTACCCTAATCCAATCTGCATCATATGCATAAGCAGATAAGCACCAGTCAGCTACCGTACACTACGCCTTGACAAAGGCCAACAAACGCAGCACGAATACTAACTTCTACTTATCTGAAATGACGGAGGGCTACGACAGGTTTTTTTTTTGAAAACCTATTGCGTAATGAACTTGATATCGTTGTAGGATCGAATAAATTTTGAAATGGAGTGTCTTTGAGGCTTTTCTAGTTTTGCTAAAGGAGTCACTCCCGGTGAAGGGATCGTCGATCCTTTCCTTATCGAATAAGGTGCGGGATATATCATATATATCACCGTGCAAAGTAAAAACTCTTAAAAGCAATCAAAAGACAAACCGAGTGTGTAGCATCTGCCAGTTATTGCTAAAGGAGTCACTCCCTGTGAAGGGATCTCGGTCCTTTCCTCATCGAATAAGGTGCAGGATATATCATATATACCGCTGTGCAAAGCAAGAACTGTAGCTACCTGTTTTATTTTTGAAATTCGATTCTACAACATCTTTAGGTTTCTTTTATTTCATTAATCACATTAATGAAGTCCCATCATTTAAGTACCTAAACATCACAGATAAATACGACGTACACTTATGCCATCCGCATTCGCCTCGATGTCCCCTCGTGCACCGTTAGGTTAGGTAACTAACGGCAGAGCGGGGCAGGGCTAGCGCGGGTGTAAAACATAAGTAACGCCTATATAATATATCATATATACTATATATAGTATCCATCACAGAACATATCACATGATCACATCACAGATATAGCAGCAGAAGAAACATATGAAATATTGGATATACTAGGACGTCCGTGTTTTCAATACGAGCCAGTATAAAACACGGATTCCACGGTCGTGATGAATAGCCAAACCCACACCCCTAGACCCCTACGAGAGCGGCAAGAAACCCTACCAATTCTAGAGTTAGGAGACCCGGACTCGACTCCTCGAGTTGGTCTCCCACTGGACTCCAGAACCCGGTTACTTGTGCTCCCCTCGTTAGGTCTATCCTAGTGCGGAAAAGTAAATAATATACAAATGGTGACATCATCCGCAACCTGGAAGTCCCCCAATAAAAGAATATTGCATACATGTTTTTACATGAATGAAAATGAAAAAACACTCATCTCACATAAAACCCCCGGCTATTCAAACACGACGATCCAATATAACATATCCAGCAACACATAACATCACATGTCATCAACGTAAGTAAATATGCGCATCCCAATTATCGTTGACATATAGCAACGAAACCGGCGATATCACATATTACACTTACGGTCATAGAAAAGAAAGTGTAAAACTACAACAGTTGGAATCCGCAACCTGCATAGACATCGCATGCCTAATCAAATGAATTCCTTAGACATCGCATGCCTAACAATTATAAACCCCGCATTTTAGTCTCATTATCGAAAACTCTTTTCAATTCAATATCAAGTCGGGCAATTCAACAAGATTCACAACATCCTGATCGAATGCTCGTCGCAAACTTTAGTAGGCGGCCGCACCCCGACACCGTCGACGAAGTGCACCAAGGCGGAACACCGCTGCCGTGAGCACCCGAACGGATGCTTTCGGCTACGGGGTTCTCCTACAGTCACTTGGTCGGGGCTATGGGACGAGGCTGTCTATTAAGTTTACCCGGCGAGTATCCGCGTACGCTACGTGATTGCGACGGACTTTTGATCACATCAAAATTCCGTGGCAACCGATCAAGTGAGACTAAAGTGCTATGTTTATAACATTCAAATCAGTTATCTCATAACTGCTTGTGAATTCCAATTATTGTATCCCATTCCAGATAAATAGAAAATGTTAAACTTTCCGATCGAACAATCGAACACCCAAGTTTTCCCGATACAGATCAACACATGAAATAAGTTTTAAAAACATTCAGTTCATGCCTCAGTACCAACGGTCCAGCCGTAGAAGGGTCAAGCCAACGCCTCACATGTGGCACGCCGTACTGCCCCAAACCCTAAGGTTCAAAGGGCAGTTTAAGACGGTCACATAATCGAGTTAAGGTTTGTTGTCTTCTAGAGGGTCCATCGCGTTACTTGCACTACTTAGAACGTCATTAAACCATGGAAAGATCCAACACTTGGAAATTTCCCGACAGGGGAAAAGGTGGGCATTTATATCCGATTGAACTTTTTTAACATATTCTAAATATCCGGAAAACCACATAGACAAAATCTGATAATCCGATCGAATCAGCTAAGCTCCAAAACACCCTGGAATATTCAACTCTTGAATAAATATTAAAAAATTCCCAGAAAATCCAATACCTGAAGTGACAAATTACTGTGCAAAAATGGAGGGCTGACGTCATCATATGGCCGCGGAACTGCCGCACAAGGCATGCTTGTGCCGCGGTTCCGCCGCGCTTTAGATGAGTTAGCCCCTCGAATTTCACAGTAATTCAACTAAGACCCTGCTGAATTTTTTAGCAATTTTTAATCTGGAAAAAACCCAGTTTTTGAAAAAAGTCCAGAGAGCATTTTGGAAATGGGATTTCGGTTCGATCGGACTTCAAACTCCGTCTACGCATCGCCTAAGACTCTAGCTAGGCTCTGATACCACTGTAGGGCTTCTGGGCACACTAATGAGGTCTCACAAGGCATCAACCATGCCAATTTCAAATTTTTACAAGTGCCGAGAAACCCTAATACGGATCGTTAACTAGAATTTTAGGCGAAAAGTGAAACTAGTTAACAACTTAACTAAAAGAACGGAAATACAACCTTTGTAGATCCGGTTCTCCACCTCCATAGCTCCATGATGAAGTCCCTTTGCTGTCCAAATCAAATCCCGGGCTCTAGCGTCGGCTTCATCGGAAAAATGGGCGGGCTAGGTCATCGACTACGATGCCGAATATGATCTACGTCGAGGCATCACAAGATCAAGCTCCCACTTCACCAAGTCATGAAACTTGTGAAGGAAACACCCTATACTACTTGGCAAGAGTTAGAGGATGAAGAAATAGGAAGTGGGTTCACTTTGGGATTGGATTTCTCACATGATTTCATCACTTGCCATTGATGAGGCAAGCTTTTCTTTCTTGCTCATGAAGAAGAAGATGAAGAAAGATTATGATAAGTGTTAAAGAATAATTGAAAAAGAATTGATTCTTATCATATTCTAACCTTAGTTAAGTGTAGAGAATAGACCATGGTTAGTTATGATGGTTAGGGTTAAGCAAGAGACAAGAATGGTGGACTAGGTCAAAGCTTCATGAAGCTTCAACAAAACTACAAATAAAGCCACCATTCTTTTCTTATCATTTCCAAAATGAATAAACAAATAAATAAATGAATAAGCAAAACCCTAATCATCAACTTAACCATGGTTTAATTCTTTACACTTAACCAAATAAGCATGTATCATCAAACATGATACAATCATGTGCACAAAAGTATATCACATATACAACTTGCACAAATCAAGTGAGAAAATCCATTTAAAGTGAACCAATACTAGTTAATGCAAAGTAATATATCAAATATATAATTCTACATTAAATCATTAAATCAACACTTGATTTAACGATCCAGTCATATCGCATATAACTGACTAGTATCCTATGTATCGTTTTATCGAATCAATGCTTGATTCGATAACTAGGTTATATCGCATATAACCAATCGATACATTCATCGCGAGAATGAAATACGATATCACATACACGCATCATTCTCGGTCCTGCACATATCTCATATGCGCTCCTATTTCGTTTTGCTTGAGCCAGGAAACCTCTGTATAGGACTCTAAAGACTCGTCAATACGCCGGCAGCAGGTGATGATCATATCAAACACCCACAAGCCGCAAGCGGTCTGCTAAACGTAACGGCCACCCGGGTATTGAGCGATCAGAAGATCGACGAGCAAGCCCGCTCACACTCCTGTGAATCCAACCAGTAACACTTACCATACAGTCCGGTCTCGTCGTCTGATATGTCGCATATCTCGCCTAGGGGTGGTAAACGTCGGACCCCAATAGCTCGATAAGTCGTGTCGATATGAGGTCTATAATAGTTCGAGAAACTACTGGTAACACTTACCAGTAAATCTCAGCAACCCTGGCCAGGGATTTCCGGTTATAGCCAATCGAACACAGCGCAACATCAACCCCCTATACCGGGAGAGACGAATCCCCTCCTATCGCTCATTGCCTCCATGTGACTCGGGACTGTACCCAAAAACCACCGTTTTGCACGCCCTCTTGGACGTGGTAAGGTGGAAATCAAAGCACAGTGGGAATCACACAAGACTCTATGACGATCTCGGGTCAACAGACTACTCTGTACCAGTGTCACCAGAGAACTGCCATCTGACGTAAGGTATAATACCATCTGGGAGTTCTCGGCGAGTCCGTCTAGTGTACCCAGTCTCCACTGAGCACCCGTATATCATCTC
Organism: Agapanthus africanus; assembly: GCA_030015575.1. Lineage (NCBI taxonomy): Eukaryota > Viridiplantae > Streptophyta > Magnoliopsida > Asparagales > Amaryllidaceae > Agapanthus > Agapanthus africanus. Next base: position 498,618,229 of record CM057337.1, on the reverse strand, counting down.
TGATGTCAAACACCAATGGATATGGGATCATCCATCGCCCATCTGTATGGGTCGAGAAGGTATACGCTAGTCTACTCTGGTATATCGATGCCCCGTCTCGATATACCCACGACTAGGGACTTTGAAGGATGTACTTATGGACTACCATGTCCCCACTAGTATGATCCGCATCATAGTCCAGGTAGTCAAGTACACATCCTAAGGGCTTTACCAACATGTATCAGAGAGACAATCAGTATACACGTTAAGGTAAAGAGCAACCAGATAGCACACTATCATGTCGAGCAAGAAAGTCCTCCCTATATATGTCCAAGCACCCACTACAATATACATCCTATGTATAATAATGGCCTCTAGGGCATACATATAACTAACATATATATATATATATATATATATTCTACTTGTGGTTGCATGATAGTTAGTGCTGCATTATGATATATATGCAAATCATATAGTATATTAGTATGATTATGGTAGTATTATACTTCTGAGCTAGGTATCGTCGTGCATTTCGATTTCTACCTTTAGATGTACTTTTATTCACTGAGTTGGCAACTCGTCCTCGTTGTGCCACAGTTTATTGCAGGTTTTTCCGCTTGGATTATCAGCGGTTTGGGCACACATTCCTTTCGGTGATTGATTGGTAAGTGGGTTATTATTGTTTCAACTCACTCTTAATTATTCTTATATTCTTGTATCTAGTGGAAACTCAATCAACTTAGAAATGGTATATTGTGGACTTAGAAGCGAGACTTAGAAATTATGAGGTCGCACACTTTAGAGTCGACTTCTGATATAGATTGTTTGGCGTTCCGTCTTTTGGATATGAAAGCTAGCTTCCTTTGGGATGCTATTTTATTGTTGTAGTGTATCGGGTTTTTATATAAAATTTTCAAAGAAGGCGCGGTCAGATTTTCAAAGACGTCGCAAGTGCTTTTCAAACATACTTAGTTGAATTTAATTGTTACTTAAACTGATTCTATTTGATGACTATTTTAAATTCACCTCCAATATTTTCAAAAGGGTTTAGATTCCAGGTTTCAGCTTACTTGAACCGTGTCAACATGTTTAGATGTCACGTGATTTAAGTGCCGGTCACGTGCCACATTTTGGTCGTGACAAAGTTGGTATCAGAGTGTTTGGTTTAACCTTTGTTCGAGTCTAGGTTGGCTGCATGCACTTTTGTTACCTGGACTTACCTTATAGGACTTAGACTTGACTTTGGGGGTCTTATACCCGAACTTTCATTTTATAGGATGACCTATGTTGATGGAGTAAGTACTAAGTAGAGTGGCGTACCGTACATATGTTTCGCGGCATATTTACGATATGATACTCCGCCTAAGTTATCTTAGGATTTATATCTTGAGATCTTTCATCTATTCATTCCGTTGATCTATCCTCGTCAGTACATGATGATTGTTTTGGTCACCATGTTTATGGGAGCCGGGAGGGCTGCTGTTAGAGATACGGTCAGAGAAGAATTGTCTGGGACAAGGACTGACCAGGATGACATTCCGGTAATATAGAGACACATCGTTTATTGATATTGATCGAGTTCTAATATTGAAGCGAGTTTCTTCGGGATCCGTACCAGATGGAAGAGTCATTGCTAGAGATCAGCCGCACTTGAGGCATGATGCTTTTCCCCTCTCTGATGATCGTGGTGTTGCGTTCTATTTATATAGCGATAATAAATATTGCTGAGGTTATCAAGAGGTTGTTTCCAGAGTTCATGAAGTTAAAGGTTGACGATGCTTACAAGAGTAGGTGGATAAGAAGGATTCATAGCCGATCATATGTGGGATGGTTAGGTCTTTTAATCCATTGTGGCGCTCAGAAACGAGATCGGTGAAATTGATGTACTTTTACAGATGGATATTGCTTAGACCAGATGCATGTCGTTCAAGAAGGAGATCGTGCAGTAAGTCTTCCTCCGACAAATTGGGACGAGTCTTCGAAGGTGAGATTAGCCAGATTCCTCTACAAGGTATCAGAGATGACGGATTCGTGTTTCTAAGTTTGTAAGACTCCGAATTTGGTCATAACCAAGTATGACTTGCAATTCTCGTAACTAGGCAGATACACTCCTTAAGTGATTGATATAGAGAATTTATGGGACAGGAGATTGGTGAGATGTTTTAGTGGACAGTTATTCTACACAGTGGATATTAAAGATTTGATGACGCGTACGACTATACTTTCAGGAGGAAATCAAAAAGGAATGACAATGGTTATTAAAGGGAAAATAGGTTAAAAAATGAGTGCTAGTTCCGAGCAGGCTGGATAAATGATTTTAGCAGGAGAATTGATGGATTCTCTCCCAGGAGTTTATAATAAATAAGATTGGACTAGGATTAGTTGTTAGCACATATGCTGAGGACAGAGATTTCCGTTATCAACCAGTTGTGTTACAAGAGTCTGAACTACTGATCAAGAAGATGTGATGGGATGTATCAGCAATAAGATGAATGGTGTCGTTGCTCCTCACTAGACAATCGCATAAAGAAGCCATGGTATTAGAGATCTGCAAGAAAAACTAGAATTCAGAGACAGAGAACGTTAGAATGTGGCAGACGGAAAGTAGTAACCTTGCTATGCTAATTCTGGTGGTATAAACACCTTCCGACATTGAAGAGAATATGCTTCGATGTCCTTTGAGTTCGATTTAAGTTTTTAAAATCTAAAACATTCATTTTCGAACGTTGGAGAAAGGACAACTCGACGTCCGTAATTTTGAGATATGTATTTTGAGAATTTGAGGATCAATTTATGTTTTGTGCACACCAGGTGCGCTTGATGAGAATTCTATGTACAGCAATTTCACTTTGATTTATGTTTTGTGCACACCAGGTGCACTTGTTGAGATTTTCGTGCGAGGTGACTGCACTCGATGGGAGTGTTTTGTACGCCGTATGCTCTACACTGATATTTCTGTGCACATCAGATGCATATGGTTAAAAGATTTTATATATATACCCTAGATATACTTGATTTTTATTTTGTGCATTCCGATGCACTTGAGATTTATTTGTGCACCCCGATTCACTTGACACATTTTGTATACTTGTATTCCATGCACAGTGGATGTAGTGGATATCGTTTCGTGCACGCCTGTTGCACATAACGCAGTTTTGTTTTCATTCACACCATGATGTATGGTATGAGATTTCACGTAAACCCATTAGTGTTGATTTTGTTTTCATGCATTGCACTTGATAGCATATGTGATAGAGTTGATTTCTTTATTTTCGCTTGGTCGTGTGCAATGATAATGCAGTGTGATTATGGCATTGATTGTGTACTGTGGATAGACAACGGTTTTCGTATTTAATAAAATTTTTGTCATAACTGGAGTAATTTTCATAGCAACCGCTAGAGTTACAGCTATGAGAGATTATATGTTTTAAGGTTTCACGCACATGGCTGCGTTATGGTGCGTTTTAGCTCATGTGGGATTTTGGAGTTTCATTATTGCATGGACATTGTATGTTTTAGTTGGACCCCGGAAAATTGTTTTGAATTTGAACCGATTGGATTAAGGAAAATGTTTTAAGAAGGAGATTTAATTTAAATTCGGGGACCGAATTTTCTTAAGGGTGGAATATTGTAACATTTCAAAAATTTAGATAATAAATTAATTTAGTTAATTAAATAATAAAATGTTAATTTAAAAAAGTTATTGAAACAAAATAGGATATTTCATATGTGTTATGTGAAACTAATTAAATTGAAAGTTTAGTTTGTAATATTAATGAATCACAAGGGTTTTAGTTAAATTATTAGCTTCATGTGTAATATGATATAGTATGGGGGGTTATGTGAAAAGTTTAGTTTCTTTATGCAAATTAGAATTTGTTAAGGGTTGTTATGCAAAAAAGGGTAGGAATTGGTTAAGGTTAAGTTAAACCCTTTGATATGTCATAACACCATGAAGACACCTCCTTCTTGCACATTTACACTTCATGCACACACCTCACCCTTGCATGAAAACCCCACCAATTTTGTGCACACACCTCACCCTTGCATGAAACAATCACCTCCCTTATGGTGACACCTCCTCCTACCACCCTCACTCATTTACCTTATATGGTTCAGATCATATATCTTGAGAATTTAGGAATCAACTGAATTAGAAAAGAAAAAGGGGAAAAACATTAGAACGCATAAAGAGAAAAGAAAAGAGAAGCGAAGAGAAGAGCTAAGTTCTAAGATTTTCCTCACCCACAAGCTACGAACTAGGAGCTTGTGCATCTTGGAGGAAGATCTTCCAGCAATCCTTTATAGGTATATTCTTTAAACACTGTAGGATTTTAGTTCAGTAACTGTTTTAATTTAGAAATCGAATATCGATAATATTGTATCTTAGGCAAAGTTTAGCTCTGTGAACATCTGCTATAGTTTAGGTGATAACTAAATTGATCAAACAGTACCTTAATTTTTATAAACTAGACCTAGAATTAACTATAGGAAAACGAACCAGGGTGCTCGGATTTTGGCCGGCGACCATCACAAGAATTCCGAGCTCGCCGGATATTTAGAAGAGTTGGGTGTTGAAAATTTTGGGGTAACTCTATATATCTATATTAGGATGTTTGGTATGGTAAGTTTAAGTTAGTTTATCAGTATCTCAAATCAGGGAGCAAATATCAGTTTTGGCTTTAAGATTCTTAGATACGACACGGATATATCGTACCATGAGTTATGTTTTTATATGGCATGACCAGGGAAGGGTTAGCTCAGATTTATTTAAGTTCAGTAACTCACGATATCATCACATAGCATATTTAGTTGTATAGTATCATAAACTAGGTTTTTGTGTTATCTAGTTCACTGTAAATGAATCTGGAACTATTAAGTATAAGCTACAGAAAGACTAGCAAGAGCAAAAGTATAATGATCCAACTAGAAAACTACACTTAAAACATGAGCCCCAAACTCCCCATAAAATCCGGCGAGGCACCCTTGAAATCCGGCGACGCCGGCCATCCTATGGCTTTTGGTGTTGATTCTTCTTCTGTAACTTTGAGTTAGTATTTTACAAGTCTCTGTATTGTTTGTGTTGTCTAAATATGTACACAGTAGAATCTGGGAACGTTTTAGAAATGGTTTTATCAAATTTCAGATATTTACGATACGGAGTTTTCGAATTTTGATGTTGCGGCTGAACCGTTAACATTTATATGTTAACGATAGAATTATATTGTCGTTTTTGGGTTAAGTATGCTGTAGGTTCTAACCTACGGGTGTTTAGCTTGTTGTTTTGGTTTTAGATATGATATTTAAATCAATGCGATTTAAAAACGAATATAGGTACGATTCAAGGATTCCGAGACGGATTTGGCGATATAGCTGTGTGGATTCAGCAAGCTTTTAAGTTGGTGAGTAGATTTACATCTATGGGGAAAGTCGGGTGGATGGCGTATAGCACCCCCGCAACCTTATAAGTAATATTATGATATCTAGTTAGTGTAGTATTTATTATAGATATTGATATAGTATCGTATCTTGTATGTCCTTCATTTGCATAAAGTTTCATATGTAGTTGTAAATGAGATACGTACGTGATGTTAGATCCGTACAACATGGATAGGGTTTGATGGATTTGTACGAGGGGTTATGTCGTACTTGAGATGATACAAATATAGCGATATGATGAGATATTATACAAGAGTTTATACGTATTGGAATTGATGAAATTCGTATGCCGAATAACGACAAGGTTTTTCCTTTAGACTCGTAGCAATAGGTTATACTCCGTTTTAGGATGTAATACATGTGTGAGCTATATTCTTTTAAAAAACACGAATTTCTTATCTTTTAATAAAATACTAGGATGCAGCGCAAATTTCCAAAATGAATATCTATTTAAAATCTAGGGCAGCTTCCTTATTTCAAACGTTTCGTTTACTCCTAAAGATAATAGTATAGCTCATAGAAAGTAATTACAATAATTACATTTAGATTACATTACATGTTTTTATTATATTATCGACGTTATCTATGATACGAACACTCTGATCGAACACTGCATAAATACTATTGAATACTATGCTGCACAAGCACGTAAATATATATTACACTACACCTCATTGTTACTGCCATGTCACTGTAGAACCGTTCTGATGTATAATGCATATATATACACGTGTTAATATAAATAGGTTGTTACACCGTAGAACACTTGCACAAATACTAATGATTTCCATGTTGCACGAGCACTGATGCGTATGCTACACTACACATCATTAGTATTGCCATGGCACAGTAGAATTGAGGTCATTATGCCTATGTGATATAATTACGTAGTCTTTCTTTATTCCTGTTGTAAATTACGAATATTAGTACTGTAATTGCTGTATTTGATTCTCATGGATTTTTGGATATTTTACTCCTAACGATATATGTCGGTGGTATGGGACACTGTTATATATGTATATATATAATATATCATCAATATAATCTATGCAAGTATTCTTATTCCTTACATGATATTTTTGATATGATGAGTTAAACGTCCACTATGAGTTTTGTGTTTTCTGATTTTGATTCCGAACCGAGTTGGGGGTCATACGGTTGTGGATTTACATGTTATCCAGACTGAGTCGGGGGGCATACAGTTGGATACATGGTGGACCTGGTTTGGGGCCGAGGGGCAGGATAGCCGCACTATAAGTAGGGAGCCTAACGAGGATACTCGAACCGGAGATAGAGATGAGAACGGCAGATATCCAGGGGATACTGACCGGGGCCAGATTGGGCACGGTGGATATCCAGGGGATACCGATCGCTGCCAGGGATATTGGGTGGCGATCATCTGTTGAGGTGGTGTCGACGATACCTGAATTTACGTGTCGATGTTGGACACGAGAGATTTCTGATTTCGATGTCGATGCTGGACATCCATATAGATATACTGATATGATTGTTATCATGAGGTTCAGAGTTAGATTTCATTTATTGGATTCGATTAGGACTGATCTAGGGGACAGTACCTATATATATATATTCTACTTGGGGTTGTATGATAGTTAGTGCTACATTATGATATATATGCATATCATATAGTATATTAGTACGATTATGGTAGTACTATACTTATGAGCTAAGTATCGTCGTGCATTTCGATTTCTACCTTTAGATGTACATTTATTCACTGAGTTGGCAACTCATCCCCGTTGTGCCACAATTTATTGTTAGTTATATGTATGCCCTAGAGGCCATTACTATACATAGGATGTATATTGTAGTGGATGGTTGGACATATATAAGGAGGACTTTCTTGCTCGACATGATAGTATGCTATCTGGTTACTCTTTACCTTAACGTGTACACTGATTGTCTCTCTGTTATATGTTGGTAAAGCCCTTAGGATGTGTACTTGACTACCTGGACTATGATGCGGATCATACTAGTGGGGACATGGTAGTCCATAAGTACATCCTTCAAGGTCCCTAGTCGTGGGTGTATCGAGACGGGGCATCGATATACCAGAGTAGACTAGCGTATACCTTCTCGACCCATACAGATGGGCGATGGATGATCCCATATCCATTGGTGTTTGACATCAGAGATGATATACGGGCGCTCAGTGGAGACTGGGTACACTGGACGGACTCGCCGAGAACTCCCAGATGGTATTATACCTTACGTCAGATGGCAGTTCTCTAGTGACACTGGTACAGAGTAGTCTGTTGACCCGAGATCGTCATAGAGTCTTGTGTGGTTCCCACTGTGCTTTGATTTCCACCTTACCACGTCCAAGAGGGCGTGCAAAATGGTGGTTTTTGGGTACAGTCCCGAATCACATGGAGGCAATGAGCGATAGGAGGGGATTCGTCTCTCCCGGTATAGGGAGTTGATGTTGCGCTGTGTTCGATTGGCTATAACCGGAAATCCCTGGCCAGGATTGCTGAGATTTACTGGTAAGTGTTACCAGTAGTTTCTCGAACTGTTATAGACCTCATATCGACACGACTTATCGAGCTATTGGGGTCTGACGTTAACCACCCCTAGGCGAGATATGCGACATATCAGACGACGAGACCGGACTGTACGGTAAGTGTTACTGGTTGGATTCACAGGAGTGTGAGTGGGCTTGCTCGTCGATCTTCTGATCGCTCAATACCCGGGTGGCCGTTACGTTTAGCAGACCGCTTGCGGCTTATGGGTGTTTGATATGATCATCACCTGCTGCCGGTGTATTGACGAGTCTTTAGAGTCCTACACAGAGGTTTCCTGGCTCAAGCGAAACGAAATAGGAGCACATATGAGATATGTGCGGGACCGAGAATAATGCGTGTATGTGATACCGCATTCTATTCTCGCGATGAATTTATCGAATGGTTGTATGCGATATAACCTAGTTATCGAATCAAGGATTGATTCGATAAATCGATACATTGGATATTAGTTGGTCATATGCGATATGACTGGATCGTTAAATCAAGTGTTGATTTGATGATTTAATGCATAATTATATATTAGATATATTACTTTGCATTAACTAGTATTGGTTCACTTTAAATGGATTTTCTCACTTGAAGTTCACAAGTTGTATATGTGATATACTTTTGTGCACTTGATTGTATCATGTTTGATGATACATGTTAACTTGAGTTTGTGTAAAGATTAAACCATGGTTATATGAGTGGTTAGGGTTTTGTTTATTTACTTATTCATTTATTTATTTCTTTTTTTCATTTTGGCAAAAGAAAATGATAAAGAGAAAATGGTGGCTTTCTTTGTTTGATATTGAAGCTTCATGAAGCTTTGACTAAGTCACCATTTTGTCTCATGCTTAACCCTAACCACTCCACTTAACCCTAGTTCATTCTCTACACTTGACCATGGTTGTATTATGATAAGTATTGATTTTCTTTTCTATTTTGAAAAAAAAACTTATCATAATATACTTCATCATCTTCTTTTTCTTCTTCAAGAAGAAGCTTGCCTCCATCAATGGCAACTTGAGAAAATGAGTGAGAAATCCAATTCTAAAGTGAACCCACCTCCTATTTCTTCATCCTCTACCTCTTGCCAAGTAGTATAGGGTGTTTTCTTCACAAGTTTCATGACTTGGTGAAGTGGGAGCTTGATCTTGCGATGCCTCGACGTAGATCATCTTCGGCATCGTAGTCGATGACCTAGCCCGCCCATTTCTCCGATGAAGCCGATGCTAGAGTCCAAGATCCGATTTGTACAGCGGAGGAACATCATTACGGAGCTATGGAGGTGGAGAACCGGATCTAAAAAGGTTGTATTTCCGTTCTTTTAGTTAAGTTGTTAACTTGTTTCTCTTATCGCCTAGACATCTAGTTAACGATCCGTATTAGGGTTTCTCGGCACTTGTAATTTTTGAAATTGGCATGGTTGATGCCTTGTGAGACCTCATTAGTGTGCCTAGGAACCCTACAGTGGTATCAGAGCCTAGCTAGAGCCTTAGACGATGCGTAGACGGAGTTAGAAATCCGATCGAACCGAAACCCTAACCCTAATATTGCTCTCTGTACATTTTTCCAATTTGTGGATTTTTGTATATTAAAAATATGCAGAAAAATCAGCAGGGAATCCTAAGAATTACTGTGCAACACGTGTCCATGATTCAATAATAGTGCGGCGGAACCGCGGCAGAAGCAAGGCTTCTGCGGCGGTTCCGCGGCCGTATTGTCACAGTGCCCAATACTTTTTGCCCAGTAATTCCTATTTTCTGGTACTGGATTTTCTGGGATATTTTTAATATTTATTCAAGAGTTGAATATTCTGGGTTGTTTTGGGGATTCGATGATTCGATCGGATTTTCTAATTTTGTCTATGTGCTTTTCCGGATAATTTTAGAATATGTTAAAAAGTTCGACCGGATATAAATACCCAATTTTTCCCCTGTCGGGAAATTTCCAAGTGTTGGATCTTTCCGTGGTTTAATAACGTTCTAAGTAGTGCAAGTAACGCGATGGTCCCTCTAGAAGACAACAAACCTTGACTCGATTATGTGACCGTCTTGAACTGCCCTTTGAACCTTCGGGTTTGGGGCAGTACGGCGTGCCACATGTGAGGCGTTGGCTTGACCCTTCTACGGCTGGACCGTTGGTACTGAGGCATGAAGTGAATGTCTTTGAACATATTTCATGTGTTGAGCTGTTTCGGGAAAACTTGGGTGTTCGAATGTTCGATCGGAAAGTTTAACATTTTCTATTTATCTGGAATGGGATACAATAATTGGAATTCACAAGTAGTTATGTGATAACTGTATGAATGTTATAAACATAGCAGTTTAGTCTCACTTGATCGGTTGCCACGGAATTTTGATGTGATCAAAAGTCCGTCGCAATCACGTAGCGTACGCGGATACTCGCCGGGTAAACTTAATAGACAGCCTCACTCCATAGCCCCGACCAAGTGACTGTAGGAGAACCCCGTCGCCGAAAGCATCCGTCCGGGTGCTCGAGGTAGCGGTGTTCGGCCTTGGTGCACTTCGTCGACGGTATCGGGGGTGCGGCCGCCTACTGAAGTTTGCGACGAGCATTCGATCAGGATGTCGGGAATCCTGTTGAATTGCCCGACTTGATATTGAAAAGTGTTTTCGATAATGAGACTAAAATGCGGGGTTTATAATTGTTAGGCATGCGATGTCTAAGAAATTCATTTGATTAGGCATGCGATGTCTAAGCAGGTTGCGGATTCCAACTGTTGTAGTTTTACACTTTCTTTTCTGTGACCGTAAGTGTAATATGTGATATCGCCGGTTTCGTTGCTATATGACAACGACAATTGGGATGCGCATATTTACTTACGTTGATGACATGTGATGTTATGTGTTGCTGGATATGTTATATTGGATCGTCGTGTTTGAATAGCCGGGGGTTTTTATGTGAGATGAGTGTTTTTTCATTTTCATTCATGTAAAAAAACTTGTATGTAATATTCTTTTATTGGGGCACTTCCAGGTTGCGGAAGATGTCACCCTTTGTATATTATTTACTTTTCCGCACTAGGATAGACCCAAGGAGGAGAGCACAAGTAACCGGGTTCTGGAGTCCAGTGGGAGACCAACTCGAGGAGTCGAGTCCGGGTCTCCTAACTCCAGAATTGGTAGGGTTGCTTGCCGCTCTCGTAGGGGTCTAGGGGTGTGGGTTTGGCTATTCATCACGACCGTGGAATCCGTGTTTTATACTGGCTCGTATTGAAAACACGGACGTCCTAGTATATCCAATATTTCATATGATTCTTCTGCTGCGATATCTGTGATATGATCATGTGATGTTCTGTGATAGATACTTTATATAGTATATATGATATATTATATAGGCGTTACTTATGTTTTACACCCGCGCTAGCCCTGCCCCGCTCTGCCGTTAGTTACCTAACCTAACGGTGCACGAGGGGACATCGAGGCGAATGCGGATGGCATAAGTGTACGTCGTATTTATCTGTGATGTTTAGGTACTTAAATGATGGGACTTCATTAATGAGATTAATGAAAATAAAAGAAACCTAAAAATGTTGTAGAATCGAATTTCAAAAATAAAACAGGTAGCTACAGTTCTTGCTTTGCACAGCGGTATATGTGATATATCCTGCACCTTATTCGATGAGGAAAGGACCGAGATCCCTTCACCGGGAGTGACTCCTTTAGCAATAACTGGTAGATGCTACACACTCGGTTTGTCTTTTTGATTGCTTTTAAGAGTTTTTGCTTTGCACAGTGATATATATGATATATCCCGCACCTCATTCGACGAGGAAAGGACCGACGATCCCTTCACCGGGAGTGACTCCTTTAGCAAAACTAGAAAAGCTTCAAAAACACTCCATTTTAAAATTATTTGATTCTACAACGATATCAAGTTCATTACGCAATAGGTTTTCAGAAAAACCTGTCGTAGCCCTCCGTCATTTCAGATAAGTACTAGTTAGTATTCGTGCTGCGGTTGTTTGGCATGCGTCAAGGCGTAGTGTACGGTAGCTAACTAGTGCTTATCTGCTAGCATACGATGCGATTGGATTAGGGTATTCGCACGGCGTTGTTTGGCATGCGTCAAGGGTCGTGCGGGTGGGTTTAATTCAATCAAGAAATGTACGGGTTGAACTTGACTAGCGGACTATGGGTTGTTTGGCATGCGTCAAGGTCATAGAACGCTAGGGGCAAAATATTATCGGGAATTTCAAGTGTTGAAATTTGCAATGAGATTGCATACCTTCTATGAGATAGTTGGATCTCGATACCCGCTGCGAGTAAGAGTTACTCCTGGGAGAGTTTTACACATTACAATTAGCCGATCAAGTAGGTGTCTAGAAAGGTGTTAACGAGGTTACGCTTATGGGAAAACGAGGTTTACTGTAATTAGGTTCGTGCGAAAGCACGGGGGACCTCCCTCAAAGTACCGACACTGGCCTGGCTGAAAGATTGGCGAACTTGTAGTGTGTAATTAATCCCGGCTAGTCTTTCCTTTTAGGGTTTGAAGGAAGATTTGATAAAAACAGTGGGAGCCATCCTGATTAGATAAAATAATAACCAATCTAATTCTTGCAAGAGCACACGCTGAGTGTTTTCTTCTCTCTCTCTCCAGGTAGCGACCATATCACGCCTTAATCAAGATAATAAAACTGTCACGATCCAAAAGTATGGAACATGACCGGCACTTAAACTACGAACGTCTCGAGGCGTACGTAATCTAAGTAAACCGAAAACCCAGAAATCCAAACCAAAAAAAGTAGTAGAGTGCAGGAAAAACCAACTTAAAGCAAGTAGTTTCAATAGCATAAGCCGAATTATGCGGTTTTTAAAAACATAAAAAATTTACTGAAAATTTCGGCAGAGTCTCCTTTGTAAATACTGGCCCCCAAACGGGATACAACATGAATAGTATACGAAATCAAGAAAAAGGCATCCCCAAACGGGAGCTAGCTCTTCGTCAATCGATGGTCACAACCACACAAGCAATATAATATACAACGCCAACGGCGAGGATCAAAACTCAAAAGGAAACTCAAAACCACCAAATATATAACGAGCGACTCTAAGGTCGAAAGAATAAACACTGGTCTCTATCTCAATAAATACATGTTTGGTTGATGGAATTTACTAGATACAACTGAATAATATTATACAAGGTAATATGATGGGTACGATACAAGAAAAACCCACCTACTAGCAAGTCACCCGAATGAAACTGAGCCCGCAAAGCCGTAATGAAACCTGTACTGCAAAACCGGCAAGAAACTGGGGCACAACGGGGGTGAGTTGCCAACTCGTGAATAGAAAAACATCTACGCACAGAAATCGCATAAATAACGCAATCCTAGGTCAATGATCATAATATGTCCTCAAATATAGGAATAACACGTAGCCTATAACAAGGCTAGGGTAAATATCTAACCCGAGTGTAATCTCATATGCCCGTGTCAGTGCCTCAGGTAGCAATATATCATATGAATGAGGTATGAATGCATGAAAACAGAATACATGTAAATGAAGAACTGTTTTCATAAATTAGTGAGATTTCCTTTGTATTTTTAAACTGAGGTATCATAAATGAAATCAGTATCAACAGTGTCTAGCATCGACACAAAACATAAATCTCAATGTCTCGAAATATCAATGTCTCAATCTCAATATCTAGGGCGCCGTCAGTCCAGACCGGCCCCTACCATCCATCTCAAGACCACGACGGTATCCTCCGGATATCCGACGTGTCGGGTAATATCACCGGTAGGTAGTGCTCCCCAGCCAGGCTCAACGTCAACACCACATTCCTCTTGCCCCGGGGTACCATACCGGGCCCACCATGTACCCGAAACGGTTCCTCCACTCCTCGAATCGGGTCTCGAAATCCATCAGCAAACTCATGGTGGACGACTCATACATCATGGGAAAACCGCACTTTTTATTTTAAAAGGGAGAAAAGGTTTATTTATGTTTTTGCGGTTTTCCTCCAAATCCAAGAAATCTCATGAAATCCGAATCCAAGTCATCAATAGCATGTAAACAGTGAATATAGGCATGAGAATCCATGAATGCGACACAACAGTGAATAATAACATGCATGAAGTAGTAGGCAATAACTACAATGTCTAACTAGCATATAAGGCAAGTACACTAATATCATGTCTAAACTATTAGCTAACAACCTATGTCAAATGAAATAGTATTTTCTAAAGTGTTCGTGACATGTCAATTACCGATGAAGATGTGTGTGAGCCGGCAAGTAAGTGTACGTGGTATATACGCGTCATCGGTAATGGTGCTGGTGTCCTAACAGCATGATATTAATAATGCAATAAGAAATTATAATATAAGTATGCGATGCGGAGCGAACAGTAAAAATGAGCGGGAGCTGAATACTAGACGCAACTATAACTAATCTGCACTAATCTAATATAAGTCCTACAAATGGTGCCTTTTGAAATAACACGAATCATGGGGTTTTGAAAATAGGGGCTACGGTGTTTTTAAGAAAAGATACGTTTTTTGAAATATCCGTAGAATCCCTTGACCTGTCTTTTAAAATACGCATGATTCGTAAGCTTTGAAATAGGTAAGAATCGAATCTAATCTAACAACTAAACTAAGCTAAAGGGCTAAGCTAACAAGCTGGACTACAGGTAAGGAAACCGCCTAACGTCTGAGTCGATACATATACATACCTGTATATATATTATTCGGTGATCCCGCCTCAATAATATCATATCCGATACCATATCTATAATCAGACATCCCAAGTCAAGAGTGCGGATCAATCATAAAGATATAGCTCGTACGTAAATCCGTCGTACGGCATCCTCCAATTCTGGGTACGGGTCAAAATCACATTCATCATACTATTCACCTGGTATCCTCTTTATCAATATTATGATCTGGTACTGATCTACGTCTAGTACAATACTGATATCGCCTAAGTATGCATGCACGTGTGTAAAAACTACGTCAAGGACCCGCTACAACGTCATGTCGTATCTCAAATACGAACCCCGCTATATCACCGATCTCACGGCCTCAAATCAAATCTCATCGACTCATCATAAATCCCAAGTACTATCCTCAAATCCGTATGTGAACACACAGTCCCATACCTATGTGAACACATAACTATATATTCCCGAATAAGCACAAAAGAAAGAAGAAAGTATGCAAGTATGGGTGGGTGTGTGCAAGTGTGGTGCGACCGCTACTCTAGGGTTTCGCGACACTCAATCATCCAAGAACACCAAATATCCATATTTATCATCAATAACTCAAACAATATATAACCAATATATATATATATATATATATATGTGTATACGTGTCCGTATACATCACCATGAACTGCGGGGGTGCTATACGCCATCCACCCGACTTCTCCCCGTAGATATAAATCTACTCACCTGGTCCTCGCTCGCCGGTGCCAACGTCGCCACGCGCTTGCTGGTCGTCTTGAAGTCTACATGGGGTACCTACATATCATAACGCACCGTATCGCATTAAAACTGAATTCGAAATCGAAACGGCATACGAAAATCAAATCGGCACGCGTATCACGCATAGGTCCAAACCTATCGCCTACGCATGCAAGAATAGTCAAACCAACCCTCGATGTCGATGTACAAACGTCAAACCATCGAGAAAAATACAATCACACTCATTTGCACATTCCCGCACACTAATTTTAATATAAACTAGGTTAAAACTCACAAAAACCCCAAATTCACTTTAAAAGCCGTTTTTCCGAAAAACTAGCAAGCAAAATTACCCGTTTTAGTGCAAAACTCGATGTTTAAACAATTCTAGCGGCCATAATACTTATTAAATAACTTAAATAAGTCATAAAAACCATTTCCATAATTTAATCACATAAATTTGCATAATTTCCAAAATCCTAGATTGCAAAAATATCAATTTTAACACTTTTTATTGTAAAATTCACAATTTTACAATTAAACTTGGTTTTGCATATATTAAATGGTTAAACCACTCATGGAAACCTTAATGATGTGCTAAAAATCCTAACTAGATTTTAATCCCACGTTTTTATTTAATTTCTAAAACCTAGTTAGCAATTTAGCATAATTATCACCATTTTTAAACTAACAAATTAGCAACTAGTAACCAAATTAGATTTTGCATTCAATTACATGTTAATCCCCTCATTACAATCATAAGCTAATGATAAAGAACCTAATTTAATTCAAACCCTGGCTTCAATTCAAAATTCCCAATTGAATTTCCAAACATTCAATTAAACCCACAATTTAACACCTAATTAGCTTCATTAAGGAATTTAAATCAAAAAAAAGAATAATGGGTCAAAAGTTATACCTCACAAACCATGATCAAACTTGAATTCTAGACCTCCATTTTGAAATCCTTGCACCAAGATCCATGCTAAAGGAGATGAGGGAAAATGGGTAGGAGGTGGATTTTGATTTGGATTTTTGCTTGATTTTTTGTGGATTGTTCAAGCATTTTTGAAGAACTTTTTTAAAGAGAAGGAGATGAAGAATGAAGGGCTGTTGGGGTTCAGATTTTGGCCAGAAAATGAGTGGGGGAGGAGAGAGAGGGAGGTGGAGAAAAATGGGGAGAAAGTCAAAGTCAATTCAAGGTCAAAAGTCTAACTAATTTATCCATTTTCTTTTCTTTTCTTTCATTTCTTTTCCTTTGAAATTCAAGTGGGGAAAAAAATGGGGGCTGCTGAATTTAGCTAAGGGGAGAAGTAAGTGGGGGTGTGTGGGTGTGGGCACGGGTGTGGGGTGATGAAAAATGATAAATACAATACCCCAAACATCCATTTACGCTAAAAAAAAGCCTTTTTTCTTCAATAATTTCTAAACCGTTTTGGCAAATGATTTCGTTCCAAAAACCACATGATAAATTTTTATTTAAAGTTTTATGATTCACAAAATTTGTTTCAACTCATTCCAATTTGTAATTTTCCCTAATTAAATGTATTAGTGACGGCTTAAAATAATAATAAAATAATATTTTTTTCAGAAAATTTTAAATTTCACCAGCGGCTCAATAAACACCAAATAATAGCAATTACATAGCTAGAATATGTATATTTAATT
This sequence comes from Agapanthus africanus, assembly GCA_030015575.1. Lineage (NCBI taxonomy): Eukaryota > Viridiplantae > Streptophyta > Magnoliopsida > Asparagales > Amaryllidaceae > Agapanthus > Agapanthus africanus. The sequence goes on along the minus strand of CM057337.1, from coordinate 498,601,180 downwards.
TTTATAATAAGATATTTTTATTTTGACTTTTTACAGAAAACCCCTTTATTTTACCGATTTTTCGAAATTTCACCGAAACGATTTTCAAAACGCTACAATCTTCCCCCCTTAAAGAAATTCGGTCCCCGAATTTAAATTCAAACTTCCCCAAATACTAAAACATCTAAGAAAAACCATCAAGTCGTCGGGGCTTCGAAACTGTAAATACATAAAACAAATCGTAGCGCAGTGCATGCGCTTGAAAAAAAAATGAGTATATAACTCAAATCAATACTCCGTCAAGCATCCCGCAATCATCGGAGTCATGGAGAAGACATCAATGCCAAATCCAAATCAAACCAATATGATGTAACTCGAAACTATACATGTAAACATCGAATCTATAGCTGTAAGTATCTGAAGGAAATGCATGCCAAATCTCTTAAGTCGCTGTACAACGCGTATAACACTGCACAGTGGCGGACGTCTATCATAAGAAAATAGCTATATACATATATACCTTTGTTTGAAATGTACGTTCCGCCGTTTTGGAAACAATTTAGAAGGGTCTCCTTGTTTTAAACATTTCGTGTCATATCAGACACGTAGGTAAATACTGAGGCTATAGCTCGCTTTTTGGAAATCCCTTCAATAACTATCAATGCATGCAAAATATATTCAGGTACTGTCCTCTGACTAGTCCTGCTCAGTACGAAAACATATAGCAATATCATAAAAATGTACTGCTCTATAAGAAATCAATCCCAAAATATGCACATGAATACTACGTGCGTCTGGTGCGTACGGAAATCAAAATCCATGAATGTGCCATACATGCGCACAGAAACAATATCTAAGTGCATCGGGTGTGCACGAAACATCTGTCGTAGGCAACATGTGTGCCTGACAGCAAAATCAAGTGCATCTGACATGCACGAAAAAAATCTCGATTTAGTGCCTCGGGTGTGCACCAAAATCACCCTTCAAAACATGCGCCCAACATGCGCGAAAATCCAAATCAGGTGCATCCATCGTGCACGAAATCATGAAATCCAATATCAAGCGCCGAACGTGCGCAAAATCAATCAGGTGCACAAAACAAATATCGAGTATCACAATCGAAATCGAAGTCCAGTGCATCTAAGTACACAAAAGGCGTATCACTGCACTGCAAGCATATATAAACTATACCGAGTGTAGGAACGAAATCGTGTGCATGCATACGCCTAAAACCAACTCAACTGTTTAAAACCGTAAAATCACAAACATGTGAAACTAAAGCACGAAAACGATATCAAGTGCAACACTGTGCAAAGATCGTAAATCCTCAATCATCAAAATCAAATCATACGAATAAATCACCCAAAACATCGTAATCAATAATGGCGGAATAGTACTGCTCAAGCGCATCCTCTAAGAATCTCGGCCAACTGTCACGGTCACTAGTGGGACGTCTCGTCGATGATCATGAATTCTGGCCTGCTGGTGTGCGTAACAATGACCACTCCTGGGTCAAGGTCTTCACTGTGAATTACCAATCTTTCGGTCCATCGGCTCATCGGCCTGTCAGGTGTGCTAACGGGGACGATTCCGTTCTGGCACTTCTCTGGTCATCTCTTGGTCAATCATCGCGACCACTCGTAAGACAGCGTATTACTGGCGTCGGCCTCTGGATCTCTGAATATACGTGACACATCTGATTCTGGGTGCAAGTATCATTGCAGCAGTGTCCTGGAAGTAATCCTGCTCATGGTCTCTTCCATGTCTCGCCTCTGCCAACTGTCCGGAAGTCATCGTCCTTTCCTATATCTGCATCTTGCTCCAGAACGGCTGCATACCCATCGCGACTCCTTCTGGAAGGTATATCCAGTACTCTTCCTCGGCATGCGTATCGCATCTTTGATGTCGGCGGAGTGGAACGTCGTCTTATCCAGATCTTGTACGGACCTCTTTACTCCACTTTCTCTAATGTCGACTGCTTCGGAATCGTCTCATCATGGCTACATGGACTGAGCTCCAACGGCTATCCTCGTATCGGGAGTCTCCCAAGAAATGCATCTCACCACCTAGCATCCGAATTAAGTCGAACCATTCGATCGATTCGTCAAAACCTCATAATCCCCCAAGAGCTCAACATCTTGGTACAGTTTAATAGTATCGAATACATACCACAGCATCGGTGGTCCAGCCGTAGAAGGGCAAACCCAAGCCTCACTAATGGCGCCGTAGAACTGCCGCAAACCCGAAGGTTCAAAGGCTTTCACACGGTCATTAAGTCGAGTTAGGGTTTCATTCTTCTAGAGGGACCATAGAATTGCCTGCATGTCTTTCCGACTACTTTAAACTTGGAATAATAGGTTTCCGACATTCGATCGTCTCTGTCGACCCTCACGTCTCTGCGTGAAGTCGTTTCTAGCTGGAATCAATCTATCTGATGAACTCTCATCGGGTAGGCGAACGAACCACATGTCCTAGTCATTCATCCTCGGGTGACTAGCGACCTTCTATCATCTCTTAGTACAATCTGTACTGCAATAGCTCCAATATATGGGGCGATATCTCGTCGCTCGCAGCAACAATTGGCTCACTCGTCTGCATGCTGAACGGTGCCTCAATCATCAGGAGTAAGCAACACACCAATGGTCATCAAAATCTGGCTGGCCTCTATCATTGGCTCAATCCTCTAGTGTCGATCAGCACCTCCGAGTAACCTCATAAAGGCGATCCGCCAATCGCTCGTGGCGCGGAAACACAGTAAAAAGACACATCTCTGCAATCGTGTGTCGCCGGAATTTCGCCCTGGTCAGTCCTCGTTCGTGACGAGCTTGTGCTGACCGCAACTCTAGCCGTAGCTCTCCCTGCCCGTAACCGTAGTAGCAAAACCAAACTGGTACCGATGAGGCTAGATCAGGAAGGAATATAATACTGAACAAGGAAATGTACATCCTAAGGCTTCATAAGTAGAGTAGCGTATCGTAAATATGCCGCGGAACATACCAACGGTACGTCACTCTACTTTAGTCACCTATTCCATCAACCAAGGGTCATCCTACGCTCCGAAGGTAAAACCTAACGCTCTGAGACCAACTTTGTCACGATCCGAAAGTATGGAACATGACCGGCACTTAAACTACGAACGTCTCGAGGCGTACGTAATCTAAGTAAACCGAAATCCCAGAAATCCAAACCAAAAAAAGTAGTAGAGTGCAGAAAAAACCAACTTAAAGCAAGTAGTTTCAATAGCATAAGCCGAATTATGCGGTTTTTAAAAACATCAAAAATTTACTGAAAATTTCGGCAGAGTCTCCTTTGTAAATACTGGCCCCCAAACGGGATACAACATGAATAGTATACGAAATCAAGAAAAAGGCATCCCCAAGCGGGAGCTAGCTCTTCGTCAATCGACGGTCACAACCACACAAGCAATATAATATACAACGCCAACGGCGAGGATCAAAACTCAAAAGGAAACTCAAAACCACCAAATATATAACGAGCGACTCTAAGGTCGAAAGAATAAACAACACTGGTCTCTATCTCAATAAATACATGTTTGGTTGATGGAATTTACTAGATACAACTGAATAATATTATACAAGGTAATATGATGGGTACGATACAAGAAAAACCCACCTACTAGCAAGTCACCCGAATGAAACTGAGCCCGCAAAGCCGTAATGAAACCTGTACTGCAAAACCTGCAAGAAACTGGGGCACAACGGGGGTGAGTTGCCAACTCGTGAATAGAAAAACATCTACGCACAGAAATCGCATAAATAACGCAATCCTAGGTCAATGATCATAATATGTCCTCAAATATAGGAATAACACGTAGCCTATAACAAGGCTAGGGTAAATATCTAACCCGAGTGTAATCTCATGTGCCCGTGTCAGTGCCTCAGGTAGCAATATATCATATGAATGAGGTATGAATGCATGAAAACAGAATACATGTAAATGAAGAACTGTTTTCATAAATTAGTGAGATTTCCTTTGTATTTTTAAACTGAGGTATCATAAATGAAATCAGTATCAACAGTGTCTAGCATCGACACAAAACATAAATCTCAATGTCTCGAAATATCAATGTCTCAATCTCAATATCTAGGGCGCCGTCAGTCCAGACCGGCCCCTACCATCCATCTCAAGACCACGACGGTATCCTCCGGATATCCGACGTGTCGGGTAATATCACCGGTAGGTAGTGCTCCCCAGCCAGGCTCAACGTCAACACCACATTCCTCTTGCCCCGGGGTACCATACCGGGCCCACCATGTACCCGAAACGGTTCCTCCACTCCTCGAATCGGGTCTCGAAATCCATCAGCAAACTCATGGTGGACGACTCATATATCATGGGAAAACCGCACTTTTTATTTTAAAAGGGAGAAAAGGTTTATTTATGTTTTTGCGGTTTTCCTCCAAATCCAAGAAATCTCATGAAATCCGAATCCAAGTCATCAATAGCATGTAAACAGTGAATATAGGCATGAGAATCCATGAATGCGACACAACAGTGAATAATAACATGCATGAAGTAGTAGGCAATAACTACAATGTCTAACTAGCATATAAGGCAAGTACACTAATATCATGTCTAAACTATTAGCTAACAACCTATGTCAAATGAAATAGTATTTTCTAAAGTGTTCGTGACATGTCAATTACCGATGAAGATGTGTGTGAGACGGCAAGTAAGTGTACGTGGTATATACGCGTCATCGGTAATGGTGCTGGTGTCCTAACAGCATGATATTAATAATGCAATAAGAAATTATAATATAAGTATGCGATGCGGAGCGAACAGTAAAAATGAGCGGGAGCTGAATACTAGACGCAACTATAACTAATCTGCACTAATCTAATATAAGTCCTACAAATGGTGCCTTTTGAAATAACACGAATCATGGGGTTTTGAAAATATGGGCTACGGTGTTTTTAAGAAAAGATACGTTTTTTGAAATATCCGTAGAATCCCTTGACCTGTCTTTTAAAATACGCATGATTCGTAAGCTTTGAAATAGGTAAGAATCGAATCTAATCTAACAACTAAACTAAGCTAAAGGGCTAAGCTAACAAGCTGGACTACAGGTAAGGAAACCGCCTAACGTCTGAGTCGATACATATACATACCTGTATATATATTAGTCGGTGATCCCGCCTCAATAATATCATATCCGATACCATATCTATAATCAGACATCCTAAGTCAAGAGTGCGGATCAATCATCAAGATATAGCTCGTACGTAAATCCGTCGTACGGCATCCTCCAATTCTGGGTACGGGTCAAAATCACATTCATCATACTATTCACCTGGTATCCTATTTATCAATATTATGATCTGGTACTGATCTACGTCTAGTACAATACTGATATCGCCTAAGTATGCATGCACGTGTGTAAAAACTACGTCAAGGACCCGCTACAACGTCATGTCGTATCTCAAATACGAACCCCGCTATATCACCGATCTCACGGCCTCAAATCAAATCTCATCGACTCATCATAAATCCCAAGTACTATCCTCAAATCCGTATGTGAACACACAGTCCCATACCTATGTGAACACATAACTATATATTCCCGAATAAGCACAAAAGAAAGAAGAAAGTATGCAAGTATGGGTGGGTGTGTGCAAGTGTGGTGCGACCGCTACTCTAGGGTTTCGCGACACTCAATCATCCAAGAACACCAAATATCCATATTTATCATCAATAACTCATACAATATATAACCAATATATATATATATATGTGTATACGTGTCCGTATACATCACCATGAACTGCGGGGGTGCTATACGCCATCCACCCGACTTCTCCCCGTAGATATAAATCTACTCACCTGGTCCTCGCTCGCCGGTGCCGACGTCGCCACGCGCTTGCTGGTCGTCTTGAAGTCTACATGGGGTACCTACATATCATAACGCACCGTATCGCATTAAAACTGAATTCGAAATCGAAACGGCATACGAAAATCAAATCGGCACGCGTATCACGCATAGGTCCAAACCTATCGCCTACGCATGCAAGAATAGTCAAACCAACCCTCGATGTCGATGTACAAACGTCAAACCATCGAGAAAAATCCAATCACACTCATTTGCACATTCCCGCACACTAATTTTAATATAAACTAGGTTAAAACTCACAAAAACCCCAAATTCACTTTAAAAGCCGTTTTTCCGAAAAACTAGCAAGCAAAATTACCCGTTTTAGTGCAAAACTCGATGTTTAAACAATTCTAGCGGCCATAATACTTATTAAATAACTTAAATAAGTCATAAAAACCATTTCCATAATTTAATCACATAAATTTGCATAATTTCCAAAATCCTAGATTGCAAAAATATCAATTTTAACACTTTTTATTGTAAAATTCACAATTTTACAATTAAACTTGGTTTTGCATATATTAAATGGTTAAACCACTCATGGAAACCTTAATGATGTGCTAAAAATCCTAACTAGATTTTAATCCCACGTTTTTATTTAATTTCTAAAACCTAGTTAGCAATTTAGCATAATTATCACCATTTTTAAACTAACAAATTAGCAACTAGTAACCAAATTAGATTTTGCATTCAATTACATGTTAATCCCCTCATTACAATCATAAGCTAATGATAAAGAACCTAATTTAATTCAAACCCTAGCTTCAATTCAAAATTCCCAATTGAATTTCCAAACATTCAATTAAACCCACAATTTAACACCTAATTAGCTTCATTAAGGAATTTAAATCAAAAAAAAGAATAATGGGTCAAAAGTTATACCTCACAAACCATGATCAAACTTGAATTCTAGACCTCCATTTTGAAATCCTTGCACCAAGATCCATGCTAAAGGAGATGAGGGAAAATGGGTAGGAGGTGGATTTTGATTTGGATTTTTGCTTGATTTTTTGTGGATTTTTCAAGCATTTTTGAAGAACTTTTTTAAAGAGAAGGAGATGAAGAATGAAGGGCTGTTAGGGTTCAGATTTTGGCCAGAAAATGAGTGGGGGAGGAGAGAGAGGGAGGTGGAGAAAAATGGGGAGAAAGTCAAAGTCAATTCAAGGTCAAAAGTCTAACTAATTTATCCATTTTCTTTTCTTTTCTTTCATTTCTTTTCCTTTGAAATTCAAGTGGGGAAAAAAATGGGGGCTGCTGAATTTAGCTAAGGGGAGAAGTAAGTGGGGTTGTGTGGGTGTGGGCACGGGTGTGGGGTGATGAAAAATGATAAATACAATACCCCAAACATTCATTTACGCTAAAAAAAAGCCTTTTTTCTTCAATAATTTCTAAACCGTTTTGGCAAATGATTTCGTTCCAAAAACCACATGATAAATTTTTATTTAAAGTTTTATGATGCACAAAATTTGTTTCAACTCATTCCAATTTGTAATTTTCCCTAATTAAATGTATTAGTGACGGCTTAAAATAATAATAAAATAATATTTTTTTCAGAAAATTTGAAATTTCACCAGCGGCTCAATAAACACCAAATAATAGCAATTACATAGCTAGAATATGTATATTTAATTTTTATAATAAGATATTTGTATTTTGACTTTTTACAGAAAACCCCTTTATTTTACCGATTTTTCGAAATTTCACCGAAACGATTTTCAAAACGCTACAAAAACGGATATATTGACCGAACCCGCTTGTTATACTGAGCTGGGGAACGTTGGTCCCGCTCCAACTTATAATTGTTATAAGACAGAGCAGGAAATTGGGGATTACCAGAATTCCCGTGCCGCCCAAACGAAGAGAGTGCATGATGATGCATCATCTTCGGGTGTGTTCATTACAAAGAACTGTTTCTTAGTATCCTCAGCATCCTGGGTATATGATACCGGATCAGGATCCCAGATATGTAATCTGTTACATAGGGCTGCAAAAAGGTAGAAAAACTGAGAACGGGTGATAAGTTTCATGAGACAGAAAACGGGGCAAGTGTTGCAGCCAAGTCTGTTGGTCACTGTCACCCTGTATCCCAAATATATTGATTCTGAACGAATGTTATTAGATACCGAACCTGATATACAAAATCATATCAATCTCTTTATTAGTAAAGAAATGATAAAATTTTGTATTGTTGGATTATGTTTTGAACATTTCCTATATCAAAAGTTGATCGGTTCAGGCACGTTATCTAAAAGCATTGATGTTCTAAATCAAACTACAGTTCTTAGTATACGGAACACACAAATAGAGGAAGAGTTCAGAAATGAACGAATCCTTCTTAAGGCATTGTAGACTAGGTCATATCAATGCGATCCGACTGGCTGAAGTTACATTTTAGATGCATATTTAAATCGGTTTGAATTTACATCTTGTGAAACTTGCCAGTCATGTCACAGATATAAGATGACCATAGCTCCGTTTAATGGAAACAGAGAAAGAGTTAGTGAACTCTTGGGATGATACATGTTGATGTATGTAGGTCCCCTGTCTACACTTGCCAAGACCGGTTCTTTATACTTCATTACATTCTCTGATGATCTTTTGAGATTCAGACCTATTTTCCTGTTGAAACACAAGTCCGAACCTTTTGAGATATTCACAGAATATAAGCAAGAAGTAGAGAACCAATACGGGTATAAGTATTATGTCCTTTGATGAGATCAAGAAGGAGAATACTTGAGCACGAAATTCTTGGACTTTTCTAAAGGAGAATGAGATTCTCTCTCAGCATTACTCCTCCGAATACACCATAGCACGATGGTATATCGGGGCGGAGCAATCTCACCCTATATGATAAGGTGTGCTCTATGATGAGTACTACTGAGTTACCTATTTCCTTTTTTGGGAGTTATGCACTTGAGAAGCTGCATACCTATTGAATAGGGTTCGAATCAAATCAGTTGCCTACCACTTCATATGTGATATGGAATGGAAAGAGCCCATCTCTTAAGCTAGTTAAGATTTGGGGTTGTCCGGCCTATGTCTAAAAGCAAAATCGGGACAAGCTCGAGGCAAGATCTGTTATGTACAACTGGAAATATTCCAGCTATAAAAAATACAGCAGATGATTTGATAAAACCAAAGGATTCAATAGTTACCAATGAACCTCAGCCTCTCCGCCGATCTAGTAGGGTTCCTCACCCATCTGAGAGATACTTCGGTTACTCTATGACAGTGGGAGCGAGGATTGCATCATGAGATGATGACCCAACTAGTTTCGAGCTGGCCATCAGGAGTGGGACTCTGTAAGAATGGCTGGATGCTTAGCGATCTGAGATGGAATCCATGTACACCAACAAAGTATGGACTTTGGTTGCTATATCTGAAGGGTTAAATCCCCATCAGGAGCAAGTATATCTTGAGAAGATTACTTGGTGTAAATGGAAAAGTTGAGACTTTCAAAACTAGACTTGTTAAAGCTTTTCGTCATCGACCAGGCGTGGATAATGATGAAACCTTTTCAAGTGGCTATGCTTAAGTCCATCCAGATCCTACTTGCCACGGCTACATACCATAACTACGATATCTGGCGGTTGGGTGCCATGACTGCTTTTCTAAATGATGTTTTAGAAGAGGACGTCTATAAGTACACAGCCAGAGGGCTTCGTAGACAGTGGGAGCAGCGGAAACGTATACAAGATGCTTTATAGGATAAAGCAGGTATCGCGGAGTTGGAACATCTGTTTTGATGTGTTAGTCAAAGAGTTTGATATCATCAAAATGATAGATGAACCTTGTGTAAACAAATGGGTAGTAGGGAGTATGGTGATGATCCTCGTAGAGTACGTGGATGACATACTCTTGATAAGAAAGGAGTTTCCTATGCTACGCTCGGTCAATTTCCGCTTATCACAATGATTCTCCATATAGGATCAAAGTGATACCTCCTAAATCCTGGATTTTGGATCTATGAGATAGATCTAATTGGATGTTAGGATTCTTACTAGTTGTAGTGAGATGGTATCAACCGATCCTGGGGAGAATCACTGGAAGGGTTCCAGGATGATAACTACGACTGAAAGTCAGTCACAGGCATTGTCTTTACCCTAAGTAAAGGGACGGTATGTTGGAAGAGTTCCAAGCTAGATACCGTGGCATACTAGACGATAAAGGCTCGATACATCGCTACTTAAGATGCTACCAAAGAGGCAGTCTGGATGTATATTTTTTCATGAGATGAACTTAGTTCCTCCCATTGTGTGACAATGGAGTTGTGGCTTATGCCAAGGAACGTCCGTCCCATCAGTGATCCAGACATATTCTAAGGCAGTATCACCTGATCATGGAGATGTTTGATCTCAAAGGGATCGAGGTAAGGAGAGTAGACGCAGAGGACAACACGGCGGATCCACTCACAAAGGCCTTTTCCCAGAGAGAGACTTTTATGGGATGGTTGAGTATGAGATACTACAACCACTGCTATCAGATGGCCCTAGTGCAAGTGGGAGATTGTTAGTTATATGTATGCCCTAGAGGCCATTACTATACATAGGATGTATATTGTAGTGGATGCTTGGACATATATAAGGAGGACTTTCTTGCTCGACATGATAGTATGCCATCTGGTTACTCTTTACCTTAACGTGTACACTGATTGTCTCTCTGTTACATGTTGGTAAAGCCCTTAGGATGTGTACTTGACTACCTGTACTATGATGCGGATCATACTAGTGGGGACATGGTAGTCCATAAGTACATCCTTCAAGGTCCCTAGTCGTGGGTGTATCGAGACGGGGCATCGATATACCAGAGTAGACTAGCGTATACCTTCTCGACCCATATAGATGGGCGATGGATGATCCCATATCCATTGGTGTTTGACATCAGAGATGATATACGGGTGCTCAGTGGAGACTGGGTACACTGCACGGACTCGCCGAGAACTCCCAGATGGTATTATACCTTACGTCAGATGGCAGTTCTCTGGTGACACTGGTACAGAGTAGTCTGTTGACCCGAGATCGTCATAGAGTCTTGTGTGGTTCCCACTGTGCTTTGATTTCCACCTTACCACGTCCAAGAGGGCGTGCAAAACGGTGGTTTTTGGGTACAGTCCCGAATCACATGGAGGCAATGAGCGATAGGAGGGGATTCGTCTCTCCCGGTATAGGGAGTTGATGTTGCGCTGTGTTCGATTGGCTATAACCGGAAATCCCTGGCCAGGGTTGCTGAGATTTACTGGTAAGTGTTACCAGTAGTTTCTCGAACTGTTATAGACATCATATCGACACGACTTATCGAGCTATTGGGGTCTGACGTTAACCACCCCTAGGCGAGATATGCGACATATCAGACGACGAGACCGGACTGTACGGTAAGTGTTACTGGTTGGATTCACAGGAGTGTGAGCGGGCTTGCTCGTCGATCTTCTGATCGCTCAATACCCGGGTGGCCGTTACGTTTAGCAGACCGCTTGCGGCTTGTGGGTGTTTGATATGATCATCACCTGCTGCCGGCGTATTGACGAGTCTTTAGAGTCCTACACAGAGGTTTCCTGGCTCAAGCGAAACGAAATAGGAGCGCATATGAGATATGTGCGGGACCGAGAATAATGCGTGTATGTGATACAGCATTCTATTCTCGCGATGAATGTATCGAATGGTTGTATGCGATATAACCTAGTTATCGAATCAAGGATTGATTCGATAAATCGATACATTGGATATTAGTCGGTCATATGCGATATGACCGGATTGTTAAATCAAGTGATGATTTGATGATTTAATGCATAATTATATATTAGATATATTACTTTGCATTAACTAGTATTGGTTCACTTTAAATGGATTTTCTCACTTGAAGTTCACAAGTTGTATATGTGATATGCTTTTGTGCATTTGATTGTATCATGTTTGATGATACATGTTAACTTGAGTTTGTGTAAAGATTAAACCATGGTTATATGAGTGGTTAGGGTTTTGTTTATTTACTTATTCATTTATTTATTTCTTTTGTTCATTTTGGCAAAAGAAAATGATAAAGAGAAAATGGTGGCTTTCTTTGTTTGATATTGAAGCTTCATGAAGCTTTGACTAAGTCACCATTTTGTCTCATGCTTAACCCTAACCACTCCACTTAACCCTAGTTCATTCTCTACACTTGACCATGGTTGTATTATGATAAGTATTGATTTTCTTTTCTATTTTGAAAAAAAAACTTATCATAATATACTTCATCTTCTTCTTCTTCTTCTTCAAGAAGAAGCTTGTCTCCATCAATGGCAACTTGAGAAAATGAGTGAGAAATCCAATTCTAAAGTGAACCCACCACCTATTTCTTCATTCTCTACCTCTTGCCAAGTAGTATAGGGTGTTTTCTTCACAAGTTTCATGACTTGGTGAAGTGGGAGCTTGATCTTGCGATGCCTCGACGTAGATCATCTTCGGCATCGTAGTCGATGACCTAGCCCGCCCATTTCTCCGATGAAGCCGACGCTAGAGTCCAAGATCCGATTTGTACAGCGGAGGGACATCATTGCGGAGCTATGGAGGTGGAGAACCGGATCTACAAAGGTTGTATTTCCGTTCTTTTAGTTAAGTTGTTAACTTGTTTCTCTTATCGCCTAGACATCTAGTTAACGATCCGTATTAGGGTTTCTCGGCACTTGTAATTTTTGAAATTGGCATGGTTGATGCCTTGTGAGACCTCATTAGTGTGCCTAGGAACCCTACATTTATTGCTTGTTTTACAGCTTGGATTATCAGTGGCTTGAACACACATTCCTTTTGGTGATTGATTGGTAAGTGGGTTATTATTGTATCATACTCACTCTTGATTATTCTTATATTCTTGTATCTAATGGAAACTCCATCAACTTAGAAATGGTATATTGTGGACTTAGAAGTGAGATTTAGAAATTATGAGGTCGCACTCTTTAGAGGCGATTTCCGATATAGATTGTTTGGTTGTTCCGTCTTTTGGACGTGTAAGATAGCTTCCACTGGGATACTATTTTATTGTTGTAGTGTAACGGGTTATTATATAAAATTTTCAAAGAAGGTGCTGTACGATTTTCTAAAACGTCACAGATGCTTTTCAAACATACTTAGTTGAATTTAAATGTTATTTAAATTGATTCCATCTGATGACTATTTTAAACTCACCTCCAATATTTTCAAAAGGGTTTAGATTCCGGGTTTCGGCTTACTTGAACCGCGTCGACGTTTTTAGATGTCACGTGATTTAAGTGACGGTCACGTGCTACATTTGGGTCGTGACATATATATGTGTGTGTGCGCGCGCGCGCGCGCGCATGCATTTTAAATTTTATCATGGTTGATGATATATTGAACTAGGAGGTATGAGAATCACACATGAAGTAAGATGAGTAGATAATTATTTAAATTAATGAATTACAAGAAAAGAAAATGAGTCATATTCTTTAGTAGCTTATAGAAGTCTTGAGAAGCCATGACTCACCTCTTCTCTTTTGGCTTTATTCATTGTTATTTATCAATATCAAATCTCATTTTTTCATTCATTTCATGGTTCATTCTCTCTCATCCAAGTTCATCTCCTTCTTCCTCTCTAGAATTTTCTTGAGTTGAGAAAAGAAAAGAGAAAAATATTTTTAAGTGAGAAAAACTCCTACTTCATCAACCTACACTAATCTAGCCCATTAGTTTAGGTTGTTTGCTTCACTATTACCTTGATTAGTGTAGAGTGAGCTTGAGTAAGAGAGATTTCAAGGAGGATCATCTTCGGCATTGAAGAATATAAGAAAGCTTGTTCCTTTCATCAAGTGGAGTCAAAGAAGAGTTCTAGGGACTACTACTTGGAGCTTTAGAAGTGAAGGACTGGACTACAAAGGTTGTAAACTCTCTTCACATAGTATAGAACTTGTTTGCTTACTTTAAAACCCTAATTCTCTAGTTCGATTCTAGATTAATAAACTTAGCACTCTAAGATTTTTTAAAATTGCATATTTGATGCTCATTGAAACACAGTAGAGGTGCTAAGACATACTTTCATGGTATCTGAGACAGCTAGAGACTTAGGCGAAGTCTAGACGACGTTAAAGTGTTCGATCGACATTTCAAAAAACGGTTTTTAGTACTTTCTGTCCATTTTTTCAAAATTTGATATTTTCACAATTAAAAATGCTCAGAAAATCATGCAGGACATTATAAAGAGACTCAAGAAAAATGAGCCTCTAGTTCCTCAAATTGGCCGATGAACCGCCGCCTAGACCCTATTCTAGCCACAGTTCCGTAGCGCAATTGATGAATTAGAACTCGAAATTTCATGTGTTGCTTTTAGTTCTTATTCCTGACATTCTGGGTATTTTTAGTGATGCTCAAGTTGTTGAGGTCTCTATGAATTGATGGTGTTTGATATATCGATCGAAATGTTTAACATCGTCTAAATGATTTTGGATATGTGATACAATTTTTGGAATCCACATTGATTAGTGTTGCGAAAACTAATTAACGATACGTAAATCTTGCATTTTAGTCTATAAAGATGGATTGCCACAGAGTTTCGATTCGGATCGAAACTCCGTCGTAATCTCGTATCGTACACGAATACTTGCCGGGAGAAACTAGTAGACAGCTACGCCCCATAGCCCCGACCAAGTGACTATAGGAGAATCCCATGGCCAAAAGCATCCACTCGGGTGCTCGCGGCTACGGTTTTCCGCCTAAGTGCACTTCGTTGACGGCCTCAGGGTTGCGGTTATCCACTAATGTTCCTGACGAGCATTCGATCTTATAATCGGGAATCTTGTTGAATTCCCTGACTTGATTTTTGAGAAGTGTTTTCAATTCGAGACTTAAATGCAAGGTTTATAGTATTAGGCATGAAATCCGGAATATGTGATAATCCTGGTTTATGTTGTTTAAAGATGATGCGGATTCTAATTATTGTAGTTTTCATTTCTTTTTCTACGACCATAAGTGTAATATGTGCCAGTATCCCTGATCTCGTTGCTATATGTCAACGACATTAGGGATACGCATATTTACTTACGTTGATAACATGTGATGTTATTGTGTTGCTATTGATTTGTTATATTGGATCGCCGTGATTGAATAGCCGGGGTTTTACGTGAGATGAGAGTTTTTCAATTTTCATTGATGTAAATATTTGTATGTAATATTCTTTTATTGGGACACTTCGGGTTGAGAATGTTGTCTCCATTTGATGTATATTATTTACTTTTTCGCATTAGGATAGACCCAAGGTGGGGAGCACAAGTAACCGGGTTCCAAAGTCCAGTGGGAGGCCATCTCGAAGAGTCGAGACTGGTCGCCTAACTCTAAAATTGGTAGGGTTGCTTGCCTCTCTCGTAGGGGTCTAGAGATGTGGGCTTGGGTATTCATCATGACCATGGAATCCGTATTTTTCATTGCTGGCTTAATCTAAAACACTGACCTCCTTGTATATCCTAAAATTCATATATTTGCTTCTGCTGATTCTATGATGTGATGTGATCATATAACTGTATAAGACGAATGCTGCTTATATATATGATATACTAGTAGACACTATATATGTTTTTCATCCACGCTAGTCCTGACCACGCCTTGCCTTAAGTTAATTAACATTACGGTGAAGACCCGGGTCCCTGTGGCGAATGCGAATGGCAAATATGTGTGTTTTATTTTCGTTTCTTCTGTGATGTTTAGATGGGACGTCGTTAATAAGATTAGTGAAAAGAAAAGAAACCTAAAAGATGTTGTAGAATCAAATTTTTTGAAAAGATAGCTTTAGTTCTTACTTTGCATAGCGGTATTCCATTATGAATATCCAGCACTTCATTCGATGAGGAAAGAGCATAGATCCCTTCACCAGGAATGACCTCATTAGCAAAACTAGCATATGTTAGTTGTATGTATGCCCTAGAGGCCAGTATTATACAGATGATGTATATTATATTGGATGCTTGGACATATATAGAGATGACTTTCTTGCTCGATATGATAGTATGCTATCTGGTTGCTCTTTATCTTAACATGTATACTTGTCTCTTTAAACTGTCTTATAGTTACATGTTGATAAAGCCCTTAGGATGTGTACTTGACTACCTGGACTATGATGCAGATCATACTAGTGGGGACATGGTAGTCCATAAGTACATCCTTCATAGTCCCTAGTCGTGGGTGTATCGAGACGGGGCATCGATATACCAGTGTAGACTAGCGTATACGCATCTCGACCCATGAGATGGGCGATGGATGATCCCATATCCATTGGTGTTTGACATCAGAGATGGTATACGGGTGCTCAGTGGAGACTGGGTACACTGGACGGACTCGCCGAGAACTCCTAGATGGTATTATACCTCACGTCAGATGGCAGTTCTCAGGTGTCACTTGTGCAGGTTAGTCTGTAGACCCGAGATCGTCATAGAGTCTTGTGTGATTCCCACTGTGCTTTGATCTCCACCTTACCACGTCCATGAGGGCGTGCAAAACGGTGGTCTTTGGGTACAGTCCCGAGTCACATGGAGACAATGAGCGATAGGAGGGGTTTCGTCTCTCCCGGTATTGGGGGTTGATGTTGCGCTGTGCTCGATTGGCCGTAACAGGGAAGTCCCTGGCCAGGGCTGATCAGAGATTTGCTGGTAAGTGTTACCAGTAGTTTCTCGACCCGTTATGAGCCTCACATCGGCACGACTTATCGGTTACTGGGGTCTGACGTTTACCACCCCTAGACTTGATATGCGACATATCAGACGAACATACCGGACTGTACGGTAAGTGTTACTGGTTGGATTCACAGGAGTGTGAGCGGGCTAGCTCGTCGATCTTCTGATCGCTCAATACCCGGATGGCCGTTACGTTTAGCAGACCGCTTGCGGCTTGTGGGTGCTTGATATGATCATCATCTGCTGCCGGCGTATTGACGAGTGTTTAGAGTCCTACATAGAAGTTTCCTGGCTCAAGCGAAACGAAATAGGAGCGCATATGAGATATGTGCAAGACCGAGAATAATGCGTGTATGTGATACCGTATTCCATTCTCGCGATGAATGTTTCGATTGGTTGTATGTGATATAACCTAGTTATCGAATCAAAGATTGATTCGATAAGTCGATACATTGGATACTAGTCGGTTATGTGCGACATGACCGGATCATTGAATCAAGTGTTGATTTAATGATTTAATGTATAATTATATATTTGATATATTACTTTGCATTAACTAGTATTGGTTCACTTTAAATGGATTTTCTCACTTGATGTGCAAGTTGTATATGTGATATACTTTTATGAACATGTTTGTATCATGTTTGATGATACTTGCTCATTTGGTTAAGTGTAAAGAATTAAACCTTGGTTAAATAAATGGTTAGGGTTTTTATTTATTCATTCTTTTATCTTTCTTTTTAATTTGGATTAAAAAGAAATGGCAAAAGAAAACAAAAGGGTTGCTTTCATTCTTGAAGCTTGTTGAAGCTTCATGAAGCTTTGACCAAAGTGACCATTTTGTCTTCATGCTTAACCCTAACCATTCATCTAACCTTAGTCAATTCTCTACACCTAACCATGGTTTACTTTATGATAAGTATTCATTTTCTTTTTGATTTCAAAAGACTTATCATAATCATCTTCATCTTCTTCTTCTTCATGAGATAAAGAAAAAGCTTGCCACCATTAATGGCATGTTGAGCAAATGAGTGAGAAATCCAATTCTAAAGTGAACCCACCTCCTATTTCTTCATCCTCTACCTCTTGCCAAGTAGTATAGGGTGTTTACTTCACAAGTTTCACAACTTGGTGAAGTTGGAGCTTGATCTTGTGTAACCTCGACGTAGATCATCTTCGGCACGAAGCCGACGACCTTGCCCGCCCATTTCTCCGATGAAGCCGATGCTTGAGTCCGGGATTCGAGACGGACAGCGAGAGGACGTCTACGTGGAGCTAAGGAAGTGGAGAACCGGATCTACAAAGGTTGTAGCCTCTTTCTTTTAGTTAAGTAGTTAACTAGTTTCACTTTGTCGCCTAAAATTCTAGTTAACGATCTAGTCTAGGGTTTCTCGGCACCGTAAAATTTGAAATTGGCATGGTTGATGCCTTGTGAGACCTCTTGAGAGTGTCTAGGAACCCTACAGTGGTATCAGAGCCTAGCTAGAGCCTTAGGCGATGCTTAGACGATGTTTGAAACCCGATCGAACCCGAAACCCTAACTTTTTCACGCTCTCTGGACATTTTTCTAAAACTTGGTTTTTTCCAGATTAAAAATGCTTAAGAAATTCAGCAGGGAATTATAAGAATTACGGTGCAAAATTTAACTCATGAACAGTATAAACGGCGGCGGAACCGCGGCAGAAGCCTGGCTCCTGCGGCGGTTCCGCGGCCAGATGATGACGTCATCCTCCCCTTTTTGCACAGTAATTCCTATTTAAGGATGCTGAGTTTTCTGGGAATTTTTTAATTTGACTCAAGAGTTGAGTATTCTAGGGTTGCTTTGGGAATCGTAGATTCGATCGGATTATCAAATTTTGTCTGTGTGGTTTTCCGGTTAATTTTAGAATATGTTAAAAAGTTCGACCGGATATAAATACCAAACTTTTCCCCTGCCGGAAAATATCCAAGTGTTGGATTTTTCTGTGGTTTAAGGACGTTCTGAGTAGTGCAAGTAACGCGATGGTCCCTCTAGAAGACAACAAACCTTAACTCGATTATGTGACCCTCTTGAACTGCCCTTTGAACCTTCGGGTTTGGGGCAGTACGGCGTGCCACATGTGAGGCGTTGGCTTGACCCTTCTATGGCTGGACCGTTGGTACTGAGGCATGAAGTGAATGTCTTTGAACCTATTTCATGTGTTGAACGGTTTCGGGAAAACTTGGGTGTTCGAATGTTCGATCGGAAAGTTTAATATTTTCTATTTATCCGGAATGGGATACAATAATTGGAATTCACAAACAGTTATGAGATAACTGGATGAATGTTATAAATCTAGCGGTTTAGTCTCACTTGATATTGAAAAGAGTTTTCGATAATGGGACTAAAATGCTGGGTTTATAATTGTTAGGCATGTGATGTCTAAGTATTTCATTTGATTAGGCATGCGATGTCTAAAGAGGTTGCGGATTCCAACTGTTGTAGTTTTACACTTTCTTTTCTGTGACCGTAAGTGTAATATGTGATATCACCGGTTTCGTTGCTATATGTCAACGACAATTGGGATGCGCATATTTACTTACGCTGATGACATGTGATGTTATGTGTTGCTGGATATGTTACATTGGATTGTCGTGTTTGAATAGCCGGGTTTTTTTATGTGAGATGAGTGTTTTTCATTTTCATTCATGTAAAAACTTGTATGTAATATTCTTTTATTGGGGCACTTCCAGGTTGCGGAAGTTGTCACCTCTTGTATATTATTTACTTTTTCGCATTAGGATAGACCCAAGGAGGGGAGCACAAGTAACAGGGTTCTAGGGTCCAGTGGGAGACCATCTCGAGGAGTCGAGTTCGGGTCTCATAACCCTAGAATTGGTAGGGTTGCTTGCCGCTCTCGTAGGGGTCTAGGGGTGTGGGACTGGCTATTCATCACGACCGTGGAATCCGTGTTTTATACTGGCTCGTATTGAAAACACGGACGTCCTAGTATATCCAATGTTTCATATGTTTCTTCTGCTGCGATATCTGTGATGTGATCATGTGATGTTCTGTGATAGATACAGTATATAGTATATATGATATATTATATAGACGTTACTTATGTTTTGCACCCGCACTAGCCCTGCCCTGCTCTGTCGTTAGTTACCTAACCTAACGGTGCATGAGGGGACATCCAGGCGAATGCAGATGGCATAAGTGTACGTCGTATTTATCTGTGATGTTTAGGTATTTAAATGATGGGACTTCATTAATGTGATTAATGAAAGAAAAGAAACCTAAGATGTTGTAGAATCAAATTTTAAACAAAACAGGTAGCTACAATTCTTGCTTTGCATAGCGGTATATATGATATACCCTGCACCTTATTCGATGAGGAAAGAACCGAGATCCCTTCACCGGAAGTGACACCTTTAGCAATAACTGGCAGATGCTACATACTCGGTTTGACTTTTGATTGCTTCTATAGTTCATGCTTTGCACAGTGATATATATGATATATCCCGCACCTCATTCGACGAGGAAAGGGCCGACGATCCCTTCACCGGGAGTGACCCCTTTAGCAAAACTAGAAAAGCCTCAAAATCACTCCATTTCAGAACTTCATTTGATTCTACAACGATATCAAGTTCATTACGCAATAGGTTTTCAGAAAAATCTGTCGTAGCCCTCCGTCATTTCAGATAAGTAGTAGTAAGTATTCGTGCTACGTTTGTTGTCCTGCGTCAAGGCGTAGTGTGCGGTTGCTAACTAGTATTTATCTGTTTATGCATATGATGCAGATTGGATTAGGGTAGTCGTGCGACTTTGTTGGCCTGCGTCAAGGGTCGTACGGGTGGGTTTAATTCAATCAGGAAATGACGGGTTGAACTTGACTAGCGCACTATGGTTTGTTGGCCTGCGTCAAGGTCATAGGACGCTAGGGGCAAAATATTATCGGGAATTTCAAGTGTTGAAATTTGCAATGAGATTGCATACCTTCTATGAGATAGTTGGATCCCGATACCCACTGCGAGTAAGAGTTACTCCTGGGAGAGTTTTACACATTACAATTAGCCGATCATGTAGGTGTCTAGAAAGGTGTCAACGGGGTTACGCCTCTGGGAAAACGAGGTTTACATTAATTAGGTTCGTGCGAAAGCACGGGGGACCTCCCTCAAAGTACCGACACTGGCCTGGCTGAAAGATCGACGAACTTGTAGTGTGTAATTAATCCCGGCTAATCTTTCCTTTTAGGATTTGAAGGAAGATTTGATAAAAACCAGTGGGAGCCATCCTGATTAGATAAGATAATAACCAATCTGATCTTGCAAGAGCATATGCTAAAGTGTTTTCTTCTCTCTCTCTCCAGGTAGCAACCATGTCATGCCCTAATAAAGATAATAATATGGATGTATTGACTGAACCCGCATGTTATACTGTGCTGGGGAACGTTGGTTCCGTTCTTTCTTGTAAGAGTTATAGGAATGAACAGGACATAGGGGAATACCAGGATTCCCATGCCACCCGAATGAAGAAAGTACATGTTGATGCATTTTCTTCAGGTGTGTTCGTTACTGAGAACTGTTTCTCCATCTGCCCTACGTCCTGGGTATTAGATACCGGGTCAGGATCCCATATATGTAATCAGTTACATGGGCTTAGGAAAGGTAGAGAACTTAGAGAAGGTGATAAAGACATAAGAGTTGGAAATGGTGCAATAGTTGCAGCTAAGACTGTCGGGGAATATCACCTTGCATTACCAACTGGTAATACATTGGTTCTGAACGAATGCTATTACATGCCGAACCTGATATGCAACATTATATCGGTTTCTTTGTTGAGCAAAGAGGGATATAATTTTGTATTACAGGACAATGTTATGAACATTTTCCGTAACCAAAAGTTGGTTGGATCAGGCATGTTGTGCAATGGCATTTATGTTCTAAATCAATCAACAGTTCTGAGCATAACAAACACACACAAGAGGAAGAGTTCTGAACTGAACGAATCCTTCTTGTGGCATTGTAGACTAGGTCACATCAATGCGACACGACTAGCTAAGTTACATAAGGATGGATATTTAAATTCGTTTGAATTTTCATCTTATGACACTTGCCTGTCATGTCTCAAAGGCAAGATGACCAAAACTCCGTTTACGGGACACGAAGAAAGGGTTACCGAACTCTTGGGACTAATACAAAGTGATGTATGCGGTCCCATGTCTACACATGCCAAGGATGGTTCTTCGTACTTCATTACATTCACTGACGATCTCTCTAGATTCGGATATGTGTTCCTGATGAAACACAAATCAGAAGTTTTTGAGAAATTTAGAGAATATAAACAAGAAGTCGAGAACCAAACCGGAAAAAGTATTAAAATCCTACGATCTGATCGAGGAGGTGAATACTTAAGCAATGAATTCCTGGACTTCCTAAAAGAGAATTGGATTCTCTCTCAGCTGACACCTCCATATACACCACAGCACAACGGAGTATCAGAACGGAGGAACCGCACCCTATTAGATATGGTGCGCTCTATGATGAGCACGGCTGAGTTACCTATTTCCTTCTGGGGATATGCACTGGAAACAGCTGCAGACCTATTGAATATGGTTCCCACCAAAACCGTGCCAACCACTCCAAATGAGATATGGAAAGGAAAGAGACCATGTCTTAATTATGTTAAGATATGGGGTTGTCCGGCATATGTAAAAACGCAAAATCCGGACAAACTCGCAGCAAGGTCCATTCTGTGTAAGTTTATTGGATATCCCAAACATTCGCGCGGGTATATCTTCTACCACACCGAGGAACAAAAGGTGTTTGTTTCTCGACATGCCACCTTTTTAGAAAAGGAATTTCTTGATAAAGAGATTAGTGGCAAGGAGGTAGAACTTGAAGAGGTTCCAGCAATAAAGACTACGACAGAAGACTTGGTTGAACCAGAGGATTCAGTAGTTCCTGATGAACCCCAGCCTCTCCGCCGATCTAGTAGGGTTCCTCGCCAACCTGTGAGATACTATGGTTTTCTCATGGATGGTGGCAGCGAGGATTGCATCATGGAGGATGATGACCCAACTAGCTTCGAGCAGGCCATCACGAGTGGGGACTCAGTGAAATGGCTGGATGTTATGCGGTCCGAGATGGAATCCATGTACACCAACAAAGTATGGACTTTGGAAGTTGCTCCTGAAGGGGTAAAACCCATCGGGAGCAAGTGGATCTTCAAGAAAAAACTTGGTGTAGATGGGAAAGTGGAGACTTTCAAAGCTAGACTTGTTGCAAAAGGTTTTCGTCAAAGACCAGGTGTGGACTATGACGAAACCTTTTCTCCAGTGGCTATGCTTAAATCTATCCGGATCATGCTTGCCATCGCTGCATATCATGACTACGAAATCTGGCAAATGGATGTTAAGACCGCCTTTCTAAACGGTGATTTAGAAGAGTGCGTGTACATGACTCAGCCAGAGGGCTTCGTAGACAGTGGGAGCAGCGGAAAGGTGAGAAAGCTGCTTAAATCCATTTATGCATTAAAGCAAGCATCGCGGAGTTGGAACATCTGCTTTGACGTCGTTATCAAAGAGTTTGCTTTCGTCAAAAACCCAGATGAACCTTGTATCTACAAGAAGGTAGCAGAGATTAAGGTGGTCTTTCTCGTATTGTACGTGGACGACATACTCTTGATAGGAAATGATATTTCTATGCTGCAATCGGTCAAGCTCTTCTTATCACAAAGATTCTCAATGAAAGATCTTGGTGATGCCTCGTGCATATTGGGAATAAGGATCTATAGAGATAGATCCAAACGGATATTGGGATTGTCCCAATCTAGGTACATTGACACCATACTAAAGAGGTTTAGTATGGAAGAATCCAAGCGTGGGAACTTGCCCACGATCTCTGGAGTCACTCTCTCCAAAGAGATGTCTCCCAAGACTGATTTGGAGAGAGCACGCATGCAAGGGATACCCTATGCTTCGGCTGTAGGCTCTATCATGTATGCGATGTTATGTACCAGACCCGATGTAGCATACTCACTAAGTATAGTGAGCAGGTATCAAGCTGATCCTGGAGAGAGTCACTGGACAGCTGTGAAGAGCATTCTCAAGTACTTACGAAAGACTAAAGAGATGTTCTTGGTGTATGGTAATGGAGAACTCCAAGTGGAGTCCTTTACCGATTCGAGCTTCCAGAGTGATAAGGACGACTCTAAGTCGCAGTCGGGATTTGTCTTTACCCTTTACGGAGGGGCGGTTAGCTGGAAGAGTTCCAAGCAGGAAACCGTGGCAGACTCGACGATGGAGGCTGAATACATCGCTGCCAACGATGCTGCTAAAGAGGCTGTATGGATCAAGAAGTTCATTACTGAACTTGGAGTGGTTCCATCCATTGAGCATCCAATACCTTTGTATTGCGATAACAATGGAGCGGTGGCTTTGGCCAAGGAACCTAGGTCCCATCAGCGATCCAGGCATATTCTGAGGCGGTATCACCTGATCCAGGAGATAGTTGATCGCCGGGAAATCGAGGTCAGGAGGGTTGACACGAAGAACAACACGGCGGATCCACTCACGAAGGCCATTCCCCAGATACAGTTTGAGAGACTCTTCGGGATGCTCGGTATGCGATACTACAGCAGCTGGCCCAAGTGCAAGTGGGAGATTATTAGTTGTATGTATGCCCTAGAGGCCAGTATTGTACAGATGATGTATATTATATTGGATGCTTGGACATATATAGAGATGACTTTCTTGCTCGATATGATAGTATGCTATCTGGTTGCTCTTTATCTTAACATGTACACTTGTCTCTTCAAACTGTCTTATAGTTACATGTTGATAAAGCCCTTAGGATGTGTACTTGACTACCTGGACTATGATGCAGATCATACTAGTGGGGACATGGTAGTCCATAAGTACATCCTTCATGGTCCCTAGTCGTGGGTGTATCGAGACGGGGCATCGATATACCAGTGTAGACTAGCGTATACGCTTCTTGACCCATGAGATGGGCGATAGATGATCCCATATCCATTGGTGTTTGACATCAGAGATGGTATACGGGTGCTCAGTGGAGACTGGGTACACTGGACGGACTCGCCGAGAACTCCCAGATGGTATTATACCTCACGTCAGATGGCAGTTCTCAGGTGACACTTGTGCAGGTTAGTCTGTAGACCCGAGATCGTCATAGAGTCTTGTGTGATTCCCACTGTGCTTTGATCTCCACCTTACCACGTCCATGAGGGCGTGCAAAACGGTGGTCTTTGGGTACAGTCCCGAGTCACATGGAGATAATGAGCGATAGGAGGGGTTTCGTCTCTCCCGGTATTGGGGGTTGATGTTGCGCTGTGCTCGATTGGCCGTAACAGGGAAGTCCCTGGCCAGGGCTGATCAGAGATTTGCTGGTACGTGTTACCAGTAGTTTCTCGACCCGTTATGAGCCTCACATCGGCACGACTTATCGGTTACTGGGGTCTGACGTTTACCACCCCTAGACTTGATATGCGACATATCAGACGAACAGACCGGACTGTACGGTAAGTGTTACTGGTTGGATTCACAGGAGTGTGACCGGGCTAGCTTGTCGATCTTCTGATCGCTCAATACCTGGATGGCCGTTACGTTTAGCAGACCGCTTGCGGCTTGTGGGTGCTTGATATGATCATCATCTGCTGCCGGCGTATTGACGAGTCTTTAGAGTCCTACACAGAGGTTTCCTGGCTCAAGCGAAACGAAATAGGAGCGCATATGAGATATGTGCAGGACCGAAAATAATGCGTGTATGTGATACCGTATTCCATTCTCGCGATGAATGTTTCGATTGGTTGTATGTGATATAACCTAGTTATCGAATCAAAGATTGATTCGATAAGTCGATACATTGGATACTAGTCGGTTATGTGCGACATGACCGGATAATTGAATCAAGTGTTGATTTAATGTATAATTATATATTTGATATATTACTTTGCATTAACTAGTATTGGTTCACTTTAAATGGATTTTCTCACTTGATGTGCAAGTTGTATATGTGATATACTTTTATGCACATGTTTGTATCATGTTTGATGATACTTGCTCATTTGGTTAAGTGTAAAGAATTAAACCTTGGTTAAATAAATGGTTAGGGTTTTTATTTATTCATTCTTTTATCTTTCTTTTTAATTTGGATTAAAAAGAAATGGCAAAAGAAAACAAAAGGGTTGCTTTCATTCTTGAAGCTTGTTGAAGCTTCATGAAGCTTTGACCAAAGTGACCATTTTGTCTTCATGCTTAACCCTAACCATTCATCTAACCTTAGTCAATTCTCTACACCTAACCATGGTTTACTTTATGATAAGTATTCATTTTCTTTTTGATTTTAAAAGACTTATCATAATCATCTTCATCTTCTTCTTCTTCATGAGATAAAGAAAAAGCTTGCCACCATTAATGGCATGTTGAGCAAATGAGTGAGAAATCCAATTCTAAAGTGAACCCACCTCCTATTTCTTCATCCTCTACCTCTTGCCAAGTAGTATAGGGTGTTTACTTCACAAGTTTCACAACTTGGTGAAGTTGGAGCTTGATCTTGTGTAACCTCGACGTAGATCATCTTCGGCACGAAGCCGACGACCTTGCCCGCCCATTTCTCCGATGAAGCCGATGCTTGAGTCCGGGATTCAAGACGGATAGCGAGAGGACGTCTACGTGGAGCTAAGGAAGTGGAGAACTGGATCTACAAAGGTTGTAGCCTCTTTTTTTTAGTTAAGTAGTTAACTAGTTTCACTTTGTCGCCTAAAATTCTAGTTAACGATCTAGTCTAGGGTTTCTCGGCACCGTAAAATTTGAAATTGGCATGGTTGATGCCTTGTGAGACCTCTTGAGAGTGCCTAGGAACCCTACAGCATATGCTACAACCCACTCGGTTTTTTTTGAAAACTACTCGATTTTAAAGTGGAGCTTAAACCACTCCTTTTAAAATCACTAGATTCTACAACGATATCAAGTTCATTACGTTAAAGGTTTTCTTCAAAACCAGTCGCAGGCCTCCGTCATTTCAGATATGTAGTATTTAGTATTCGTGCTATGTTTGTTGACCTTCATCAAGGCATATTGTACGGTAGTGTTCATATCGGAAAACTACATTCTAATACCGCTCATTCATTATCTATTTGTTGTATTTATCGGTACTATTAACCAATGTCTGCTCAGTAATACAGATTACAGGTATCCATGACATAATACTAGAAATATATTCAAACGCATGGATATATCAATTGAGAGCCGACGCTGCAACCAGAACCGCAAACCGACCGATACTTCATGAGTTCCTTTTTGCAGCAAGTTTGTGTACACATTTTTTTATCTATATAATCTAACACAAACAAAAGTGTACACAAGAATTTTAGGCACATGTGGATATGAAATAATGTGCATTCAATGCTAAGGATTATGTGTTGATTTGATGATTCAAAACTTCCCTCCAATAGTAAGTGCAAAATAAAATTAAATGGACAAATCAACAAAACCATAATGGGGGCAGCCATGGATTTAGGCGCATGTGGGAATGAAGTTATGAGCATTTAATGGTGAAGATTTTGTGTTGAATTGAAGATTCAAAATTTCCTCCAAACACTGGGTGCAAACCAGGTCGAAACAGAGAAAATAAACAGGACCAAAGAGACACCGGGGACAACAAAAGACAACGCACCAAATTGTGGACCCATCCATCGGTTTTGGACCGGCCACCCTCCCCACAAAACCGGCCTGGCCAGCCCCGCATGCTCCAGTGGGCCCCAGTTCTTCACACACACCTCCTTACTGCCACGTAGCCCTAATTTTATTGTTTAATTTCTTTTCTTTTCTGCCTATATATAGTAGGCAGTGGGAGAGTCATTCTTTAGTCTTGGATTGTCATTCTTTAGTCCAAGTTCTCTTTTCTCTTTTCTTGTAAATAGCTTAGTCTCCTTGAGTTCTTAACCTTCTCTTGATCCTTCAACCTCTTCATTGAGCTTGAAGGTTTAAGGGTTGGTTATTGATCTCAAGGGTTTTATCGTTCTTGAAGATTAATAAAGCTCTCTTTTTGTACCTTCATTCACCATGAGTTCTTTGCCTCTTCTTGATCTTGCATCCTCTTCATTGAGCTTGCAAGTTTAAGATTTGGTTTTTGAACCCATGTCTTGTTTTGGGGTCTATGGTTCTTAGTCTTTCTTACTTGCTCATTTACTTACGTGCATTTTCATTCTTGTCTTTTATTACTTGCAATTTATTACCATGTCATTTAATTACTTGCTTGTAGCCTTTTCTTTTCTTTGTATCTTTTCCTTTGCTCTCTTCGTTGTTTTGTGAATGGTGGTGTGAATATTGTTGTTAGGAAAAGAGAAAGATATTACAAGTTAACGTTTCGTTTTTCATTTCCTTTTCCCTTCTTTTCCATTTGAAACTCCGCTCAAATCTTACCCAAGCGCTCCGTTAGGCACCTTACCCTACGTGATTCCTAACCGTGACCGGTTGCATTCAGTTTGGCCGGAGGCGAAAGCAAGAGACAAGAACGGACGGACAAGAGTCAATAAGCCGGATTCACGAATACCATGCTTAAGTCCCCCAATGCACGTTGTTGCCGATTGTTCTAGCTTCAATCGTTAAGTTCGGCTCAAAGTACTTGAATACGGAATCGATTAACTTACACTATCCTATTGTTTCCTAACAAGCCTTATACTTGAATATAACACATAGGTTAGATAACGAACAAATACGCCATGCGCGTTAACTCGTAAGAACAAGAACATAAAACGCTCCGTCTCCTTATGGATCGACCCGTGCTCATCGCGGCTAGCTGTAAAGCGACACCGTCCTGATCGCGGTTAAACTTTAGAACTTTTAAATATCCGACCCGCTTTTGGCGTGCAATCAAATGGCTCCGTTGCCGGGAAAACGGTAACGTTTTTGTTTTTGTTATTTCGGGTTAATCTTGTTAATACCCATCTAACCCTATTTTTCTAAACAACATAAAAATTTCTAAACCGAAAAAACCAAAACCAAAACAAAAACTAACAAAACTAACCTTTTTGTTCTCTGAAAATTGAACCTGCAAGCACTTTGGATCTCAATAGAAACGATAAACAATACTAGTATGGCATTATTGGAACACTGAGACTACTGTTGAAATTTGGAGCCCTACCTCATCAAGTTGGCCGGCGACATCAACCCCAAATCCGGGGACGCCGGCCTTTTCACCACCTTTTGCCTCCAATTTCTCCTCTGTGCCCCAGTGTTCTGTTTTGTCCCATTTTTATTGCTTGTTTCTATTAATTTTTAGTGTGCAGGTATTTGGGCATTCGTATCGCTTTTTCGCACTAATATCCATTTTTTTCCGACATTTGTAGATTTTGCGGATTTGCGAATAGCGATTGTGGAGAGCAAAGTGCACATTCAAAGTTAAGGTGGTTACGAAGTACAGTGCCAAAGATCCGGGTTGATTGACCCGCGCAAGCGAACTTGTCAAGCTTACCGGATTCGATTCAACGGGGGTTTCTTAACCCACAACTTAACAGTACGTACTTTAGTAACACCTTTTTCTCAAATCCGACGCTTCCAATATAATATCTTTGCAGGATTCTTTGCAAGTTCGCTAGAAAACGCCAAAAATTGACTAACCCGTATTTGTTGCAGTGCCGAGCTTAAACTAAACAACAATTGTTTGATTCTTTGAATAAAATTTTTTCATTGAATTGCGCATTACATACATTAATACGGACTTAAGGGCAAGCGAACCCCACAACAGACGGTAAAGGATTTCATCACCTTTTCCGTGGCCCACAAATCACGAACTTGAACATAACACCCACACAAATTTTAAAAGAAACTAGACTTTAAGCCTTAAGGATTTCGCGCTCACTAGGAGAGGTTAATTGTGTTTAGAACACCGCTTAACGGTATATTGTTTACGAGGTGTCTAGGAAAGTGTTAACGGCGAAACCGCCAAAAGAGAAAGGGTTATTTAATTAAGGACCTTCACGAAAGCGTCGGAAAACCTCCCCTTATCTCTGCACTTACCTGGCCTCGTGATCAGTATATTTTGAGCCTGTTTCTCGACTCAGTTTTCCATCGACAACCAAGTTCTTGAGCAGGTCTAGTTGACCTAGGTAAACCCTTGAACGATTAGGTGTGTGGTATTTTTGTGTCGTGATTGTTTTGGGTCTAGATTCTTTTTGTGTGTATATTTCATTCTTTTGTTAATAACTAACTAAAAAATAAAAAAAATAAAAAATTCGCATTCTCTTTTCCCTCCTTTTCTCTTCCTTTCTTTCTTTCTCCATTCATATCATGGGTACCCCACCTCGGAAAACCCTTGCCGAACTTTGGTACCCACAACCAAACATAACTTCCTATGGTTCTTGCTTTGGTCGAATTTCGAACGACCCCTCAATGCCCAAAATTTCATTGAAAGATCGCATAGACGCATCTAGGACAAAGACTTGTACTCCGCAATCCACTTTGTATCAACCGTTTCAACCTTCACCACCCTCTTATGTTGATACCCCTTTTGCAAGTCGTCATTTGTCCATCGCTGAACATATTGAACAATCCCGTAGCCGATCTTTCAATCCTTTCACCACTACAAATTCTTTGGATCAACAATTCCATTCACCTTCTTATTCGTATGTTGATCCTACCCCTGTCCAACCATTTAATTCCTACCAGTCCTACCCAACTTTTGCGCCTTCCCTAGACACTGCTTCTACACCGCCGTTTGGGAATTTTCAATACCCAAACAACTTTGAATCTTTTACTGAAACCCCTTCATAACCTATGGCTAGTCTAGAACAGCCGTTGGAAGACTTTATGGTAGCGTCATGCCAACAGATGATGGATTTGAATGCGTCCATGGCTGCCCTGATACAACCTAGTGATCCAGTAGCTAGTTTCCAACTAGCTCCAAATTTTCAAATGTATGAAGAGGCGGTTGGACAGGTTAAGAATTTGAGTGGAGAGAGTGAGTTGTATAACCTTCCAAATCGAACCTACCCATTTCAACTTGATTCACACGACTCCGGTTTTGAATGTCTATCTAATGTTCCAAACGATTCACCATTTGAAGATAGAAGGATTAATGAGTTGTGCGACTTTGAAGTATTTGATTTACTCGATTGTGAAGGGTCCCTTCCAAGTGAAACCAGTCCTAAACCTTTTGACCTCTACACCTCCATCATAGAACCAGAATCGATTGAAGTCCATGCTTTTGATGAGGTGTCTGAGAATATTGATTTTCAGTTGATTGAGGATATTGACGCTGGGAATATTTTGGATGATGAACCTGTAGATTTGGATGAGTTTTTCTCTCCAATTTATCATCCCGAGTCATTAATTGTTTTTCCCGAACTTCATATGCGTCTTGATTTTGATGAAATATGCATGGATAGGCTTAACTTTGAGGAGAATTTTGAGGATATTTTTGAGGATGAAACAGTTCTAGATGATGAGTCGGATTTTCCAATTCATCCTATTCCTTTCATTTACTGTGTACAACCTCCTGAACCTGTAACCGATAACCTTCCTCAAGTACTCCCCTCCATCCTTTCCATCGTTCCGACCGCGCAAGAAACCGTATCACTTTCATTTCTTGTGTTTGGTTTACCAAGTTCGGCGTACCCATTTCTCACGAATCTTGAGGGATTTGACCCCATTTCTCGACGAGTTAATACATTAGCACAAACGCTTCTTACACATCGGTCATTACAAATTGTGCTAATTTATTCACTCCATTTTCACCCTCAAGTTCGTATTCCATTTCTTTCTCCCTTCCGCCATTCTTCTCCTCCACCGAGACCGCATACCACTTCTACCTCCATACGGTCTCGCGTATTCTCCATTTCTTTCCTCACCATATTCTTTCCCCAACCTGCACATAATAGCGATAAGATTTTTGAATGGTTGGTGCTCACTTTTGCCTTGTGTAAGGCCTTGTATTGATTGATACCGTTCTCTTTCCTCCCTAATCCTGAACTTCAACGCTTAACAGTGGAAACACTGTTTTACTTAAGTTTGAGGGGGAACATTTTGGTGTACATATTTTTTGTTTTTATTTTGTATATAATTTGATTTTGGGGAGGCACCGACAATTTTGACCCTCTTGGTGTAGCCTGACTGTGAGGGCATTATCAAGTTTAAGTTTGGGGGTGTGCTCGGTAAGCTTTCTTCCTTCGCATTCATTTGTATATTCTGCATTTGCATACTTATTTTAAAACCTATAAAAATAAAAAAAAAATCTAAAAACATAAAAACTTTTCGTCAAGTTAGCTAGTGGAGAACTTAAATTCAATATTTCGACGGTTTTGTTTAACAAGATAGGAACAACTAAATCCTATTTTTAGATTTTGAAAACCTTAAAAATAACTCTCCTTTGAAGTTAACTATAGAGAATATATGTCTTTACATCACACTACACGTGTCGTGAGTTTTGAAAATTAAATGACAAGTCTATTATGTCTGAAAACTTTTAAATTGATAAACTATTTTTGTTGGATAAAGTGCCCTCAGAGTCAATTATTGGATCACAGGTACGTCATTGCAATAATTGAGGGAGGACCTATACCTGTAGGACAGTCTTACACAAGATGATAGTATGCTATCTGGTTTATCTTTATCATCGTGTACAGCTTTAGGTGACATTACAGGTCACCATTGCATGTTGGTAGAGCCCTTAGGATTCTTGCTTGACGGCCAGCAGTATGATGGCGATCATATACGTGGGAGCTGGGGTTTATAGGCATATCCTTAAAAGGTCCCTAGTCATGGGAGTTTCGAGACTGGGCATCGATACTCCATTAGTAGACTAGTGTATACAGTCGAGACACCGACGAGGGGCGGTGGCCAGTCACACAAGCCATTGGTGTCAGTTGGTTCACCTAAGATGTATACAGGTGCTCATTGGGTTATGAGTACACCGGACAGGACTCGCCGGGAACATGCTAGTTGGTATTATACCTGACATCAGATAGCAGTTCCCTGGTGACATGTGTACAGGTTAGTTCATCGACCTGAGATCGTCATTTGTCTCGTGTAAGTTCCCACTATGCTTTGATTACTACCCTACCATGGCTCAAAGGAGTCGTGCAAATAGGTTTTAGTTGGTTACAGTCCCGAGCTATATGGAGGAAGTGAGCGGATCGGCAGTGGTTTCGTCTCTCCCGGTATTGGGGGTGAGATCGCGCTGTGTCTAGGAGAGCTATTACACGAAGTCCTTGGCCAAGGCAGGAGATTTACTGGTAGGTATTCCAGTAGTATCTCAGGGTGTTCTGGGCTACACCCCGAAACGAATTGTACCACTTTTGGGGGTTTGACTTTTACCAACCCTCTAGGCCCGCCATGCGATGCTTATAGACGATCGAAGCGGACTGTACGGATATTGTCACTGACAGGCTCAGTAGGGTGTCAGGATGAGTTCGCTCATCGACCTCCCATTTGGTCAATACCTGCTAGCCCGTTACGTACGGGTAATACCTCTGACGTGCTAGTGGTTAAATCCACAGCCAAAGTATTGACGAGTCTTTAGAGTCCCCTACAGATAGTTTTCATGTTTCGGGCGAAACGTTGTAGAGGCCGTATGATATATAGCAGGGTCCGATCATATACGTGCAGTAGTGCACGGATCATGATGGGGCGGATCATACTAGTGGGCTTTGGTTTAAGCCGGATACTAGTATTAGATTTGTTAGATTGCTTTAGTCTCATCGCATTCGCATTCAGTCAGAATGTGGATGCAGGTATGTATATACAGGTGAGGGGTATCCTTGTGATCCGTCACGAGTTTACTTTAGATGTTGCTGTATTTTTTTATTGTTGCAAACATTTGGATTAATATTTGTAAATGGAAATTGTGAGCTAAATGTCATGATAAGGAGCATTTATTGTGACACATGCACAAGTGGTGACTCATGGTCTCTTTCTTTGTGCACGTGTCACATTTGAGATTGATTTATGTGTTGAATTGATAAGAGGAGAGAGAGGGGCATCCATGATATGGTTGTTAGCTCTCATATTATTCTTCTAACTCACTCTCATTTTTATCATTCCATCATAAAAGAAAAGAAAGAGAAAACCTTCTTCTTCTTCCTCTTTCTTCTCTAGCTCATAATCTCCATCAATGGCAACACCTTCAACCACCATCCATCTCATAGATGCAAGAGACAAAGTGATCACAAACTTGTTGGAGATAGTGCCCTCAGAGTCAATTATTAGGTCACAGGTACGTGATTGTAATGATTGAGGGAGGACCTATCCCGGTAGGACAGTCTTACTCGAGATGATAGTATGCTATCTGGTTTACCTTTATCATCGTGTACTGCTTTAAGTGACCTGACATGTCGCTATTACACGTTGATAGAGCCCCTAGGATTCTTGCTTGACCACCAGCAGTATGAGGGCGATCATATAAGTGGGAGCTGGGGGTCTACAAGCATATCCTTAAAAGGTCCCTAGTCGTGGGAGTTTCGAGACCGGGCATCGATACTCCATTAGTAGACTAGTGTATACAGTCGTGACCCCGACGAGGGGCGGTGGCCGGTCTCACAAGCCACTGGTGTCAGTTGGATCACCTAAGATGTATACAGGTGCTCATTGGGTTATGAGTACACCGGACAGGACTCGCCGGGAACATGCTAGTTGGTCATATACCAGACATCAGATGGCAGTTCCCTGGTGACATGTGTGCAGGTTAGTTCATCGACCTGGGGATCGTCATTTGTCTCGTGTGAGTTCCCACTGTACTTTGATTACTACCCTACCACGGCTCAAAGGAGTCGTGCAAACAGGTTTTAGTTGGGTACAGTCCCGAGCCACATGGAGGCAGTGAGCGTATCTTCAGGGGTTCGTCTCTCCCGGTATTGGGGGTGAGGTCGTGCTGTGTCTAGGAGAGCCATTACACAAAGTCCTTGGCCAAGGCAAGGAGATTTACTGGTAGGTATTCCAGTAGTATCTCAGGGTGTTCTGGGCTACACTCCGACACGACTTGTACCGCTTTTGGGGGTCTGACTTTTACCAACCCCCTAGGCCCGCCATACGATACTCATAGACGAACGGACCGGACTGCACGGATATTGTCACTGACAGGCTCAGTAGGGTTGTCGGGCTAAGTTCGCTCACAGACGTCCCTTTTTAGTCAGTACCTGGTAGCCCGTTACGTATTGGCTTATACCTCTGACGTGCTAGTGGTTAAATCCACAACCAAGGTGTTGACGAGTCTTTAGAGTCCCCCACATTCAGTTACTCAGCTTTCGGGCGAAAGGTTGTAGAGGCCGTATGGAGATATGGCAAGGTCCGATCAGATACGTGCTGTATTGCACAGATCAGGATCGGACAGTTTGTACTATAGGCCGTATGGTTATATGGCAGGGTTCGATCAGATACGTGCGGTATTGCACGGATCAGGATCGAACAGATATTACTAGCCGGTTTTGGTATAAGCCGGATCCTAGTATAGTACAGTGGAGATTTTGTCTCATTGCATTTGTATTTCGGTCGGAATACAAATGCGGGTGTGTATGTACAGTATCGGGGTTTTCCTGTAATTTATTACGGGACCAGTTTTCTGGAGTTGCCAGTTTGCTTTCCGTTTCGGCCAATTTCCATTGTTCCGTTCATTGGCCGAAGATTGGTGGAGGAGGGCTTATTTGCATTGTTGCAAATAGGCATTTGTGGAGGGGGTCTTTGCATCTTTGTTTTATCATGATAGCCTCTCATTGACCTTGACTTCTAGCTTCATGATTGCTTGACTTTTAGTGATCATCATGGTTGTTGATGATGAGTTTGGTGATGATGGTTGGATGAGTGTTGGTTTTGCTTGTGATCATTGCTTGATATCATAACCATTCCTTTCTTTCTCTTTTTGATTATGGTTGTGGTTTTTGATCTTTTGGTTTTTATCATATCACTCCCTCACTCCATGCTCTTCTCCTCACCTCTTTGGCCGGCCACTTAGGATGGGGGCTGTCCAATATTGTGTGGGTGTATTTTTGGTTCACATCATGCTCCAAAATACCCACTAGCTCCTCCACATTGTTCTGGTTTTTCACCCCTCCACCAAATGGCATCTCCACTACCCCATAAGGAGACACAAGTTCTACTACATATTCTACAACGAACCTTGGGCACGTCGAGTAGCCGGCTTCGTGCCCGAGTTGCCTCGGCATTGAGGTGGGAGCCCGTAAACGAAGAAGGCGATGTGGTGCACTTCCGGCGACGAGGAGGAGACAGGACTTTTCCGCAGGAGATCGGGACCATGACGAGAAGACCGGAGGACTTGGATCGTCGGTATATCTCTACTCCCTTTCTTGTAGATAGCTTAGACTAGTTAATGGTTCGATCCGGTTAAAGTGCGCGGTGGTGCCGGTTTGCTAAGTCCGCAAAATTTAAGTTATTCACCGCTTCCGCATTCCGGCGTCGGATTGACGGCCGGGGCGCCGCCGTGCACTTACAGTGGTATCAGAGCCTCGCCATTAACTTAGTCTAGCTTTGTGTAATGTGTTTGCATTTCCGATCGATCAAAAAGTTCCAAAACTGCATTTTAGTTCGCATCAGTTTCTGTTGAAAATTTTTGGTCTCGAAAATTTTTTCAGGTTATAAAATATTGATGTACTGGAAAATCTAAGGGTTCTGTAAAAATTTGACGAAGTAACTCCACAGTTGGAGCGCGGAACCGCCGCGAAAACCACCTTTGTGCGGCCCTTCCGCCGCGCACTATTCACATCACTTCACCATTTTTTTACAGAGGCCTTCTGGGCTTAAAATATGGGCTTTGGAATATTAAAGTTGGGCCAATTGTTTCTGTGAGTGCTACAGTTTTCTTTGGGGCCCACTTGTTAATTGTTTGATCAATCGGAAATTTTTTAAACACATTTTTCACAGTATTTACATTATATCTGCGACCGTGAATGTCACTCGATCGGTAAATCCGGTCTAACTGCTATAGCCCGGTTAGACGGATTTGCGAACGTGACTTTCACGTTGATGTTCTATGTATTTGCTGTGATGTTGCGGATCGGTCGTGGGGGATAGCCTGGATGCAATGCTAGTACAGTTTTGTTGTATTATGTACATTTGATATTGCGGGGCGAGCGTCCGACATGTGGACTGCCGTCACTGCCTGATTGTATTATTATTTTGGGGCACGACCTGGTTGCGGTCGATGTACCCGTTGTATGTATATTTTACTTTCTGTACTAGGATTGTCCCGCGGAGGGGTGCACGGATAGCCGGGTTCTGGAGGGCAACAAGCCCGCATCTCATGGCATTGAGACGGAGGGGGCTTCACTCTAGGATTGGCGGGCTATTCGCCGCACTCGTAGGGGGTACAGGTTGATCCAGGAGGGGTGCCCAAGTTGCCGGATTCCGTGAAGTGCTGGGTGGTCCATTCACGGGGCTGAAGGGGGCTGCCTCGCTTCAGGTTTTGGCGGGTGACTTGCCGCGCCCGTAGGGGTCTAGGATTTCATTGCACAGGCTATCCACACGACCAGGGGAACGTCGGGTTTCAGTAGTGGCTCTGTGAAACCCGGGGATCCCAGATATCTGTATTGTTTCTGTGATGCTGTTCATTCTCTGTGATGTTGCATTTCTTTCACGCCTTGAGCGAAATATAATATATTGGTATATATATTAGTAGATGTCGTATATGTTTTGCATCCGCGCTAGTCCAGTCCCCGCTCTGTCGTTAGTAAGCTAACCTAACGGGTAATGACGGGACCCAGTGGCGAATGCGGATGGCATATACGTACATCAGTATATTTTCGTTCTTTTTGGTGTGATCAATTGATGGGACTGCATTGATTCGGATCAATGCAAGTTAAAACAAACCTAATATGATGTTGTTGGAACACTTTTCAAAAAGCTGTTATTGCAAGGACGTTTACTTTTGTTTTGCATCGTGGTATTCATTGGAATATCCTGCTCCTCAGTCGACGAGGCAAGGGCCGAGATCCCTTCACCGGGAGTGACCCCTTGGACAGAAGTTTGCGTCAGGGCATTAACTTCACTATAGCCGATTACTTTTGCTTTGCATCGCGGTATTCATTTGGAATATCCTGCACCCCATTCTACGGGGAAAGAGCCGAGATCCCTTCACAGGGAGTGACCTCTTTAGCAACGGTTTTCGTCACTATATTTTTAAAAGCTATCCGTTCCTTCGACGATATCAAGTTCATTACGTTAAAGGTTTTCGCCAGAAACCATTCGTAGCCCTCCGTCATTTCAGTTAAATATTCGGTAGTATTCAAGCTATGTATTTTGACCTCACGCCAAGGCATAGTGTTTGGTAGCTGCCGGTTATTTATCTGTTGCATAGATAGATGCGTTGGTTTGGGACAGTCGTACTACTATTTTGGCCTACGTCAAGGGTATGTACGGGTGGGTTCAAATTAACCTGGATAATGACGGGCAGAACTTGACATGTGACTTATGATATTTTGACCTCACGCCAAGGTCATAAGAGCATGGGGCAGAAATCACATCGGGAGTTTCAAAAGAACTGAAACTTGCCAGATATGCGCATACCTTCTGGAGTGTGATACCGTGAGCGGATTCCGTCACGTTATCATGCGATGATAGTTGGATCCCGATTCCCACTGATGAGTTAGTTTACTCCTCGGGTGACCCCGACTAATTCTTCTTTCAGGTTTGGAGGAGAATTTGAGGTACAGTGGGAGGTTTCCAGATTAGATAAATTGGTAACCATTCTGATCTAGGATAGAGTGCACGCTGAGTGTTTCTTCTCTCTCTCTCTCTGGCAGCGACCATTGACCCGACCCTAGACTATGACTCCGTGACCAAGTTGACCGAACTTACTTAACACTGGCTTTTGGATTGTCAGAGTTGCAGACCTCATTGCCACTCCTACTTTTACCCTTTTCTCCAGGACACCCCGTATTGCTACGAACGTCCACTTCCATTGGACAAAACCATCGTATGGTTAGATACGAACTCGAAAGAATTTATTCGAGGATGGTTTCCGGTTCTGGAGAAAACGGATAGGATTATTCAGTTGTCTTTTCCTTTTACCCTCTCTCAGGTTACGAGTACTCCTTGGTTTAGGGGTAGTACACCTATTACGCAAATTGGATTGTCTTCTTCCAAACCTTAGGCTGGTGCCGACCGGTAGGGAATGAAGAAAACCAATTAGCATAACGATGGTGTGCAGAAGGTATTAAGTTCAGACAAAGCAAGGGATTAGTAAGAGGGCAAAGTAAATTGCAACAGATATTCACGACCAAACCAAATATTTCATTACCACTCCCACATCACCTTTGTATTTCTCCAGGACACTCCGTATCACTACGAAGATCCACAGTTTATTTGGATACTCCATCGTATGGTTATATACGAACTCGAATGGAACTTGTTCCAGTTCGGGGATGGATTCTGGTTCAGGAGAAATAGGAATAAGGTTTATTCGGTTGTCTTTTATCTTCACCCTCTCTCATTGCGAGTGTTCCTAGGATGCGGACAGTACACCCATTATGCTTATTGGATAGTCTTCTTCCAAACCATAGGCTGGTGCCGAACGGTAGGGAAGGAAGAAAACCATTTGGCCTAAAAGGGTGTGCAGAAGGTAAAGACTAAAGACATATGAAGGGATTTGGAGAGGTGGCAAAGAACTATACGGTTACAGTCGTGAATCTGGAAGAGGCATTACTAGGAATACCAGAATACCCTATCGGAACATTTCAATGTTTCAGTTTCACTGTGTAATGTTAAAGGAAAACTGATTTCCCGATTAGATACTTACTCCAGGGTATGTATTTACCAGGTACGATTCTCACATCTGTATGGTTTTACAGATGATGAGTGGGAGTAAGTTGTTGGGAATTGGGTGATTATCCTCATTATATCGGGATTCGTTGTAATCGGTGATATTTGAGGAAATCACCTGGGCTGTTTGCCGGTCGGCAAATATTTGGTTTTGAATATCCACTGTTATGCACCAATTTCAAATTGATATATCTGTACGTCTATTTTCATAGAGTGAGATATACCTTTCTGAAATTATGTCTACGACATTTACCTATATCAGTGGATGGTTAGGTAAGGAGCATTAAACAGCGGTGTAATTCTTCTTAACCATAAGTACAGTTTTCAACCTACGACACAAAGTGAATGAGTTATCAGACTCAAGGGACTTATACAAAGTATTGTATGTTGTCCAGTTTCCATTAGGACAGAGGGGTTGGTCCTCGTACTATATTCGGTTTACTTATGACTTCTCTAGTTTTTAGACAAGTGTTTCGTGGAAACAAAGGGTCCGAATTTGGAGAAGTTATAGGTATTTGAATAGAGTAAAGAACCAGGTGTAGCAAGTATCGGGATTCTTCAAAGTGATCGAAGATGTAGATACTTGTATATGGTATTCAGTTGATAGTAGTGATTAAGAGAAATTGCTTCTCTTTCAGGTTACTCATAAATGGAAGCATTCCTAAGTTGAGTAACGCTGATTGGCCTCCTTCCATTTAGTTGACATGCGCTGGGGACAGCTGCATGATTTGAATCTGGTTCAATTAAATCAGTGCCTCTGTTTCTATATTGGATATAGAACAGTTCATATCTTAACGATGTTAAGGTACGGGGAGTTGTCCGGTTTATGATTAAAACCAGACACTGGACAACTCAAGGCACGTTTCTGTAATGGCTGTTTGTGGGTTGACCCAGGCTATGATGCGGGTTGACTTTCTACCATCTGGAAGATCAATAGCAATATTGTTCTTGACTCGCCACAGTTTTAAATTAAAAATGGATTTTTTCAGGAAAACAGTAGTGGGAGTATGGTAGAACTGGAAGTGATTCCAGAACCACAAACGATTACTGAAGATTTGATAAGGAACCTAAAGATTCAATCTGAATTGACATTCCATTGGCCACTCCGCAGATAAGGTGGGTAACTTCAGGCACCCGAGAGGTACTACGGTAGCCTCAAGGACGGTGACAGGGAAGTTCTTGTTTACCCACAATTACCATTGCTGTTGTTCCAGGGTGCGAGACCCGGCGGGAGGATGAGTATAGCGTAGTTCTAAACCAGTTTTAGAAGTGTACGTCTATATGACTCTGCCAGAGGGTTGTCGTAGTCAGTGGGAGCAGCGGAAGCATTGGTGGACAGGTAGCTTATGTCTATTTATAGACTAAAGCAGATGTAGCGGAGATAGATCATCTATTTCTGACGTGACAGTCATAGGTTTGACTTCATCAGAATAGGGGATGGATCTGTTGAGAAGGTAGTAGGGTGTGATGTCCTGGTATCTGGATGACATACACAGAATAGGAAAGGAAACTCCTATACTACAATCGGTTATACTTTGGTCGTCACACAGTTGTTTCTCCACAAAGGAAATGGATTTTATATCAGACATACTGGTTACTAGATCTATGGTTTTAGATCTAGATTTGGGTGGTTTCCCAATCAGGGTACTTGACAGCATTCTAAGAGTATTTAGGATGGACGACTCCTGGCACGGTAGTGTACCTGCAGGTAATGGAGTCACCCTCTCTAAAGGTGTCTTACAGACTAAAGGGGAGAGGGACGTGCATGATTGGCAGATCACTTGCTCAGGCAATTGAGTCAATCATGAGATGTCAAGTACCACACCAGATGTTGTTCTTGCACTAGATGCAATAAGTTGACATTAATCCAATCCTGGAGAAACAGT
The DNA here is from genome assembly GCA_030015575.1 of Agapanthus africanus. Classification (NCBI taxonomy): domain Eukaryota; kingdom Viridiplantae; phylum Streptophyta; class Magnoliopsida; order Asparagales; family Amaryllidaceae; genus Agapanthus; species Agapanthus africanus. The sequence continues at coordinate 498,560,026 of CM057337.1, read as the reverse complement.
CGGAAGCAGTTTTAGAACATAAGTGGATGTTCTAGGGATATGATAACGACAGCCTCATTCAGGAGACAGTTATCATTCCAGGCTTCCAAGGTGACATGGACGACAAGGAGGTTGTCAGAGTTATAGTTTTCCTTCTGATGAGGGGCAGTATTTTGGACAGGTGGTCCAAGGCAATACTGAGGGTGGCATGGCGCAGGATACTGATTAAGTTCAGTTGACGATACAGTCTAAGAAGTTTGGATTTGAAGTTCATTTATGAGCTAGGTCCCATCAGACATCCAGACATATTCTGAGACAGGTATTGCTCTTTTCGGGAGATGGCTTTCTCCGCGAACTTGAGATTTTGAGAGAGACATAGAAAGAAACAACTAAGCGGATCCACTCACTGAGGCTATTCCTCGAACGCAATAGTTCCGCAAACGAGCTTTGTGAGACTGACTAGTAGAGGAGTTGGATGTTCGGTATCACACGGGCTGTGAGTAGGCGACATCGCAATAATTAGCCTTGAGTGCAAGTGGGAGATTGTTGGAGATAGTGCCCTCAGAGTCAATTATTAGGTCACAGGTACGTGATTGTAATGATTGAGGGAGGACCTATCCCGGTAGGACAGTCTTACTCGAGATGATAGTATGCTATCTGGTTTACCTTTATCATCGTGTACTGCTTTAAGTGACCTGACATGTCGCTATTACACGTTGATAGAGCCCCTAGGATTCTTGCTTGACCACCAGCAGTATGAGGGCGATCATATAAGTGGGAGCTGGGGGTCTACAAGCATATCCTTAAAAGGTCCCTAGTCGTGGGAGTTTCGAGACCGGGCATCGATACTCCATTAGTAGACTAGTGTATACAGTCGAGACCCCGACGAGGGGCGGTGGCCGGTCTCACAAGCCACTGGTGTCAGTTGGATCACCTAAGATGTATACAGGTGCTCATTGGGTTATGAGTACACCGGACAGGACTCGCCGGGAACATGCTAGTTGGTCATATACCAGACGTCAGATGGCAGTTCCCTGGTGACATGTGTGCAGGTTAGTTCATCGACCTGGGGATCGTCATTTGTCTCGTGTGAGTTCCCACTGTACTTTGATTACTACCCTACCACGGCTCAAAGGAGTCGTGCAAACAGGTTTTAGTTGGGTACAGTCCCGAGCCACATGGAGGCAGTGAGCGTATCTTCAGGGGTTCGTCTCTCCCGGTATTGGGGGTGAGGTCGTGCTGTGTCTAGGAGAGCCATTACACAAAGTCCTTGGCCAAGGCAAGGAGATTTACTGGTAGGTATTCCAGTAGTATCTCAGGGTGTTCTGGGCTACACTCCGACACGACTTGTACCGCTTTTGGGGGTCTGACTTTTACCAACCCCCTAGGCCCGCCATGCGATACTCATAGACGAACGGACCGGACTGCACGGATATTGTCACTGACAGGCTCAGTAGGGTTGTCGGGCTAAGTTCGCTCACAGACGTCCCTTTTTAGTCAGTACCTGGTAGCCCGTTACGTATTGGCTTATACCTCTGACGTGCTAGTGGTTAAATCCACAACCAAGGTGTTGACGAGTCTTTAGAGTCCCCCACATTCAGTTACTCAGCTTTCGGGCGAAAGGTTGTAGAGGCCGTATGGAGATATGGCAAGGTCCGATCAGATACGTGCGGTATTGCACAGATCAGGATCGGACAGTTTGTACTATAGGCCGTATGGTTATATGGCAGGGTTCGATCAGATACGTGCGGTATTGCACGGATCAGGATCGAACAGATATTACTAGCCGGTTTTGGTATAAGCCGGATCCTAGTATAGTACAGTGGAGATTTTGTCTCATTGCATTTGTATTTCGGTCGGAATACAAATGCGGGTGTGTATGCACAGTATCGGGGTTTTCCTGTAATTTATTACGGGACCAGTTTTCTGGAGTTGCCAGTTTGCTTTCCGTTTCGGCCAATTTCCATTGTTCCGTTCATTGGCCGAAGATTGGTGGAGGAGGGCTTATTTGCATTGTTGCAAATAGGCATTTGTGGAGGGGGTCTTTGCATCTTTGTTTTATCATGATAGCCTCTCATTGACCTTGACTTCTAGCTTCATGATTGCTTGACTTTTAGTGATCATCATGGTTGTTGATGATGAGTTTGGTGATGATGGTTGGATGAGTGTTGGTTTTGCTTGTGATCATTGCTTGATATCATAACCATTCCTTTCTTTCTCTTTTTGATTATGGTTGTGGTTTTTGATCTTTTGGTTTTTATCATATCACTCCCTCACTCCATGCTCTTCTCCTCACCTCTTTGGCCGGCCACTTAGGATGGGGGCTGTCCAATATTGTGTGGGTGTATTTTTGGTTCACATCATGCTCCAAAATACCCACTAGCTCCTCCACATTGTTCTGGTTTTTCACCCCTCCACCAAATGGCATCTCCACTACCCCATAAGGAGACACAAGTTCTACTACATATTCTACAACGAACCTTGGGCACGTCGAGTAGCCGGCTTCGTGCCCGAGTTGCCTCGGCATTGAGGTGGGAGCCCGTAAACGAAGAAGGCGATGTGGTGCACTTCCGGCGACGAGGAGGAGACGGGACTTTTTCGCAGGAGATCGGGACCATGACGAGAAGACCGGAGGACTTGGATCGTCGGTATATCTCTACTCCCTTTCTTGTAGATAGCTTAGACTAGTTAATGGTTCGATCCGGTTAAAGTGCGCGGTGGTGCCGGTTTGCTAAGTCCGCAAAATTTAAGTTATTCACCGCTTCCGCATTCCGGCGTCGGATTGACGGCCGGGGCGCCGCCGTGCACTTACAGAACTTTCTCTACATCACCTTGGACACGTCGGCTAGCACACTTCGTGCCCAAGTTGCTTCGGATGAAGCGGGAGCCCGTAAAAAGAATCGATGATGTGGTGCTCTTTCCGACGAGGAGATCAAGACCGGAGATGCCGCGAGGAGCTTGGGATGGTGGCCAAAGACCGAAGGACACAGATCGATCGGTTTAGCATTCCAACCCTTTCTCTAGTTGCTAGTTGTATGTTAATGGTTCTATCTGGGATTTAAGCATACGATAGCACCGGTTTCTAGTTTGAAAAAGTTTTCGTTTCCGCATTTTGGCTTCGGACAGACGGCCGAGGTGCTACCGTAGACTTACATGGTATCAGAGCCACGCCATTAACCTTTACTAGCTTACTCTAACGTGTTTAGAACTTCGATCGGACGAAATTTCCAAAAACTGCATTTCCAATCATGAAGTTTCTATCGAATTTTTTTTATCGTCGAAAAATTATTTTGAGCATTGCAGAAATTCAGGCAAGGTTTTCTAAGAACACTGCAGAAAATTGGTTTCATGATATCACTATAGCGCGGCGTAACTACGGCCGAACCCACGTTTTGGCCGCGGATCCACTGCAGTACTGTAGCCACAGTGCACGAAATTTTCTGAGGTGGTCTCTGACTTGGAAATGTGGTTTCTGGTATCTTTTTGTTTGGGCCCAGATTTGTCTGAGTACTGGGTATTGTACTTGGGCCCACTTCGGGAAATTTTGTCGATCAAAAATTTTAAACATGTTAGTTCACAGTATTTACAATATATCTGCGACCGTGAATGTCATTTGATCGGTAAATCTTGTCTAATTGCTATAGCTCTTTTAGACGGATTTGCGAACGTGACATTCACATTGATGTTCTGTGTTGTGCTGTGATGTTGCGGATTTATCGTGGTGGATAGCCTGGATGCAATAGTAGTACAGTGTGGTTGTATTTGTACATTTGATATTGCGGGGCGAGTGTCCGACATGTGGACTGCCATCACTGCCTGTTTGTATATTATTCTTTTGGGGCACGACCGGGCTGGGGTCGATGTACCCGTTGTATATATTTTTATTTTCTGTACTAGTATTACCCCGCGGTGGGGTGCATGGGTAGCCGGGTTCTAGAGGGCAATGGGCCCGCATCTCATGGCTTTAAGACGGAGGGGGCTTCACTCTAGAATTGGCGGGCTATTCGCCGCACTCATAGGGGGTATAGGTTGACCCAAGGAGGGGTGCTCAAGTTACCGGATTCCGTGAAGTGCTGGGTGGTCCATTCACGTTGTTGAAGGGGGCTGCCTCGCTTCAAGTTTTGGCGGGTAACTTGCCGCGCCCATAGGGGTCTAGGATTTCATTGCATAGGCTATCCACACGACTAGGGGAACGTCGGGTTTCAGTAGCGGCTCTATGAAACCCGGGGATCCCAGATTATCTGTATTGTTCTATGATACTTATTACATTTTTGTGATGTTGCATTTTATCACGCCTTGAGCGAATATTATATATTGATATATATACTAGTAATTGTTGTATATGTTTTACACCCACGCTAGTACAGTCCCCGCTCTGTCGTTAGTTAAGTAACCTAACGGGTGATGATGGGACCCAGTAGCGAATGCGGATGGCATAAACGTACATCGTATTTTCGTTCTTTTGTGGTGTGATTAATTGATGGGACTGCATTGATTCAGATCAATGCAAGCTAAACAAACCTAATCTGATGTTGTTGGAACATTTTTGAAAAAAGGCTGTTATTGCAAGGACGTTCTCTTTTGTTTTGCACAGTGGTATTCGGTTATGAATATCCAGCACCTCAGTCGACGAGGCAAGGGCCGAGATCCCTTCACCGGGAGTGACCCCTTGAACAAAAGTTTGCGTCAGGGTAATAACTTCACTATAGCCGATTACTTTTTGCTTTGCATCGTGGTATTCAGTTGGAATATCCTGCACCTCATTCTACGGGGAAAGAGCCGAGATCTCTTCACCGGGAGTGACCTATTTAGCAAAGGTTTTCGCCACTATATTTTTATATAAAGCTATCCGGTTCCTTCAACGATATCAAGTTCATTACGTTAAAGATTTTTCGCCAAAAACCATCCGTAGCCCTCCGTCATTTCAGACGGGTAGCACTTAGTATTCATGCTATGTTTGTTGATCTTCGTCAAGGCATAGTGAATGGTAGCTGCTTGTTACCTTTCTGCTGCATAGATAAATGCGTTGGTTTGGGACAGTCGTATAACCTTGTTGACCTTTGTCAAGGGCTTGTACGGGTGGGTTCAAATTAACCTGGACAATGACGGGTAGAACTTAACATGTGACTTATGATTTGTTGACCTTCGTCAAGGTCATAAGTGCATGGGGAAAAAATCACACCGGGAGTTTCTAAAGAAACTGAAACTTGCCAGATATGCGCATACCTTATGGAGTGTGATAACGTGAGTGGATTCCATCACGTTATCTTGCGATGATAGTTGAATCCCGATTCCCACTGATGAGTAGGCTTACTCTTCGGGTGATCCCGACCAATTCTTCATTCAGGTTTGGAGGAGAATTTGACGATACAGTGGGAGGTTTCCTGATTGGATAAATTGATAACCATTCTGATCTAGGTTAGAGTGCACGCTGAGTGTTTCTTTTCACTCTCCCTTTGGCAGCGGCCATGACCCGACCCTTGACTATGACTCAGTGACCAAGTTAACCGAACTTTCTTAAAACACTGGCTTTTGGATTGTCTGAGTAGCATACCTCATTGCCACTCCTACTTTTACCCTTTTCTCCAGAACACCCCGTATTACTACGAACATCCACTTCCATTGGATAAAACCATCGTATGGTTATATACGAAATCAAAGGAACTTGTTCCAGATTCGAGGATGGTTTCTGGTTCTGGAGAAAACGAATTGGACTATTCAGTTGTCTTTTTCTTTTACCTTCTCTCAGGTTGCGAATGCTCCTTGGATTAGGACGGTACACCCATTACGCTAATTGGATAGTCTTCTTCCAAACCATAGGCAGGTGCTAAACGGTAGGGAATGAAGAAAACTAAATAGCCTAACGATGGTGTACAGAAGGTAATAAGTTAAGACAAATAAAGGGATTAGTAAGAGGGCAAAGTAAATTGCGACTGCTATTCACGACCAAACCAAGTATTTCATCGCCACTCCTACTTCACCTTTGTATTTCTCCAGGACACTCCGTATCACTACGAAGATCCACAGTTATTTGGATACTCCATCATATGGTTATATACGAACTCGAAGGAACTTGTTCCAGTTCGGGGATGGATTATGGTTCAGGAGAAATAGGAATAAGGTTTTATTCAGTTGTCTTTTATCTTCACCTTCTCTCTGGTTACGAGTACTCCTAAGATTAGGAGAGTACACCCATTATACTTATTGGATAGTCTTCTTCCAAACCATAGGCTGGTGCCGAACTGTAGGGAAGGAAGAAAACCATTTAGTATAAATGGGTGTACTGAAGGTAATGACTAAAGACATATAAAGAGATTTGGAGAGATAGCAAAGAAATATACGGTTACAGTTGTGAATCTGATAATGGAAGAGGCATTACTATGAATACCAGGATACCCCTTCGAAACATTTACATGTTTCAGTTTCACTGTGTATTGTTAAAAGAAAACTGATTTCCCAATTAGCCCTTGCTCCAGGGTATGTATTTACAAGGTTTGATTCTCATATCTGTATGGTTTTACAGATGATGAGTGGGAGTAAGTTATTGGGAATTAGGTGATCATCCTTATTATATCCGGATTCGTTGTAATTGGTGATATTTGAGGAAATCGCCTGGGTTGTTTGCCGGACGGCAAATATTTGGTTTTGAATATCCGTTGTTTTGCACCGATTTCAAAATGATATATCTGTACGTTTATTTTAATAAAGTGAGATATAACTTTTTGAAATTATGTCCATGATATTTACCTATATCAGTGGATGGTTAGGTAAGGAGCATTAAACAGCGGTGTAATTCTTCTTAACCATAAGTACAGTTTTCAACCTACGACACACAGGGAATGAGTTATTAGACTCAAGGAACTTATACAGAGTATTGTATGTTGTCCAGTGTCCATGAGGATAGAGGGGTTGGTAGTCGTACTATATTCTGTTTACTTGTGACTTCTCTTGTTCTTAGACATGTGTTTCGTAGAAATGTAAGGTCTATGTTTTGAGAAGTTATAGGCATAAGAATAAAGTAGAGAACCAGGCGTTGCAAGTATCAGGATTCTTCAAGGTGATCGAAGATGTAGATACTTATGTATGGTATTCAGTTAATAGTAATCATTATGAGAATTTGCTTCTCTTTCAGGTTACTCATATCTGGATGTATTTCTAAGTTGAGTAATATTGATCGGCCTCTCTCCATTTAGTTGACATGCACTGGAGACAGCTGCATGATTTGAATCTGGTTCCAATTAAATCAGTGCCTCTGTTTCTATATTGGATATAGAATAGTTCATATCTTAACAAATGTTAAGGAACGGGGAGTTGTCCGGCTTATGCTTAAAACCAGACTCTGGATAACTCAAGGAACGTTTCTGTAATGGCTGTGTGTGGGTTGACCCGGGCTATGACGAGGGTTGATTTTCTACTATCTGGAAGATCAATAGTGATATTGTTCTTGACTTGCCACAGTTTTAAGTAAAATGGATTTTTTCAGAAAACAGTAGTGGTAGTATGGTAGAACTGGAACTGATTCCATAACCGCAAACGATTACTGAAAATTTGATAAGAACCTAAAGATTCAATCTGGTTTGACACTCCATTAGCCACTCCGCAGATATGGTGGGTAACCTCAGGCACCCGAGAGGTACTCTGGTAGCCTCAAGGACGGTGACAGGGAGGTTCTTGTTTACCAGACTTGCCATTGCTGTTGTTCCAGAATGTGAGACCCGGCAGGAGGATGAGTATAGCATCGTTCTAAACTAGCTTTAGAAGTGTACGTATATATGACTCTGCCAGAGGGTTGTCGTAGTCAGTGGGAGCAGCGGAAGCATAGTGGACAAGCAGCTTATGTTTATTTATGGACTAAAGCAGATATAACGGAGATAGATCATCTATTTCTGATATGACAGTCATAGGTTTGACTTCATCAGAATAGGGGATGGATCTGTTAAGAAGGTAGTAGAGTGTGATGTCATGGTATTTGGATGACATACACAGAGTAGGAAGTGAAATTCCTATACCACAATCGGTTATACTTTGGTTGTCACACAATGGTTTCTCCACATAAGACTTGGATATTATATCAGACATTCTGGTTACTAGATCTATGGTTTTAGATCTTGATTTGGGTAGTTTCCCAATCTGGGTACTTAGACAGCATTCTAAAAGTATTTCAGAATGGACGACTCCTGGCATGGTAGTGTACCTGCAGGTGATGGTGTCACCCTCTCTGAAGGTGTCTTATAGACTAAAAGGGAGAGGGATGTACATGATTGGCAGATCACTTGCTTAGGCAATTGAGTCAATCATGAGATGTCAAGTACCACACCAGATGTTGTTTTTGCACGAGATGTAGTAAGTTGATATTAATCCTATCCTGGAGAGAAATTCGGAAGTAGTTTTAGAACATAAGTAGATGTTCTAGGGATATGATAACAACAGGCTCTTTCGGGAGACGGTTATCATTCCATGCTTCCAAGGTGACCTGGATGACTGAGTGACTGTCAGATTTATAGTTTTCCCTATGATGAGGGGCAGTGTTTTGGATAGGTGATCCAAGCGGACACTGAGGGAGGTGTGGCGCAGGGTACTGATTAAGTTGAGTTGACGATACAGTCTAAGAAGTTTGGATTTGGAGTTCATTTATGAACTAGGTTCCATCAGATATCCAGACATATTCAAAGACAGGTATTGCTCATTTCGGGAGATGGCTTTCTCCGTGAACTTGAGATAAAGAGAGACATAGAAAGAAACATCAGGGCGGATCCACTCATTGAGGCTATTCCTCGAACGCAATAGTTTCGCAAATGGGCTTTGTGAAATTGATTAGTAGAGGAGTTGGGTGTTCGGTATCACACGGGCTGTGAGTATGCGACATCGCAATAATTAGCCTTGAGTGCAAGTGGGAGATTGTTGGATATAGTGCCCTCAGAGTCAATTATTGGATCACAGGCACGTGATTGCAATGATTGAGGGAGGACCTATACCGGTAGGACAGTCTTACTCAAGATGATAGAATGGTATCTGGTTTATCTTTATCATCGTGTACAGCTTTAGGTGACATTACATGTCACTATTGCACGTTGGTCGAGCCCTTAGGATTCTTGCTTGACGGCCAGCAGTATGATGGCGATCATATACTGTTGGAGATAGTGCCCTCAGAGTCAATTATTGGATCACAGGCACGTGATTGCAATGACTGAGGGAGGACCTATACCGGTAGGACAGTCTTACTGAAGATGATAGTATTGTTAGTGTATATGCCTTAGAGGCCATTACTGTATTATACTAGTTTGTATATTACTTAATGGAAGCTTGGGATATTCACCTTGTATATACAATCTTGCTCAAAATAGTAGTATGCTACTTGGTTTGTTTCTACTTCAATGCGTACATGTGTTTATTTTAGTATATCGCCTATACACATTAGTGGAGCCCTTAGGATCTTTGCTTGATTACCAGCGTTGTGATGGCAGTCACACTAGTGGGGCTGGGTAATCTATAAGCACATCCTTATGCAGGTCCCTGGTCGCAGGACTATCGAGACAGGGCATCGATACTCCGGAGTAGACTAGCGGATGCGCTTCTCATCCCAGTGTGGGAGACGGTCTGTCCCACAGCCGTCGGTACGTCATACTTGAGATAGTATGCGGGTGCTCGTTGGGTTACGAGTACACTGGACAGGACTCGTCGGGAACTGACTAGTTGGTATTATGCCTATCATCAGTTATCAGTTCCCAGGTGACATGAGTACAGCTTAGTCCACTGACTTGACACTGTCACTTCGCCTCGAGTGTGTTCCCACTGTACTTTGATTACTACCCTACCACGGCTCAAAGGAGTCGTGCAAACAGGTGGTAGTTGGGTGCAGTCCCGAAGCACTTGGAGGCAGTGACGGTTAGACAGGATTCGTCTCTCCCGGTATTGGGGGTTGACATCGCGCTGTGTCTAGGAGAGCCATTACACGAGTAGTCCCTGGCCAGGGAAAACGAGATATACTGGTAGGCTTCCAGTGTTATCTCAGGGTGTTTTGGGCTTCACTCCGACACGACTTGTACCGCTATTGGGGGACTGACGTTTACCGCCCCCTAGGCCCGCCATGCGATGTATCAGACGAATAGACCGGACAGTACGGAGAATGTCACATTCAGGCTCAGTAGGAGTTCAGATGGGTTTCGCCTCGTCAGTCTTCTTGTCGGCATCTACCTGGGGACCGTTACGCACAGCTAGTGCCGCTTGCGGTCTGTGGTTAAACCCACTGCCAGCGTAGTGTCGAGTCTTTAGAGTCCCACACAGAAAGCTATTCGCCTTTAGGCAAAAGAGTAGAGATCGCATGGTTTTGCGACAGGTCGCATGGTTTTGCGACAGGGTTCAGTCACATCCGTGCACTTGTGCACGTTTAGTGTCCGGACAGTTTACACTAGCGGGCTTTGGTTTAAGCCAGATCCTAGTGTACCTTTTGGGATTGGATTTATCCAGTATGCATTCGTGTTCCTCGGAACGCGGATGCGGGTGTGTATGCACAGTTGACGGAGAGACAGAGGCAGAGGATTCTCATTAGGGTTGTTGACCGTTGACAGTTGACTATTGACTTTTTGCTCAACCCTAATGAGAATATGATATGTGATTAACAATAATATTAATTAAGTATTGTGGTGACATGGTTGTTGAGGGGTTGACTTTGTTGACTTGTTGACTTTGTTGACCGGTTGACTAGGTTGGACTAGTTGACCATCATGATGACAATGGCTATCATTTCATGGCAAAGACTTTTTACTTGCTTGTTTCTTTTGTGAGAAATGAGTGCATGAAATGATTTAGCCATTTTGACTTGAACCATTTTACACAATACTTGATTATTATTTTTGTGATGATGGTTTTGGATTATGAGAGCAAAGAGAGAAAAGTCTTCTCTCATTCTTTCATGCTCATTCTCTCTCTTGTTCTTGAGCTCTCATCTCCTCCTCTTGCTCTCCCTCTCTTGATTCTATGGTTCACTGGTCTCATGAGTTGAGAACCAAGAACCATAGATAAAATCCCATACAAACTCTTCTCTACTCACTCTAGTTCACAAGGTTTAGCAAACCGAGTGAACTAGTTTCTTCAAAGTTCGAAGAAGGAGCCAAAGGTTGAAGCTTTCAGGTGGATCTATCTTCGGCGCAAGGAGACGACGGGGAGAAGCCGATTCGGACGACCATCGAAGCTTGAAGACGAAGGAGTTCGAGAAAAAGAAAGATATAACCCCTTACCGAGTAGTTAGCAACTCGTAGTTAGGTTGTTAGTTAGATGTTTAACAAAGATCCGGTTTTGAGTCCATGTTACCACCTCTATGAAAATCGTTTTTCACCAGATTCCGCATGCCCGAAAGTACCGGGAGAGGTAGCATGGACTTACAAGTATGCTATCTGGTTTATCTTTATCATCGTGTACTGCTTTAGGTGACCTTACAGGTCACTATTGCGCGTTGATAGAGCCCCTAGGATTCTTTCTTGACTACCAGCAGTATGAGGGCGATCATATACATAGGAGCTGGGGTTTATAAGCACATCCTTAAAAGGTCCTTAGTCGAGGGAGTTTCAAGACAGGGCATCGATACTCCAGAGTAGACTAGTGTATACAGTCGAGACCCCGACGAGGGGCGGTGGCCGGTCTCACAAGCCACTAGTGTCAGTTGGTTCACCTAAGATGTATACAGGTGCTCATTGGGTTATGAGTACACCGGACAGGACTCGCCAGGAACCTGCTAGTTAGGATTATACCAGACATCAGATAGCAGTTCCCTGGTGACATGTGTACAGGTTAGTTCATCGACCTGAGATCGTCATTTGTCTCGTGTGAGTTCCCACTGTACTTTGATTACTACCCTACCACGCTCAAAGGTGACGTGCAAACAGGTTTTAGTTGGGTACAGTCCCGAGCCACATGGAGGTAGTGAGCGGATCTGCAGGGTTGGTCTCTCCCGGTATTGGGGGTGAGGTCGCGCTGTGTCTAGGAGAGCCATTACACGAAGTCCTTGGCCAAGGCAGGAGATTTACTGGTAGGAATTCCAGTAGTATCTCAGGGTGTTCTGGGCTACACTCCGACACGACTTGTACCGCTTTTGGGGGTCTGACTTTTACCAACCCCCTAGGCCCGCCATGCGATGCTCATAGACGAACGGACCGGACTGTATGGATATTGTCACTGACAGGCTCAGTAGGGTGTCAGGATGAGTTCGCTCATCGACGTCTCTTTTGGTCAATACCTGGTAGCGCGTTACGTATAGGCTAATACCTCTGACGTGCTAGTGGTTAAATCCACAACCAAAGTATTGACGATTCTTTAGAGTCCCCCACGGACCGTTTTCTCAAGTTTCGGGCGAAACGCTGTAGAGGCCGTATGGAGATATGGCAGGGTTCGATCTTATACCTGCGGTATTGCACGGATCACGATCGGACGGATAATACTAGCGGGCTTTGGTTTAAGCCGGATCCTAGTATTGTACAGTGTAGATTTTGTCTCTTTGCATTTGTATTCAGTGGGAATACAAATGCGGGCATGTATATGCAGTCGCGGGGTTTTCCTGTAATTTATTACGGGATCAGTTTTCTGAAGTTGCCAGTTTGCATTCCGTTCCGGCCTGTTTTCCTTTGTTCCTTCACGGCCGGACTTTTCTGATGGAGGGACTAATTTGCATATTTGCAAATTTGCAGCTGTGGAGGGGTTTTTTGTTGTTGAAAGATTATGATGGGTAAAGCATCTTTGCTTTATCATTCATGATGGTTTTGCATTTAATGTGAAGAGATTGATTTGTTTATGGATGTGAGGCTTCCTTTTTGGCTTATGGTCACCATTTTTATGTCCTACACTCACCTCCCTTGTTGATTCCCTCCTCATTCTTGATATTGGCCGGCCACTTGAGAGGTGAGGTGAGAAAGGTTCATTTGTATAAGTGGAAATTCTTCATCTCATTCCTTGCTAGAAAAATGAGAGCACCATTTTCCTCCAAAGCTTTTTCTCTTCTCCACCATCAATGGCAACTTCATAAACCGCAAGAGACAATACATTCTACACTTCATCTACTGCATCCTTGGGCACGTCGACTCACCAACTTCGTGCTCGAGTTGCCTCGGTCCAGAGGTGGGAGCCCGTAAAAGAACCCGGCGATGTGGTGCCCGTCCCGACGAGAAGATGAAGACCGGAGATTCCCGAGGAGATCGGAGTGGGGGCCGAAGACCGAAGGATACGGATCGCTCGGTATAGCCCTCTACCTTTTCTCTTATTTGATAGGTTTAGGTTAATGGTCCGATCCGGGTTTTAGGATGCGGTAGTGTCGGTTTAAAGTCAAGAAAAATTTTCGTTTCCGTATTTTGACCTCGGATAGACGGCCGGGGCGCTACCGTAGTCCTACATGGTATCAGAGCCACGCCATTAAGCTAGTCTAGCTTGCTCTAGCGTGTTTAAATGTTCGATCGAACGGATTTTCCGAAAACCCGATATCAAAAGCACAATTTCCGTCAATTTCATTTTGTGCTCCAAAAATTTTTCAGTACATTGCAGAAATATGTGCAGGGAATTCTAAGACTACTGTAGAAATTTGGTCGCATGACGTCATAATTCCACCGCGGAACCGCGGCCAAACCCATGCATTGGCCGCGGTTCTGCCGCTACCTTGACTCCTCTCTGCACCAAATTTGCACAGTAGGCTTCTGACTTGAAAATAGTGTTTTTGGAATATTCTTTTTGGGCCCAGATTTTCTTTGAGTGCTACAGTAGTGCTTGGGGCCCACTTTGGTAAATTTGATCGATCGAAAATTTTAAACTTGTTAGTTCACAGTATTTACATTATATCTGCGACCGTGAATGTCATTTGATCGGTAAATCCTGTCTAACTGCTATAGACCTTTTAGACGGATTTGCGAACATGACATTCGCTTTGATGTTCTGTGTTGTGCTGTGATGTTGCGGATTGGTCGTGGGGATAGCCTGGATGCAATGTTAGTACAGTTTGGTTTATTATGTACATTTGATATTGTGGGGAGTGCGTCCGACATGTCGACTTCCGTCACTGCCTGTTTGTATATTATTCTTTTTGGGGCACGACCGGGCTGAGGTCGATGTACCCGTTGTATGTATATTTTACTTTCTGTACTAGGATTACCCCGCGGAGGGGTGCACGGATAGCCGGGTTTTAGAGGGAAACGGGCTCGCATCTCATGGCGTTGAGACGGAGGGGGCCTCACTCTAGAATTGGCGGGCTATTCGCCGCACTCGTAGGGGGTACAGGTTGACCCAAGGAGGGGTGCCCAAGTTACCAGATTCCGTGAAGTGTTGGGTGGTCCATTCACGATGTTGAAGGGGGCTGCGTTGCTTCAGGTTTTGGCGGGTGACTTGCCGCGCCCGTAGGGGTCTAGGATTTCATTGCACAGGCTATCCACACGACCAGGGGAACGTCGGGTTTCAGTAGCGGCTCTATGAAACCCGGGGATCCCAGATATCTGTATTTTTCTGTGATGCTTATTACATTTCTGTGATGTTGCATTTTATCACGCCTTGAGCGAATATTATATATTGATATATATACTAGTAGATGTTGTATATGTTTTGCATCCGCGCTAGTCCAGTCCCCGCTCTGTCGTTAGTTAAATAACCTAACGGGTGATGACGGGATCCAGTAGCGAATGCGGATGGCATATACGTACATCATTATTTTCGTTCTTTATTGGTGTGATCAATTGATGGGACTGCATTGATTCAGATCAATGCAAGCTAAACAAACCTATTTGATGTTGTTGAAACAATTTTCAAAAAAAGCTGTTATTGCAAGGGCATTCTCTTTTGTTTTGCACAGTGGTATTCGGTTATGAATATCCAGCACCTCAGTCGACGAGGCAAGGGCCGAGATCCCTTCACCGGGAGTGACCCCTTGGACAAGAGTTTGCATCTGGGCAATAACTTCACTATAGTCGATTACTTTTGCTTTGCATCGTGGTATTCAGTTGGAATCTCCTGCACCTCATTCTACGGGGAAAGAGCCGAGATCCCTTCACCGGGAGAGACCTCTTTAGCAAACGTTTTCGTCACTATATTTTTATAAAAAGTTATGCAGTTCCTTCAACGATATCAAGTTCAATACGTTAAAGGTTTTTCGCTAAAAACCAGCCGTAGCCCTCTGTCATTTCAGATTAGTATTGCCTAGTATTCGCGCTACGTTTGTCGTTGCTATTCGCCGAGACGTAGTGTGCGGTAGCTCTGTTGTACTTTTCTGTCGCATGGATATGTGGATTGGTTAGGACGGTCGTACGACTTTGTTGATTATTCGTCAAGGGTCGTGCGGGTGGATTTAACGCAATCAAGATAATGACGGGTTGAACTTGACTAGGACCTTTTGATTTGTTGATTATTCGTCAAGGTCACTTGGGTCTTAGGGGTAAAAACACACATCGGGAGTTTCTAAAGAAACTGAAACTTGCCAGGCATGCGCATAACTTCTGGAGTGTGGTGACGTGAGTGGATTCCGTCACGTTATCATGCGATGATAGTTGGATCCCGATTCCCACTGATGAGTTGGTTTACTTCTCGGGTGATCCCGACAAATTCTTCTTTCAGGTTTGGAGGAGAATTTGAGGTTACAGTGGGAGGTTTCCTGATTAGATAAAGTGATAACCATTCTGATCTAGGTTAGAGTGCACGCTGAGTGTTTCTTTTCTCTCTCTCTTTGGCAGCGACCATGACTTGACCCTAGACTATGACTCAATGACCAAAATTAACCGAACCTTCTTAAAACACTGGCTTTTGGATTGTCAGAGTTGCAAACCTCATTGCCACTCCTATTTTTACCCTTTTCTCCAGGACACCCCGTATTATTACGAACATCCACTTCCATTGGATAAAACCATCGTATGGTTATATACGAACTCGAAGGAATTTATTCTAGGATGGTTTCCGGTTCTGGAGAAAACGAATAGGACTATTCAGTTGTCTTTTCCTTTTACCTTCTCTCAGGTTGCGAGTGCTCCTTGGATTAGGACAGTACACCTATTACGCAAATTGGATAGTCTTCTTCCAAACCATAGGCAGGTGCCGACCGGTAGGGAATGAAGAAAACCAATTAGCCTAAACGGTGTACAGAAGGTATTAAGTTAAGACAAATAAAGGGATTATTAAAAAGGCAAAGTAAACTGCGACTGCTATTCATGACCAAACCAAGTATTTTTTCGCCAATCCTACATCACCTTTGTATTTCTTCAGAACACTCCGTATCTCTACGAAGATCCACAGTTTATTGGATATTCCATCGTATGGTTATATACGAACTCGAAAGGAACTTGTTCCAGTTCGGGGATGGATTCTGGTTCAGGAGAAATAGGAATAAGGTTTATTCGGTTGTCTTTTATCTTCACCTTCTCTCGCATTGCGAGTGCTCCTAGGATTAGAACAGTACACCCATTATGCTTATTGGATATTCTTCTTCCAAACCATAGGCTGGTGCCGAAAGATAGGGAAGGAAGAAAACCATTTAGCCTAAGTGGGTGTACAGAAGGTAATGACTAAAGACATATGAAGAGATTTGGAGAGATGGCAAAAAAATTATACGGTTACAGTTGTGAATCTGGATAATGGAAGAGGCATTACTAGGAATACCCGGATACCCCTTCAAAACTTTTACATGTTTCAGTTTCACTGTGTATTGTTAAAAGAAAATTGATTTTCCAATTAGACACTTCCTCCAGGGTATGTATTTACCAGATATGATTCTCACATCTGTATGTTTTTACAGATGATGAGTGGGAGTAAGTTATTGGGAATTAGGTGATCATCCTCATTATATCAGAATTCGTTGTAATTGGTGATATTTGAGGAAGTCACCTGGGTTGTTTGCCGGACGGCAAATATTTGGTTTTGAATATCCGTTCTTATGCACCAATTTCAAATTGATATATCTGTACGTCTATTTTCATAGAGTGAGATATACCTTTTTGAAATTATGTTTATCACATTTACCTATATCAGTGGATGGTTAGGTAAGGAGCATTAAACCGCGGTGTAATTCTTCTTAACCATAAGTACAGTTTTCAACCTACGACACACAGGCAATGAATTATTAGGCTCTGAGGACTTATACAGAGTATTGTATGTTGTCCAGTGTCCATGAGGACAGAGGGGTTGGTCCTCGTACTATATTCTGTTTACTTGTGACTTCTCTGGTTCTTTGACATGTGTTTCGTAGAAACACAAGGTCCAAGTTTTGAGAAGTTATAGGTATAAGAATAAAGTAGTGAACCAGGTGTTATAAGTATCGGGATTCTTCAAGGTGATCGAAAATGTAGATACTTGTGTATGGTATTCAGTTGATAGTAATGATTATAAGAGAACTTGCTTCACTTTCAGGTTGCTCATAATTGGAAGCACTCCTAAGTTGAGTAACGCTGATCGACCTCTCTCCATTTACTTGACATGCACTGGAGACAGCTGCATGATTTGAATCTGGTTCAATTAAATCAGTGCCTCTGTTTCTGTATCGGATATAGAACAGTTCGTATATTGACGATGTTAAGGTACGGGGAGTTGTCCGGCTTAGGCTTAAAACCAGACTCTGGATAACTCAAGGCACGTTTCTGTAATGGCTGTTTGTGGGTTCACCCAGGCTATGACGAGGGTTGACTTTCTACCATCTGGAAGATCAATAGTGATATTGTTCTTGACTCGCCATAGTTTTAAAAAAAATGGATTTTTCAGAAAACAGTAGTGGGAGTATGGTAGAACTGGAAGCGATTCAAGAACCGCAAACGATTACTGAAAATTTGATAAGAACCTACAGATTCAATCTGGTTTGACATTCCATTGGCCACTCCGCAGATATGGTAGGTAACCTCAGGCACCCGAGAGGTACTCCGGTAGCCTCAAGGACGGTGACAGGGAGGTTCTTGTTTACCCGGACCTGCCATTGCTGTTGTTCTAGACTATGAGACCCGGCAGGAGGATGAGTATAGCGTCGTTCTGAACTAGCTTTAGAAGTGCACGTCTATATGACTCTGCCAGAGGGTTGTCGTAGTCAGTGGGAGCAGCGGATGTATAGTGGACAATTAGCTTATGTCTATTTATAGACTAAAGCAGATATAGCGGAGATTGATCATCTATTTCTGATGTCACAGTCATAGGTTTGACTTCATCAGAATAGGGGATGGATCTATTAAGAAGGTAGTAGGGTGTGATGTCCTGGTATTAGGATGGCATACACAGAGTAGGAAGTGAAATTCTTATACTACGATCGGTTATACTTTGGTTGTCACACAGTGGTTTCTCCATATAGGGTATAGATATTGTTTTTGCACTAGATGCAATATGGTGATATTGATCCAATCCTGGAGAAACGCTCGGAAGCAGTTTTAGAACATAAGTTGATGTTCTAGGGATATGATAACAACAGCCTCTTTTCGGGGACGGTTATCATTCCAGGCTTCCAAGGTGACCCGGATGACAGAGTGACTGTCAGAGTAATAGTTTTCCCTCTGACGAGGGGCAGTATTTTGGACAGCTGGTCCAAGGGGATACTGAGGGAGGCATGGCGCAGGATACTGATTAAGTTCAGTTGTCGATACAGTCTAAAAGGTTTGGATTTGGAGTTCATTTATGAACTAGGTCCCATCAGATATCTAGACAAATTCTAAGACAGGTATTGCTCATTTCGGGAGATGGCTTTCTCCGCGAATTTGAGATAAAGAGAGACAGAAAGAAACATTTGAGCGGATCCACTCACTGAGGCCATTCCTCGAACGCAATAGTTTCGCAAACGAGCTTTGTGAGACTGACTAGTAGAGGAGTTGGGTGTTCGGTATCACCCGGGCTGTGAGTATGCGACATCGCAATAATTAGCCTTGAGTGCAAGTGGGAGATTGTTGGAGATAGTGCCCTCAGAGTCAATTATTGGATTACAGGAACGTGATTGCAATGATTGAGGGAGGACCTATACCGGTAGGACAGTCTTACTCAAGATGATAGTATGCTATCTGGTTTATCTTTATCATCGTGTGCTGCTTTAGGTGACCTTACAGGTCACTATTGCGCGTTGATAGAGCCCCTAGGATTCTTGCTTGACTACCAGCAGTATGAGGGCGATCATATACGTAGGAGCTGGGGTCTATAAGCACATCCTTAAAAGGTCCCTAGTCGAGGGAGTTTCGAGACAGGCCATCGATACTCCAGAGTAGACTAGTGTATACAGTCGATACCCCGACGAGGGGCGGTGGACGGTCTCACAAGCCACTGGTGTCAGTTGGTTCACCTAAGATATATACAGGTGCTCATTTGGTTATGAGTACACCGGACATGACTCGCCGGGAACCTGCTAGTTGGGATTATACCAGACGTCAGATAGCAGTTCCCTGGTGACATGTGTACAGGTTAGTTCATCGACCTGAGATCGTCATTTGTCTCGTGTGAGTTCCCACTGTACTTTGATTACTACCCTACCACGCTCAAAGGAGACATGCAAACAGGTTTTAGTTAGGTAAAGTCCCGAGCCACATGGAGGCAGTGAGTGGATCTGCAGGGGTTCGTCTCTCCCGGTATCGGGGGTGAGGTCGCGTTGTGTCTAGGAGAGCCGTTACTTGAAGTCCTTGGCCAAGGCAGGAGATTTACTGGTAGGTATTCCAGTAGTATCTCAGGGTGTTCTGGGCTACACTCCGACACGACTTGTACCGCTTTTGGGGGTCTGACTTTTACCAACCCCCTAGGCCCGCCATGCGATGCTCATAGAAGAACGGACCGGACTGTACGGATATTGTCACTGACAGGCTCAGTAGGGTGTCAGGATGAGTTCGCTCATCGACGCCCCTTTTGGTCAATACCTGGTAGCGCGTTACGTATAGGCTAATACCTCTGACGTGCTAGTGGTTAAATCCACAACCAAAGTATTGACGAGTCTTTAGAGTCCCCCACGGACCATTTTCTCAAGTTTCGGGCGAAACGCGGTAGAGGCCGTATGGAGATATGGCAGGGTTCGATCTTATACGTGCGGTATTGCACGGATCAAGATCGGACGGATAATACTAGCGGGCTTTGGTTTAAGCCGGATCCTAGTATTGTACAGTGTAGATTTTGTCTCTTTGTATTCGTATTCAGTGGGAATACAAATGCGGGCATGTATATGCAGTCGCGGGGTTTTCCTGTAATTTATTACGGGATCAGTTTTCTGAAGTTGCCAGTTTGCATTCCGTTCCGGCCAGTTTTCCTTTGTTCCTTCACGGCCGGACTTTTCTGATGGAAGGGCTAATTTGCATATTTGCAAATTAGCATTTGTGGAGGGATTTTTTGTTATTGAGAGATTATGATGGGTAAAGCATCTTTGCTTTTTCATTCATGATGGTTTTGCATTTAATGTGAAGAGATTGATTTGTTTATGGATGAGAGGCTTCCTTTTTGGCTTATGGTCACCGTTTTTATTTCCTACACTCACCCCCCTTGTTGATTCCCTCCTCATTCTTGATATTGGCCGGCCACTTGAGAGGTGAGGTGAGAGAGGTCCATTTGTATGAGTGGAAATTCTTCATCTCATTCCTTGCTAGAAACATGAGAGCACCATTTTCCTCCAAAGCTTTTTCTCTTCTCCACCATCAATGGCAACTTCGTAAACCCCAAGAGACAATACATTCTACACTTCATCTACTGCATCCTTAGGCACGTCGACTCGCCAACTTCGTGCTCGAGTTGCCTCGATCCAGAGGTGGGAGCCTATAAAAGAACCCGGCGATGTGGTGCCCGTCTCGACGAGGAGATGAAGACCGGAGATTCCGCGAGGAGATCAGAGTGGAGGCCGAAGACCGAAGGATACGGATCGCTCGGTATAGCCCTCTACCTTTTCTCTTATTTGCTAGGTTTAGGTTAATGGTTCGATCCAGGTTTTAGGATGCGGTAGTGCCGGTTTAAAGTCAAGAAAAATTTTCGTTTCCACATTTTGGCCTCGGATGGACGGCCGGGGCGCTACCGTAGTCCTACATATACATGGG
The DNA here is from genome assembly GCA_030015575.1 of Agapanthus africanus. Lineage (NCBI taxonomy): Eukaryota > Viridiplantae > Streptophyta > Magnoliopsida > Asparagales > Amaryllidaceae > Agapanthus > Agapanthus africanus. The sequence goes on along the minus strand of CM057337.1, from coordinate 498,539,072 downwards.
AGCTGGGATCTATAGGCACATCCTTAAAAGGTCCCTAGTCGTGGGAGTTTCGAGACTGGGCATCGATACTCCATTAGTAGACTAGTGTATACAGTCGAGACCTCGACGAGGGGTGGTGGCCGGTCTCACAAGCCTTTGGTGTCAGTTGGTTCACCTAAGATGTATACAGGTGCTCATTGGGTTATGAGTACACCGGACAGGACTAGCCGGGAACATGCTAGTTGGTATTATATCTGACGTCAGATAGCAGTTCCCTGGTGACATGTGTACAGGTTAGTTCATCGACCTGAGATCGTCATTTGTCTCGTGTGAGTTTCCACTGTGCTTTGATTACTACCCTACCACGGCTCAAAGGAGTCGTGCAAACAGGTTTTAGTTGGGTACAGTCCCGAGCCACATGGAGGCAGTGAGCGGATCGGCAGGGGTTTCGTCTCTCCCGATATTAGGGGTGAGATCGCGCTGTGTCTAGGAGAGCCATTATATGAAGTCCTTGGCCAAGACAGGAGATTTACTGGTTGGTATTCCAGTAGTATTTCAGGGTGTTCTGCGCTACACTCCAAAACGACTTGTACCGCTTTTGGGGGTCTGACATTGACCAACCCCGTAGGCCCGCCATGCGATGCTCATAGACGAACGGACCGGACTGTACGGATATTGTCACTGACAGGCTCAGTAGGGTGTCAGGATGAGTTTGCTCATCGACCTCCCTTTTGGTCAATACCTGGTAGCCCGTTACGTACGGCTAATACCTCTGACATGCTAGTGGTTAAATCCACAACCAAAGTATTGACGAGTCTTTAGAGTCCCCCACAAACAGTTTTCAAGTTTCGGGCGAAATGTTGTAGAGGCCGTATAATATATGGCAGGGTCATATCATATACGTGCAGTAGTGCACGGATCATGATCTGGCGGATCATACTAGTGGGCTTTGGTTTAAGCCGGATCCTAGTATTAGATTTGTTGGATTGCTTTAATCTCATTGCATTCGCATTCAGTCGGAATGTGGATGCAGGTATGTATATACAGGTGAGGGGTATCCTTGTGATCCGTCACGAGTTTACTTTAGATGTTGCCGTATCTTTTTATTTTTGCAAACATTTGGATTAATATTTGTAAATGGAAATTGTGAGCTAAATGCCATGATAAGGAGCATTTATTGTGACACATGCACGGGTGGTGACTCATGGTCTCTTTCTTTGTGCATGTGTCACATTTAAGATTGATTTGTGTGTTGAATTGATAAGAGGAGAGAGAGGGGCATCCATGATATGGTTGTTAGCTCTCATATTATTGTTCTAACTCACTCTCATTTTTATCATTCCATCACAGAAGAAAAGAAAGAGAAAAAATTCTTCTTCTTCCTCTTTCTTCTCTAGCTCATAATCTCCATCAATGGCAACACCTTCAACCTCCATCCATCTTATGGATGCAAGAGACAAAGTGATCACAAACATTCTCTACTGGACCTTGGACACGTCGGCTAGCACACTTCGTGCCCGAGTTGCTTCGGATGAAGCGGCAGCCCGTAAAAAGAATCGATGATGTGGTGCCCTTTCCGACGAGGAGATCAAGACCGGAAATGCCGCGAGGAGCTTATGATGGTGGCCAAAGACCGAAGGACACGGATCAATCGGTATAGTTTTCCAACCCTCTCTCTAGTTGCTAGTTGTAGGTTAATGGTTCGATCCGGGATTTAAGTATACGATAGCGCCGATTTCTAGTTTGAAAAAGTTTTCGTTTCCGCATTTTGGCCTCGGACAGACGGCCGGGGCGCTACCGTAGACTTACAATTTTCTGAGGATCAAATAGGTTTGTTCTGAAATAGGTAATATCAAGACTAGTTTATAAAGAGAGGTGGATATGAAGGGATATTATTGATTCCCTTATAAGAACTAATTCTGAAGAATAACCCATCTAAATCTTGATTGGAGTGATTACACACCTAACCCACTAAACACATCTTTTATCCAAAAAAATAATTGAACTACCGGTTATATCTCCGTTCGCATTAAATCATCACGATTTTCACGCTAAAATTGTCTTTTGTTTTTGGGAATAGGAAACATGAGTAATTAAGTCCGCTGGGGTGTCTCTACACCTAATACCCTAAACCTAACTGGTTTGGGAGCATTGGCCCAAAGCTCGTTAAGAAGCCTAGAAAGTCCAGATTAAAACAAAGTCAAGCAAGTGTTCTCTCCGAGTTAAAACTCCTAACGGTTCTTTGTGTGAGAATAATCTTGGCAAAAGACAGGTTTTTATAAAAAAGTATTTCTAGCGGAGATATGAAGGTTTTATTTTATGATAATGACTATTGCACGTTCACAGAGGTGTGTATGAAATGAAAACAAGAAAAAGGTGGAGTGAAAAATAAGACCTAGTTTCCTGTTAAGGATGATAGAAATTCTGAATTTGAAACCTAACTGGAAAACAAAACTTGAGAGATACTTAACTCTTTATAAAACTTATGTGATCCTTTTTAAGTTTTTTGTCTGGGCTTTATTTTGTGACATGACGACTTTAATCGATCATTTTGAAACTTAACGACACTATTTGCACTGCACGTAAAGACATAAAAAATCTTAAGCTAAATGAGAAGCGAGGTGTGAAAAATAAAGGTTCGATAGTTCTAAATTTAGGATAATAGAGTTGTTATCTTTAAAACAAAACCTTAGGGTTTGAATTATAGTTATTTCGCAAAACTAGCTTGACGGGATTTTGTGGGTAGTATCCGCTGAAAACCCTCAGGAGACAACACTCCTCCTACTAGGGACACCTAGAGGTTTAACGGCTTGTTGCACACGCTCAGTGCAATCGCGCTCCCTATGAAAGTGCGGTTAGAATTTTCTTTTGTGAATAAATGGTTTTTCTCGGGACGAGCAAAAGATAAGTTTGGGGGTATTTGTTCATATCGGAAAACTGCATTCTAATACCGCTCATTTATTATTTATTTGTTGTATTTATCGTCACTATTAACCAGTGTCTGCTCAGTAATACAGATTACATGTATCCATGACATAATACTGGAAATACATTCAAAAGCACGGATATATTAATTGAGAGCCGACACTGCAACCAGATCAGCAAACCGACCGATACTTCATGAGTTACTTTTTACAGCAAGTTTGTGTACACATTTTTTTTATCTAAATGGTCCAACACAAACATGTGTGTACACAAGACATTTAGGAACATGTGGATATGAAATAATGTGCATTCAATGCTAAGGATTATGTGTTGATTTGAATATTCAAAACTTCCCTCCAATAATAAGTGCAAAATAAAATTAAATGGACAAATCAACAAAACCATAATGGGGGCAGCCATGGAATTAGGCACATGTGGGAATGAAGTTATGAGCATTTAATGGTGAAGATTATTTGTTGAATTGAAGATTCAAAATTCCCTCCAAACACTGGGTGCAAACCAGGTTGAAACAGAGAAAATAAACTGGACCAAAGAGACACCGGGGACAACAAAAGACAACGCACCAAATTGTGGACCCATCCATCGGTTTTAGACCGGCCACCCTCCCTACAAAACCAACCTGGCCGGCCCCACATGCTCCAGTGGGCCCCAGTTCTTCACACACACCTCCTTGTTGCCACGTAGCCCTAATTTTATTGTTTAATTTCTTTTCTTTTCTGCCTATATATAGCAGGCAGTGGGAGAGTCATTCTTTAGTCTTGGATTGTCATTCTTTAGTCCAAGTTTTCTTTTCTCTTTTCTTGTAAATAGCTTAGCCCCCTTGAGTTCTTAACCTTCTCTTGATCTTTCAACCTCTTCATTGAGCTTGAAGGTTTAAGGGTTGGTTATTGATCTCAAGGGTTGTATCGTTCTTGAAGATTAATAAAGCTCCCTTTTGTGCCTTCATTCACCATGAGTTCTTTGCCTCTTCTTGATCTTGCAACCTCTTCATTGAGCTTGCAAGTTTATAATTTGGTTATTGAACCCATGTCTTGTTTTGGGGTCTATGGTTCTTAGTCTTTCTTACTTGCTCTTTTACTTACATGCATTTTCATTCTTGTCTTTTATTACTTGCAATTTACTACCATGTCATTTAATTACTTGCTTGTAGTCTTTTCTTTTCTTTGTATCTTTTCCTTTGCTCTCTTTGTTGTTTTGTGAATAGTGGTGTGAATATTGTAGTTAGGAAAAGAGAAAGATATTGTAAGTTAACGTTTTATTTTTCATTTATTTTTCCCGTCTTTTCCATTTGAAACTCCGCCCAAATGTTACGCAAGCGCTCCGTTAGGCACCCTACCCTACCAAGGTAAAGGTGATTCCTAACCGTGACCGGTTGCATTCGGTTTGGCCGGAGGCGAAAGCAAGAGACAAGAACAGACGGACAAGGGTCAATAAGCCGGATTTACGAATACCGTGCATAAATCCCCCAATCCACATTGTTGCCGATTGTTCTAGCTTCAATCGTTAAGTTCGGCTCAAAGTACTTGAATACGGAATCCATTAACTTACACTATCCTATCGTTTCCTAACAAGCCTTATACTTGAATATAACACATAGGTTAGATAATGAACAAATACGCCACGCTCGTTAACTCGTAAGAACAAGAACATAAAACGCTCCGTCTCCCTGTGGATCGACCCGTGCATATCGCGGCTAGCAGCAAAGCGACACCGTCCTGATCGCGGTTAAACTTTAGAACTTTTAAATATCCGACACGCTTTTGGCGTGTGATCAGGTAGCTTGGTAATATTTATCAAAAGCATGTTGATGCGATCGGTAGGGACAGTCACACAGCCTTGTTGACCTCCGTCAAGGGTTTGTGTAGGTGGGTTCGAATCGATCAAGAAATGACGTGTTGAACTTGACTGCGGCCTGTGCTTTGTTGACCCCCGTCAAGGTCATAGGTCGTTAGGGTTAAAAACAGATATTGGGAATTTCAAGTGCTGAAATTTGTAATGAGATTGCATACCTTCTATGTGATAGTTGGATCCCGATACTCACTGCGAGTAAGTCTTACTCCTGAGAGAGTTTTCCACTTTACAATTAGCTAACCAAGTAGGTGTCTATGAAAGGTGTTAACGTGGTTATGACCATTCGGAAATGAGGTTATTTAATTAGTTCCATGCGAATGTATGGGGAGACTCCCTCGGAGTACCAACACCTTCCTGGTTGACTGATTAGCGAACTTGCAGTGTGTAATTAATCCCAGCTAATCTTACCTTTTAGGGTTTTAAGGAAGATTTGATAAAAAACAGTGGGATCCATCCTGATTAGGTGAGATAATAACCAGTCTAATCTTGCAAGAGCGCACGCTAAAGTATTTTCTTCTCTTTGCCTCCAGGTAGCGACTATGTCACGCCTTAATCAAGATAATAACATGGATTTTTTGACCGAACCCACTTACTATACTGAGCTGGGGAACGATGGTTCCGCTTTATCATATGATAACTGTGATGAGTCTGGGCAAGAGATAAGAAAATACAAGGATTTCCATGCAACCCGAATGAAGAAAGAGCATTCAAATGCATCTTCTTAGGGTGTGTTCGTTATTGAGAACTGTTTCTCAGTCTGCTCTACGACCTGGGTATTGGATACCAGATCAGGATCCCATATTTGTAATCCATTACAAAGGTTAAAGAGAAGTAGAGAACTGGGAAAGAGTGATATGTCTCTAAGAGTAGGGAATGGAGAAATTGTTGCTGCCGAAGCGGTCGGCGAATATCACCTAGTATTACCAAATGGTAATACATTGATTTTGAATGACTGTTATTTCGTACCGTCTATAATATGCAATATAATATCCGTTTCTCTATTAGATAAGGAAGGATATAACTTTGCATTTAAGAGAAATGTTATGAACATTATGTCATGTTATATACGTTCAAAATCAAAATAGAGATCTTCAAAGGAGTCATGCAAACAGGTGGATTTTGGGTACAGTCCCAAGTCACATGGAGGCAATGAGCAATACGAAAGGTTTCGTCTCTCCAAATAATCTGGGTATTTCAAATATAATCCTGCTAATATCAAATACACAAATATATATCAAATCTATATTAACCACATATAAATATACCATTGAATCAACACTTGATTCAATAATTCGGTTATATCTCAAATAACCTAACCGATATCAAATATCACGAAATTAGAATACGGTATCACATACTCATATTTAATCAAGCTCCCGCACATATCACCATATGTGCTCTACTCATTTCGCTTAAGCTAGGAAACCTCTGTGTGGGACTCTAAAGACTTATCAATATGCCAGCAGTAGGTAATGACCTCATCAGTCACCCACAAGCCGTCAGCAGTACTAGCTGGACGTAACGACTACCCAAGTATTGAGCGAATAAAAGATCAACAAGCAAGCTTGCCCAAACTCCCGCAAAGCCTATAAGCAACACTTACCGTACAGTCCGGTCTCTTCGACTCATATGTCGCATATTAAGTCAAAGGGTAGAATCGTCAGACCCCGTTAACTTGATAAGTCATGCTGATGTGTAGACTATAACCGTTCGAGAAACTACATATAACACTTACCAGTAAATCTCATCAGCCCTGGTCAGGGACTTGCTGTTATAGCCAATCGAGCATAGCGCAACATCAACTCCCTATAACAGGAGAGACGAAACTCCTCCTATCGCTCATTGCCTCCATGTGACTCGGGACTGTACCTAAAATCTACCTGTTTGCATGAATCCTTTGAACCGTGGTAGGGAGGAAATCAAAGCACAGTAGGAATCACACAAGACTCTATGACGATCTCGTGTCTACAGACTAATCTGTACAAGTATCACCAGAGAACTGCTATCTAACGATAGGTATGGTACCATCTAGGAGTTCTCGGTGAGTCCTTTTCAGTGTACCCATTCTCTAATGAGCACCTTTGTACAATCTTTGATGTCAAACACTAATTGATGTAGGATCAACCATCGCCCCATACAGGGTTAAGAAATGTATACACTAGTCTACTCTGGAATATCGATGCCTTGTCTCAATACATCCTCGACTAGGAACGATCTCAAAGGAGTCGTGCAAACAGGTGGATTTTGCGTACAGTCCCGAGTCATATAGAGGCAATGAGCGATAAGAGGGTTTCATCTCTCCCGGTATAGCAAGTTGATGTTGCGCTATGCTTGATTGGCTATAACAGCAAGTCCCTTGTCAGGGCTGTTGAGATTTACTGGTCGGTGTTATCAGTAGTTTCTCGAACGGTTATAGTCCACACATCGGCATGACTTATCAAGTTACTGGGGTCTGACGATTCCCCCCTAGACCTGATATGCGACATATCAGATGAAGAGACCGGACTATACGGTAAGTGGTGCTTATAGGCTTTGCGAGAGTTTGGAAAAGCTTGCTTGTTGATCTTCTATCCGCTCAATGCCTGGGTAGCCGTTACGTCTAGCTAGTACCGCTGACGGCTTGTGGGTGACTGATTTGATCATTACCCACTGCTGGCGTATTGACGGGTCTTTAGAGTCCCACACAGTGGTTTACTAGCTCAAGTGAAACGAATTAGGGTACATATTGTGATATGTGCGGAAAATTGATTAAATACGAGTATGTGATATCGTATTCTAATCTCATGATATTTGATATCGGTTAGGTTATATGAGATATAACCGGATTATTGAATCAAGTGTTGATTCAATGATATATGTATATGTGGTTAATATATATTTGATATATATATTTGTGTATTTGAAATTAGCCGGATTATATTTGATATACTCGGATTACTGAATCAAGTGTTGATTTAATAATTTAATATATATATATATATATATATATATATATATTATATTAACTAGTATTGAATATTAGACGGTTATATGTGTTATAATCGGATTATTGAATCAAGTGTTGATTTAATAACGTGATATACATATAAATAAGATATTAGTCGGTTATATATGATATGACCGGATTATTGAATCAAGTGTTGATTTATTAATTTAATATATGTTTTTATATTTGATATATTAATATATATTAGCTAATATAATGCTCACTAAAGATTTTATTCTCTTTTAATACATTTAATATATATATGATATATATTGGACTCGACGGATATCCGGAGGATACCGACCAGAGCGATCACGTTATTTGATATCGGTTAGGCTCTATGAGATATAACCGGATTATTGAATCAAGTGTTGATTCAATGGTTTATGTATATGTGGTTAATATATATTTGTGTATTTGATATTAGTCAGATTATATTTGATATACCCGGATTATTGAATCAAGTGTTGATTTAATAATTTAATATATATATATATATATTAACTAGTATTGAATATTAGACGGTTATATGTGATATAACCGGATTATTGAATCAAGTGTTGATTTAATAAAGTGATATAAATATAAATAAGATATTAGTCGGTTATATATGATATGACCGGATTATTGAATCAATTGTTGATTTATTAATTTTATATATGTTTTTATATTTGATATATTAATATATATTAGCTAATATAATGCTCACTAAAGATTTCATTCTCTTCTAATACATTTAATATATATATATGATATATATTAATATATGTATTTAATTTTTGTATCCTGCTTGATGATACAATGAACATGGGTGTATGAGACTTACACTAGAGCCACGGATAATATTGGGTGATTTATTTTAAAGTTAAATAAAAATTAGTGCATAATGAGCATGGCTTAGAATCTTATAGAAGCATGTAGAAGCCATGACTCATTCCACTAATTTTGTTTTACTCTAGATATTTTCTCATCCAACCATATATCTTTAGCCTATGGTTAACTCTCATTATGACTAGTTGAGATATATATTTCTTCACCCAAGTTTCATCTTCTTCCTCTCTAGGTTTTCTTGAGTTGAAGAAATAAAAAGAGAAATAGTTTTCTAAAGTGAGCAAAAAACCTACTTCATCAACCTACTCCATCTAACCCATAAGATTGGGTTGTTTGCTTCACTAATCTTTATTAGGGAAGTGGTAACTTGAGTTAGAGAATCTTCAAGGTGGACCACCTTCGGCCTCGAAGACAACGAAGCAATCTCGTTCTTTTCACCAAGTGGAGCCTAAGAAGAGTTCTAGGGACTACTATTTGGAGTTAAGGGACTACTACTTGGTGCTATAGAAGTGAAGGACCTGGTCTACAAAGGTTTTAACCCTCTTCACTTTAGTATAGAACTTGCTTTCTTGCTTACAAACCCTAATTCTCTAGTTCGATTCTAAGTTAGTATAGCTTAGCACACTAGATTGTTTAAAATTCAATATGTGATGGTTGTATAAACCAAGTGGTGGCGCTAAGACATACTTTCATTTCTAAATATACAGAATACACACAAGAGGAAAAGTTCAGAAATGAACGAACCCTTCTTGTGGCACTGTAGACTTGGTCATATCAATGCGACAAGACTAGCTAAGCTCCATAAAGATGGATATTTGAATCCGTTCAAATTTACATCTTATGAAACTTGTCAGTCATGTATCAAAGGCAAGATGGCCAAAACTCCGTTTATGGGACACGGAGAAATAGCTACTGAACTCTTGGGACTGATACATAGTGATGTATGTGGTCCTATGTCTATACATGCCAGGAATGGTTCCTCGTACTTCATTACATTCACCGATGATCTCTCAAGATTCGAACATATATTCTTGTAGAAATACAAATCTGAAGATTTTGAGAAATTCAGGGAATATAAGAGCGAAGTAGAGAACCAGACGGGTAATAGTATTAAAAACTTTTGATCTGATCGAGGAGGTGAATACTTAAGCATGGAATTCTGAGATTATCTAAAAGAGAATGTGATTCTTTCTCAGCTTACTCCTTCGTATACACCACAGCACAATGGAGTATCGGAGCGGAGGAATCGCACCCTATTTGATATGCTGCGCTCTTTTATGAGTACTGCTGAGTTACCTATTTCCTTTTAGAGTTATGCACTTGAGACAGCTGCATAACTATTGAATAGGGTTCCTACCAAATCTGCCCCTACCACTCCATATGAGATATGGGAGGGGAAGAGAACATGTCTTAAGTTTATTAGGATATGGGGTTGAATGTCTAATGTTAAAAAGAAAAATCCGGACAAGCTCGAGGCAAGCTCTGTTCTATGTAAGTTTGTTGGATATCCCAAACAATCGCGAGGTTATATCTTCTACCACACCGAGGAACAAAAGGTGTTTTTTGTTGAACATGCCACCTTAAAACAAAAAGGAATTTCTCGTGAAAGAAATTAGTGGTAATGAGGTGGAGCTGGAAGAGTTTCCAGATACACATACTACAACTGATGATTTGGTAGAACCGGAGGATTCAATAGTCCCCGACGAACCTCAGCCACTCCGCAAATCTAGTAGGGTTCCTCATCCACCTGAGAGATACTACAGTTTACTCATAGACGGTCGGAGCGAGGATTGCATCATGGAAGATGATGACCCAACTAGTTTCGAGCAGGCCATCACAAGTGGGGACTCTGTGAAATGGCTGGATGCTATGTGATATGAGATGGAATCCATGTACACCAACTTTGGAAGTTGCTCCTGAAGGGGTAAAACCCATTAGGAGCAAGTGGATCTTTAAGAAGAAAATTGGTCTGGATGGAAAGGTTGAGACCTTCAAAGCTAGACTTATAACAAAAGGTTTTTGTCAACGACCAGGTGTCGACTATGACGAGACCTTTTCTCCAGTAGCTATACTTAAATCCACCAGGATAATACTTGCCATTGCTGCATACCTTGACTATGAAATCTAGCTGGTGGACGTCAAGACCGCTTTTCTAAATGGTGATTTAGAAGAGAGCATGTATATGACACAGCCCGAGGGCTTCGTAGACAATAGGAGCAGCGGAAAGGTGTGCAAGCTGCTTAATTCAATCTACGGATTAAAGCTTGCATTATAGAGCTGGAAGATCTATTTTGATGTAGTAGTCAAAGAGTTTGACTTCATCAAAAACGTAGATTAACCATGTATATATAAAAAGTTTGTAGAGAGTAAGGTTGTCTTCCTCGTATTGTACGTCGATGACATACTCGTGATAGGAAATGATGTTCTTATGCTGCACTCGGTCAAACTCTTCCTATTACAAAAGTTCTCCGTGAAAGATCTGGGTGATGCCTGCTACATCCTGGGGATAAAAATCTATAGAGATAGATTTAAAAGGATATTGGGATTGTCCCAGTCCAGGCACATAGACACCATACTAAAGAGATTTAGTATGGAAGATTCTAAGTGTGGTAATTTACCCGCTTGTTCAGGAATCACTCTCTCCAAAGAGATGTCTCCCAAGAATGATTTGGAAAGGGCTCACATGAACGTGATACCCTATACTTCTGAAGTTGTGTCTATCATGTACGTGATGTAATGCCCCAGACCGGATATAACTTACACACTTAGTGTGTTAAGTAGGTATCAATCAGACCCAGGGGAGAAGCACTGGATAGCTGTGAAGAACATTCTTAAGTACTTGAGAAGGACTAAAGAGATGTTCTTGGTGTATGGTAACGAAGAACTTCAGGTGGAGTCCTTTACCGATTCGAGCTTTCAGAGTGATAAGGACGACAGAAAGTCTGTCTCGGGTTTTGTCTTCACCCTCAATGGAGGAGCGGTATGTTGGAAGAGTTCCAAGTAAGATACCATAGTAGACTCGACGATGGAGGCTGAATACATCGCTGCCAACGATGCTGCCAAAGAAGCTGTCGGGATGAAGAAGTTCATTGCTGAACTTGGTATGGTTCCATCCATTGTGAATCCAATACCTTTGTATTATGATAACAATGGAGATGTGGTTTTGGCCAAGGAACCCCGGTCCCATCAGCGACATATTCTGAGGCGGTATCACCTGATCCGGGAGATAGTTGATCGCCGGATGATCGAGGTCAGGAGAGTCGACAAGAAGGACAACACGGCGAATCAACTCAAGAAGGCCCTTCTCTAGACGCAGTTTGAGAGGCTTTTTGGGATGTTGGGTATGAGATTCTACAACAGCTGGCCTTAGTGCAAATATGAGATTGTTTGGAATATGTATGCCCTAGTGGCCATTATTGTATGATATAGTGGATGCTTGGACAAATATATATAGTACTTTCTTGTTCGACATGATGGTATGCTATCTGGTTGCTCTTTATCTTAACATGTACACTTGTTTTAGTTTAATATATCTTTGATACATGTTGATAAATCCCTTAGGATGTTGGCTTGACTACCAGGACTATGTTGCAGATTATACTAGTGGGGCTTGTTTAGTCCACAAGCACATCCTTTAACAGTTCCTAGTCGAGTGAATATTGAGACAGGGCATCGATATTCTATACTAGACTAGTGTGTACGTTTCTTAACCCTGTATGGGGCGATTGTTGATCCTATAACCATTGGTGTTTGACATCAAAGATTGTACACAGGTGCTCATTAGAGAATGGGTATACCGAACAGGATTCACCGAGAACTCCTAGATGGTACCATACCTATCGTTAGACAGCAGTTCTCTGGTGATACTTGTATAGGTTAATCTGTAAACCCGAGATCGTCATAGGTTCTTGTGTGGTTCCCACTGTGCTTTGATTTCCTCCCTATCACGGCTCAAAGGAGTCATGCAAACTGCTGGATTTTGGGTACAGTCCCGAGTCACTTGGAGGCAGTGAGTGGTGGGAGGGGTTTCGACTCTCCCGGTATTGGGAGTTAATGTTGCGCTATGATCGATTGGCTATAACAGCAAGTCCTTGGCCAGGACTGATGAGATTTACTGGTAAGTGTTATCAGTAGTTTCCCGAAAGGATATAGGCCACACATCGGCATGACTTATCAAGTTATTGGTGTTTGACAATTCAACCCCGAGACTCAATATGTGACATATCAGATGAAGAGACCGGAATGTACGGTAAGTGTTACTTATAGGCTCTAAGGGAGTTTGGAAAGTTTGCTTGTTGATCTTTCATTCATTCAATACCTGGGTAGCCGTTAAATCCAGCTAGTACCGCTGACGGCTTATGTGTATCTGATGCGATCATTACCTACTGCTAGCGTATTGACGAGTCTTTAGAGTCCCAAATAGAGGTTTCTTAGCTCAAGTGAAACGAATTAGGGCACATATGGAGGTATGTGCAGGAGCTTGATTGAATACGAGTATATGATACCGTATTCTAATATAGCGATATTTGATATCAGTCCGGTTATATGTGATATAACCGGATTATTGAATCAAGTGTTTATTCAATGATTTATGTATATGTTGGTTTTATATATTTGATATTATCCGGATTATATTTGATATAGCCGGATTATTGAATCAAGTGTTGATTTAATAATTTGATATATATATATATATATATATATATATATTAACTAATATTGAATAATAGCCGGTTGTATGTGATATGACAAGATAATTGAATTAAGTGTTGATTTAATGTTTGGATATACATATATATATATGATATTAGTCGGTTATATATAATATAACAGGATTCTTGAATCAAGTGTTAATTTAATAATTTGATATATATTTATATATTTGATATATATATATATATATTAAATAATATTTTGCTCACTAAAAATTTTCTTCTCTTTATACATATTTATATATCTGTGATATATATATATATATATATGTGTGTGTGTGTGTGTGTGTGTGTATTTTAAATTTTTTCATGGTTGATGATACATAGAACTTGGATGTATGAGAGTCACACATGAAGTAAGATGAGTAGATAATAATTTAAATTAATGAATTAAAAGAAAAGAATATGAATCATATTCTTTAGTAGCTTGTAGAAGCCTTGAGAAGCCATGACTCACCTCTTCTCTTTTGTCCTTATTCATTGATATTTATCAATATCAAATCTAATCTTATCATTCATTTCTTGGTTCATTCTCTCTCATCCAAGTTCATCTCCTTCTTCCTCTCTAGAATTTTCTTCAGTTTAGAAAAGAAAAGAAAAAAATATTTTTAAGTGAGCAAAACTCCTACTTCATAAACCTACACTAATCGATCCCATTAGTTTAGGTTGCTTGCTTCAGTAATACCTTAATTAGTGAAGAGTGAGCTTGAGTGAGAGAGACTTCAAGGTGGATCATTTTCGGCATCGAAGTGTTAGTTATATGTTTGCCGTAGAGGCCATTACTGTACATTGGATGTATATTGTAGTGGCTGCTGAGACATATATAGGTAGGACTTTCTTGCTCGACATGATAGTACGCTATCTGGTTGCTCTTTATCTTAACATGTATACTTTCTGTCTCTCTGTTACATGTTGATAAAGCCCTTAGGATGTGTACTCGACTTCAAGGACTATGATGCAGATCATACTAGTGGGGCCTAGATAGTCTATGAGTACATCCTTCAATGTTCCTAGTCGTGGGAATATCGAGATGGGGCATCGATATTCCAGAGTAGACTAGCGTATGTCTTCTCGACCCATGCGATGGGCGATGGATGATCCCATATCCATTGGTATTTGACATCAGAGATGGTATACGGGTGCTCAGTGGAGACTGGGTACACTGAACGGACTCGCCGAGAACTCCCAGATGGTATGATACCTTACGTCAGATGGCAGTTCTCTGGTGACACTGGTACAGCTTAGTCTGCTGACCCGAGATCATCATAGAGTCTTGTGTGTCTCCCACTGTGCTTTGATTTCCACCCTACCACGACTCTACTGAGTCGATATACCAGAGTAGACTAGCGTATACCTTCTCGACCCATACAGATGGGCGATGGATGATCTCATATCCATTGGTGTTTGACATCAGAGATGATATACGGGTGCTCAGTGGAGACTGGGTACACTGGACGGACTCGCCGAGAACTCCCAGATGGTATTATACCTTACGTCAGATGGCAGTTCTCTGGTGACACTGGTACAGAGTAGTCTGTTGACCCGAGATCGTCATAGAGTCTTGTGTGATTCCCACTGTGCTTTGATTTCCACCTTACCACGTCCAAGAGGGCGTGCAAAACGGTGGTTTTTGGGTACACATGGAGGCAATGAGCGATAGGAGGGGATTCGTCTCTTCCGGTATAGGGGGTTGATGTTGCGCTGTGTTCGATTGGCTATAACCGGAAATCCCTGGCCAGGGTTGCTGAGATTTACTGGTAAGTGTTACCAGTAGTTTCTCGAACTGTTATAGACCTCATATCGACATGACTTATCGAGCTGTTGGGGTCTGACGTTTACCACCCCTAGGCGAGATATGCGACATATCAGACGACGAGACCGGACTGTACGGTAAGTGTTACTGGTTGGATTCACAGGATTATGAGCGGGCTTGCTCGTCGATCTTCTGATCGCTTAATACTTGGGTGGCCATTACGTTTGGCAGACCGCTTGCGGCTTGTGGGTGTTTGATATGATCATCACCTGCTGCCGGCGTATTGACAAGTCTTTAGAGTCCTACACAGAGGTTTCCTGGCTCAAGCGAAACGAAATAGGAGCGTATATGAGATATGCGCGGGACCGAGAATGATATTAGTATGTGATACTGTATTCAATTCTCATGATTTGTGACACTGATCGGTTATATGCGATATAGCCGAGTTATCGGATCAAGTGTTGATTCGATAAGTTTTTACTATGGATATTAGTCGGTTATATGCGATATGACCGGATCGTTAAATCAAGTGTTGATTTAATGATTTAATGTATAATTATATATTTGATATATTACTTTGCATTAACTAGTATTGGTTCACTTTAAATGGATTTTCTCACTTGCATTGCAGAAGTTGTATATGTGATATACTTTTGTGCACTAGATTGTATCATGTTTGATGATACATGCTAACTTGGTTAAGTGTAAGATTAAACCATGGTTAGTTAATGGTTAGGGTTTCATTTGATTTATTTATGCATTTATTTATTTTTTTTTGACAAAAGAAAAAGAGAAAATGGTTTCTTTCAAAGATAAAGCTTGTTGAAGCTTCATGAAGGTTTGACTAAAGTGACCATTTTGTCTTCATGCTTAACCCTTACCATTCATCTAACCTTAGTCAATTCTCTACACCTAACCATGGTTGATATTATGATAAGTATTCATTTTGTTTTCTATTTTTAATTATTCTTATCATAATTATCTTCTTCTTCTTCTTCTTCTTCAAAGAAGAAAACCTTGCTTCCATCAATGGTGATTTGATGAAAAGAGTGAGAAATCCAATTCTAAAGTGAACCCACCTCCTATTTCTTCATCCTCTACCTCTTGCCAAGTAGTATAGGGTGTTTTCTTCACAAGTTTCATGACTTGGTGAAGTGGGAGCTTGATCTTGTGATGCCTCGACATAGATCATCTTCGGCATCGAAGTCGACGACCTAGCCCGCCCATTTCTCCGATGAAGCCGACGCTAGAGCCCGGGATTCGATTTGGACAGCAAGGAGACTTCATCATGGAGCTATGGAGGTGGAGGACCGGATCTACAAAGGTTGTATTTCCGTTCACTTAGTTAAGTTGTTAACTAGTTGCATGTTTCGCCTAAAATTCTAGTTAACGATCCGTATTAGGGTTTCTCGGCACTTGTAAAATTTGAAATTGGCATGGTTGATGCCTTGTGAGACCTCATTTCTGTGCTTAGGAACCCTACAGTGGTATCAAAGCCTTGCTAGAGCCTTAGGCAAAGTGTTGACGATGTTTGAAATCCGAACGAACATCGAAACCCTATTTTATCATGCTCTCTGGACTTTTTTCAAAAACTGGGTTTTTTCCGGATTAAAAATTGCTAAAAAATTCAGCAGGGTGTTATTTGAATTACTGTGAAATTCGAGGGGCTGATTCGCCCAAAGCGCGGCGGAACCGCGGCAGAAGCATGGCTTCTGCGGCGGTTCCGCGGCCAATAAGTCTCTTTAGTCAACTATTTTTGCACAGTAACTTCTTTATTTTAATGCTGAGTTTTCTGGGAATTTTTAATATTTACTCAAGAGTTGAGTTTTCTGGGTTGTATTAGGAGTTCGTAGATTCGATCGGATTATCAAACTTTGTCTGTGTTTTTCCGGATAATTTTTGAATATGTTAAAAAGTTCGATCGAATATAAATACCCACCTTTTCCCCTGTCGGGAAATTTCCAAGTGTTGGATCTTTCCGTAGTTTAACGACGTTCTAAGTAGTGCAAGTAACGCGATGGTCTCTCTAGAAGACAACAAACCTTAACTCGATTATGTGACCGTCTTGAACTGCCCTTTGAACCTTCGGGTTTGGGGCAGTACGGCGTGCCACATGTGAGGCGTTGGCTTGACTTTTCTACGGCTGGACCGTTGGTACTGAGGCACGAAGTGAATGTTTTTGAAATTATTTCATGTGATGATCTGTTTCGGGAAAACTTGGGTGTTTGATTGTTCGATCGGAAAGTTTAACATTTTCTATTTATCCGGAATGTAATACAATAATTGGAATTCACAAGAAGTTATGAGATAACTGAATGAATGTTATAAACATAGCACTTTAGTCTCACTTGATCGGTTGCCACGGAATTTTGATGCGATCAAAAGTCCGTCGCAATCACGTAGCGTACGCGGATACTTGCCGGTAAACTTAATAGACAGCCTCACTCCATAGCCCCGACCAAGTGACTGTAGGAGAACCCCGTCGCCGAAAGCATCCGTTCGGGTGCTAGTGGTAGCGGTGTTCCGCCTTGGTGCACTTCGTCGACGGCGTCGGGGGTGCGGCCGCCTACTAAAGTTTGCGACGAGCATTCGATCAGTATGTCGGGAATCCTGTTGAATTGCCCGACTTGATATTGAAAAGTGTTTTCGATTTTGAGACTAAAATGCGGGGTTTATAATTATTAGGCATGTGATGTCTAAGGAATTCATTTGATTAGGCATGCGATGTCTATGCAGGTTGCGGATTCCAACTGTTGTAGTTTTACACTTTCTTTTCTGTGACCGTAAGTGTAATATGTGATATCGCCGGTTTCGTTGCTATATGTCAACGACAATTGGGATACGCATGTTTACTTACGTTGATGACATGTGATGTTATGTGTTGCTGGATATGTTATATTGGATCGTCGTGTTTGAATAGCCGGTTTTTTTTTATGTAAGATGAGTGTTTTTCATTTTCATTCATGCAAAAACTTGTATGTAATATTCTTTTATTGGGGCACTTCCAGGTTGCGGAAGATGTCACCCTTTGTATATTATTTACTTTTCCGCACTAGGATAGACCCAAGGAGGGGAGCACAAGTAACCGGATTCTGGAGTCCAGTGGGAGACCAACTCGAGAAGTCGAGTCCGGGTCTCCTAACTCCAGAATTGGTAGGGTTGCTTGCCGCTCTCGTAGGGGTCTAGGGGTGTGGGTTTGGCTATTCATCGCGACCGTGGAATCCGTGTTTTATACTGGCTCGTATTGAAAACACGGACGTCCTAGTATATCCAATATTTCATATGATTCTTCTGCTGCGATATCTGTGATGTGATCATGTGATATGTTCTGTGATGGATACTGTATATAGTATATATGATATATTATATATAGACGTTACTTATGTTTTACACCCGCGCTAGCCCTGCCCCGCTCTGCCGTTGTTACCTAACCTAACGGTGCACGAGGGGACATCGAGGCGAATGCGGATGGCATAAGTGTACGTCGTATTTATCTGTGATGTTCAGGTAATTTAAATGATGGGACTTCATTAATGTGATTAATGAAATAAAAAGAAACCTAAAGATGTTGTAGAATCGAATTTCAAAAATAAAACAGGTAGCTACAGTTCTTGCTTTGCACAGCGGTATATATGATATATCCTGCACCTTATTCGATGAGGAAAGGACCGAGATCCCTTCACCGGGAGTGACTCCTTTAGCAATAACTGGCAGATGCTACACACTCGGTTTGTCTTTTGATTGCTTCTATAGTTTTTGCTTTGCACAGTGATGTATATGATATATCACGCACCTCATTCGACGAGGAAAGGGCCGACGATCCCTTCACCGGGAGTGACCCCTTTAGCAAAACTAGAAAAGCCTAAAAAATACTCCATTTTAAAATCATTTGATTCTACAACGATATCAAGTTCATTACGCAATAGGTTTTCAGAAAAACCTGTCGTAGCCCTCCGTCATTTCAGATAAGTACTAGTTAGTATTCTTGCTGCGGTAGTTTGGCCTCCGTCAAGGCGTAGTGTACGGTAGCTAACTAGTGCTTATCTGCTAGCATATGATGCGATTGGATTAGGGTATTCGTACGGCGTTGTTTGGCCTCCGTCAAGGGTCGTGCGGGTGGGTTTAATTCAATCAGGAAATGACGGGTTGAACTTGACTAGCGGACTATGGGTAGTTTGGCCTCCGTCAAGGTCATAGGACGCTAGGGGCAAAATTATCGGGAATTTCAAGTGTTGAAATTTGCAATGAGATTGCATACCTTCTATGAGATAGTTGGATCCCGATACCCACTGCGAGTAATTGTTACTCCTAGGAGAGTTTTACACATTACAATTAGCCGATCAAGTAGGTGTCTAGAACGGTGTCAACGGGGTTACGCCTCTGGGAAAATGAGGTTTACATTAATTAGGTTCGTGCGAAAGCACGGGGGACCTCCCTCAAACTACCGACACTGGCCTGGCTGAAAGATAGGCGAACTTGTAGTGTGTAATTAATCCCGGCTAGTCTTTCCTTTTAGGGTTTGAAGGAAGATTTGATAAAAACAGTGGGAGCCATCCTGATTAGATAAAATTATAACCAATCTATTCTTGCAAGAGAGCACGCTGAGTGTTTTCTTCTCTCTCTCTCTCCAGGTAGCGACCATATCACGCCTTAATCAAGATAATAATACGGATGTATTGACCAAACCCGCTTGTTATACTGAGCTGGGGAACGTTGGTCCCGCTCCAACTTATAATTGTTATAAGACTGAGCAGGAAATAGGGGAATATCAGAATTCCTATGCCGCCCAAACGAAGAAAGTGCATATGATGCATCTCCTTCGGGTGTGTTCATTACAAAGAACTGTTTCTCAGTATCCTCCGCATCCTGGGTATATGATACCGGATCAGGATCCCACATATGTAATCTGTTACATAGGGCTGCAAAAAGGTAGAAAAACTGAGAACGGGTGATAAGTTTCATGAGACAGAAAACGGGGCAAGTGTTGCAGCCAAGTCTGTTGGTCACTGTCACCCTGTATGACCAGTACATTGATTCTGAACGAATGTTATTAGATACCGAACCTGATATACAAAATCATGTCAATCTCTTTATTAGTAAAGAAATGATGAAATTTTGTATAGTTGGATAATGTTTTGAACATTTCCTATATCAAAAGTTGATCGGTTCAGGCACGTTATCTAAAAGCATTGATGTTCTAAATCAAACTACAGTTCTTTAGTATACGGAACACACACAAGAGGAAGAGTTCAGAAATGAACGAATCCTTCTTGAGGCATTGTAGACTAGGTCATATCAATGCGATCCGACTGGCTGAAGGTACATTTTAGATGCATATTTAAATCAGTTTGAATTTACATCTTGTGAAACTTGCCAGCCATGTCACACAGATAAGATGACCATAGCTCCGTTTACTGGAAACAGAGAAAGAGTTAGTGAACTCTTGGGATGATACATGTTGATGTATGTAGGTTCCCTTGTCTACACTTGCCAAGACCGGTTCTTTATACTTAATTACATTCTCTGATGATCTTTCGAGATTAAGACCTATGTTCCTGTTGAAACACAAGTCCGAACCTTTTGAGATATTCATAGAATATAAGTTAGAAATAGAGAACCAAAATACGGGTATAAGTATTATATCCTTTGATGAGATCAAGGAGGAGAATACTTGAGCACGGAATTCTTGAACTTTTCTAAAGGAGAATGAGATTCTCTCTCAGCATTACTCCTCCGTATACACCATAGCACGATGTTATATCGGGGCGGAGCAATCACACCCTATATGATAAGGTGTGCTATATGATGAGTACTACTGAGTTACCTATTTTCTTTTTGGGAGTTATGCACTTGAGAAGCTGCATACCTATTGAATAGGGTTCGAATCAAATCAGTTGCCTACCACTTCATATGTGATATGGAATGGAAAGAGCCCATCTCTTAAGCTAGTTAAGATTTGGGGTTGTCCGGCCTATGTCTAAAAGCAAAATCGGGACAAGCTCGAGGCAAGATCTGTTATATACAACTGGAAATGTTCCAGCTATACAAAATACAGCAGATGATTTGATAAAACCAAAGGATTCAATAGTTACCAATGAACCTCAGCCTCTCCGCCGATCTAGTAGGGTTCCTCACCCACCTGAGAGATACTTCGGTTTCCCTATGACAGTGGGAGCGAGGATTGCATCATGAGATGATAACCCAACTAGTTTCGAGCTGGCCATCAGGAGTGGGACTCTGTAAGAATGGCTGGATGCTTAGCGATCTGAGATGGAATCCATGTACACCAACAAAGTATGGACTTTGGTTGCTATATCTGAAGGGTTAAATCCCCATCAGGAGCAAGTATATCTTGAGAAGATTACTTGGTGTAGATGGAAAAGTTGAGACTTTCAAAGCTAGACTTGTTAAAGCTTTTCGTCATCGACCAGGCATGGATAATGATGAAACCTTTTCAAGTGGCTATGCTTAAGTCCATACAGATCCTACTTGCCACGGCTACATACCATGACTACGATATCTGGCGGTTGGGTGCCATGACAGCTTTTCTAAATGATGTTTTAGAAGAGAACGTCTATAAGTACACAGCCAGAGGGCTTCGTAGACAGTGGGAGCAGCGGAAACGTGTACAAGATGCTTTATAGGATAAAGCAGGTATCGCGGAGTTGGAACATCTGTTTTGATGTGTTAGTCAAAGAGTTTGACATCATCAAAATGGTAGATGAACCTTGTATAAACAAAAAGGTAGTAGGCAGTATAGTGACGATCCTCGTAGAGTACGTGGATGACATACTCTTGATAGGGAAGGAGTTTCCTATGCTACGCTCGGTCAATCTCCGCTTATCACAATGATTCTCTATATAGGATCAAAGTGATACCTCCTAAATCCTGTGTTTTGGATCTATGAGATAGATCTAATTGGATATTAGGATTCTCACTAGTTGTAGTGAGATGGTATCAACCGATCCTGGGGAGAATCACTGGAAGGGTTCCAGGGTGATAAGCACGACTGAAAGTCAGTCACGGGCATTGTCTTTACCCTCAGAAAAGGGACGGTATGTTGGAAGAGTTCCAAGCTAGATACCGTGGCATACTAGACGATAAAGGCTCGATACATCGCTACTTAAGATGCTACCAAAGAGGCAGTCTGGATGTATATTTGTTCATGAGATGAACTAAGTTTCTCCCATTGTGTGACAATGGAGTTGTGGCTTATGCCAAGGAACGTCCGTCCCATCAGTGATCCAGACATATTCTAAGGCAGTATCACCTGATCATGGAGATGTTTGATCTCCAAGGGATCGAGATTAGGAGAAGAGACGCAGAGGACAACACGGCGGATCCACTCACAAAGGCCTTTTCCCAAAGAGAGACTTTTATGTGATGGTTGAGTATGAGATACTACAACCAGTGCTATCAGATGGCCCTAGTGCAAGTGGGAGATTGTTAGTTATATGTATGCCCTAGAGGCCATTACTACACATAGGATGTATATTGTAGTGGGTGCTTGGACATATATAGGGAAGACTTTCTTGCTCGACATGATAGTACGCTATTTGGTTGCTCTTTACCTTAACATGTACACTGATTGTCTCTCTGTTACATGTTGGTAAAGTCCTTAGGGTGTGTACTTGACTACCTGGACTATGATGCGGATCATACTAGCGGGGACATGGTAGTCCATAAGTACATCCTTCAAAGTCCCTAGTCGTGGGTATATCGAGACGGGGCATCGATATACCAGAGTAGACTAGCATATACCTTCTCGACCCATACAGATGGGCGATGGATGATCCCATATCCATTGGTGTTTGACATCAGAGATGATATACGGGAGCTCAGTGGAGACTGGGTACACTGGACGGACTCGCCGAGAACTCCCAGATGGTATTATACCTTATGTCAGATGGCAGTTCTCTGGTGACACTGGTACAGAGTAGTCTGTTGACCCGAGATCGTCATAGAGTCTTGTGTGATTCCCACTGTGCTTTGATTTCCACCTTACCACGTCTAAGAGGGCGTGCAAAACGGTTGATTTTGGGTATACATGGAGGCAATGAGCGATAGGAGGGGATTCGTCTCTCCCGGTATAGGGGGTTGATGTTGCGCTGTGTTCAATTAGCTATAACCGGAAATCCCTGGCCAGGGTTGCTGAGATTTACTGGTAGGTGTTACCAGTAGTTTCTCAAACTGTTATAGACCTCATATCGACATGACTTATCGAGCTGTTGGGGTCTGACGTTTACCACCCCTAGGCGAGATATGCGACATATCAGACGACGAGACCGGACTGTACGGTAAGTGTTACTGGTTGGATTCACAGGAGTATGAGCGGGCTTGCTCGTCGATCTTCTGATCGCTCAATACCCGGGTGGCCGTTACGTTTGGCAGACCGCTTGCGGCTTGTGGGTGTTTGATATGATCATCACCTGCTGCCGGCGTATTGACGAGTCTTTAGAGTCCTACACAGAGGTTTCCTGGCTCAAGCGAAACGAAATAGGAGCGCATATGAGATATGTGCGGGACCGAGAATGATATTAGTATGTGATACTGTATTCGATTCTCGTGATTTGTGACACTGATCGGTTATATGCGATATAGCCGAGTTATCGGATCAAGTGTTGATTCGATAAGTTGTTACTATGGATATTAGTCGGTTATATGCGATATGACCGGATCGTTAAATCAAGTGTTGATTTAATGATTTAATGTATAATTATATATTTGATATATTACTTTGCATTAACTAGTATTGGTTCACTTTAAATGGATTTTCTCACTTGCATTGCACAAGTTGTATATGTGATATACTTTTGTGCACTAGATTGTATCATGTTTGATGTTACATGCTAACTTGGTTAAGTGTATGATTAAACCATGGTTAGTTAATGGTTAGGGTTTCATTTGATTTATTTATGCATTTATTTATTTTGTTTTGACAAAAGGAAAAGAGAAAATGGTTGCTTTCAAAGATAAAGCTTGTTGAAGCTTCATGAAGGATTGACTAAAGTGACCATTTTGTCTTCATGCTTAACCCTAACCATTCATCTAACCTTAGTCAATTCTCTACACCTAACCATGGTTGATATTATGATAAGTATTCATTTTGTTTTCTATTTTTAATTATTCTTATCATAATTATCTTCTTCTTCTTCTTCAAAGAAGAAAATCTTGCTTTCATCAATGGTGATTTGATGAAAAGAGTGAGAAATCCAATTCTAAAGTGAACCCACCTCCTATTTCTTCATCCTCTACCTCTTGCCAAGTAGTATAGGGTGTTTTCTTCACAAGTTTCATGACTTGGTGAAGTGGGAGCTTGATTTTGTGATGCCTCGACGTAGATCATCTTCGGCATCGAAGTCGACGACCTAGCCCGCCCATTTCTCCGATGAAGCCGACGCTAGAGTCCGGGATTCGATTTGGACAGCAAGGAGACTTCATCATGGAGCTATGGAGGTGGAGGACCGGATCTACAAAGGTTGTATTTCCGTTCACTTAGTTAAGTTGTTAACTAGTTGCATGTTTCGCCTAAAATTCTAGTTAACGATCCGTATTAGGGTTTCTCGGCACTTGTAAAATTTGAAATTGGCATGGTTGATGCCTTGTGAGACCTCATTTGTGTGCCTAGGAACCCTACACGAAGACTACAAGAAAGCCCGTTCCTTTAATCAAGGGGAGTCAAAGAAGAGTTCTAGTGACTACTACTTGGAGCTTTAGAAGTGAAGGACTAGACTACAAAGATTGTAGACTCTCTTCACTTAGTACAGAACTTGTTTGCTTACTTTAAAACCCTAATTCTCTAGTTCGATTCTAGGTTAGTATACATAGCACTCTAAGATTTTTTAAAATTGCATACTTGATTCTCATTGAAACCCCGTAGAGGTACTGAGACATACTTTCAATTGGTATTTTTGGTCCTGTTTGATTTTCCCCAGATTTCACTTAGTGTTATCTTTGCTTCGGGGGAAACTTGGAAAGTTTCAAAACTTGAAATTTTGCACCGTTGATATCTATGATGTAGTTTATTGTCACGGCCCAAAATATTAGCTCGTGACCGGTACTTAAATTATGCAACGTCTACAGGCGTAACGTAACCTAAGTAAGCCGAAACCCAGAAATCTAAACCTTACAATAGAAGTAAGTAAAGAAAACATTTACAACATTTAGAAACTTAAGTAAAAATCCTTAAAACTTCACATAACTCTTTTCCTTGGTTTTCATAAAAATTTCGGCAGCACCTCCTTTGTAAAAACTAGCCCCGAAAACGGGTACAACAAAGAATATAACGAAAGCATCCCAAACGGGAGCAAAACATGCCCAACGGTGGAAACAACACCACAAGTATAAATAACAAGTATACGACGCCCAACGGCGAAGATCCACAATAAGTAATAAAGTAAAGAAAGACATCAACCCCAAAAGCGAACATAAAACCCATCGCTCATGTCTCGCAACTACAAGTCTTCTAAGTCTACAACATATAAAATTACTAGTTTCTGATTTGATAGAGTAACTAGATACAATATGAATAACAAGTATGAGAGGGGAACGATCTAACATGTACTACCTACCAAAACAAATCCCTCGAAAGCAAGCAGTGTGCCAGCAATGCCGCTACTGATCTAAGCAGACAACCTGCAAGAACTGTGGCACAACGGGGGTGAGTTGCCAACTGGTGAGTAGTAAACATCAACAGGTAGAAATCAAAATAAACAACGATTTCGAGGTCAACTATATCATAAAGGTAATACTATGATATCTAGCGTGACCGTATCTGCATATGTGCCAACACAATATAAATGCCCAACAGCAAGTGTATATCACCCAATAATGAATCAATGCATGTATGCAAGTGGATCTCGTACAACAATAAAATCAATACATGTATGCAAGTGGATCCCATCCACGTGTCAACACCTGACATAACAACTCCTGCATGTAAATATCATAAAAGCATATGCAGGTAAATATAAGGATATAAAACAACGTGTGTCCCTCGCGACACAACAAAATCATGGAAACCTGAGCGTCTAACCCCGACACTCCAAACATCATGAAACCCGTGTTCAGCATCAACACGTAAATCCTCATAACTCAGGCGCCGTCACTATGACTGGCCCTGATATCATGTCTGTACATCACTCCGATTGGTATCCCTACGATAACCGCCGAGTCCAAATACTATCACCGGTAGGTAGTGGTCTCTCTGTCAGGCTTATCTTCTACACCACGAAATCAACACTCGTCCCGCGGTACCATACCGGGTCCGCCATGTACCCGCAGACGGTGCCTCCCGCTCCTCGAATCAGGTTACACATGCCAATCTCAGAACTGAGAAATCACATGGTGGACGCACTGAAATATCATATTAAGAGAAACCGGGTTTTCAAACAAGACATAATTTCTTGAAATACCCCCACGGTTCTCAAATCAATAAATCACAAGAAATCCATATCTCAATGCGTAAATCCATGAAAACTGATATATGCAACATAAAACAACAATATGAGCATATTAAGGGGGAAACCGCTGTTTTAAATGAATCCAGCTTTAAAATATATCATGTGGTTCCTAAATTCTCCGAAAAACAAGTGCCGCATCATATGACGTGTACATGTAACTGTAGCAAGGTATAAGTATCTACATGTAAGCAAGTATGTAGGATGCATTTCATATGCGCAATAGCACAATAATCCATGTCTCAAAATCCCATGTCAATACAATACCACTTAGGGTATATGCAACTATAGCAAGATATGTGGTTGTACGTGTCAGTATGTAGGCATGATGTACATGTAGCTGTAGCAGAGTATGTGGGTTTACATGTCAGTATATCATGCAACCAAGCATAGTGATGTGAACATGGCAGTATATCATAGAATGATGTAGCAATTCTATTGTGTAGTGACATAGCAATTATCGATGATGAAGTGTGTGGGCCGGAAATCTGTGTAAATGTAACATACGCATCATCGATAATGGTGTAGGTGTACTAGCACACGTATAAGAAATGCAATGAGAATAGCATGAATGCAGCACAATGTATATAGTGAATCAAATGCTATAAGGTATACATATCAACAAGACCGAGTCAGTGAATCTATCAATCAGCATCCAGCCTCACAACGTCACGTACGGTACAATCCATCGTACGGCATTCTCTAATCAAGGGATGGATAAACAATAGGAAAAAGTTATCGCGTACGGTAATCTATCATACAGCGGCATTAACAAATAGGGATTCTATCAACCTATACAACATCGGGGGTACGGATCTAAGTCTCGTATGACATATCACTCATTATGCAAACATTATCCATAAATATATATACCTATCTCTCAGGTCACATCCATGTCAATCTCGTATCAGGGGACCTATAAAGTTATCAACAATCACGTATCGACTCGAATCTATATAACGACATATTACACTAAGTCATCATAATCACATCGTATACTCATTCATCACATTAATATCACGCATCGCATTAAATAAACGTCGCACTTGTTCACTTTTAAATCGTACTTATCATGATTCACTTATCATTTCCTTTTCTCCTAAGTCAATGTGTTCACTAGTGTTCACTTCTATCATATTATCTAGCAAAACTTACAATCACATCAGTCGCATCTCATTATCAGGATATAATAATCAAACGATCTTTCAATCCAATATTTGCGGGAGTGCTACACGCCATCCACCCGACTTCCCCGGTAAATATAAATCTACTCACCTACTAAACTCCTCGCTTAGCCGTAGTCGATGCGCTTCGTCGCCACAGAATCCATGCGAAGGTACCTACAATCAATAGGAATTCGCAAAGCTATTAACATCAAATTCCGAAATCCAAAACCGGCACGCGGTGCACTCATAGGTTAGAACCTATAGCCTACACATGCAAAACAATCAACTACACTTGTCGTTGACGTATAAACATCCAACGACCAAGTACAACATCCAAAACTCAAAACAAAGAATCCAAATACCATAAAACATAGCTGAAACCCTATATAGGGTCGCTATACATGAAAACTGGCACATTAAAAACCCAATAAGACCAATAAGCATTTACAAACACAATAAATATCGTAGGTATTAATATTTACGTCATCTCCACTTCCATTAAAACCCACTTCAAATTTTACTGGAAAACTAGTAAGCAACTTTTACCGCAATTTAGCACAAGTCTAGAAATTTAACAATTCTAGCCATTTCCAACAACACAAAATAGCTTAATTTAGTGATCCAAATCAATTCCATAATTTTAATCCTACCCTAAAATGATTTTAAAAAACTTAGTTTGCTAAAAACTCAATTAGACAAATTAGAAATTTTAACAATTATCGTTCTCACAATTTGAGTAAGTTTTCCAAGTTTACACTTCAAGATTAACCATTTAACACATCAAACCCTAACTAGTAAACTGTAAAGTGTTTTAAGAAATTATACCGATCAATCCGTGTCCTTCGGTCTATAGCTATCATTCGACGCTCCTCGCGGCATCTTCGATCTCCGGTCTCCTCGTCGAAGTGGCACCACGTCAACTAATCTTTATACGGGCTCCCGCTTCAAACTGAAGCAACCCGGACATGAAGTTTGCCAGCCGACATGTCCAAGATTGAAGTAGATAGAGTGTAGAATACTTTATCTCAAGACACCGAAGCATTTGGATGAATGGTTAATGAAGTTTTCATGGATTGAAATGAAGTGAGCTATGAAATTTGGAACCAAAATGAGCTCTCCCCCATTAAAAGGGCTCGGCCATTATTGCAGCACATGATGTGCTTGGCCACACTAACAAGGTAATTGCTCACTGGAAATATGATGGGGTGAGCTCAAAATGAATATATGAATCAATCATCCATGTAATTAATCCAAACTCCTCTTTAAAAACAAGCAAGTGTGGCCGGCCACCTCATGTCCACAGTGAAGGCGGGTTGAACAAAAGCAAGTGGTGACTATATGCAATCAAGTGATAAGAATAAGGAAATATCCAACACAAAGATCTTAAGCTTGACAAGAAGCATTAATGATCAAACAATGAGTCACTAATGAAACCATGCCATTCAAGAATGAACCATCATGACTCACCCAAGCTTACAAGGTTCGGCCATTATTGAGGAAAGGAAATTATGGCAAAAAAATTGATTTATCAACAATAACCAATAATTAAGTGCACGAAAAAAAACACATTAAAATAATATTTAATTAGGGAAAAATTCTATATGAACCAAAACTTCCCATTGACCTCCAAAGCTCGCGCACTAGCTTTATTTTTGCTGAACTAGGTGCCGGCAAGTTTATACGGACGTTTGATCACAATCGGGTTAAAACGGAAAATACCGACTATTTTACCCTAAAACGGAAAAATTCGCATAGCAATTTCTAAAACGTTTCAATCTTCCCCCCTTAAAGAAATTCGCTCCCCAAATTTAAATTTAAATTTAAACCCCCAAATGTTAAAACATTGCAATAAACAGCTAAATCATTGGGGCTTCGAAATAACGGAAGAAATAGAAAACCACAGCGATCCTGCGCGCCGGAAAAATGAGTACCAAACTCAAAATCGATCTCCATCATGTTAGTTGTATGTATGCCCTAGAGGCCAGTATTGTACAGATTATGTATATTATATTGGATGCTTGGACATATATAGAGATGACTTTCTTGCTCGACATGATAGTATGCTATCTGGTTGCTCTTTATCTTAACATGTACACTAGTCTCTTTATACTGTCTTATAGTTACATGTTGGTAAAGCCCTTAGGATTTGTACTTGACTACCTGGACTATGATGCATATCATACTAGTGGGGACATGGTAGTCCATAAGTACATCCTTCAAGGTCCCTAGTCGTGGGTGTATCGAGACGGGGCATCGATATACCAGAGTAGACTAGCGTATACGCTTCTCGACCCATGTGATGGGCGATGGATGATCCCATATCCATTGGTGTTTGACATCAGAGATGGTATACGGGTGCTCAGTGGAGACTGGGTACACTGGACGGACTCGCCGAGAACTCCCAGATGGTATTATACCTCACGTCAGATGGCAGTTCTCAGGTGACACTTATACAGGTTAGTCTGTAGACCCGAGATCGTCATAGAGTCTTGTATGATTCCCACTGTGCTTTGATCTCCACCTTACCACGTCCATGAGGGCGTGCAAAACGGTGGTCTTTGGGTACAGTCCCGAGTCACATGGAGGCAATGAGCGATAGGAGGGGTTTCGTCTCTCCCGGTATTGGGGGTTGATGTTGCGCTGTGCTCGATTGGCCGTAACAGGGAAGTCCCTGGCCAGGGCTGATCAGAGATTTGCTGGAAAGTGTTACCAGTAGTTTCTCGACCCGTTACGAGCCTCACATCAGCACGACTTATCGGGTTATTGGGGTCTGACGTATACCACCCCTAGACTTGATATGCGACGTATCTGATGAAGAGACCAGACTGTACGGTAAGTGTTACTGGTCGGATTCGCAGGAGTGTGAGCGGGCTAGCTCGTCGATCTTCTGATCGCTCAATACCCGGGTGGCCGTTACGTTTAGCAGACCGCTTGCGGCTTGTGGGTGCTTGATATGATCATCATCTGCTACCGGCGTATTGACGAGTCTTTAGAGTCCTACACAGAGGTTTCCTGGCTCAAGCGAAACGAAATAGGAGCGCATATGAGATATGTGCAGGACCGAGAATAATGCGTGTATGTGATACCGCATTTCATTCTCGCGACATATGTTTCGATTGGTTATATTCGATATGACCTAGTTATCGAATCATTGATTCGATAAATCGATGCATTGAATACTAGTCGGTTATGTGCGACATGACCGGATCATTGAATCAAGTGTTGATTTAATGATTTAATGTATAATTATATATTTGATATATTACTTTACATTAACTAGTATTGGTTCACTTTAAACGGATTTTTCTCACTTGATGCACATTGTATATGTGATATGCTTTCGTGCACTTTTTTGTATCATGTTTGATGATACTTGATCATTATGTTAAGTGTATAGAATTAATCCATGGTTAATTTGATAATTAGGGTTTTGCATATTCATTTATTTATTTATTTGTTTATTTATTTATTTGAAATGGATTATGATGAGAATGGTGGCTCTTTTTGTTTTAAGTTGAAGCTTCATGAAGCTTTGACTTTGCTAACCATCCTTATCTTCATGCTTAACCCTAACCCTCTAAAGTGACCATGGTTTATTCTCTACACTTAACCCTAGTTTAGTTATGATAAGTATTTGATTTTCTATTTTCTTTTTATCATAACTTATCATAACTAGCTCATCTTCTTCTTCTTCTTCTTCAAGCTTGCTACAACAATGGCAACTTGAGATCTAGTGAGATAAATCCAATTCTAAAGTGAACCCACCTCCTATTTCTTCACCCTCTACCTCTTGCCAAGTTGTTTTGGGTGTTTACTTCACAAGTTTCACAAGTTTGTGAAGTCGGAGCTTGAGTTTGTGCAACCTCGACGTAGATCGTCTTTGACACAAAGCCGACGACCTATTCCGCTTGTTTTCCCGATGAAGCCGATGATCGAGTCGAGGATTCATGATGGACAGCGAGGACATGACCACGTGGAGCTAAGGAGGCGGAAATCCGGATCTACAAAGGTTGTAGCATCTCAACTTTAGTTAAATAGTTAACTAGCTTTATATTTCGCCTAAACATCTAGTTTAAGATCCGTAGTCTAGGGTTTCTCGGCACAAAAAATTTTAAATTGGCATGTTCGATGCCTTGTGAGACCTTACTAGAGTGCCTAGGAACCTTTCACTGGTATCAGAGCCTAGCTAGAGCCTTAGGCGAAGCGTAGACGGAATTTGAAGTCCGAACGACCCAAAACCGAAACCCAAAATATGCTCTCTGTACTTTTTTGAAAACAGTGGATTTTTCCAAATTAAAAATTGCTAAAAAATTAAGCAGAAAAAAATAAGAATTACGGTGCAAAAAGTTTCTGGTGAACAGTGTTTTTCGCGGCGGATCAGCGGCAGAAGCATGGCTTCTGCGGCTGATCAGCGACCAATTGGTGACGTCAGCCCACTTTGTTTGCACAGTAACTCCTGATAAATTCTGCTGAGTTTTCTGGGAATTTTTAATATTGATTCAAGAGTTGAATTTTCTGCAATTGTTTTGGGGATTCGGTGTTTCGATCGGGGTATCAAATTTTGTCTATTTGTCTTTCCGGATAAATTTTAGAATATGTTAAAAAGTTCGACCGGATATAAATACCCAATTTTTCCCCTGTCGGGAAATTTCCAAGTGTTGGATTTTTCCGTAGTTTAACGACGTTCTAAGTAGTGCAAGTAACTCGATGGTCCCTCTAGAAGACAACAAACCTTAACTCGATTATGTGACCGTCTTGAACTGCCCTTTGAACCTTCGGGTTTGGGGCAGTACGGCATGCCCCATGTGAGGCGTTGGCTTGACCCTTCTACGGCTGGACCGTTGGTACTGAGGTACGAACTGAATGTTGTTAGACTTATTTCATGTGTTGATCTGTATTGGGAAAACTTGGGTGTTCGATTGTTCGATCGGAAAGTTTAACATTTTCTGTTTATCTGGAATGTGATACAATAATTGGAATTCACAAGTAGTTATGAGATAACTGAATGAATGTTATAAATCTAGCAATTTAGTCCCATATGATATTGAAAAGAGTTTTCGATAATGAGACTAAAATGCGGGATTTATATCTGATTAGGCATGTGATGTCTAAAGCAGTTGCGGATTCCAATTGTTGTAGTTTTACACTTTCTTTTCTGTGACCGTAAGTGTAGTATGTTCATATCGCCGGTTTCGTTGCTATACGTCAACGACAATTGGGGTATGCATACTTACTTTCGTTGATGACATGTGATGTTATGTGTTGCTGGATATGTTATATTGGATCGTCGTGTTTGAATAGCCGGGGGTTTTTATGTGAGATGAGTGTTTTTCATTTTCATTCATGTATAAAAACTTGTATGTAATATTCTTTCATTTGGGGCGCTTCCAGGTAGCGGAAGTTGTCACCCTTTGTATATTATTTACTTTTCCGCATTAGGATAGACCCAAGGAGGGGAGCACAAGTAACCGGGTTCTGGGGTCCAGTGGGAGACCAACTCGAGGAGTCGAGTCCGGGTCTCCTAACCCTAGAATTGGCAGGGTTGCTTGCCGCTCTCGTAGGGGTCTACGGGTGTGGGATTGGCTATTCATCACGACCGTGGAATCCGTGTTTTATACTGGCTCGTATTGAAAACACGGACGTCCTAGTATATCCAATATTTCATATGGTTATTCTGCTGCGATATCTGTGTTGTGACTCTGTGATGGATATAGTATATAGTATATATGATATATTATATAGACGTTACTTATGTTTTACACCCGCGCTAGCCCTGCCCTGCTCTGTCGTTAGTTACCTAACCTAACGGTGCACGAGGGGACATCGAGGCGAATGCAGATGGCATAAGTGTACGTCATATCTATCTGTGATGTTTAGGTATTTAGATGATGGGACTTCATTAATGTGATTAATGAAAGATAAGAAACCTAAGATGTTGTAGAATCGAATTTTAAAATAAAACAGGTAGCTACAGTTCTTGCTGTGCACAGCGGTATATATGATATACCTCGCACCTTATTCGATGAGGAAAGGACCGAGATCCCTTCACCGGGAGTGACTCCTTTAGCAATAACTGGCAGATGCTACACACTTGGTTTGCTTTTGACTGCTTTTGGGTTTTTTCTTTGCACAGCGATATATATGATATATCCCGCACCTCATTCGACGAGGAAAGGACCGAGATCCCTTCACCGGGAGTGACTCCTTTAGCAAAACTAGAAAAGCCTCAAAATCACTCCATTTCAAAACATCATTTGATTCTACAACGATATCAAGTTCATTACGCTCATGGTTTTTATGAAAAACCTGCGTAGCCCTCCGTCATTTCAGATAAAGACTGTTTAGTATTCGTGCTGCGTTTGTTGGCCTTTGTCAAGGCGTAGTGTGCGGTAGCTGAATAGTGCTTATCTGTTTATGCATATGATGCAGATTGTTTCAGGGTAGTCGTACGACCTTGTTGGCCTTTGTCAAGGGTCGTGCGGGTGGGTTTGATTCAATCAAGAAATGACGGGTTGAACTTGACTAGCATCCAGTGATTTGTTGGCCTTTGTCAAGGTCATAGGACACTAGGGGCAAAATATTATCGGGAATTTCAAGTGTTGAAATTTGCAATGAGATTGCATACCTTCTATGAGATAGTTGGATCCCGATACCCGCTGCGAGTAAGAGTTACTCCTGGGAGAGTTTTACACATTGCAATTAGCCGATCAAGTAGGTGTCAAGAAAGGTGTCAACGGGGTTACGCCTCTGGGAAAACGAGGTTTACATTAATTAGGTTCGTGCGAAAGCACGGGGGACCTCCCTCAAAGTACCGACACTGGCCTGGCTGAAAGATTGCCGAACTTCTAGTGTGTAATTAATCCCGGCTAGTCTTTCCTTTTAGGGTTTGGAGGAAGATTTGATAAAAAGCAGTGGGAGCCATCCTGATTAGATAAGATAATAACCAATCTGATCTTGCACGAGCTTACGCTAAAGTGTTTTCTTCTCTCTCTCTCCAGGTAGCGACCATTTCATGCCTTAATAAAGATAATAAAATGGATGTATTGACCGAACCCGCATGTTATACTGTGCTGGGGAATGTTGGTTCCGTTCTTTCCTATAAGAGTTATAGGACTGAACAGGATATAGGGGAATACCAGGATTCCCATGCCACCCGAATGAAGAAAGTACATGATGATGCATTTTCTTCGGGTGTGTTCGTTACTGAGAACTGTTTCTCCATTTGCTCTACGTCCTGGGTATTGGATACCGGGTCAGGATCCCATATATGTAATCAGTTACATGGGCTTAGGAAAGGTGGAGAACTTGGAGAAGGTGATAAAGACATTAGAGTCGGAAATGGTGCAATTGTTGCAGCTAAGACTGTCGGGGAATATCACCTTGTATTACCAACTGGTAATACATTGGTTCTGAACGAATGCTATTACATGTCGAACCTGATATGCAACATTATATCAGTTTCTTTATTAAGTAAAGAGGGATATAATTTTGTATTACCGGACAATGTTATGAACATTTTCCATAACCAAAAGTTGGTTGGATCAGGCACGTTGTGCAATGGCATTTATGTTCTAAACCAATCAACAGTCCTCAGCATAACAAACACACACAAGAGGAAGAGTTCTGAACACAACGAATCCTTCTTGTGGCATTGTAGACTGGGTCACATCAATGCGACACGACTGGCTAAGTTGCATAAGGATGGATATTTAAATCCGTTTGAATTTTCATCCTA
The DNA here is from genome assembly GCA_030015575.1 of Agapanthus africanus. Taxonomy (NCBI): domain Eukaryota; kingdom Viridiplantae; phylum Streptophyta; class Magnoliopsida; order Asparagales; family Amaryllidaceae; genus Agapanthus; species Agapanthus africanus. The sequence goes on along the minus strand of CM057337.1, from coordinate 498,503,654 downwards.
TGACACTTGCCAGTCATGTCTCAAAGGCAAGATGACCAAGACTCCGTTTACGGGACACGGAGAAAGAGTTACCGAACTCTTAGGACTGATACATAGTGATGTATGCGGTCCCATGTCTACACATGCCAGGGATGGTTCTTCGTACTTCATTACATTCACTGACGATCTCTCTAGATTCGGATATGTGTTCCTGATGAAACACAAATCAGAAGCTTTTGAGAAATTTAGAGAATATAAACAAGAAGTCGAGAACCAAACCGGAAAAAGTATTAAAATCCTTCGATCAGATCGGGGAGGTTAATACTTGAGCAATGAATTCCTGGACTTCCTAAAAGAGAATGGGATTCTCTCTCAGCTAACTCCTCCATATACACCACAACACAACGGTGTATCGGAGCGGAGGAACCGCACCCTATTAGATATGGTGCGCTCTATGATGAGTACAGCTGAGTTACCTATTTCCTTCTGGGGGTATGCACTAGAATCAGCTGCGTACCTTTTGAACCGAGTTCCTACTAAGACTGTGCCTACTACACCATATGAGATGTGGTGTGGGAAGAGACCCCATCTCAGTCACATCAAGACTTGGGGATGTCCAGCTTTTGTTAAAAAGCAGCATGCGGACAAGCTCGAGGCGCGTTCAGTACAGTGTAAGTTCGTGGGATATCCAAAGAACTCCAAGGGATATTTCTTCTACTGTGAAGAGGAACAAAAAGTCCTTGTTTCTCGTCATGCCTACTTCTTGGAAACTGAGTTTTTGGAAAACCAGATAAGTGGGAGCACAGTAGAACTGGAAGAAATTCCAGAACCACGGACTATTACTGAAAGCTTAGTGGAACCAGAAGGTTCAAATGAACAGGACATTCCTATGCCGCTCCGCAGAAGTAGTAGGCAGTCTCATCCGCCCGAGAGATACTACGGTTTTCTCATAGACGGGGATAGAGAGGATTGCATCATAGACTATGATGAGCCTACTAGCTTCCAGCAGGCCGTTCAGAGCATTGACTCGGTAAAATGGCTGGATGCAATGCGGACCGAAATGGAGTCCATGTACACCAACAAAGTATGGACGTTGGACATTGCTCCAGACGGGGTAAAACCCGTAGGATGCAAGTGGATCTTCAAAAGGAAGATTGGTGTAGATGGACAGGTTGAGACCTATAAAGCTAGACTTGTAGCAAAGGGTTTCCGTCAAAGACCTGGCTTGGACTACGACGAAACCTTTTCTCCAGTGGCTATGCTGAAATCCATTCGGATCCTTCTTGCCATTGCTGCCTTCCACGATTATGAGATTTGGCAGATGGACGTAAAAACCGCTTTTCTAAATGGAAATTTAGAGGAGTGTGTCTATATGGATCAGCCAGAGGGTTTCATTCAGAGTGGGAGCAGCGGAAAGGTGTGCAAGTTGCTTAAGTCCATCTATGGACTAAAGCAGGCATCGCGGAGTTGGAACATCTGTTTTGATGAGACGGTCAAGGAATTTGGCTTTATCAAAAATCCAGATGAACCATGCATCTATAGTAGATTTGTAGCGAGAACTGTAGTATTCCTCGTTTTATACGTGGATGACATTCTCTTAATAGGAAATGATATTCCTATGCTACAATCTGTCAAGGGGTTCTTGTCACAAAGGTTCTCCATGAAAGACCTGGGTGATGCCTCATACATCCTGGGGATCCGGATCCATCGTGATAGATCCAAGAGGATATTAGGACTTTCACAGTCCAGGTACATCGACACCGTACTGAAAAGATTCAGTATGGAAGATTCCAAGCGCGGTAACTTACCGGCTTGTCACGGGATCACCCTCTCTAAAGAGATGTCTCCCAAGACTGATTTGGAGAGGGATCGCATGTCTATTATACCCTACGCTTCTGCGGTAGGCTCTATAATGTATGCGATGTTGTGTACCAGACCGGATGTAGCTTATGCACTGAGTGTAATAAGCCGGTATCAGTCAAACCCTAGGGAGAAACATTGGATAGCGGTAAAGAACATTCTCAAGTACCTGAGGAGGACTAAGGAGATGTTCTTGGTGTATGGCGGAAAAGACCTCCAGATTGAGGCCTTTGCTGACTCCAGCTTCCAGAGTGACAAGGATGATTCCAAGTCCATGTCGGGTTTTGTCTTTACCCTCAATGGAGGGGCGGTGTGTTGGAAGAGTTCCAAACAGGAAACCGTTGCAGACTCGACTATGGAAGCGGAATACATCGCTGCATCTGATGCCGCAAAAGAAGCTGTCTGGATAAGGAAGTTCTTAAAAGAACTTCAGGTGGTTCCGTCCATTGTTGACCCAGTACCTCTGTATTGCGACAACAACGGGGCTATAGCTTTAGCAAAGGAACCCAGGTCCCATCAGAGATCCAGGCACATCTTGAGGCGGTATCACCTGATCAGGGAGATCGTGGATCGCAAGGAGATCGAGGTTCGGAGGGTTGCTTCAGAAGAGAACACTGCAGATCCATTCACCAAGGCCCTACCCCAGACTCAGTTCGAGCGGCTGATCGAGATGATAGGTCTTCGATACGCCAGTACATGGCCTTAGTGCAAGTGGGAGATTGTTAGTGTATATGCCCTAGAGGCCATTACTGTATCATACTAGTTTGTATATTACTTGATGGAAGCTTGGGATATTCACCTTGTATAAACAATCTTGCTCAATATAGTAGTATGCTACTTGGTTTGTTTCTACTTCAATGTGTACTTGTGTTTATTTCAGTATATCACTTATACGCATTAGTGGAGCCCTTAGGATCTTTGCTTGATTACCAGCGTTGTGATGGCAGTCACACTAGTGGGGGCTGGGTAATCTATAGGCACATCCTTATACAGGTCCCTAGTCGTAGGACTATCGAGACAGGGCATCGATACTCCGGAGTAGACTAGCGTATGCGCTTCTCATCCCAGTGTGGGAGATGGTCTGTCCCACAGCCATCAGTACGTCGTACTGGAGATAGTATACGGGTGCTCGTTGGGTTACGAGTACACTGGACAGGACTCGTCGGGAACTGACAGGTTGGTATTATACCTATCGTCAGTTATCAGTTCCCAGGTGACATGAGTACAGCTTAGTCCGCTGACTTGATACTGACACTTCGCCTCGAGTGTGTTCCCACTGCACTTTGATCACTACCCTACCACGGCTCAAAGGAGTCGTGCAAACAGGTGGTGGTTGGGTGCAGTCCCGAAGCACTTGGAGGCAGTGACGGTTAGACAGGATTCGTCTCTCCCGGTATTGGGGGTTGACATCGCGCTGTGTCTAGGAGAGCCATTACACGAGTAGTCCCTGGCCAGGGCAAGCGAGATATACTGGTAGGTTTCCAGTGTTATCTCAGGGTGTTTTGGGCTTCACTCCGACACGACTTGTACCGCTATTGGGGGACTGACGTTTTACCGCCCCCTAGGCCCGCCATGCGATGTATCAGACGAACAGACCGGACTGTACGGAGAATGTCACATTCAGACTCAGTAGGAGTTCAGATGGGGTTTCACCTCGTCAGCCTTCTTGTCGGCATCTACCTGGGGACCGTTACGCACAGCTAGTGCCGCTTGCGGTCTGTGGTTAAACCCACTGCCAGCGTAGTGTCGAGTCTTTAGAGTCCCACACAGAGGGTATTCGCCTCTGGGCAAAACAGAGTAGAGGTCGCATGGTTTTGCGACAGGGTTCGTTCTCATCCGCGCACTTGTGCACGTTTGGAGTCCAGACAGATTTTACCAGCGGGCTCTGGTTTGAGCCGGATACTGGTATAGTATTTGGGGTTGCTTTTATCTCTCAGTATTCATGTTCCTCGGAACAAGAATGCAGGTGTGTATGCACAGTTCTTTTTGAGGAGGAGGAAGATGATTTTTCATTAGGGTTTCGGAACGGGTGCGTATGCACAGTTGACAGTTGTATTTTTCCAAACCCTAATGGAGTAGTTTTATATCATTTAATAATATATAATAAAATGAAATTGTGTCATGGTTAGTTTTTGTTGACTTGTTGACCATGGTTGACTTGTTGACCATGGTTGAACATTTGACCATTATCATTACAAGAGAAAGATGCTCTTGATTCTTGCATTTTCATTTAATGCTTGTAATGATATTAGTCATTCTAAAACTTTCCATCAACCTTTTCATTTTGATTATTATTATTTTGATAATTCATTTTCTTTTTGCATTATGGTTGCAAGAAAGGAAATGATAGCTCATTCTATCATAACCTCTCTCTCTCCTCACTTCATCTTCTTCTTCCTCTAGAAAAGAGAAACCTTCTCATGTGTTGAGAATCATTCTCTTTAGAAAGAAAAGCAAACCCTAATCACTCTCTACTCATTCTAGGATGAAGGTTTAGCAAGCCGGAAACCCTAGTTCACTCAAAGATCGAGGAAGAGCCCAAAGGTCGAGCCTTCGAGGTGGATCCATCTTCGACGGGAGAAGGCGACGAAAAGAGAACCATCAACCTCTACAAGGTTTGAAGAAGAAGGAGTTCAAGTTTAGGTATAACCATCTTCCATAGTAGCTAACTCTCTTTAGCTTGTATACTAGTTTTAGTTTAGACAACGATCCCGACCTTGTTTAGTCCATGTTGCCTCTTGCGATAAAAATTCGTTTTTTATACCGTTTCCGCCTCCCCGTAAGCACCGGGGGTCGCAATATGGACTTACAGATGCATTTTCTTCGGGTGTGTTCGTTACTGAGAACTGTTTCTCCATTTGCTCTACGTCCTGGGTATTGGATACCGGGTCAGGATCCCATATATGTAATCAGTTACATGGGCTTAGGAAAGGTGGAGAACTTGGAGAAGGTGATAAAGACATTAGAGTCGGAAATGGTGCAATTGTTGCAGCTAAGACTGTCGGGGAATATCACCTTGTATTACCAACTGGTAATACATTGGTTCTGAACGAATGCTATTACATGTCGAACCTGATATGCAACATTATATCAGTTTCTTTATTAAGTAAACAGGGATATAATTTTGTATTACCGGACAATGTTATGAACATTTTCCATAACCAAAAGTTGGTTGGATCAGGCACGTTGTGCAATGGCATTTATGTTCTAAACCAATCAACAGTCCTCAGCATAACAAACACACACAAGAGGAAGAGTTCTGAACACAACGAATCCTTCTTGTGGCATTGTAGACTGGGTCACATCAATGCGACACGACTGGCTAAGTTGCATAAGGATGGATATTTAAATCCGTTTGAATTTTCATCCTATGACACTTGCCAGTCATGTCTCAAAGGCAAGATGACCAAGACTCCGTTTACGGGACACGGAGAAAGAGTTACCGAACTCTTAGGACTGATACATAGTGATGTATGCGGTCCCATGTCTACACATGCCAGGGATGGTTCTTCGTACTTCATTACATTCACTGACGATCTCTCTAGATTCGGATATGTGTTCCTGATGAAACACAAATCAGAAGCTTTTGAGAAATTTAGAGAATATAAACAAGAAGTCGAGAACCAAACCGGAAAAAGTATTAAAAACCTTCGATCAGATCGGGGAGGTTAATACTTGAGCAATGAATTCCTGGACTTCCTAAAAGAGAATGGGATTCTCTCTCAGCTAACTCCTCCATATACACCACAACACAACGGTGTATCGGAGCGGAGGAACCGCACCCTATTAGATATGGTGCGCTCTATGATGAGTACAGCTGAGTTACCTATTTCCTTCTGGGGTTATGCGCTGGAGACAGCAGCATACCTATTGAATCAAGTTCCATCTAAATCTGTACCTACCACACCATATGAGATATGGAGTGGGAAGAGACCATGTCTTAAACGAGTTAAGATATGGGGTTGCCCGGCCTATGTCAAAAGGCAAAATCCGGACAAACTCGAGGCACGGTCAGTTCTATGCAAGTTTGTGGGATATCCCAAACATTCACATGGATATCTTTTCTACCATACAGAGGAACAAAAAGTGTTTGTTTCTCGCCATGCCACCTTTTTGGAAAAGGAATTTCTTGCAAAAGAAATTAGTGGCGATGAGGTAGAACTGGAAGAAATTCCAGCAACACAAACTCAAACTGAAGATTTAGTGGAACCAGAGGATTCAGTAGCTCCCGACGAACCCCAACCTCTCCGCCGATCTAGTAGGGTTTCTCGTCCACCTGAGAGATACTATGGTTTTCTCATTGATGGTGGTAGTGAGGATTGCATCATGGAGGATGATGACCCAACTAGCTTCGAGCAGGCCATCACGAGTGGGGACTCAGTGAAATGGCTGGATGCTATGCGGTCCGAGATGGATTCCATGTACACCAACAAAGTATGGACTTTGGAAGTTGCTCCTGAAGGGGTAAAACCCATTGGGAGCAAGTGGATCTTTAAGAAGAAACTTGGTGTAGATGGGAAAGTGGAGACTTTCAACGCTAGACTTGTAGCAAAGGGTTTTCGTCAAAGACCAGGTGTGGACTATGACGAGACCTTTTCTCCAGTGGCTATGCTTAAATCCATCCGAATCATGCTTGCCATTGCTGCATTTCATGACTACGAAATCTGGCAAATGGATGTTAAGACCGCCTTTCTAAATGGTGATTTAGAAGAGTGCGTGTACATGACTCAGCCAGAGGGCTTCGTAGACAGTGGGAGCAGCGGGAAGGTGTGCAAGCTGCTTAAATCCATTTATGGATTAAAGCACGCATCGCGGAGTTGGAACATCTGCTTTGGCGTCGTTATCAAAGAGTTTGATTTCGTCAAAAATCCAGATGAACCTTGTATCTACAAGAAGGTGGCAGAGAGTAAGGTTGTCTTCCTCGTATTGTACGTGGACGACATACTCTTGATAGGAAATGATATTCCTATGCTGCAATCGGTCAAGCTCTTCTTATCACAAAGATTATCAATGAAAGATCTTGGTGATGCCTCCTGCATATTGGGAATTAGGATCTATAGAGATAGATCCAAACGGATTTTGGGATTGTCCCAATCCAGGTACATTGACACCATACTAAAGAGGTTTAGTATGGAAGAGTCCAAGCGTGGGAACTTGCCCACGATCTCTGGAGTCACTCTCTCCAAAGAGATGTCTCCCAAGACTGATTTGGAGAGAGCTCGCATGCAAGGGATACCCTATGCTTCGGCAGTAGGCTCTATCATGTATGCGATGCTATGTACCAGACCCGATGTAGCATACTCACTAAGTGTAGTGAGCAGGTATCAAGCTGATCCTGGAGAGAGTCACTGGACAGCTGTGAAGAGCATTCTCAAGTACTTGCGAAGGACTAGAGATATGTTCTTGGTGTATGGTAACGGAGAACTCCAAGTGGAGTCCTTTACCGATTCGAGCTTCCAGAGTGATAAGGACGACTCTAAGTCGCAGTCGGGCTTTGTCTTTACCCTTTACGGAGGGGCGGTTAGCTGGAAGAGTTCCAAGCAGGAAACCGTGGCAGACTCGACGATGGAGGATGAATACATCGCTGCCAACGATGCTGCCAAAGAGGCTGTCTGGATCAAGAAGTTCATTACTGAACTTGGAGTGGTTCCATCCATTGAGCATCCAATACCTTTGTATTGCGATAACAATGGAGCGGTAGCTTTGGCCAAGGAACCAAGGTCCCATCAGCGATCCAGGCATATTTTGAGGCGGTATCACCTGATCCGGGAGATAGTTGATCGCCGGGAGATCGAGGTCAGGAGAGTTGACACGAAGAACAACACGGCGGATCCACTCACGAAGGCCATTCCCCAGATACAGTTTGAGAGACTCTTCGGGATGCTCGGTATGAGATACTACAGCAGCTGGCCCTAGTGCAAGTGGGAGATTGTTAGTTGTATGTATGCCCTAGAAGCCAGTATTGTACATATTATGTATATTATATTGGATGCTTGGACATATATAGAGATGACTTTCTTGCTCGACATGATAGTATGCTATCTGGTTGCTCTTTATCTAACATGTACACTAGTCTCTTTATACTGTCTTATAGTTACATGTTGGTAAAGCCCTTAGGATTTGTACTTGACTACCTGGACTATGATGCAGATCATACTAGTGGGGACATGGTAGTCCATAAGTACATCCTTCAAGGCCCCTAGTCGTAGGTGTATCGAGACGGGGCATCGATATACCAGAGTAGACTAGCGTATACGCTTCTCGACCCATGTGATGGGCGATGGATGATCCCATATCCATTGGTGTTTGACATCAGAGATGGTATACGGGTGCTCAGTGGAGACTGGGTACACTGGACGGACTCGCCGAGAACTCCCAGATGGTATTATACCTCACGTCAGATGGCAGTTCTCAGGTGACACTTGTACAGGTTAGTCTGTAGACCCGAGATCGTCATAGAGTCTTGTATGATTCCCACTGTGCTTTGATCTCCACCTTACCACGTCCATGAGGGCGTGCAAAACGGTGGTCTTTGGGTACAGTCCCGAGTCACATGGAGGCAATGAGCGATAGGAGGGGTTTCGTCTCTCCCGGTATTGGGGGTTGATGTTGCGCTGTGCTCGATTGGCCGTAACAGGGAAGTCCCTGGCCAGGGCTGATCAGAGATTTGCTGGTAAGTGTTACCAGTAGTTTCTCGACCCGTTACGAGCCTCACATCAGCACGACTTATCGGGTTATTGGGGTCTGACGTATACCACCCCTAGACTTGATATGCGACGTATCTGACGAAGAGACCGGACTGTACGGTAAGTGTTACTGGTCGGATTCGCAGGAGTGTGAGCGGGCTAGCTCGTCGATCTTCTGATCGCTCAATACCCGGGTGGCCGTTACGTTTAGCAGACCGCTTGCGGCTTGTGGGTGCTTGATATGATCATCATCTGCTACCGGCGTATTGACGAGTCTTTAGAGTCCTACACAGAGGTTTTCTGGCTCAAGCGAAACGAAATAGGAGCGCATATGAGATATGTGCAGGACCGAGAATAATGCATGTATGTGATACCGCATTTCATTCTCACGACATATGTTTCGATTGGTTATATTCGATATGACCTAGTTATCGAATCATTGATTCGATAAATCGATGCATTGAATACTAGTCGGTTATGTGCGACATGACCGGATCATTGAATCAAGTGTTGATTTAATGATTTAATGTATAATTATATATTTGATATATTACTTTACATTAACTAGTATTGGTTCACTTTAAACGGATTTTTCTCACTTGATGCACATTGTATATGTGATATGCTTTCGTGCACTTTTTTGTATCATGTTTGATGATACTTGATCATTATGTTAAGTGTATAGAATTAATCCATGGTTAATTTGATAATTAGGGTTTTGCATATTCATTTATTTATTTGTTTGTTTATTTATTTATTTGAAATGGATTATGATGAGAATGGTGGCTCTTTTTGTTTTAAGTTGAAGCTTCATGAAGCTTTGACTTTGCTAACCATCCTTATCTTCATGCTTAACCCTAACCCTCTAAAGTGACCATGGTTTATTCTCTACACTTAACCCTAGTTTAGTTATGTTAAGTATTTGATTTTCTATTTTCTTTTTATCATAACTTATCATAACTAGCTCATCTTCTTCTTCTTCTTCTTCAAGCTTGCTACAACAATGGCAACTTGAGATCTAGTGAGATAAATCCAATTCTAAAGTGAACCCACCTCCTATTTCTTCACCCTCTACCTCTTGCCAAGTTGTTTTGGGTGTTTACTTCACAAGTTTCACAAGTTTGTGAAGTCGGAGCTTGAGTTTGTGCAACCTCGACGTAGATCGTCTTTGACACAAAGCCGACGACCTATTCCGCTTATTTTCCCGATGAAGCCGATGATCGAGTTGAGGATTCATGATGGACAGCGAGGACATGACCACGTGGAGCTAAGGAGGCGGAAATCCGGATCTACAAAGGTTGTAGCATCTCAACTTTAGTTAAATAGTTAACTAGCTTTATATTTCGCCTAAACATCTAGTTTAAGATCCGTAGTCTAGGGTTTCTCGGCACAAAAAATTTTAAATTGGCATGTTCGATGCCTTGTGAGACCTTACTAGAGTGCCTAGGAACCTTTCACATCAAGCGTCACGCAAATCAACAGACTTGCACGCATATCATCGGTGTCACAAAGGAGATACAAATCTCAAATCTACTACCAAAATACCATATGCACTAATCAAATACCATAATACATATATATAGTACGCATCCTGTTTGAGAATCTCCAAAAACCGAATAAATCATATGCATAATCCTTTCTGAATTGCCGCGAAATGCGTAACTCATAGCACAAGTGACGGATGCTCATTGTTAATGTAATAATATACTAGCATATATGTTTTGCCAAAATATGCGTCCCGCCTTTTTTTGAAATATCCTAAAAGGCTTTATTTGTAAACTTTCGTGTCACACGCAGACACGTAAGAAATAGCGAGACTATAGCTCTTTTTTGAAAGCTCTTGGTAAACTTTTTATGGATGCAAAATTACACAGGTACCGTCCTTGGATCAGTCCTGTTAGGATACTACAAAGTATAGGGCCTCATCATGAAAACAAAGTGCTCAAAAGCAAAATCAGCTTCATAAGGCGTATCCAACAATCGCGTGCGTCTGTTGCACACGGAAATCAAATCCAAATACAAGTGCCGATTTGCACAAAAGCAAAACTAAGTGCAACTGGTGTGCACAAAAGGATCTGTCCAGTGCAACAGGTGTGCACGACAACAACATCTAGTGCATTTATAGTGCAAGAAAATCTCAACCAGTGCAACTGTCATGCACGAACGAAAATCCCAATCGAGTGCATCCGGTGTGCACAAATCACATCTCAAATCATGCGCTCAACATGTGCGAAAATCCAACTCAAGTGCATCCATCATGCACAAATACAATCTGAATCAAGTGCATCCTAAATGCACGAATAAAAATCTAAATCAAGCGCCTAATATGCGTAAAATCCGACCCAAGCACGTCAAGTCCGTAATAAGCATCAAGTGCTGTAGCATGCACGAAAACGAACATCAAGTATGCACGCGCACGAAAACACAAATCCGGTAAAATGAAAGCTCAAAGGCATAAAACGAGTGCAACCAATGCACGAAATACCAATCCTGTGCATCCAGTGCACGAAATATCATCAATAACTCAAATGCATATGAAAACTGCACGAGCATACCAAGGTGTATAAAAATCATAAAAGTGTGCAACTGCGTGCACAAATCACGTATCAATGCAGTACAAGCACATATGAGCTATACCGAGTGCTAAAATCAAATCGAGTGCGTACCACACGCACATATCAAATCAACTGTATGAAATCCACGGAATCATAAACATGTGCAGCTAAGGCACAAAATCAATATCAAGTGGAAATAGATATGCACAAATCACGAACCATTACAACAGTGTGTAAAACGTATATCCAGTGCAACAACTATGCACAAAATGTAAATACCCAGTAGGTGAGCCATGGTGCACAAAATATCATGAAACATAAAATCCAAGTGATATAAGCGTGTTACTCGGATCACAACGTAATTCGCAACAAATGACATTGAGGTACACCTCCTAGAATGTCGAAGAAAAATTCGGTGCGCCCAAACTGACAGAGCAAGAACATCCGCTAGCATCATACCCACGGTCTGGCGTCCTTTATCTCTGGGTCCTCAGAATACACGTAACACAACTGCTCCTCGGTGCAAATCTTATTGCAGCAGTGTCATGGAAGGAACCGGCTCAAGGTCTCATCCGATCTCGCCTACACCGAACTATACGGAGGCCGGTACTCTTATATAATCTTTTTCGTTCTCTGGACATCTGCGTTCTCAGCACAATTTTTCCTCGGAAACTGGCCGTATCTCAATGCCTCTATACACATATCCGATCTCTAATCTCAACGGGGAGTAACAACAGCTCGTTAACGTCTCGCACGAAGCTCTTGCTCCATTCGTCTTCATTATCGTCCACTTGACGTCGCATCATGCTATCTGCGTACCGCAAATGTTCTCGGCTATAGTCAATCCAGAGTCTCTAACACAGACTCGAACTACGAACACGGTATCTTCATCACTCTATCGAAGATATCTTGCCGAACACGTCCTAGGGAACCCGTCCCAACAATCGGAGGAATACTCAATACTCGTCTGTTCTCGATCAACTTACAACACACCTGGGTGAGGTCCTTTATCCGATGCTGGTCTTGTTGCCGATCTCCTATCACAGGATATCTGGACGGCATTAAACTTTTCGATCGAGTCATTAAAAGTCCCAAAATTGTACGAGAACTCAACACCTGAGCACAGTTTAATAATATTCGGTATATGCCACAGTACCTATGGACCTACCGTAGAAGGGCAGACCCAAGCCTCACTGATGGCACTGCTAAACTGCCGCAAACCCTAAGGTTCAAAAGCGGTTTCATGGTCATCACGTCGAGTTAGGGTTTCATTCTTCTAGAGGGTCCACAGAAGCACTTCCATGTCCTTCCGAATACTTTAAACTTGGAAAAATGGGTTTTCTGACATTCGTTCGAACCTTTCAACTCCGCCCAGACGACATGTGAACACCCTTCGTCCGCATGCTAAACAATGCCCCCAATCCTTAAGGATAGACGATACATCAATGGTCATCTCTGGGTCGGTCTACTCTAGACCTGAGTAAGACTCTCCACACTGGCAATTTTCAACTCAACTGGGCCTGCGTCTGCCCATCAATCAGACGAATCACCTTCGTCTCTCAACTCAATATAGACTAGCGATCACCTGTTGTTAGATATATGTATGCCCTAGAGGCCATTATATGTATAATGGATGCTTGAACATGCATATATGTATATAGATGACTTTCCCGCTCAACATGATAGTATGCTATCTGGTTTACTTTATCATGACATGTTGGTTTGATCATGTTTCTATTCATTTGCACATGTTGATAAAGCCCTCAGGATATTTGCTTGACTACTGTGACTATGATGCAGATCATACTACTGGGGCATGTATAGTTTATAAGCATATCCTTGAACTGTTCCTAGTCGTGGGTGTATCGAGACGGGGCATCGATATTCCAGAGTATACTAGCGTATACTATTCTTGTCCTATATGATGGGCGATGGATGATCCCATATCCATCTGGTGAGGTGACACCAAAGATTGTATGCGGGTGCTCAGTGTAGACTGGGTACACTGAACGGACTCGCCGAGAACTCCTATGTGGTATTATATCTATCGTCGGATAGCAGTTCTCAGGTATCACTGGTATAGGTTAGTCTGTAGACCTAAGATCGTCATAGAGTCTTGTGTGTCCTCCTACTGTACTTTGATCTCCACCCTACCTTGGCTCTACTGAGTCGTGCAAACAGGTGGTCTTTGGATACAGTCTCGAGGCACATGGAGGCGATGAGCGATAGGAGGGGTTTCATCTCTTCCGGTAATGGGAATTGATGTTGTGCTATGCTCGATTGGGTATAACAGTAAGTCCCTGGCAAGGGCTGCTGAGATTTACCGATAAGCGTTATCAGTAGTTTCTCGATCTGTTATGAGCCATACACCAGCATGACATATTGAGTTATTGGGTCGACGATTCCATCCCTAGACTTGATATGCAACATATCTGACGAGGAGACTGGACTGTACGACATGTGTTGCCAGTTGGCTCGAAGGGAGTTTTGACAGCTTCGCTGGTTTTCTTCTGATCGCTCAATACCCGGGTGGCCGTTACGTTTAGCTGACCGCTTGCGGCTTGTAGGTATTTGATATGATCATCATCTACTGCCGGCGTATTGACGAGTCTTAGAGTCCCACAATGAAATTTCCTAGCTCAGGCGAAAAGATGTGGTATGCATATGAGATATGCGCGGTAACCCGATTAAATACGGATATGTCATACCGTATATTAATCGGGCATTTTCTATTGGTCGGGTCATATGTGATATGATCTGTTTGCTAAATCAAGTGTTGATTTAACAAATGACTTTTATAATAATTCTTTAATTAAACCCTTTTCTTTTTTGTATGAATGCATTTATGCACATGATGATGTGCACGGACATATACATACATACATTGTATCATGGTTGTTGATACACATTTGGGGGCAATGCAAGACTCACATGGTTCATTTATATATAGATATATAAATTTGTTCTGAGAAAAAGGAAATGAAAATTAAATCATGGTTGATAATTATCCAAACTTGACTATTCTTTGACCTAATTCAATCCATGGTTTAAATTTCATTTGGACTTTAACTCAACACAATAATATCTAGATATTAGTTAACCATGGTTTGAAGTGAGAGGGATTAATATTGATTATTCATTCTCACTTAATTCATTCATCACAAAAAATTTTGAGCTCAAGCTAAACCATCATCTTCTTCTTCCTCTCTTGATTTTTCTCTTGAGTGGGGTTGATAAAAAGTTAGGGTTTTGATTATAGAATACAAACCACATCATCATACTACACACATCTAGCCCATTTGTGTAGGGTGTTTGCTTTACTTTATTCACAAATCAAGTTAAAGTAAGGAGCTTTAAGCAAAAGGACTTCGGGTGGATCTTCATGGACTAGGAAGGCTTCCATCGATCCGTTCCAAACTCTCATAGTGCCAAGGAGTCACCAAGGGAGGTCTACAAAGGTTGTAATCTCTACCCTTAGTGATAGTTTTTCATTTGCATGTGATGCTTAGTTGGATGAAAACCTAAATTTCTAGTTATGATTCTTGTCAAGTTCACTTAGCACCTTTAAAATTTGATTGTGGCATATGTGATGCTTCCAAACCCTTAATGAGGTGCTAGGTAAACCCAACAATGGTATCAGAGACAAGCTAGAGCTTTAGGTAATGCGTAGAAGAAGTTAAAAGTCCGATCGAACCATGGAACACCTATTTAGACCCCTCTCTGGAAATTTTCTAAAATATTGATTTTTTCCACATTAAAAATACTCAAAACATCAAGCAGGTAATTGTATGGATTACTGTGAAATACGAGTCACTGTAGCCTTTAAGTCACCGCGGAACCGCGGCCATAACATGATTTTAGTGGCGGTTCCGCGGCTGTACTTGGGTGTCAGGGATAGTTATTTCTAGGGTTCATCCGTATGTATTACTACATGCTTCTGGGTATTTTTAATATTACTCAGATGTTAAGTTTTTTTTGGAGATCTTTTGTATTCGTTGATTCGATCGGAAAGTTTAACATCGTTTAGCAGGTAATTTAGAACGTGTTAAAATGTTCGAACAAATATCAATAACTCACTTTTTCCCGTAATGGAAGATTTTCAAGTGTTGGATTTTTCACGAGTTTGAAATTTTCGGAAAATCATGCAAGCGTATCTGTGGACCCTCTAGAAGAACGTAACCTTAACTTGATTATGTGACCGTCAAAACTACCATTGAACTGTAGGGTTTGCGGTAGTTTAGCGTTGCCACATATGAGGCGTTGGTTTGACCCTTCTACGGCTGGATCATAGGGGCTGTGACATGTTCTGGAAATTTTTGAACTCAGCTCAAGTGTTGTGCAATTTGGGAAATCTTGGGTGTTTATTTGTTCGATCGAAAATTTTAGCATTGTCTATTTATCTGGAATGTGATACATTATGTGGAATTCATAAAGTTAGGCATGAAATGCGAAGTATGTGATATTTCGGATTTACGATGTCTAAAGTGATTGTGGATTACAAATGTTGTAGTTTTTCACTTTATTTTCTGCGACCGTAAGTGTAGTATGTGGTGTATCGCCAATTTCGTTGCTATACATCAACGACAATCGGGATACGCATACTTGCTTACGTTGATGTTATGAGATATTATGTTTTGCTGAGATATTATGTGCAGGATTGTCGCGATTGAATAGCCGGTGGTTTTATTTGAAATGAGCATTTTATTTTCATTCATGTATAAATCAATTGTATGTAATATTATTTTATTTGGGGCACTTCCGGGTTGAGGAAGTTGTTTCCATCATTGTGTATTATTTACTTTTCCGCATTAGGATTGACCCAAGGAGGGGAGCACAAGTGATCGGGTTCTAGGGTTCAGTGGGAGGCCATCTCGAGGAGTCGAGATCGGGTCTCATAAACTCTAGAATTGGCAGGATCACTTGCCGCTCTCGTAGGGGTCTAGGGGTGTGGGCTTGGCTATTCATCGCAACCGTGGAATCCGTATTTTCTATTGTTGGCTAAATACAGAATACGGACATCCTAGATATCCTTTTATTTTCATATGTGCTTCTGCTGTTGATATTCTATAATGTGCTAGTATCTGAGACGAATAGATTATTATTATATATATGATATATAATAAACGTTGCTTATCTTTTACACCCGCACTAGTCCTGCCACGCTATGTCGTTAGTTAAGTAACCTAACAGTGCATAACGGTACACTGTGGCGAATGCGGATGGCATAAGTGTACGTTCTATTTTCGTTTCTTTTCTGTGATGGCTTAGGAACTTAAATGATGGGATTACATTAATGAGATTAATGTAAAGTAAATGAAACCTAAAAGATAATGTAAAATCAGATTTGAAACCCACTCGTCTTTTTTATGAAAAATGCAAGTTTCAAAAGATGTGGAGCTTAAGCCACTCCTTTTCTAAACTGTTTTGATTCTACAACGAGATCAAGTTCAAAGCGTTAAAGGTTTTCATAAAAACCATACGCAACCCTCCGTCATTTTAGGAAGCAGAGTACTTAGTATTTGTGTTGCGTATTTTGATCTTAGTCAAGGCGTAGTGTACGGTAGCTAAGTGATGTCTTCCCATAAAGCATATGATGCGATTAGTTAGGACATTCATGTGATTATGTTGATCATAGTCAAGGGTCATATGGGTGGGTCTAGTTAATCTCGAAATGACGGGTAGAACTTGACTAGTGCTTATGTTATTTTGACCATAGCCAAGGTCATAAGTAACTAGGGGTAAAAACCATATCGGGAAATTCAAGAATTGAAATTTGCAATGAGATTGCATACCATATAGATGATACTTGGATCCCGATACCACTGTGAGTAAGAGTTACTCCCAGGAGAGTTTTGCACTTTACAATTAGCTAATCCAGTAGGTGTCTAGAAAGGTGTTAACGAGGTTTGACCTCTGGGAAAACGAGGTTTATTTTAATTAGGTCCATGCGAAAGCACGGGGAACCTCCTTCAAAGGACCGACACTGGCCTGGCTGACCGGTTAGTGAAACTGCAGAATGTAATTAATCCTGGCTAGTTTTCTTTTAAGGTTTTGAAAGAAAATTTGATAAAAGCAGTGGGAGATATCGATTAGATAAGATAATAAGCAATCTAAGTCTTTGCAAGAGCATTCCGCTGAGTGTATTCTTTTCTCTCTCCTAATGGCAGATACCGATGACGGGACTTAAGCTTCTACTAGAGAAAAAAAAACCGACAGGACCGAACTATAAAGAATGGTTGAGGAACTTGAACATTGCACTCACATATGATAATGTATCATATGTCCTCACAACCAAAGCCCCACCCGTCCCAGGACCTGAATCATCTGTTTCGGATAGGGAGATCCGAAAAACATGGGATATTGATTATAACACAGCCAAGTGCCTCGCGCTTGCTTCTCTGCACAATATTCATAAGAAGCAACACGAGAATATGGATGTGCAATCCATCTTTCTTCACACAAAGGACTTGTATGAAGAGCAATCTCGTATTTTAAGATACGAGGCATCTCGAAAGTTGTTTCAGATATGAATGGCCCCTGGTACATCCATAGGAGACCATGTTTTGAAGATGATTGGTCTTATAGAAGAACTTAAGGAACTGGGATGGACCATGGATAATGAGCAATATTCGGATATTATTCTACAGTCTCTCCCACCTTCCTTTACTCCATTCATAGTGAATTTCAATATGAACATTTAGAGAAATCATTGCCTGAACTTCTCAATATGTTGAGAAGTGCAGAGAGCACGTTGAAAACAATGAGGACTCCCGCTCTGCTTGCTGGGCCATCTTCCTCTTCAATCCCAAAAGCCAAGGCCAAGGGAAAGAAGAAGAAGTCCATCAAACCGAAAGGTGGAGTTAAAAAGGCGAAAGGGAAAGACAAATCCGGGGTTGCGGGAAGCGGGACAGGAGAATGTTTTTACTGCCATAAGTCGGGACATTGGAAACGCAACTGTGCCGTGTATCTTGCTGATCTCAAGAAGAAGAAGCATGCTGATGCTTCCACCTCACGTGTGTTTGTAACTGAAAACTGTTTTTCTTTAAACTCTGGATCTTGGGTATTAGATGTAGGGTTCCTAGGCACACTAGTGAGGTCTCCCAAGCCATCAACCATGGCAATTTCAAAAATTTTTGTGCCTACAAACCCAAAACTACGGATCGTTAACTAGATGTCTAGGCGAACAAGAACTAGTTAACACTTAACTATTGAGAAAACGGAAATACAACCTTTGTAGATCCGGTGCTCCACCTCCATAGCTCCGCAACGAAGTCCTCTCCGCTGTCCAAGTCAAATCCGGGCTCTAGGATCGGCTTCGTCGGAGAATGGGCAAGCTAGGTCGTCGATGTCCATGCCGAAGATGATCTACGTCGAGGCATCGCTAAATCAAGCTCCGACTTCACCAAGTCAAGAAACTTGTGAAGTAAACACACTCTACTACTTGGCAAGAGGTAGAGGATGAAGAAATAGGAAGTGGGTTAACTTTAGAATTGGATTTCTCACTCAAAAATATCAATCACCATTGATGAGGTAAGCTTTTCTTCATGAAGTCAAGGAAGAAGAAGAAGAAAACTTATCCAAAGTTATGATAAGTTAAAAGAATAAGAAAAGAAAATGAATTCTTATCATAATTTTAACTAGAGTCAAGTGTAGAGAATGAATCATGGTTAGTGGGAATGGTTAGGGTTAAGGATGAGATAAGAATGGTTGACTTGAACAAAGCTTCATGAAGCTTCAACTAAAGAACAAAATTAGCCACCATTCTTTTCTCTTTTCTTTTATTCATTTATCAAAACTAAAAAGGATAATTAAATAAGATAAATGAATAATAAATAATAAACCCTAACCATTTCATTAACCAAGGTTTAATCTTTACACTTGAACCCTAGCATGACATGTATCATCAAACATGATACAATCAAGTGCACAAAAGTATATCGCATATACAATGCGCCCATCCGAGTGAGAAAATCCATCTTAAGTAAACCGATACTTGTTGATGCAAAGTAATATATCAAATATATAAATATGCATTAAATCATTAAATCAACACTTGATTCAATGACCCGGTTATGTCGCACACAACCGACTAGTATACAATATATCGGCTTATCGAATCAACGCTTGAATCGATAACTAGGTTATATCGCATACAACCATTCGATATATTTATCGCGAGAATAGAATACGGTATCACATACACGCATTATTCTCGGTCCCGCACATATCTCATATGCGCTCCTATTTCGTTTCGCTTGAGCCAGGAAACCTCTGTGTAGGACTCTAAAGACTCGTCAATACGCCGGCAGCAGATGATGATCATATCAAGCATCCACAAGCCGCAAGCGGTCTGCTAAACGTAATGGCCACCCGGGTATTGAGCGATCTGAAGATCAACGAGCAAGCCCGCTCACACTCCAGTGAATCCGACCAGTAACACTACCGTACAGTCCGGTCTGATCGTCTGATATGTCGCATATCTCGCCTAGGGGTGGTAGACGTCAGACCCCAATAGCTCAATAAGTCGTGTCGATATGAGGTCTATAACTATTCGAGAAAGTACTGGTAACACTTACCAGTAAATCTCAGCAACCCTGGCCAGGGATTTCCTGTTATAGCCAATCGAACACAGCGCAACATCAACCCCCTATACCGGGAGAGACGAATCCCCTCCTATCGCTCATTGCCTCCATGTGACTCGGGACTGTACCCAAAAACCACCGTTTTGCACGCCCTCTTGGACATGGTAAGATGGAAATCAAAGCACAGTGGGAACCACACAAGACTCTATGACGATCTCGGGTCAACAGACTACTCTGTACCAGTGTCACCAGAGAACTGCCATCTGACGTGAGGTATAATACCATCTGGGAGTTCTCGGCGAGTCCGTCCAGTGTACCCAGTCTCTACTGAGCACCCGTATATCATCTCTGATGTCAAACACCGATGGATATGGGATCATCCATCGCCCATCTGTATGGGTCGAGAAGGTATACGCTAGTCTACTCTGGTATATCGATGCCCCGTCTCGATACACCCTCGACTAGGGACTTTGAAGGATGTACTTATGGACTACCATGTCCCCACTAGTATGATCCGCATCATAGTCCAGGTAGTCAAGTACAGATCCTAAGGGCTTTACCAACATGTAACAGAGAGACAATCAGTATACACGTTAAGGTAAGGTTCAACCAGATAGCCTACTATCATGTCGAGCAAGAAAGTCCTCCCTATATACGTCCTAGCATCCACTACAATATACATCATATGTACAGTAATGGCCTCTAGGGCATACATATAACTAACAATCTCCCACTTGCACTAGGGCCATCTGTAGCAGTGGTTGCAGTATCTCATACTCAACCATCCCATAAAAGTCTCTCTCTGGGAACAGGCCTTTGTGAGTGGATCCGCTATGTTGTCCTCTGAGTCTACTCTCCTAACCTCGATCTCCCTGGAGATCAACCATTTCCATGATCAGGTGATACTGCCTTAGAATATGTCTGGATCACTGATGGGACCTGCGTTCCTTGGCATAAGCCACAACTCCATTGTCACACAATGGGAGGAACATAGTTCATCTCATGAACCAATATACACCCAAACAGCCTCTTTGGTAGCATCTCAAGTAGCGATGTATCCTGCCTTTATCGTCTAGTATGTCACGGTATCCAGCTTGGAACTCTTCCAACATACCGTCCCTTTACTGAGGGTAAAGACAATGCCTGTGACTGACATTCAGTCGTCTTTATCACCCTGGAACCCTTCCAGTGATTCTCCTCAGGATCGATTGACACCATCTCACTACATCTAGTGAGTATCCTAACATCCATTTAGATCTATCTCATAAATCCAAAATCTAGGATTTAGTAGGTATCATTATGATCCTATATGGAGAATCATTGTGATAAGCGGAGATTGATCGAGCATAGCATAGGAAACTCCTTCCCTATCAAGAGTATGTCATCCACGTACTCTACGAGGATCGTAACCATACTCCCTAATAACTTTTTGTTTATACAAGGTTCATCTACCATTTTGATGATGTCAACTTCTTTGACTAATTCATCAAAATAGATGTTCCAACTCCGCGATGCCTGCTTTATCAGATAAAACATCTCGCACACGTTTCCGCTGCTCCCACTGTTTACGAAGCCCTCTGGCTGTGTACTTACAGACGCACTCTTCTAAATCAATATTTAGAAAAGCAGTCATGGCACCCAACCGCCAGATATCGTAGTCATGGTATGCAGCCGTGGCAAGTAGGATCTGGATGGACTTAAGCATAGATACTTGAAAAAGGTTTCATCATTATCCACACCTGGTCAATGATGCACACTTTTAACAAGTCTAGCTTTGAAAGTCTCAACTTTTCGATGTACACCAAGTAATCTTCTCAAGATATACTTGCTCCTGATGGGGATTTAACCCTTCAGATATAGCAACCAAAGTCCATACTTTGTTGGAGTATAAGGATTCCATCTCAGATCGATAAACATCCAGCCATTCTTACAGAGTCCTACTCCTGATGGCCAGCTCGAAATTAGTTGGGTCATCATCTCATGATGCAATCCTCGCTCCCACTGTCATAGAGAAATCGAAGTATCTCTCAGGTGGGTGAGGAACCCTACTAGATCGGCGGAGAGGATGAGGTTCGTTGGTATCTACTGAATCCTTTGGTTTTATCAAATCATCTGCTGCAGTTTGTATAGCTGGAACCTTTCCAGTTCTACATTACAGAACTTGCCTCGAGCTTGTCCGGATTCTGCTTTTAGACATAGGCCGGACAACCCCAAATCTTAACTAGCTTAAGATATGGGCTCTTCCCTTTCCATATCAAATATGAAGTGGTAGGCAACTGATTTGATTCGAACCTTATTCAATAGGTATGCAGCTTCTCAAGTGCATAACACCCAAAAGGAAATAGGTAACTCAGTAGTACTCATCATAGAGCACACCATATCAAATAGGGTGTATCTGCTCCGCCCTGATATACCATCGAGCTATGGTGTATTCAGAGGAGTAATGCTGAGAGAGAATCTCATTCTCCTTTAGAATAGTCCAGGATTTCCGTGCTCAAGTATTCTCCTCCTTGATTACATCAAAGGACATAATACTTATACCCACATTTTGGTTCTCTACTTCTAACTTATATTCTGTGAATATCTCAAAAGGTTCGGACTCATGTTTCAGCAGGAACATATGACTGAATCTTGAGAGATTATCAGAGAACGTAATGAAGTATAAAGAACCAGTCCTGGCATGTGTAGACAGGGGACCTACATACATCAACATGTATCATCCCAAGAGTTTACCAACTCTTTCTCTGTTTCCATTAAACAGAGCTGTGGTCATCTTATCTTTGTGACATGACTGGCGAGTTTCATAAGATGTAAATTCAAACTGATTTAAATATACATCTATATGTAACTCTAGCCAGTCAGGTCGCATTGATCTGACCTAGTCTACAATACCTCAAGAAGGATTCGTTCATTTCTGAACTCTTCCTCTTGTGTGTGTTTCATATACTAAGAACTGTAGTTTGATTTAGAACATCAATGCTTTTAGATAACGTGCCTGAACCGATCAACTTTTGATATAGGAAATGTTCAAAACATTATCCAACTATACAAAATTTTACCGTTTCTTTACTGATAAAGAGACAGATACGATTTTGTATATCAGGTTCGGTATCTAATAACATTCGTTCAGAATCAATGTACTGTAATACAGGGTGACAGTGACCAACAGACTTGGCTGCAACACTTGCCCCGTTTTCTGCCTCATGAAACTTATCACCCGTTCTCAGTTCTCTACCCCCTATGTAACAGATTACATATCTGGGATCCTGATCTGGTATCACATACCCAGGACGTAAAGGATACTGAGAAACAGTTCTGTATAATGAACATACCCGAAGATGATGCATCAACATGCACTCTCTTCGTTTGGACGGCACGGGAAATCTGGTATTCCCCAATTTCCTGCTCTGTCTTATAACAATTATAAGTTGGAGCGGGACCAACGTTCCCCAGCTCAGTAAAACAAGCGGGTTCGGTCAATATTCCGTTTTATTATCTTGATTAAGGCGTGATATGGTCGCTACCTGGAGAGAGAGAGAAGAAAACACTCAGCGTGCTCTCTGTCAAGAATAGATTGGTTATTATTTTATCTAATCAGGATGGCTCCCACTGCTTTTTATCAAATCTTCCTTCAAACCCTAAAAGGAAAGACTAGCCGGGATTAATTACACACTACAAGTTCGCCAATCTTTCAGCCAGGCCAGTGTCGGTACTTTGAGGGAGGTCCCCCGTGCTTTCGCACGAACCTAATTAATGTAAACCTCGTTTTCCCAGAGGCGTAACCTCGTTAACACCTTTCTAGACACCTACTTGATCGGCTAATTGTAATGTATAAAACTCTCCCAGGAGTAACTCTTACTCGCAGCGGGTATCGGGATCCAACTATCTCATAGAAGGTATGCAATCTCATTGCAAATTTCAACACTTGAAATTCCCGATAATATTTTGCCCCTAGCGTCCTATGACCTTGACGCAGGCCAACAAACCATAGTCCGCTAGTCAAGTTCAACCCGTCATTTCCTGATTGAATTAAACCCACTCGCACGACCCTTGACGCAGGCCAACAAAGTCGCACGACTACCCTAATCCAATCACATCATATGCTTATACAGATAAGCACCAGTTAGCTACTGCACACTACGCCTTGACGCAGGCCAACAAACGTAGCACGAATACTAACTACTACTTATCTGAAATGACGGAGGGCTACGACAGGTTTTTCTGAAAACCTATTGCGTAATGAACTTGATATCGTTGTAGAATCAAATGATTTTAAAATGGAGTGCTTTTGAGGCTTTTCTAGTTTAGCTAAAGGAGTCACTCCCGGTGAGGGGATCGTCGGTCCTTTCCTCGTCGAATGAGGTGCGGGATATATCATATATATCACTGTGCAAAGCAAAAACTCTTAAAAGCAATCAAAAGACAAACCGAGTGTGTAGCATCTGCCAGTTATTGCTAAAGGAGTCACTCCCGGTGAAGGGATCTCGGTCCTTTCCTCATCGAATAAGGTGCAGGATATATCATATATACCGCTGTGCAAAGCAAGAACTGTAGCTACCTGTTTTTATTTTGAAATTCGATTCTACAACATCTTAGGTTTCTTTTATTTCATTAATCACATTAATGAAGTCCCATCAATTATGTACCTAAACATCACAGATAAATACGACGTACACTTATGCCATCCGCATTCGCCTCGATGTCCCCTCGTGCACCGTTAGGTTAGGTAACTAACGGCAGAGCGGGGCAGGGCTAGCGCGAGTGCAAAACATAAGTAACGTCTATATAATATATCATATATACTATATACTATATCCATCACAGAAACATCACATGATCTCATCACAGATATCGCAGCAGAAGAAATATATGAAATATTGGATATACTAGGACGTCCGTGTTTTCAATACGAGCCAGTATAAAACACGGATTCCACGGTCGTGATGAATAGCCAAACCCACACCCCTAGACCCCTACGAGAGCGGCAAGCAACCCTACCTATTCTAGAGTTAGGAGACCCGGACTCGACTCCTCGAGTTGGTCTCCCACTGGACTCCAGAACCCGGTTACTTGTGCCCTCCTCCTTGGGTCTATCCTAGTGCGGAAAAGTAAATAATATACAACAGGTGACAACTCCCGCAACCAGGAAGCGCCCCAATAAAAGAATATTACATACAAGTTTTTACATGAATGAAAATGAAAAACACTCATCTCACATAAAAACCCCCGGCTATTCAAACACGACGATCCAATATAACATATCCAGCAACACATAACATCACATGTCATCATCGTAAGTAAATATGCGCATCCCAATTGTCGTTGAAATATAGCAACGAAACCGGCGATATCACATATTACACTTACGGTCACAGAAAAGAAAGTGTAAAACTACAACAGTTGGAATCCGCAACCACCTCAGACATCGCATGCCTGACCAAATGAATTCCTTAGACATCGCATGCTTAACAATTATAAACCCCGCATTTTAGTCTCAAAATCGAAAACACTTTTCAATATCAAGTCGGGCAATTCAACAGGATTCCCGACATCCTGATCGAATGCTCGTCGCAAACTTCTGTAGACGGCCGCACCCCTGATACCATCGACGAAGTGCACCAAGGCGGAACACCGCTACCGCGAGCACCCGTACGGATGCTTTCGGCGACGGGGTTCTCCTACAGTCACTTGGTCGGGGCTATGGAGTGAGGCTGTCTATTAAGTTTACCCGGCGAGTATCCGCGTACGCTACGTGATTGCGACGGACTTTTGATCACATCAAAATTCCGTGGCAACCGATCAAGTGAGACTAAACTGCTGTGTTTATAACATTCATTTAGTTATCACATAACTTCTTGTGAATTCCAATTATTGTATCCCATTCCAAATAAACAGAAAATGTTAAACTTTCCGATCGAACTATCGAACACCCAAGTTTTCCCGATACTGATCAACACATGAAACAAGTCTAACAACATTCAGTTTGTGCCTCAGTACCAACGGTCCAGCCGTAGAAGGGTCAAGCCAACGCCTCACATGTGGCACGCCGTACTGCCCCAAACCCGAAGGTTCAAAGGGCAGTTCAAGACGGTCACATAATCGAGTTAAGGTTTGTGTCTTCTAGAGGGACCATCGCGTTACTTGCACTACTTAGAACGTCGTCAAACTATGGAAAGATCCAACACTTGGAAATTTCCCGACAGGGGAAAAGTTCGGTATTTATATCCGGTCGAACTTTTTAACATATTCTAAAATTTATCCGGAAAGCCACACAGACAAAATTTGATAAACCCGATCGAATCATCAAAACTCCAAAACATCCCAGATTATTCAACACTTGAATAAATATTAAAAATAACCAGAGAAGTCAGCACAGGAAAAAATGAATTACTGTGCAAAAACTGTTTGATGACGTCACAATTTTGCCGCTGATCAGCCGCACTATCCCATATTATGCCGCGGATCCGCGCAAACTTTTACTGTTCATCAAAAAAAATTTGTGCCGAAATTCTTTTATTTCTCTGCTGGTTTTTCTACATATTTTTAATACTGAAAAATCACTGTTTTTAGAAAAAGTACAGAGAGCACATTTTGGAGTTGGTTTCGGGTTCGTTCCGGTTTCAAATTCCGTCTGGACTTCGCCTAAGGCTCTAGCTAGGCTCTGATACCACTGTAGGGTTCCTAGGCACACTAGTGAGGTCTCCCAAGCTATCAACCATGGAAATTTCAAAAATTTTTGTGCCTACAAACCCTAAACTACGGATCGATAACTAGATGTCTAGGCGAACAAGAACTAGTTAACACTTAACTATTGAGAAAACGGGAATACAACCTTTGTAGATCCGGTGCTCCACCTCCATAGCTCCACAACGAAGTCCTCTCCGCTGTCCAAGTCAAATCCGGGCTCTAGGATCGGCTTCGTCGGAGAATGGGCAAGCTAGGTCGTCGATGTCCATGCCGAAGATGATCTACGTCGAGGCATCGCTAAATCAAGCTCCGACTTCACCAAGTCAAGAAACTTGTGAAGTAAACACACTCTACTACTTGGCAAGAGGTAGAGGATGAAGAAATAGGAAGTGGGTTAACTTTAGAATTGGATTTCTCACTCAAAAATATCAATCACCATTGATGAGGTAAGCTTTTCTTCATGAAGTCAAGGAAGAAGAAGAAGAAAGCTTATCCAAAGTTATGATAAGTTAAAAGAATAAGAAAAGAAAATGAATTCTTATCATAATTTTAACTAGAGTCAAGTGTAGAGAATGAATCATGGTTAGTGGGAATGGTTAGGGTTAAGGATGAGATAAGAATGGTTGACTTGAACAAAGCTTCATGAAGCTTCAACTAAAGAACAAAATTAGCCACCATTCTTTTCTCTTTTCTTTTATTCATTTATCAAAACTAAAAAGGATAATTAAATAAGATAAATGAATAATAAATAATAAACCCTAACCATTTCATTAACCAAGGTTTAATCTTTACACTTGAACCCTAGCATGACATGTATCATCAAACATGATACAATCAAGTGGACAAAAGTATATCGCATATACAATGCGCCCATCCGAGTGAGAAAATCCATCTTAAGTAAACCGATACTAGTTGATGCAAAGTAATATATCAAATATATAAATATGCATTAAATCATTAAATCAACACTTGATTCAATGACCCGGTTATGTCGCACACAACCGACTAGTATACAATATATCGGCTTATCGAATCAACGCTTGAATCGATAACTAGGTTATATCGCATACAACCATTCGATATATTTATCGCGAGAATAGAATACGGTATCACATACACGCATTATTCTCGGTCCCGCACATATCTCATATGTGCTCCTATTTCGTTTCGCTTGAGCCAGGAAATCTCTGTGTAGGACTCTAAAGACTCGTCAATACGCCGGCAGCAGATGATGATCATATCAAGCATCCACAAGCCGCAAGCGGTCTGCTAAACGTAACGGCCACCCGGGTATTGAGCGATCTGAAGATCGACGAGCAAGCCCGCTCACACTCCAGTGAATCCGACCAGTAACACTACCGTACAGTCCGGTCTGATCGTCTGATATGTCGCATATCTCGCCTAGGGGTGGTAGACGTCAGACCCCAATAGCTCAATAAGTCGTGTCGATATGAGGTCTATAACTATTCGAGAAACTACTGGTAACACTTACCAGTAAATCTCAGGAACCCTGGCCAGGGATTTCCTGTTATAGCCAATCGAACACAGCGCAACATCAACCCCCTATACCGGGAGAGACGAATCCCCTCCTATCGGTCATTGCCTCCATGTGACTCGGGACTGTA
Organism: Agapanthus africanus; assembly: GCA_030015575.1. Taxonomy (NCBI): domain Eukaryota; kingdom Viridiplantae; phylum Streptophyta; class Magnoliopsida; order Asparagales; family Amaryllidaceae; genus Agapanthus; species Agapanthus africanus. The sequence continues at coordinate 498,475,680 of CM057337.1, read as the reverse complement.
CCCAAAAACCACCGTTTTGCATGCCCACTTGGACGTGGTAAGATGGAAATCAAAGCACAGTGGGAACCACACAAGACTCTATGACGATCTCGGGTCAACAGACTACTCTGTACCAGTGTCACCAGAGAACTGCCATCTGACGTGAGGTATAATACCATCTGGGAGTTCTCGGCGAGTCCGTCCAGTGTACCCAGTCTCTACTGAGCACCCGTATATCATCTCTGATGTCAAACACCGATGGATATGGGATCATCCATCGCCCATCTGTATGGGTCGAGAAGGTATACGCTAGTCTACTCTGGTATATCGATGCCCCGTCTCGATACACCCTCGACTAGGGACTTTGAAGGATGTACTTATGGACTACCATGTCCCCACTAGTATGATCCGCATCATAGTCCAGGTAGTCAAGTACAGATCCTAAGGGCTTTACCAACATGTAACAGAGAGACAATCAGTATACACGTTAAGGTAAAGTTCAACCAGATAGCCTACTATCATGTCGAGCAAGAAAGTCCTCCCTATATACGTCCTAGCATCCACTACAATATACATCATATGTACAGTAATGGCCTCTAGGGCATACATATAACTAATATTAGATACCGGTTCTGGTTCTCACATCTGCAATTGTATGCAGGGATTGAGAAACAGTAGAGTTTTGAAGACAGGTGACCATATTCTGCGGGTTGGAAATGGTTCCAATGTACATGATGTATCCGTAGGAGAGTATCATCTTAGGTTGCCTTCGGGTTGTATTTTGGTTTTGTACCTGTGTTATTTTGTACCTAGTATGCTATATAATATAATATCCATTTTTTTGTTGGACAATGAAGAATATCATTTTGTATAACAAAATAATGTTATGAACATTAACTTGAATCAAAAGTTTATTGGGTATGGTACACTAAATAATGGTATTTACGTCCTGAACCAACACACCGTTTTCAATATACAACATACTAATAAAAGAAAGTTTTCAGATATAAATGAAGCTTTTCTTTGGCATTGTAGACTTTGTCATATTAATGAAACAAGACTAAACAAGCTACATAAAGATGGATATTTAAATCCTTTTGAATTTAAATCTTATGCGACCTGTCAGTCTTGTATCAAAGGTAAAATGACCAAAACTCCGTTTACTGGACATGGAGAAAGAGCTGCGGAACTCTTAAGCCTTATTCATAGTGATGTATGCGGACCAATGTCTACACATGCTAGAGGTGGTTTTTCTTACTTCATTACTTTTACTGATGATTTCTCAAGATTCAGACACGTGTTTTTGATAAAGCACAAATCCGAATCTTTCGAGAAATTCAAGGAGTGCAAACTTGAAGTAGAAAAACAAATAGGCTTGAGCATCAAGAAACTTCGATCAGATCGAGGTGGAGAATATTTAAGTACAGAGTTTTTAGACTTCTTAAAAGTGAAAGGGATTCTCTCTCAGCTCACTCCTCCTTACACACCACAGCATAATGGTGTGTCAGAACGGAGGAATCGTACCCTATTAGATATGGTACGATCCATGATACATGATGCTGAGTTACCGCTTTCCTTTTGGGGGAATGCATTAGAGACAGCGATATATCTATTAAACAGGGTTCCATCAATGACCGTGTCTACCATTCCATATGAAATATGGTGTGGAAAGAGACCATCTCTTAAAAGAGTTAGGATTTGGGGTTGTCCGGCTTTTGTTAAAAAGCAGAATCCAGAAAAACTCGAGACACGATCGGTCATGTGTAAATTTGTGGGATATCCAAAACATTCATATGGATATCTATTCTACCACAAGGAGGAACAAAAGGTGTTTGTTGCTCAGCATTCCACATTTTTAGAAAATGAAATCTTTACAGATAGTACTGATGGCAATGCGGTAGAACTAGAAGAGGTTCTAGAGACACAAATTACTCAGGACGAGTTGGTTGAAACTGATGTTGCAGTAGAACTTCAAGAACCTCAGCCGCTCAGGAGATCTAGTAGAACTTCTCGCCCACCAGAGAGATACTATAGGTTTATCATTGATGGTGATAGAGAAGATTGCATCATGGATGATGATGATCCTACTAGTTTTCAGCAAGCTATCATGAGTGGTGACTCGGTGAAGTGGCTTGAAGGCATGAGATCCGAAATGGTGTACATGTACACCAACAAAGTATAGACTTTGGACGTTGCGCCTCCTGTGATAAAACCCGTTGAGTGCAAATGGATCTTTAAAAGAAAGATTGGTGTAGATGGATAAGTAGAGACCTTTAAAGCAAGGCTAGTAGCGAAAGGTTTTCGTCAAAAACCAGGATTGGACTATGATGAAACTTTCTCTCCAGTAGCAATACTTAAATCCATTAGGATCCTACTTGTTATTGCTGCTCACTATGATTATGAAATCTGGCAGATGGACGTTAAAACAGTATTTCTAAATGGTGATTCAGAAGAATGCATTTTTATGGATTAACCAGAGGGCTTCATTGATAGTGGGAGCAGCGGGAAAGCAAGTAGATTGCTTAAATCCATTTATGGATTAAAGCAGGCCTCACGGAGCTGGAACATCTGTTTTGATGATACAATCAAAGAGTTTTATTTTATCAAAAATATAGATGAATCATGCATTTATAAGAAGATTGTAGGGAGTACTGTCACATTTCTCGTATTGTACGTAGATGACATTCTCCTGATAGGAAATGATATTCCTATGCTACAATCGGTCAGATTAATCATTTCACAAAGGTTCTCTATGAAGGACCTGGGTTATGCCCCGTGCATTTTGGGCATTAGGATCTATAGAGATAGATCCAAGAAGTTATTGGGACTGTCCCAATCAAAGTACATAGACACCATCCTAAAAAGGTTTAGTATGGAAGATTCCAAGCGTGGTGCCTTGCCTGCTTGTCATGGAATCACTCCCTCCAAGGACTTCTTTCCGAAGACTGATGAAGAGAGAGCTCGCATGAGCGTTATACCCTACGCTTCAGCCGTAGAATCTATAATGTATGTGATGTTATGTACTCGTCCTTATGTAGCTTATGCACTAGCTGTAGTAAGCAGGTATCAATCCAACCCAGGGGAGAAACATTGGATAGCAATGAAGAACATTCTTAAGTACTTGTGAGGGACAAAAGAATTGTTCTTGGTGTATGGTAATAGGGATCTCCAGATGGAGGCCTTTACCGATTCCAGCTTCCAAAGTGATAAGGATGACAGCAAATCTATCTTAGGGTTTGTATTTACCCTCAATGGAGGGGCGGTTAGTTGGAAGAGTTCCAAACAGGATATCGTTGCAGACTCCACAATGGAAGCTGAGTATATTGCTTCAAATGATGCTGCCAAGGAAGCCATCTGGATGAGGAAGTTCATCATGGAACTAGGAGTATTTCTAACCATTATTGATCCAATACTATTGTATTGTGATAATAATGGAGCTATGGTGTTAGCCAAAGAACCAAGGTCCCATCAAAAGTCCTGACACGTCCTGAGGCGATATCATTTGATCCGGAAGATAGTAGATCGCCAGGAGATCGAGATTCGGAGAGTAGATACAAAGGATAACACAGCGGATCCACTCACCAAGGCCCTTCCACAGCTGCAGCATGAGCGACTTTTTGAGATGTTGGGTATGAGAGACGCCAATAACTGGCCTTAGTGCAAGTGGGAGATTGTTAGATATATGTATGCCCTAGAGGCCATTATATGTATAGTGGATGCTTGGACATATATATATGTATATAGATGATTTTCTCGCTCAACATGATAGTATGCTATCTGGTTTACTTTATCTTGACATGTTAATTTGATAATGTTTTTATTCATTTGAACATGTTGATAAAGCCCTCAGAATATTTGCTTGACTACTGTGACTATGATGCGGATCATACGAGTGGGGCATGTGTAGTTTATAAGCATATCCTTGAACTGTTCGTAGACGTGGGTATATCGAGACGGTGCATCGATATTCCAGAGTAGACTAGCGTATACTATTCATGTCCCATATGATGGGCGATGGGTGATCCCATATCCATTTTGTGAGGTGACACCAAAGATTGTATGCGGGTGCTCAGTGTAGACTCGGTACACTGTACGGACTCGCCGAGAACTCCTATATGGTATTATATCTATCGTTGGATAGCAGTTCTTAGCTAATACTGGTACAGGTTAGTCTATAGACCCAAGATTGTCATAGAGTCTTGTGTGTCCTCCTACTGTACTTTGATCTCTACCCTACCTCGGCTCCACTGAGTCGTGCAAACAGGTGTTCTTTGTGTACAGTCTCGAGGCACATGGAGGCGAAGAGCGATAGGAAGGTTTTCGTCTCTCCCGGTATTGGGAGTTGATGTTGTGCTATGCTCGATTGGCTATAACAGTAAGTCCCTGGCCAGGGCTGCTGAGATTTACAGATAAGCGTTATCAGTAGTTTCTCGATCTGGTATGAGCCATACAACAGCATGACTTATTGGGTTATTGTAACACTTTGAAATTCTTTTAGGTTAATTTCGCGTTAGTTAGCAAAAATGTGTGTTTTCATAAAACCCCGTAAATTTTAAATTTCCACCTAAACTAAAATAAAACCAGTTTTAATTGTGATAAGATGTGTTTTTATATAATTTAGCTTAGTGTTCACTTAATTAGAAATTTTCCTTAATTACTTTTCCTAAGCAAGGATTAGTGTAACTAGCATGCACACTTATCACTTTTTGTAACATAGGTTACTTTTCCCTCTTGCATGGTTCTTATCCTCACAAAATCAAGTTAAAACCCTTAATTAAAAATAAAATTTAAAGTATTGGAGGCATGGCTTGGATTAGGTGAAGAATGGGGCTTGACTTTTGACCATGCCTCACTCATTTCTCTCTCTCTCCCTCTCATTTCTGCATTTCCAGCAGAGGCATTAGCAGCAGCAGCAGCAGCAAAATCTTCATCTTCTTCTTCTTCTTTTGCTTCTCTTGGTGAACAAACACAATCCCTACACAAAAAGCTCACCCTTTCTTCATTAAACCTTTGATATATGCCTCTTTTGTGGGTCTTGGTGGCAAATCCTTGCCTTTGGTGGCAAATCCTTGCCTCTGAAGGCAAGTGCAGGTAGTTGGACTTCCCTAAGATCATTTGGAGGTATTAAACTCACCCATGTACCTCTCTTGCTTAACTTGTAGTTTAATTAGTTAAATCTAGTGTTTTAGTGAATTTTAGTGACACTCTTGTGGTTTAAGTGAAGTATAGGTAAAATTAGGGTTTTTATGGCTTGTTTAACTTAAGTTGGTGTTGTTAGTGTTGTTTAAACCAAGAATTTGTTTCAGGTTACACTAAAAGACCTTAATGTTTTGATTTAGTGTTAAATTAGCGTTTTTGTTTAGATTAGTGCTCTGTTATGATCTGCTTTCAACCCGATTGCTTCAGAATGAAATTGCAATTATAAGAGTATGTACACTAGATTTAGAACACACACACGAAGCACGGGACCACAATTCCCCAAGTTGGCCGCCGAAATATTCATTATGGCCGTAAATTGTGGCCAGATGGGGGATCTGGGTGTCGGGGTTTGTTGAGTTGGTGTCTGCTATATTTTTAAGGCATGTGGTACATGCAATTTTTTTTAACTCTGCTTGTATAAAAATCTGGAACAAATTACCCTATTTCCAATACTTTTAATTTACGCAAAACATGTGATATGTGAGTGGGTTTGGTGAATTCCTATGTGTCGCGACGTGTCAGGGTAGTTTCAGGCGCGTAATCACACGTTTTAGCGTATCGGATACACGCGCGTTTGGTTGGCGACGCGAGTTTCTCGTTTGGTTTAATATCACGTTTTTAAGGATTTTAGCTTATGCGTATTACTTTGTGAAATTCTAGGTTCGCAGGCGGGTGCTTCGGACGCCGTACAGAAGGGGAAGCAGGTGGTCGGATACGCGTAGTTCGAGATCACAGTGAATAGATTTAACATCTACGGGGAAATCGCCCGTTTGGCATTATGCGTCAGGGCTTGATAGGATATTGTAGCTGCATATTTGCGATCATATACATTGATTGTGCATGGATACTATTGGTTGCATACGGTATTCCATGCTATATATATATGGACTTAGAATTAATAACACACCGCACGGTTACTAACGGTCCATGCTCCACGAGCACAAATCTGCATGTCACACACACACCGTTAGTAATTGCCATGACACTCACACTATAGAATTGCCATGAAAAATATGTTGTAGCTCACCTTATGAATGATTCGACATGATGCATCCATAAATACGCATATATACATGTCACCTACCTAGCCGATTTTAGGAAAACTGGGGACCGCGTGATACATTTTAAAACTGAATCTACTTAAAGATCGGTTCTTCCTTTTTACTCATAGTACGACTTATGATGTATATATCACATCGCATGGATTTACGCATTGGGTTTGGATTTCATGTGATTTCTGGATTTGAGAACCGTGGTATTATTTCAAGAAAGTATGCATTGTTTTAAAAACCCGGTTTCTCTTGATATGATATTTTGGTGTGTCCACCATGCGTTTTCTCGGTTCTGAGACGTGTGCTTGAAACCCGATTCGAGAAGTTGGATGATCCGTTTGCGGGTTCATGGTGGACCCGGTATAGTTCCCCGGGGCGAGAAATGTTTTTCGTGGAGCAGACGATGAGCCTGGCGTGGTGGCTAGTACCTACCGGTGACTGGTTGGACCTGGCGGTTATCCAGAGGATACAGACCAGAGTCGAGAGATGGATACGGGCCGACCCGTACTGCCGGGGCCGAGGGCCGATTTCGCAGTCGGAGCCCGTAGGCCGATCCGGACTGACGGAGCTCGGTATATGAGGATTTCCGTGTCGATACTGGACACGAGTATTTCATGTTGTTTTGGGTGCCGATGTTGGGCATCACGCTTCTATGAGATTTACAGGATTGAGGGCCGGATAAAGTGACGGCGCCTGAGTATTGGGTTTTGGGGTGTTTTTGGTAGACAGCGGAGTTTTTCCACGTTGACATTCCGTGTTGATGATATTTTATCCCATGCTCAGCATTCATTGTTATGCATTGTATCATGTAGTTGTATTACCTGCTAGAGTACTTTTGCATGATTATCGCATACCCAGCTCATCGTATAGATGTTATCTGTTTGCACATGTTAGAGTATCCCGGTACGTGCATACTCGCGATTTACCTTTATATGTTATCTACTAATCACGAGCTGGCTACTCACCCCCGTTGTGCCACAATATTTGCAGGTCGACCCTCAGAGTAGTTGCGGCAGGGCTATCTCTTGTAACTTTTTGGCTACGGATACCACTGCAGTTGGTGCGTGAGCTGTTTTGCTGCTAGGTATGTTTGTGGTATCCGCTTATTTTCCATTTGTACACACTATTGTATCTAGTACTCCCCATCTACTATTTCATGAATTGACTTAGAGACTAGTTGTGAGGACGATGATGTATATTATTTTGTACTCTGGTGTCGAGCTCGTGTGAGCCGACTTTATTTATGCAGTTTTATCTTTTATGATGTTTTTCACTTATATTCCTCATTTTTTCGCTACGCCGTCGTATATTATTCTTGTGGCGATTGTCTCCGCCGTTGGGCGTGATTCCTCCCATTGGGGATGTTATATTCTTATTATCAGTCATTTTACTTATATCATATTTTGTACCCAGTTTCGGGGCTAGTTTTTACAAAGGTGGTGCTGCCGAAATTTTTTAAGAAATAACTTAAAATTTAAGAATTTTACTAAATTACTCAAGATTTTCTAAATGTTTAAAACTCATGTTTTCTTCACTCACTATTTTAATGGTTTTGATCTCTGGGTTTCGGCTCACTTGATCGCGTTAAGCCTGTAGACGTTACGTGGTTAAGTGCCGGTCACGGACCGAACTTTAGGTCGTGACAATGTTGGTATCAGAGCGTAGGTTTTACCTTTCGGAGTGTAGGATGACCTTGGTATGATGGAGTAGGTAACTGAAGCAGAGTAGCGTAGCGTGCGTATGTTCCGCGGCATATTCACGACACAGTACTCCGCCTAAGTGACCTTAGGACTTATTGATTAAAATTCCTTCATGATTATATACATTCTTGTGATTCGATTTCCGTATCCTTATCGAATCCTATTTTCTTTTCAGCCATTATGCCGCCAAAGACTACGAGGGCGCAGAGAGCGGCCGCAAGAGCCGAGATTAGAGTTGACTCGTCTGAGACGAAGACTGACCCGGGCAGTAAACCCATTATACCAGAGTAGACTGTTCCTCCTTCGACAGAACAGATCGCTATGCTAGGGGCCGGTATGCAGGAGATGCGCTAGATGATGGGGTCGTTAGTTGAGGCACTTCGAGCGCAGCGACCAGAGTTAGTTCCACCCGTTGCAGGGACCGTGATGGTACCTACTGTACAGGCAGTTGCCCTTGCAGCTACAGAGGTTATTACAGTATTGCTATCAGAGTTTATAAGGCTGAAGCCTCCGGTCTTCACAGGCACCAATGCAGCCAAGGACCCACAGTCTTTTATTGATAGGATGGCCCAGATATGTCGTTTACTCAGATGCTCTGATGCGAGATGGGTGGAGTTCGCGAGCTTTCGCTTGGAAGGTCTTGCGCAGAAGTGGTGCGAGTCGGTAGAAAAGGGCAGAGCAGCAGGTCTTCCTCCTATGACCTGGACTGAGTTCGTGACGGTGTTCCTTGCTCGCTTCCTTCCACAGAGTGTCAGAGATTCTAGAGCGCGCAGGTTTGAGTCCATACGTCAGACTCCGAAGATGACAGTGGCAGAGTACGACGTACTATTCTCCGAGCTATCTGTTTATGCCCCATATTTAGTAGCTACTGAGGAGATACGAGTCAAGAGGTTTGTTCGAGGCTTTCTTACCCCGTTATTTCTTGCGATCAGCGCACAACATTGCGAGACCTATGCAGCAGCTGTAGATGCAGCCTTATTAGTCGAGGAGCGTCTTGCTGAGACTTCGGTAGTCCCAGAGCCAAAGAGAGTTCATACTGGTATATATGCACGGAGACAGACATTTAGACGCCGTGACAGGTTTCGTTCATGCATGAGGAGTAGCAGAGATTCGGGACGAGGCCAGATGTTTAGTTCGTATCCCCATGAAGGTCAGCAGTCGTCGTAGGGGTGCTTTAGGTGCGGCAGTCTACTTCACCTCGTTAGAGATTGTCCTGAGATACACCGGAGGGAGGCAGCAGTACCGCATATCACTTTACCACCTTCACCACCTCAGAGAGCGTTGCCTCTTACACCTGCTAGTGCTCCGCGTCAGACATACGCACAGAGAGGTCGTGGCCACGGAGGGTTCGTTCAGAGAGGACGGGGTGACCGAGGCAGAGGACAACCAGTCGTAGGTAGGGGACATGCATGAGTTTTCGCTTTGACGCATCAGGACGCGCAGGCGTCCAATGCAGTGGTCTTAGGTACCCTTTCAGTATGTTCCGTTGACGCACACGTGTTGTTTGATCCGGGATCCACACACTCTTACGTTTCTACACACTTTGTGCCAAGTTTGGGTAGAGAGTCTGGTTTTCTTGATCAGCCGCTTACTGTGACCACTCCTGTGGGCGAGTCATTTATTGCTAGACACGTGTTCCGATCGTGTGTTGTCCGTATTGGTGAGAGAGAGTTGCTTGTCGACTTGATCGTTCTTGAGATGTTGGACTTCGACGTTCTCTTAGGCATGGATTGGTTAGCCACGTGCTATGCATCTGTGTACTGCCGCGAGAAGACAGTTAGGTTTTGTTTTCCCGGCGAGTCGGCTTTTGTTGTGTAGGGGGACCGTGGTGCCACCCCTCACAGTTTGATTTCTTCTCTTCGCGCTGGACAGCTTTTGAGGAAGGGATGTTAGGGATTTCTCTCCTAGTTTTACGATACTAGAGCTATAGAGGTTCCGTTGGACCAGGTTCCGATTGTTAGTGAGTTCCCTGATGTATTCCCTGACGAGCTTCCTGGGCTACCGCCTGAGTGCGATATTGCTTTCTGTATTGATTTGATTCCCGGCACGGGGCCTATTCCCATACCGCCTTATCGGATGGCACCGGCGGAGCTTAGAGAGTTGAAAGGTCAGTTGCAAGATTTGCTAGATAAAGGGCTTATTCGACCTAGCGTGTCTCCTTGGGATGCTCCAGTCCTGTTTGTCAAGAAGAAGGACGGCAGTTTGCGCTTGTGTATCGACTACCGCCAGCTGAACAGGGTTACTGTGCGGAACAGATATCCTTTACCACGTATCGACAACTTGTTCGACCAGCTTCAAGGTGCAGGATGCTTTTCGAGGATCGATTTGCGATCAGGCTACCATCAGTTGCGGGTTCGACAAGAGGATATTCCAAGGACAGCTTTCTGCACGCGTTACGGCTATTATGAGTTTTTGGTGATGTCGTTCGGGCTCACCAATGCCCCAGCAGCATTTATGGACTTGATGAACCGCATTTTCAGGCCGTATCTTGATCTGTTCATCATCGTATTCATTGAAGACATTTTGGTGTATTCCCGGAGCCGAGAGGAGCACGAGCAGCACCTGCGGATCACATTGCAGACTTTGAGAGAGCACCAGCTATTCGCAAAATTATCCAAGTGCGCATTCTGGCTTGATAGCGTAGACTTCTTGGGTCACGTGATTACACGAGATGGTATATGTGTGGACCCGAAGAAGATCGAGGCCGTTCAGCATTGGCCTAGGCCAGCATCAGTTACGGAGATCCGCAGCTTTCTAGGACTGGCCGGCTACTTCAGACGATTTGTACAGGACTTCTCCCGCATTGCTGCACCGTTGACCGGGTTGACCCGGAAGGGAGTTCCTTTCGATTGGACGGAGGAGTGCGAGCATAGCTTTCAGCAGTTGCAGACCCGTTTGACTACGGCGCCGGTGTTATCATTGCCTTCAAGATCGGGCTGATTTGTGGTCTACTGTGACGCTTTTCGAGTGGGGCTAGGGTGCGTATTGATGCAGCACGACAGGGTGATCGCGTATTCTTCTCGGCAGCTGAAGAAACAAGAATAGAACTACCCCACTCATGATTTGGAGATGGCTTCAGTAGTCTTTGCACTCAAGATCTGGCGACATTACCTATACGGCGAGTCATGTCAGATATTCACTGATCATAAGAGCTTAAAGTACATATTTCAGTAGCGAGACCTGAATCTTAGACAGCGCCGTTGGATGGAATTAGTGAAAGACTATGATTGTGAGATCCTTTACCACCCGGGCAAGGCGAATGTAGTGGCGGATGCTTTGAGTAGGAAGCCCAGGGGTACTCTATCTTGTTTGAGCGCAGTGCAAAGGCAGTCGTGGGCAGATTGGCAGATGTTATGCAACAGCCGAGTGCAGTTCGAGTTCACTCCGACCGGGGGATAGCTTGCGCATGTTCGTGCATGCCCACAGTTGCTTGACCGTATACATGAGGCACAGTACAGTGATGACCGTTGTTCAGAGATCATGATACAGATTGGTCAGGGCAGATTTTCCGAGTTCGTGATCGATGATCAGGGGATGCTACGATTTGGGACTAGGCTGAGCGTACTAGATGCTGAGGGACTGCGGCGTGAGATTCTTGAGGAGGCACATCGATCGGTGTATAGTGTTCATCTGGGTTCCACCAAGATGTACCATGATATAAGAGATGTTTACTGGTGGGACTGGATGAAGAGGGACGTCACAGACTTTGTGTCGAGATGCCAGACTGGTCAGCATGTCAAGGCCGAGCACCAGAGGCCTGTGGGAGAGCTACAGCCATTACCCATTCCGGAGTGGAAATGAGAGCAAATTTCTATGGACTTCATTGTGGGTCTACCCAGGACTAGTCGAGGGTATGACTCCATTTGGGTGATCGTGGATCGATTGACGAAAGCGGCTCACTTCCTGCCGGTAAAGACCACTTTTGGATTTTCTCAGTATGCCCAGATATACATCGACGAGATCGTATGACTGCGTGGAATTCCAACATGTATCGTGTCCGACCGAGGCACCCAGTTTACCAGCCGACTATGGCATAGGCTTCAGGAGGCTTTGGGCACCCGCTTGAGTTTCAGCACAGCATTTCTTCCGCAGACTGACATCCAGTTAGAGCAGACTATTCAGACTCTTAAGGACATGCTCTGAGCGTGCGTCTTAGACTTCGGAGGTAGCTGGGATCATCATTTACCCTTAGTAGAGTTCTCCTACAACAACAGTTTCCAGGAGACCATTCAGATGACAACATTCGAGGCTCTATATGGGAGGAGATGCAGATCGCCCGTCTGTTGGACAGTGCTCAGCGAGAGCAGTATTTTAGGGCCGCAGATTGTTGAGGAGACGACCGCGAAGATCCGGTTGATTCTCGATAGGATGAGAGCAGCCCAGAGCAGGCAGAGATCTTATACGGACCATCGTAGGCGCAGACTTGAGTTTTCTGTTGGCGATCATGTTTTCTTAAGGGTCTCCCCAATGAAAGGTGTGATGAGATTTGGGAAGAAGGGGAAACTTAGTCCCAGATATGTGGGCCCTTTCGAGATCCTCGAGCGCGTTGGTGCAGTTGCGTATCGGTTAGCTCTTCCGCCCAGTATCCGAGATGTTCACCCCGTATTTCACGTTTCGATGCTCCGCAAGTATCATCATGATCCTTCGCATGCGATTCAACACCCGACAATCCAGCTGGAGTGCGACTTTTCTTTTGCAGAGCAACCGGTGGTCATCTTGGATCGACAGGTGAAGAAATTGAGATCGAAGGTTATACCGTCCGTTAAGGTCCTTGGGCATGGCCCGAACAGCGAGGAGGTCATCTGGGAGACCGAGGGCGAGATGAGGAAGAAATATCCCCATCTCTTTGAAGGTACGCGTAGCTATTTTTTTTCAGATTCGGGGACCGAATTTCTTTAAGGGGGGAAGATTGTAACGCTTTGAAATTCGTTTAGGTTAATTTCGCGTTAGTTAGCAATAATACGTGTTTTCATAAAACCCCGTAAATTTTAAATTTCCACCTAAACTAAAATAAATCCAGTTTTAATTGTGATAAGATGTGTTTTTATATAATTTAGCTTAGTGTTCACTTAATTAGAAATTTTCCTTAATTACTTTTCCTAAGCAAGGATTAGTGTAACTAGCATGCACACTTATCACATTTTGTAACATAAGTTTCTTTTCCCTCTTGCATGGTTCTTATCCTCACAAAATCAAGTTAAAACCCTTAATTAAAAATAAAATTTAAAGTATGGGAGGCATGGTTTGGGTTAGGTGAAGAATGGGGCTTGACTTTTGACCATGGCTCACTCATTTCTCTCTCCCCCTCTCATTTCTGCATTTCCAGCAGAGGCATTAGCAGCAGCAGCAACATCTTCATCTTCTTCATCTTCTTTTGCTTCTCTTGGTGTGCAAACACAATCCCTACACAAAAAGCTCACCCTTTCTTCATTAAACCTTTGATACATGCCTCTTTTGTGGGTCTTAGTGGCAAATCCTTGCCTTTGAAGGCAAGTGCAGCTAGTTGGACTTCCCTAAGATTATTTGGAGGTATTAAACTCACCCATGTCCCTCTCTTGCTTAACGTGTAGTTTAATTAGTTAAATCTAGTGTTTTAGTGAATTTTAGTGCTATTCTTGTGGTTTAAGTGAAGTATAGGTTAAATTATGGTTTTAATGGCTTGTTTAACTTAAGTAGGTGTTGTTAGTGTTGTTTAAACCAAGAAATTGTTTCAGGTTACACTAAAACACCCTAATGTTTTGATTTAGTGTTAAATTAGCGTTTTTGTTTATAGCTGCTTTCAACCCGTTTGCTTCAGAATGAAATTGCAATTATAAGAGCATGTACACTAGATTTTGAACACACATACGAAGCACGGGACCCCAATTCCCCAACTTGGCCGCCGAAATATTCATTCTGGCCGTAAATTGCGGCCAGATGGGGGATCTGGGTGTCGGGGTTTGTTGAGTTGGTATCTCCTATATTTTTAAGGTCTGTGGTACATGCAACTTTTCTACCTCTGCTTGTATAAAAATCTGGAACAAATTAACCTATTTCCAAAACTTTTAACTTAAGCGACACGTGTGATATGTGAGTGGGTTTGGTGAATTCCTGCGTGTCGCGACGTGTCGGGGTAGTTTCAGGCGTGTAATCACACGTTTTAGCGTATCGGATACACGCGCGTTTGGTTCGCGATGCGAGTTTCTCGTTTGGTTTAATATCACGTTTTTGCAGGATTTTAGCTTATGTGTATTACTTTGTGAATTTCTAGGTTCGCAAGCGGGTACTTCGGACACCGCACAGAAGGGGAAGCCGGTGGTCGGATACGTGTAGTTCGAGATCACAGTGAGTAGATTTAACATCTACGGGGAAATCGCCCGTATGGCGTTATACGTCAGGGCTTGATAGGATATTGTAGCTGCATATTTGCATTCATATACATTGATTGTGCATGGATACTATTGGTTGCATACTGTATTCCCTGCTATATATATATGGACATAGAATTAATAACACAACGCACTGTTACTAACGGTCCATGCTGCACGAGCACAAATCTGCATGTCAAACACACACCGTTAGTAATTGCCATGACACTCACATTTTAGAATTGCCATGAAAAATATGTTGTAGCTCACCTTTTGAATGATTCGACATGATACATTTATACATACGCATATATACATGTCACCTACCTAGATAAGCCGATTTTAGGAAAACTAGGGACCGCATGATACTTTTTAAAACTAAATCTACTTAAAGAGCGGTTCTTCCTTTTTACTCATAGTATGACTTATGATGCATATATCACATCGCATGGATTTACGCATTGGGTTTGGATTTCATGTGATTTCTGAATTTGAGAACCGTGGTATTATTTCAAGAAAGTATGCATTGTTTTAAAAACCCGGTTTCCTTTGATATGATATTTTGGTGCGTCCACCATGCGTTTTCTCGGTTCTGAGACGTGTCCTTGAAACCCGATTCGAGGAGTTGGATGATCCGTTTGCGGGTTCATGGTGGACCCGGTATGGTTCCCCGGGGCGATAAATGTTTTTCATGGAGAAGACGATGAGCCTGGCAGGGTGGATAGTACCTACCGGTGACTTGTTGGACCTGGCGGTTATCCGGAGGATACTGACCAGAGTCGAGAGATGGATACAGGTCGACCCGTACTGCCGGGGCCGTGGGCCGATTCCGCAGACGGAGCCCGATATATGAGGATTTTCGTGTCGATCCTGGACACGAGTATTTCATGTTGTTTTGGGTGCCGATGTTAGGCATCCCGTTTCTATGAGATTTATAGGATTGAGGGCCGGATAGAGTGACGGCGCCTGAGTATTGGGTTTTGGGGTGTTTTTGGTAGACACCAGAGTTTTTTCACGTTGACATTCCGTGTTGATGAT
The DNA here is from genome assembly GCA_030015575.1 of Agapanthus africanus. Taxonomy (NCBI): domain Eukaryota; kingdom Viridiplantae; phylum Streptophyta; class Magnoliopsida; order Asparagales; family Amaryllidaceae; genus Agapanthus; species Agapanthus africanus. Next base: position 498,460,365 of record CM057337.1, on the reverse strand, counting down.
ATTTTATCCCATGCTCAGCATTCATCGTTATGCATTGTATCATGTAATTGTAATACCTAGTAGAGTACTTTTGCATGATTATCGCATACCCAGCTCATCGTATAGATGTTATATGTTTGCAAATGTTAGAGTATCACAGTACGTGCATACTCGCGATTTACCTTTATATGTTATCTACTATTCACGAGCTGGCAACTCACCCCCGTTGTGCCACAGTGTTTGCAGGTCGACCCTCAGAGTAGTTGCGGCAGGGCTATCTCTTGTATCTTTTTGGCTACGGATACCACTGGAGTTGGTGCGTGAGCTGTTTTGCTGCTAGGTGGGTTTGTGGTATCCGGTTATTTTCCATTTGTACACACTATTGTATCTAGTACTCTCCATCTACTATTTCATGTATTGACTTGGAGACTAGTTGTGAGGACGATGATGTATATTATTTTGTACTCTGGTGTCGAGCTCGTGTGAGCCGACTTTATTTATGTAGTTTTATCTTTTATGATGTTTTGCACTTATATTGCTCATTTCTTCGCTACGGCGTCGTATATTATTCTTGTGGCGATTGTCTCCGCCGTCGGGCGTGATTGCTTCCGTTGGGGATGTTATATTCTTATTATCAATCATTTTACTTATATCATGTTTTGTACCAGTTTCGGGGCTCGTTTTTACAAAGGAGGTGCTGCCGAAAATTTTTAAGAACTAACTTAAACTTTAAGAATTTTACTAAATTACTCAAGGTTTTCTAAATGTTTAAAACTCATGTTTTCTTCACTCACTATTTTAATGGTTTTAATCTCTGGATTTCGGCTCACTTGATCGCGTTACGCCTGTAGACGTTACGTGGTTAAGTGCCGGTCACGGGCCGAACTTTGGGTCGTGACAGTTATTGGGGTCGACGATTCCATCCCTAGACTTGATATGCAACATATCTGACGAGGAGACCGGACTGTACGGCAAGTGTTTCCAGTTGGCTCGACGGGACTTTTGACAGCTTCATTGGTTTTCTTCTGGTCGCTCGATACCCGGGTGGCCATTACGTTTAGCTGACCGCTTGCGGCTTATAGGTATTTGATATGATCATCACCTACTTCCGGCGTATTGACGAGTCTTAGTATCCTACAATGAAGTTTCCTGGCTCAGGCGAAAAGATGCGGTATGCATATAAGATATGCGCGGGGACCCGATTAAATACGGATATGTGATACCGTATATTAATCGGGCATTTTCTATTGGTCGGGTCGTATGTGATATGACCGGTTTTCTAAATCAAGTGTTGATTTAACAAATGACTTTTAGAATAATTCTTTAATTAAACCCTTTTCTTTTTTGTATGAATGCATGTATGCACATGATGATGTGCATGGACACATACATACATACATTGTATCATGGTTGTTGTTACACATTTGGTGGCAATGCAAAACTCACATGGTTCATTTATATATAGATATATATATATATATATATATATTTGTTTTGAGAAAAAGAAAAAGGAAATGAAAATTGAATCATGGTTGATAATTATCCAAACTTGACTATTCTTTGACCTAATTCAAACAATGGTTTAAATTTCATTTGGAATTTAACTCAACACAATAATATCTAGATATTAGTTAACCATAGTTTGAAGTGAGAAGGATTAATATTGATTACTCATTCTCACTTAATTCATTCATCACAAAATTTTTTGAGCTCAAGCTAAACCATCATTTTCTTCTTCCTCTCTTGATTTTTCTGTTGAGTGAGCTTGATAAAAAGTTAGGGTTTTGATTATAGAATACAAACCACATCATCATACTACACACATCTATCCCATTTGTGTAGGGTGTTTGCTCTACTTTATTCACAAATCAGGTAAAGCAAGGAGCTTTAAGCAAAGGGGCTTCGGGTGGATTTTCGTGGACTAGGAAGGCTTCCATCGATCCGTTCCAAACTCTCATAGTGCCAAGGAGTCACCAAGGGAGGTCTACAAAGGTTGTAACCTCGACCCTTAGTGATAGTTTTTCATTTGCATGTGATGCTTAGTTGAATGAAACCCTATATTTCTAGTTATGATTCTTGTCAAGTTCACATAGCACCTTTAAAATTTGATTGTGGCATATATGATGCTTCCAAACCCTTGATGAGGTGCTAGGTAAACCCAACACCTGTCACATCTCTTCCTGGAAGCTCCAGCGATCTCAGCTTGTATGCTCTGGAAGCGACATCACAGCAATCTCAGCAACAGCTTGGTCATCTGTCTGCACGGTCGATGACATCAGGATCTCTTAGGTATCCTGTACATCAACAGTCCTCTCACAGTAGGCAGGCTCTAACAATAGCCCGATCATCCGGTACAAAACCGCACACTCGTCTCACACGAGGGGTCACAACAATAAGACACCACATCGATATGTTCCAATGTCACCAGAGAACACGATGGTCAGTCCTCGTCCACGACGAACTTACCCTGACCGTATCACCAGCAGCAGCTTAATCTGCACTCAAACCATGGTGACAGGAACCTTAATGAAGTATCGACGAAAAAGATCAAAGGGATGAAAGAGTCAATAGATCCCAAAATGGATACATGATCGTAAGGTGGAGTCAAATCACTGAGAGTATAATCATGGAAGCGAATAAAATCAAGTATCTCAATGGATGTATAATCAAAAGAACGAAGAGAATCACCAATCTCAAGATATATACATCCTAAGGTCACTTAAGTGGAGTCTCGTATCGTAAATATGCCGCGGAACATACGTACGGTATGTCTCTCTACTCAAGCTACCTACTCCATCAATCAGGGTCAGCCTATGAAACGAAAGCTCGGGTCTAACACCCCCTTGTTCAAGTCTAAATTCCGTAAGGTCAAGCCTAGGTTCGAATTATATATATGCCCTAGACCCCACCTAGTCAAACCTAGACTCGAACTAAGGTTAAACCTAGCACTCTGATAACAACTTTGTCACGACCCAAAAAATTAGCTCGTGACCGGCACTTAAATTACGCAACGTCTACAGGCGTAACGTAACCTAAGTAAGCCGAAACCCCGAAATCTAAACCTTACAATAAAAGTAAGTAAAGAAAACATTTTCAACATTTAGAAACTTAAGTAAAAATCCTTTAAAACTTCACTTAACACTTTTTCTTGGTTTTCATAAAAATTTCGACAGCACCTCCTTTGTAAAAACTAGCCCCGAAAATGGGTATAACAAAGAATATAATGAAAGCATCCCAAACGGGAGCAAAACATGCACAACGGCGGAAACAACACCACAAGTATAAATAACAAGTATACGACGCCCAACAGCGAAGATCTACAATAAGAAATAAAGTAAAGCAAGACATCAACCCCAAAAGCGAACATAAAAACCCATCGCTCAAGTCTCACAACTACAAGTCTTCTAAGTCTGCAACATATACAATAACTAGTTTCTGATTTGATGGAGTGACTAGATACAATATGAATAACAAGTATGAGAGGGGCACGATCCAACATATACCACCTACCAAAACAAATCACCCGAAAGAAAGCTGTGTGCCAGCGATACCGCTACTGATCCTAGCGGACAACCTGCAAGAACTGTGGCACAACGGGGGCGAGTCGCCAACTCTTGAGTAGAAAACATCAACAGGTAGAAATCGAAATAAACAACGATTCCTAGATCAACTATATCATAAATGTAATATTATGATATCTAGGGTGACCGTATCTGCATATGTGCCAACACAATAAAAATGCCCAACAGCAAGTGTATATCATCCAACAATGAATCAATGCATATATGCAAGTGGATCTTGTCCAATAAAAAAATCAATGCATGTATGCAAGTGGATCCCGCCCACGTATCAACCACTGACACAACAACTCCTGCATGTAAATATCATAAAAGCATATGCAGGTAAATATGAGGATATAAAACAACGTGTATCCCTCGCGACACAACAAAATCATGGAAACCTGAGTGTCGAACCCCGACACTCGAAACATCATGAAACCTGTGTCCAGCATCGACACGTAAATCCTCATAACTCAGGCGCCGTCACCACGACTGGCCCTGATGTTATGTCTATACATCACACCGGTCGGTATCCCCACAATAACCGCCGAGTCAAAATACTATCACCGGTAGGTAGTGGTCCCTCTATCAGGTTTATCGTCTACACCACGAAATCACCACTCTCCCCGGGGTACCATACCAGATCCGCCATGTACCTGCAGACGGTGCCTCCCACTCCTCGAATCGGGTTTCACATGCCAATCTCAGAACCCAGAAATAACATAGTGGACGCACTGAAATATCATATCAAGAGAAACCGGGTTTTCAAACAACACATAATTTCTTGAAATACACCCACAGTTCTCAAATCCATAAATGACAAGAAATCTATATCTCAATGCGTAAATCCATGAAAACTGATATATGCAACATAAAACAACAATATGAGCATATTAAGGGGAAAACCGCTCTTTTAAATGAATCCAGCATTAAAATATATCATACGGTTCCCAAATTCTCCGAAAAACAAATGCAGCATCAAATGAGGTATACATGTAACTGTAGTAAGGTATAAGTATCTACATGTAAGCAAATATGTAGGATGCATTTCAAAAGCGCAATAGCACAATAATCCATGTCTCAAAATCCCATGTCAATACAATACCACTTAGGGTATATGCAACTATAGCAAGATATGTGGGTGTACATGTCAGTATGTAGGCATGATGTACTTGTAGCTATAGCAGAGTCTGTGGGTGTACATGTCAGTATATCATGCAACCTAGCATAGTGATGTGAACATTGCAGTATATCATAGCATGATGTAGAAATTCTATTGTGTAGTGACATAGCAATTATCGATGATGAAGTGTGTGAGACGACAATCTGTGTAAATATAACATACGCATCTCGATAATGGTGTAGGTTTACTAGCACAGGTATAAGAAATGCAATGAGAATAGCATGAATGCAGCACAGGCATATAGTGAATCAAATGCTATAAGGTATACATATCAACAAGACCAAGTCGGTGAATCTATCAATCAGCATCCAGCCTCACAACGTCACGTATGGTACAATCCATCGTACGGCATCCTCTAATGGATAAACAATAGGTAAAAGTCATCGCATACAGTAATCTAACATACAGCGGCATTAACAAATAGGGATTCTATCAATCTATACAACATCGGGGGTACGGATCTAAGTCCCGTACGACATATCACTCATTATGCAAACATTATCCATAAATATATATTTATCTCTCGGGTAACATCCATGTCAATCTCATATTAGGGAACTTACAATGGTATCAATAATAACGTATCGACTCGAATCTATATAAGGACATATCACACTAAGTTATCATAATCACATCGCATACTCGTTCATCACATTAATATCTCGTATCACATTAAGTAAACGTCACACTTGTTCTCTTTTAAATCGTACTTATCATGATTCACTTTTCATTTCCTTTTCTCCTAAGTCAATATGTTCACTAGTGTTCACTTCTATCATATTATCTAGCAAAACTTATAATTACATCAGTCGCATCTCATTATCAGATAAAATAATCAAACGATCTTTCAATCCAATATTGGCAGGGGTGCTATACGCCATCCACCCGACTTCCCCGGTAGATATAAATCTACTGACCTGCTAAACTCCTCTCTTAGCCGTAGTCGATGCGCTTCGTCGTCACGGAATCCATGCGAAGGTACCTACAATCAATAGGAATTCGCAAAGGTATTAACATCAAATTCCAAAATCCAAAAACGGCACGCGGTGCGCTCATAGGTTAGAACCTATAGCCTACAGATGCAAAACAATCAACTGCACTTGTCGTTGACGTACAAACATCCAACGACCAAGTACAACATCCAAAACTCAAAACAAAGTATTCAAATACCGTAATCATAGCCGAAACCCTAAATAGGGTCGCTATACATGAAAACTGCCACATTAAAAACCCAATAATACCAATACGCATTTACAAACACAATAAATATCATAGGTATTAATATTTATGTCATCTCCACTTCCATTAAAACCCACTTCAAATTTTACCGGAAAACTAGTAAGCAACTTTTACCGCAATTCTAGCCATTTTCAACAACACAAAATAGCTTAATTTAGTGATCCAAATCAATTCCATAAATTTAATCCTACCCTAAAAACTCAATTAGACAAATTAGGAATTTTAAAAATTATCTTTCTCACAATTTGATTATGTTTTCCAAGTTTATACTTCAAGATTAACCATTTAACACATCAAACCCTAACTAGTAAACTGTAAAGTGGTTTAAGAAATTATACCGATCGATCCGTGTCCTTCGGTCTTTAGCTATCAATCCACGCTCCTCAAGGCATATCCGATCTCCGGTCTCCTCATAGAAGTGGCACCACATCAACGAATCTTTATACGGGCTACCGCTTCAAACTGAAGCAACTCGGACATGAAGTTTGTCAACCGACATGTCCAATATTGAAGTAGATAGAGTGTAGAATACTTTGTCTCAAGGCACCCAAGCATTTGGGTGAAAGGTTAATGAAGTTGTCATGGAATGAAATGAAGTGAGCTATGAAATTTGGAACTAAAATGAGCTCTCCCCCATTAAGAGGGCTCGGCCATTATTGCAGCACATGTTGTGCTTGGCCACACTAACAAGGGAATTGCTCACTGGAAATATTATGGGGTGAGCTCAAAATGAATATATGAATCAATCATCCATGTAATTAATCCAAACTCCTCTTTAAAAATAAGCAAGTAGGGCCGGCCACCTCATGTCCACAGTGAAGGGGGTTGAACAAAAGCAAGTGGTGACTATATGCAATCAAGTGATTAGAATAAGGAAATATCTAACACAAAGTTCTTAAGCTTGACAAGAAGCATTAATGATCAAAGAATGAGTCACTAATGAAACCATGCCATTCAAGAATGAACCATCATGACTCACCCAAGCCTACAAGGTTCGGTCATTATTGAGGAATGGAAATTATGGCCAAAAAAATGATTTATCAACAATAACCAATAATTAAGTGCATGAAAAAACACATTAAAATAATATTTAATTAGGGAAAAATTCTATATGAAACAAAACTTTCCATTGACCACCAAAGCTCGCGCACTAGCTTTATTTTAGCTAAACTAGGTGCCGGCAAGTTTATACGGACGTTTGATCACAATCGGGTCAAAACGGAAAATACCGACTATTTTACTCTAAAATGGAAAAATTCGCATAACGATTTCTAAAAGGTTACATTTATGTGCTTCAAACGTCGTATATTTGCTATATGTCATTTATACGGGGTTGCACATACTTGCTTATATTGTTGTGATGTTGTATTATGATGGTTTGTTCGGACTGTTGTGTGGGATAGCCCCTAGTGGAATGGTAGTTGTACAGTTTAGATTCATTTGTATATTCAATATTACGAGGCAACTGAATGACTTTTGGACTGCAGTTTCCGCCAGTTTGTATATGTTCATCTCAGAAAACTGCATTTTAATACCTTCATTCGTTATCTATTTTGTATATATCGGTGCTATTAATCAGTGTCTGCTCTGTAATTACAGTTTATAGGTATTAGTGATAAAATACCAGAAACACATTCAAAATCAAGGATATAACGTTTGAGAGCTGACATTGCAGGCGGAACAGAAAAACGACCGATATCCAAATAGCTCTTTTGCAAATAATCATGTGTACACATTTTTGGTCCAACACAACACAAGTGTGCACATAGCTATTTGGTTCTTGGACCTAGGTTGGGGCTGTCCAAAGCACATAGGGGGACAAAGAGTTTTAATACAAAAAGATTTGATGTGATGTGTGGCATCTTGTTCCCTCCAAATTCCTGAGTGTATCCATGGCTTTTAGAGAGAAATCTAGCAGCAACAGAGTGATATTGGGATGCACACAAGACCACACACCTAGCACGAGCCCCTCTCCTCGGATTTGGACCGAGAATATGCCCCCCAAAACCGGCCAGGCCGGCCCCACCATCTCCATTGGGCCCCAGTTTCCTACTGACATTCCCTTGATACCACGTCAGCTTATTTTTATTGTTTGTTTAATCTTCTTTTTTGCCTATAAAAGCAGACCAGTGGGCAAGTGATCAAGGGTCATTCTTATGCTCATATTCTATCTTTTTGTTTACTTTGTTTTTGTTTAGCTTGAGAGTAGAGTGGGCTTCAATTGGTTTCTTCTTCTTCATCCCTCTTGAAGCTCTCTTTGAAGAGCTTCATTAAGGAGGTTGAATAGGTTACCAAAATCTTTTATCTCTTTCTCAAGTGTAATAATATTTGTTGTTGTTTCTTTACTTGCTCTTTATTCTTATTTTCTGTTCTTTTATTATGCCTAACTAATCTTCTTGGTAGTGGTAATGGTGAGGAAGTGAGATGAAAGGCTTTTGCCTCCTCCACCTCATGTTTATGTTTAATGTGCATAACTATACGATTATAACTTAAGAATTGTTTTATATATTGATGTGATATGGTATTTTGAAACCATGGTTACTTGTAACCTTTTCATTTATCTGTAAGTCCACGTTGCTCACCCCGGTTCTTACGGGGAGGCGGAAACGGCGATAAACAATGATTTTAGCGCAAGGCAACATGGACTAAAATTCGGATCTTTGCTAAACTAGAAACTAGTAAACACTTAGAGGTTTTAACTACTATGCTTGTAGAAAGTATACCTCACGGAACCGGTCCTTCGGGTCTTCATTCCGCTGTCCCGCTCGTCCATCCAAGCTCCAAGCGTCGATCCGGACCTTGGGCACCTCCGCGGCCTTCTTGAGTCGAAGACGATCCACCCGAGAGTTGTACACTAAGCTTCGCCTCAAGCCAAGGCAACTAGGGCAAGGAGATTGCTAATCTAAATGCCTTAGAATGTGTAGAGGAGATGTATGGATGTATTTGTCTTTATGGATTCTTTTTCTCTCAACACATGAGATCAAAAGAAGGGATCAAGAGGAGGAAGAAGAAGGAGAAAGTTTGCAACCATGGAGCTTTTCTTTTCTTCTCACTTCATGAGAGAGAATGGGAAGAGAATAATGAAAAGATTAAGCCAAATGAAATGAACCATGGTTGCAATAATACACAAAATCATCATTACTAATCCTATCATGATAGAAGTTGATGGCACATTGAATTGACCATTATCATAACACAAGAAATAAAAAGAAAATGAAAGAAGAGTGTGGATCTCTCTTGAAGGTCAATGGTCAACACGGTCAACGGGTCAACAAAGTCAAGAGAGACCCAAGTGGTCAAATGGTCAATGCAATTAGCCATCACAAATCTATCACTAAAAGGATTAGTAAACAATGTCTCCGGCTCATAACGGTTTTGACCAAACGAACTGTCAAAACCCTAATGAGTGTGCCATATTACGGTTTTGGCCGAACCAACTGCCAAAACCCTAATGGGGCACCTCCTCCTTCATCGCTCCTCAAAACTGTGCATACACACCCGCATCCGCATTCCGTATAATGCGAATGCACAGAAGACAAATCAAATCCATCTGTGCAATACTAGGATCTGGCTTAAACCAAAGCCCACTAGTATTGCCTGCTCGAACAGCATACGCACACAAGTGCACGTAAGTGATCGTAGCCCCGCCGTAAAACCATACGGCCTCAACACGTTTCGCTCAGTGCAGGGAAACTCTCTGTGTGGGACTCTAAAGACTCGACACTACGCTGGCAGTAGGTTTAACCACAGACCGCAAGCGGCACTAGCTGTTCGTAACGGTCCCCAGGTAGATGTCGATAAGAAGGCCGATGAGGTAAACCCATCCGAACACGTACTGAGCCTGTATGTGACAATCTCCGTACAGTCCGGTCTGTTCGTCTGATACATCGCATGGCGGGCCTAAGGGGGCGGTGAACGTCAGTCCCCTAATAGCGGTAGAAGTCGTGTCGGAGCGTAGCCCAGAACACCTTGAGATAACACTGGAAACCTACCAGTATATCTCGCTTGCCCTGGCCAGGGACTACTTGTGTAATGGCTCTCCTCGACACAGCGCGATGTCAACCCCCAATACCGGGAGAGACGAATCCTGTCTAACCGTCACTGCCTCCAAGTGCTTCGGGACTGCACCCAACTACTACCTGTTTGCACGACTCCTTTGAGCCATGGTAGGGTAGTAATCTAAGTACAGTGGGAACACACTCGAGGCGAAGTGACAGTGTCAAGTCGGCGGACTAAGCTGTACTCATGTCACCTGGGAACTGATAACTGACGATAGGTATAATACCAACAAACAGTTCCCGACGAGTCCTGTCCAGTGTACTCGTAACCTAACGAGCACCCCCATACTATCTCAAGTACGACGTACTGACGGCTGTGGGACAGACCGTCCCCCCCGCTGGAATGAGAAGCGCATACGCTAGTCTACTCCGGAGTATCGATGTCCTGTCTCGATAGTCCTATGACTAGGGACCTGTATAAGGATGTGCTTATGGATTACCCAGCCCCCACGAGTGTGAGCGCCATCACAACGCTGGTAATCAAGCAAAGATCCTAAGGACTCTACTAATATGTATATAAGCGATATGCTAAAAGAAACACATGCACATATTGAATTAGAGACAAACCAAGTAGCATACTACCATATTGAGCAAGATTGTCTATACAACTGTGAATATCCCAAGCTTCCATCAAGTAATATACAAACTAGTATGATACAGTAATGGCCTCTAGAGCATATACACTAACAATCTCCCACTTGAACTAAGGCCATGTACTGGCGTATCGAAGACCTATCATCTCGATCAGCCGCTCGAACTGAGTCTGGGGTAGGGCCTTCGTAAGTGGATTTGCAGTGTTGTTCTCCGTATTTACTCTCTTCACCTCGATCTCCTGGCGATCTACGATCTCCCTGATCAGGTGGTACCGCCTCAAAATGTGCCTGGACTTCTGATGGGACCTGGGTTCCTTCGCTAAAGCTATAGCTCCGTTGTTGTCGCAATACAGCGGTATTGGATCAACAATGGTAGGAACCACCTGAAGCTCCGTGAGGAACTTCTTCATCCAGACAGCTTCCTTTGCGGCATCGCAAGCAGCTATGTACTCCACCTCCATAGTTGAGTCTGCAACGGTCTCCTGCTTGGAACTCTTCCAGCAAACCGCCCCTCCGTTGAGGGTAAAGACATAACCCGACATGGACTTGGAGTCATCCTTGTCACTCTGGAAGCTGGAGTCAGCAAAGGCCTCAAGCTGGAGGTCTTTTCCGCCATACACCAAGAACATCTCCTTAGTCCTTCTCAGGTACTTGAGAATGTTCTTTACCGCTATCCAGTGTTTCTCCCCTAGGTTCGACTGATACCGACTTACAACGCTCAATGCGTATGCTACATCTGGTCTGGTACACAACATCGCATACATTATAGAGTTTACCGCAGAAGCATAGGGTATAATAGACATGCGATCCCTTTCCAAATCAGTCTTGGGAGACATCTCTTTGGAGAGGGTGATCCCGTGACAAGACGGTAGATTACCGCGCTTGGAATCTTCCATACTGAACCTTTTCAGTATGGTGTCGATGTACCTTGACTGTAAAAGTCCCAACATCCTCTTAGATCTATCACGATAGATCTGGATCCCCAGAATGTAGTTGGCATCGCCCAGGTCCTTCATGGAGAACCTCTGCGACAAGAATCCTTTGACTAACTGTAGCATAGGAATATCATTTCCTATTAGGAGAATGTCATCCACGCACAAGATGAGGAATACCACAGTTCTCCCTACAATCTTACTGTAAATGCATGGTTCATCTGGATTTTTGATAAAGTCGAATTCTTTGACAGTATCATCAAAGCAGATGTTCCAACTCCACGATGCCTGCTTGAGTCCATAAATGGACTTGAGCAACTTGCACACTCTACCGCTGCTCCCACTCTGAATGAATCCTTCCGACTGATCCATATAGACGCACTCTTCCAAATTTCCATTTAGGAAAGCCGTCTTTATGTCCATCTGCCAGATTTCATAATCGTGGAAGGCAGCAATGGCAAGAAGGATCCGAATGGATTTCAGCATAGCCACTGGAGAAAAGGTCTCGTCATAGTCCAAACCAGGTCTTTGATGAAAACCCTTTGCAAAAAGTCTAGCTTTATAGGTCTCAACCTGCCCATCTACACCAATCTTCTTTCTGAAGATCCATTTGCAGCCTACGGGTTTTACCCCTACTGGTGCAAAGTCCAAAAACCAAACTTACATGGACTCCATCTCGGCCCGCATTGCATCCATCCATTTTACCGAGTCGCCGCTCTGAATGGCTTGCTGGAAGCTAGTAGGCTCACCATAATCTATGGTGCAATCCTCTCTATCCCCGTCAATGAGAAAACCGTAGTATCTTTTGGGCGGATGAGACTGCCTACTACTCCTGCGGAGTGGCGCAGGGATGTCCGGTTCTCTTGAAACTTCTGGTTCTTCCAAGCTTTCAGTAACAGCTTGTGGTTCTGAAATTTCTTCCAGTTCTATTGCGCTCCCACTTATCTGATTTTCCAAAAACTCAGTTTCCAAGAAGCGGGCATGACGAGAAATAAAAACCTTTTGTTCCTCTGCGTAATAGAAAAGATACCCCTTGGAGTTCTTTGGGTATCCCACAAACTTACACTGTACCGAACGTGCCTCGAGCTTGTCCGCATGCTGCTTTTTTACAAAAGCTGGACACCCCCATGTCTTAAAGTGTTTAAGACTGGGTTTCTTCCCACTCCACATCTGATATGGTGTGGTAGGCACTGACTTAGTAGGAACTTGGTTCAAAAGTTATGCAGCTGTTTCTAATGCATAACTCCAGAAGGATCGCGGCAACTCAGCCTTACTCATCATGGAATGAACCATATCCAATAGGGTTCGATTCCTTCTTTCCGATACACCGTTGTGTTGTGGTGTGTATAGAGGAGTAAGTTGAGAGAGAATTCCATTCTCTTTTAAGAAGCCCAGAAACTCAGCACTCAAGTATTCGCCACCTCGATCAGATCTCAGTGTCTTGATGCTTTTACCTGTTTGTTTTTCAACTTCATTCTTGTATTCCTGAAATTTCTCAAAGGCCTCGGATTTGTGCTTCATTAAGAAGACATGCCCATACCTAGAGAAATCATCTGTGAAAGTAATGAAGTATGAATAACCACTTCGCGCATATGTAGACATTGGACCACACACATCACAGTGTATGAGTCCCAAGAGCTCGCTCGCTCTCTCTCCGTGTCCAGTGAATGGAGTCTTTGTCATCTTTCCCATGAGACAAGATTCACAAGTGGCATAAGACTGGTACTCGAACGGATCCAAGTATCCTTCTTTATGTAACTTTGTCAACCGTGTCTCATTAATGTGACCCAGTCTACAATGCCATAAGAAAGCCTGATTTAATTCCGGAGACTTTCTTTTAAGTGTGTTCTGGACACTGAAGACCCGAGCTTGATTCAAAACGTATATACCGTATTTCAATGTACCTGACCCAATCAGCACTTGATTTAGGTGGATGCTTACTACATCGCTTACAAAAGTAAAATCATATCCTTCCTTAGAAAGTAAGGATACAGATATGATGTTACAAGTCGCACCTGGTACATAAAAACAGTCACGCAGAATCAATATCTGCCCAGTTGTCAGTCCTAGATGATATTCCCCTACGGATTCAGCATACATGCTCATTCCGTTAGCAACCCTGAGAGTCATATCACCTTTCCTGATAACCCTATGGTTTCTCAAAGCCTGTAACGAATTACAGATATGAGATCCTGATCCGGTATCCAATACCCAGGAAGTAGGGTTAACTGACATACAGTTCTCTATCACAAACACACCCGAAGCCGAAGCCACAACATGCTTCGAATTCTGGCTACTGGCTTTACAAGCCCTGCAATCCTTCTGCCCATGTTCATTCCCGTAACAATAGGAACATCCTTCTTTTACTACATCTGTTCCTGAAACTTCTGCCCTTCCCTTTCTTTCTACTTCCCTAGTTTCCTTTAGGGTAGTAGGTAGAGACTGTTGAACTGAGTCAGCATCTGACCCGTTCTTCAACGTGGTCTTCAGGTCCGAGAGCTCCAAAGAGCTGGTCTCTGTAAGGACGTTGTCCCCTACAGATGACCCGATAGCCAACCTCGCTGGAAGCAATTCGTTCGAGGTCTCATATCTTGCGATACGAGATTGCTCTCCATATAAAACTTTGTTATAGAGGAAGATAGAAGCTGAGTCCATCTTCTCGTGCTGCCTCTGGTATATACCATCAACTGAGGCTAACACGAGGCACTTGGCTTTCGCACAGTCTTCTTCCGATGTCCTACGAATATCAATATCCGTGACAGGGGAAACTGGACCTGAGACGGCAGGGGTTGGATCAGTCAAGAGGTGTTCCAGCTTGTCCTGGGCAATGGAAATCTGGACAGACCTTTTCCAGTCATAACAGTCATATTCAGTCATTTTATTATCTAGATGTAACCTAGGTGCGGTCACTGGGTCGCTGCAATTAAGAGAGAGAGAAGAAAACACTTAGCATGATGCTCCTGCAAGTTTAGATTGGTTTTTAATTTATCTAAACAGGATGGCTCCCACTGTCTCTCGAATCCCTCCTCAAACCACAAAGGAAGAATTAGTCGGGATCTTTCTCACCGTACAATACTTGCTTAACCGTTCAGCCAGGCCAGAGTCGGTACTTCGAGGGAGGTTTTCCAACGCTTTCGCGAAGTTCCTTAATTAAGTAACCTCTTTTCCCTGTGGGCGTAGCCCCGCTAACACCTTTCTAGACACCTACTAGGTTTATAGCATTGATCGTTAAGTGAGAGTTTTCCCAAGGAGTAGCATATACTCACAGTAGGATCGGGATCCAAATATCATCGCGTAATAAAACCGAAGGAATCCTACCAGAATCATCACACTCCAAATGGTATGCAGCGCTAGCAAGTTTCAGTACTTTTGAAACTCCCGATGTAGATTTTTGCCCCATGCTCTTATGACCTTTACTAAGGCCAACAAATCATAAGTCACATGTCAAGTTCTACCCGTCGTTATCCAGGTTAATTTGAACCCACCCGTATATACCCTTGACTATGGCCAACAAAGCAATACGACTGTCCCAAACCAACGCATTCTAACTATGCAACATATGAATACCCACCAGCTACCAAACACTGTGCCTTGACTAAGGCCAACAAACACAGCTTGAATACTGTTGAATATTCATATGAAACGACGGAGGGCTACGGATGGTTTTGGCGAAACCGTGAACGTAGTGAACTTGATATAGTCGATGGAATGAGATAGCTTTTAAAAAAGGAGTGGTTCAAGCTCCGCGTTTAAAATGCTTATTTTTGAAAAGAACCGAGTGGTTTTCAAAGTGTTCCAACGACTTTTTCTTGGTTTATTTTCTTGCATTAGTTCTTTTAATGCGTCCCATCATTTAATCCTACCATTGCAGAAAACAACCAAAATATGACGTACGCTTATGCCATTCGCATTCGCCACGGGGCCCCGTCATCACCCGTTTGGTTACTTAACTAACGACAGAGCGGGGGCTGGGCTAGCGCGGCTGTAAAACATAAGCAACGCCTAAATAGTTATCATATATAAATATATAGCAATGGTAGACATTACAGATCACAGATGAACACTTTGGATATACTAGGAATCCGCGATTCGTTCGAGCCTGCAACGAAAAACGGATTACATGGTCGCGATGAATAGCCAAACCCCACCCGAGACCCCTACGGGTGCGGCAAACTACCCGCCAAGTACCCGAAGCGAAGCAACCACCCTCAACCCCGTGAGTAGGCCACTCGGCACTTCGAGATACCCGGTAGTTTGTGCACCCCACCTTGGGTCTATCCTAGGAGCAAAAACAGTAAAAAGAAATTATACAATGACGGCTACAACCCCGACCCGGTTGTGCGGCCAAATAAATAATATTACATCAATTTACAAACTTTACAATGAATGAAAGAAAAAGAAACTCTCATCTCACACCCATTCCCGGCTATTCATCCGCGACAATCCACCGAGTTCATATACACAAACCATCAACATTACAGATCACAGATATGTATAACCCCCACTAATCGACGTATAGCGATTAGCGGACGTTCAATACATATATCACAACACAGATAATATCCATTAGCCAAAGTCTACGGAATATCGATCAAAATACGGATTTTTAACCACCCCAAAAGTCAATTTGCTCTCTGGAAAATCTGGGTGGAAAAAACATGCATTAAAAGTCCCAAAACATCCAAACTAAAACACTGCACAAAAGCCGATCCAGTGACGAGTCAAAACGGCGGCGGGACCGCGGCAATGAGCATGTCATTGCCGCGGAACCGCGGTCGTTTGATCGAATCACTGGATCGTTTTTCTGCAGTGTTTTCACAAAACCCTGAGACGATTTTTGAAGTATGATTTTTTATTTTTAGAGCAGAAAAAAAATCAACAGAAAGTTGTGGTTTTGCGGATGTGTTTTGCGACTTTTTTCCGATCGATGTTCTAAACACTTTGCTAACTTACTAGTTTATGTTTAGCTAGGCTCTGATACCATTGTAAGTCCACGTTGCTCACCCCAGTTCTTACGGGGAGGCGGAAACGGTGATAAACAATGATTTTAGCACAAGGCAACATGGACTAAAAGTCGGATCTTTGCTAAACTAGAAACTAGTAAACACTTAGAGGTTTTAACTTCTATGCTTGTAGAAAGTATACCTCACGGAACCGGTCCTTCGGGTCTTCATTCCGCTGTCCCGCTCGTCCATCCAAGCTCCAAGCGTCGATCCGAACCTTGGGCACCTCCGCGGCCTTCTTGAGTCGAAGATGATCCACCCGAGAGTTGTACACTAAGCTTCGCCTCAAGCCAAGGCAACTAGGGCAAGGAGATTGCTAATCTAAATGCCATAGAATGTGTAGAGGAGATGTATGGATGTATTTGTCTTTGTGGATTCTTTTTCTCTCAACACATGAGATCAAAAGAAGAGATCAAGAAGAGGAAGAAGAAGGAGAAAGTTTGCAACCATGGAGCTTTTCTTTTCTTCTCACTTCATGAGAGATAATGAGAAGAGAATAATGAAAAGATTAAGCCAAATGAAATGAACCATGGTTGCAATAATACACAAAATCATCATTACTAATCCTATCATGATAGAAGTTGATGGCACATTGAATTGACCATTATCATAACACAAGAAATAGAAAGAAAATGAAAGAAGAGTGTAGATCTCTCTTGAAGGTCAATGGTCAACACGGTCAACGGGTCAACAAAGTCAAGAGAGACCTAAGTGGTCAAATGGTCAATGCAATTAGCCATCACAAATCTATCACTAAAAGGATTAGTAAACAATGTCTCCGGCTCATAACGGTTTTGACCAAACGAACTGTCAAAACCCTAATGAGTGTGCCACATTACGGTTTTGGCCGAACCAACTACCAAAACCCTAATGGGGCACCTCCTCCTTCATCGCTCCTCAAAACTGTGCATACACACCCGCATCCGCATTCCGTAGAATGCGGATGCACAGAAGACAAATCAAATCCATCTGTGCAATACTAGGATTTGGCTTAAACCAAAGCCCACTAGTATTGCCTGCTCGAACAGCATACGCACACAAGTGCACGTAAGTGATCGTAGCCCCGCCGTAAAACCATACGGCATCTACACGTTTCGCTCAGTGCAGGGAAACTCTCTGTGTGGGACTCTAAAGACTCGACACTACGCTGGCAGTGGGTTTAACCACAGACCGCAAGCGGCACTAGCTGTACGTAACGGTCCCCAGGTAGATGTCGATAAGAAGGCCGATGAGGGAAACCCATCCGAACTCCTACTGAGCCTGTATGTGACAATCTCCGTACAGTCCGTTCTGTTCGTCTGATACATCGCATGGCGGGCCTAGGGGGGCGGTGAACGTCAGTCCCCTAATAGCGGTACAAGTCGTGTCGGAGCGTAGCCCAGAACACCCTGAGATAACACTGGAAACCTACCAGTATATCTCGCTTGCCCTGGCCAAGGACTACTTGTGTAATGGCTCTCCTAGACACAGCGCGATGTCAACCCCCAATACCGGGGGAGACGAATCCTGTCTAACCGTCACTGCCTCCAAGTGCTTCGGGACTGCACCCAACTACTACCTGTTTGCACGACTCCTTTGAGCCGTGGTAGGGTAGTAATCTAAGTACAGTGGGAACACACTCGAAGCGAAGTGACAGTGTCAAGTCGGCGGACTAAGCTGTACTCATGTCACCTGGGAACTGATAACTGACGATAGGTATAATACCAACCAACAGTTCCCGACGAGTCCTGTCCAGTGTACTCGTAACCTAACGAGCACCCGCATACTATCTCAAGTACGACGTACTGACGGCTGTGGGACAGACCGTCCCTCCCGCTGGGATGAGAAGCGCATAC